>CM052813.1:68697234-68726353 GCA_028533885.1 Nasua narica | reverse complement strand
TTTTTTTTAAATTCCAGTTACTTAACATACAGTGTAATATTACTTAATATTATGGTGTAATATTAAGAATTTAGTGATTCGACACTTCCATATAACAGTGCTCATCACAAGTATCCTCCTTAATCCCCATCAAAAATTTCACCCCTCCCCCCACCTCTCCTCTGGTAACCATCAGTTTGTTCTCTGTAGTTAAGAGGCTGTTTCTTGGTTTGCCTCTCTTTCCCTCTCTTTTCCTTTTGCTCATTTGTTTTGTTTCTTAAAATTCACATATGAGTGTAATCATATGGTATTTGCTTTTCTGTAACTTATTTCACTTAGCATAATACTCTCTAGGTCCATCCATGTTGTTGCAAATAGCAAAATTTCATTCTTTTGATGGCTGAGTAATATTCCACTGCGTGTGTATGTATGTGTATGTATATACACACATAGATCCACATATATACACACACATACATACATACCACAACTCCTTTTCCCATTCATCAATCGGTGGACCCTTGGGCTCTTTTCATAACTTGGCTATTGTACATAATGCCACTATAAACATCAGGGTAGCAGCGCCTGTGTGGCTCAGATGGCTGAGCATTTGCCTTCAGCTCAGGTCATGATCCCAGGATCCTGGGATTGAGCCCCACATAGGGCTCCCTGCTCAGTGGGGAGCCTGCTTCTCCCTCTCCCTCTGCTGTTCCCCCTGCTTGTGCTCTCTCACTCTGTCAAATAGATAACATCTTTAAAAAATAAAAATAAAAAAGTCGAACCTTGCTAAGGCTCTAGCATGTCCATCTTTAAACAAACATTGGGGTACATGCAACCCTTTGAATGACTTATTTTTGTATTCTTTGCGTAAATACCTAAACAATTACTGGGTTGTCAGGTAGTTCTATTTTTAACTATTTGAGGGAATGCCATACTGTTTTCTGGAGTGGCTGCGCCAGTTTGCATTCCCACCAAGAGTGCAAGAGGGTTCCCCTTTCTCCACATCCTTGCCAACACTTCTTGGTTCTTGTGTTATTGATCTTAGCCATTCTGACAGGTATGAGGTGATATCTGATTGTAGTTTTCATTTGTATTTCCCTGCTGATGGGTGATGTTGAGCATCTTTTCATGTGTCTGCTGGCTATTTGTATGTCTTCTTTGGAAAAATATCTATTCCTGTCTTCTGCCCATTTTTAAATTGGATTATTTGTTTTTTAGGTATTGAGTTTTATACATTCTTTATATATTTTGGATACTAACCTGAAAGGGTAATTATTAATACTTGATCTGTGTATATGCTGTGTTCCAAAAATTAACTTAACTTGTAGTGCCTTGAATTTAGAGCTCATTTTCTCACAGAAATGACAGCATAAGTGGTGGCTTAGTTTCCAAATGAGCAAACAAAACCTGTTTAACTCAAAATGTTGATACTGACAGTGCTAAGGACCAAGTCCTTTATACCCAAGTCCAAAGCTTTTGAGTTCTAAACCCTATAGGGAATGAAGTAGTCAGGAGGCAATATTAACATTTACTGAATTCTCCTGTGGGATTATAAATAAAGTGCATAGCACAATATTTATATATTCATTAGTTACTTACAATAGTTATCTATTACTAAACAATTAGTTATCTTACAATAATTCTATGACATTCATTAAGTCTCAACTTTGCCACTTTCTAGCTGTTCGATGGTTGAACAAATTAAGTTTTTACATCTGAAAAAATAATAATAATCCCTGTTTCAAATGATTGTGAACACTAGTTAAAACTACATATTTAAGTACCTTCCAAATATTAGTAGCTCTCTATCTGGTCAAATTGGGGATATTCAATATCCCCAAACAACAGAGCTTCCATGACATGAGCTGACTCAGTTTTCAAGGTAACACACCCAGAGGGCAATCAGAATTAGAACCCAGGTTTTCTGCCAACTAATACCTGTTTTTTTTCTTTCTCCTCTATGTTATAGATTACCTCTGTGTACTTAATGTAAGCAACACAGAAGGATTTAATATGCTCATCTTAATAGACCTGCAACACTCCTAGAAGTTTTTTACGTTAGTCTTCTCCTGGCTCAATTGTCAGTTGTTTAAATAACTCCTCTGATGAATGGGATTTTGAAGTGATTGTCAAGGAAATGAGACATTGCTTTTGATCTATCTCAATACAATTCTATGACTTGGGAGCTCTAGTTTCCTACCTGCAGCTAACATGGTTTGTAAATGCTGGTATTCTAGCCTGTTTCCTTGCAAAGCTCCCCACCCCTAATAGCTTTATATTTTTTAAGATTTCATTTATTTATTTGAGAGAGAGAGAGAGAGAGAGAGAGAGTGAGAGAGAGGATGAGAGGGGAGAAGGTCAGAGGGAGAAGCAGATTCCCTATGGCGCTGGGAGCCAGATGCAGGACTCGATCCCGGGACTCCAGGATCATGACCTGAGCTGAAGGCAGTCACCTAACCAACTGAGCCACCCAGGCGCCCCCTAATAGCTTTATTGATATAACCTCGCAAAGCTTTTTTAATCTTCATTTTTAAATCATGAAATCTATCATTCATTCAGATAGATGAATTTAAAGAAGAATAAACTCAACAATTTAATATCCACTAGGAAGACATTCAAAGCTCCTTGTGTGGCAACCACATCCCCTTCTCTCACTCCAGAAGCAACTAAGTTTTGATCAGTTCAACTCTTTAAGAGTTTCACCAATTCTATATGGATTATTAAATAATATATCATATAGTTTTGCCTGCTCTTAAGCTTTATATTAATGAAAATCATATATTCTTTCATTTACTTTTTTGTTCAATACAGTATTATGTTTTTAAGATTTATCAATGCACGTTTGTATAGCGTTAGTCATTCATTTTTCTCTGCTGTATTATATTGCACCACATGAATATAATCCTATTTTATTCGTTCTTCTAGATATTTGGGGTTTTTTTTTTAAGTATTTAGATAATACCTATACACATCTTCTGGTACATATGAGCATGCTTTTCTCTAGGGTATGAAGCAAGGAATTAAACTGCTATGTAACAGTTTGTTTAAGATCAACACACTGTTTTCTGAAGTGATGGTAACAGTTATACCCCTATTAGTAACATAATCATGGTCTCATTGCTCTGTATCCTCACCAACACTTGGTATCATCAGCTTTGAAATTTTTACCAATCTGGCAGCTCAAAGTGATATCACACTGTGGTTTTTAATTACATTCTCCAGATTGCTAATGAGATGAAATATGTTTTCCAGTTCATTGACCATCCGAGTTTCCTCGTCAATGAAGAGTCTGCCCAAGCATTCTTTTTTACAAAAGGATAATCATCATATTATATTCGTTTCAGGTGCACAACATAATGATTCAATATTGATTCGCATTGCAAAACCATCAGCACAATAAGTTTAGTTACTATCTGTCACCATACAAAGGTACACATTTTTTCCCTGAGTATTTTTGACATTGATCTGTAGCTATCCTTTATTCCTGGAATAATCAACCCCTTGTCAGTGTAATGTGCTAAATTATCTTCTCTCAGTTTGAGGCTTGTCTTTCCACCCCTCGTATAAGTTTTAAAATTTAACAAAGTAGTAGTTAAGGTGGGAATACCAGATCTAGACTACCTGGATTCAAATCCTGGCTTTACCACTTAGTGGTCATATGACCATAGGTAAATTATCTCAACTTCCTGCTTCAGTTTCCTCACTTGTAAAATGGAGGCAATAATCTCTCACATTCACAATTGCGTTGTGAAGATGTCACTAGCATGTGCTAAGCATGCAGAACAGTGTCTGACACATAGTAAAACTTGTCTAAGTACTGCTACTACACCACAGGTATTGTGGAAGCTTATCCCTAAGCTTTGGTACCTCCTCAGCCATGTGTCAAATGTCTTTCTACACATGGGTTGTTTCTGGGTCTTTGTTTTTGCTCTATATCTATTTGTCTATCCCTGAACCAAACCAAAGTGTCTTAATTACTCCAGCTTTCCTTCCCCCGAAGTTTTTCATATAAAGTTTTTGAAAAATATAGATGTGCTGAAAGAACAGTATTCTCAGTATCTGGATCTATATCTATATTGCTTTTACCCAGCACTCCTCTAATATCACTTACATCACTTCAGCCGCACTTGTCTTACTGTTCTTCAGATGTGCTGGGCGTGTTTCTGCATCAGAGACCCTGTATTCGCTGTCCTTTCTGTTAGCAGTACCCTTCGCCCAGGGGATTCTACATGGCACACTCCCTTACTTCTTTTGGTTATTTATTCAAATGTCATATTCTCAACAAGGCCTCTGCCAGCCATACCATCTAAAATTATAGTATCTCTTCCTATTTAACATAATACATATTTTATTTTTTATTCTCTCTCTCCCCATCTAGAATGTCAGCTCTATGAAATCAGAGGGTTTTGTTTGTTTGTTTCCACTGCTATATTCCCAGGGCCTACGACAGTGCCTGGCACATGACAGACACTTAAACTCTCTCACGCAATGATTGTGTAATTTGGCTCCAAAATCTACATATGCTTCCTTCATTAATTCATGATCTTTCTGAGTACAATATTTGTCTTCAATTTAGCCCATTTAATATTTTATATTACATTTAAATAAACCTCTTAGAATCTTAGAAACAGGATATTTATCTAAGTGAGCAAAATGAGACATTTATCGACTGACTGGTCCATGATGGGCCAGTCAACATTGTAAGACATTGATCCCTTGGATTTGATTTTTAAAGTACAAAGAAGAACAGAAAGGGAAAAAAATAATTTACTAGCCCACAAAGAAAAGTCTGTTTTGCTTAACCCCAATTTTCTATTATGACCCTACTAAAAAAGCCTCTTTAGTTTATATAATCCTCATATAAACAAAGAACAGAGACTGGAATGCCTCAAATAAGCCTACTCGTTATTACTTCTGGTTTTCTTCTGCATATAAGTTGACCTTAAATTTTTGGAGTCAACATATTGATCAGTGGTTCTGATTGTTAGGTCCTGCTTCAGAATTTCTGATTCAATAGGTTGGGGGTTGGGGCCCAAGAATTTGTATTTCTAACCAATTCCCAGGTTATGCTGATATTGATCTGGGGACCATACTTGAAAAACCACTGTACTAGATCAACTGGGAAAATATCATTATACTTGCTTCACTCTATTTTTCATATTCCGAGGCCTGACTGGTAAAGCTGCTTGATTTCCATCTCTGCACTTAGTGCTTACCCCTTAATTTGGTATCAAATCTGACCTAAGAAGAGGGTACTTAAGGCGGTCAACCTCAGTGAATTGTCATTAAGTCTCATCCGCTACTGGTTTCTTTGACCTTAGTCCCCTATATTCTCAATGGCTGAATTACAACTATTGTCCCTAGTTTCCTGATGTCTGGCTCCCGGTCCCAGTGGCCCTGCCTCACCACTTCCCACCCCAATGACAAGGTTCACAACACTTGTTTTCAGATCTCCCACATGTCAAATGTCTGCCATTTAAGCCCTAACAAATCAAGTGGACTCAACTTTGATATTTATAATGTCCCAATTCCTGACTTTCAAATGACTCTCTATGGATGCTCTCAATACTTCATGCTGACTTTTTTTTTTTAAGATTTTATTTATTTATTTGACAGAGAGAGCGAGATCACAAGCAGACAGAGAGACAGGCAGAGAGACAGGGGGAAGCAGGCTCCCCGCTGAGCAGAGAGCCCGATGTGGGGCTCGATCCCAGGACCCTGAGATCATGACCTGACCCCAAGGCAGAGGCTTTAACCCACTGAGCCATCCAGGTGCCCCAATGCTGACTTCCTCTATACAGTATTTCATTTCATTGTAGATGATCTGACTTCTAGATTTATGTCTCTGTGGGCCACTCCTTAGGTTGATGAATCATGCTCACCCATACCTAGACCTACATTTACACTGAGACTCACACTGCCGTATCTAATCTTGCCCTTCTATTTTAGGGTAGTGGGGAGAGCCTTGGAGTCAGACAGACCTGGCCCCAAATCTAAGCTCTGTCATTTATTAATTATGCCATAGTGTTAAGTAACTCAGCCTCTAAGAGCAAGACAGCTAAGTTGTCCTGAGAAGTCAGAGAGGTCATATGTGTAAAGCATCAAGAATAGAGGTTTAACAGTGTTTATTGAATGTTAATTTCCTTCTGTTCCTCCTGCTGCCTCTCCTGGATTATGCAGCTTCATTAGGTGAACAGTTTAGTCAAAAAAACTAATATATTTTCCTGTTAAAACTCTTCTTTCAAATATCTATAATATCTTTTACTGGACATTGTATTCAACCTTAGAACTCTTTAAATAATCAATTCATGATTAGCAAAAGTAAAACCTAATTAAGGAAATGGTCACAGTGTATGTGCTAGAAATTGGCAAAAGTGAGGAAGGGATTCTGTTATTGACAATATAAGCCATGTTTTTTATTACGCTTTTGGCAGTGTGAGAAGAATGTCTATGTCCTTCCTGTACCGTATTTAGAAGAAAATTTAAATTTGATGACATCCCAGATCTCTTTGGGAATCCATTTAATCTTAAAGACCTTCTCCATAGAAAAATACATATCCGCCATTACATTTCATGCATTTCCCCCTTCATCGACTAAGGACTTTTGACCTCGAGCATAGGGGCACATACTAACCAGGAACTGAGTGCCATGGGAGCTTAAGGTAACAGAAAGAACATGAGGTAAGTCGTCAGAAGAGCTTGAACTGACTGCTCTTGCTCTGGTATTTAATAAATATCCAAGCTTGGGCTCCAACCTTTCAATTATTACTTCTCATTAGTAATTTGGTGAAAAATCATCCTTACCTACTTCATCCTTACCTTACCTACAGGGTTGTTGTTAGAATCAAATGAGAAAATGTACAGGAGATGAGAATACTAGTTCAGATATTAGTTATTAACATTACTTAGAAACCTACTGAATTTATAAACACAGGAGCAGGTCTGAAATGCCCTCATTGTTGAAGCACATGGAATATATCATACCACAGATTTCATTTAATATATAAAGAACCATAATCATGGAATTGATAATTTTTTAAACTAGCCCTATATACTTCGAGTGTCAAAATATCATGGTTATGTAAATAAATTTTTGAATTCAGTTTCATTAAAAAAAATAATGATGGCTAAAGCACTTATAACTTTTTTATAGGAAATCTAGAGAAACTTCAAGTCAAGATCTCTCTTTGGAATTGACAAATTTAGGTATTTTGAGTGGAAATCAAATCCAAGGAGAAAAAAGATGAATAGTCCCATATTCTTTCTACCCTCTAGGAAACATATTTCTTGCTATAAAAAAAACCATCTGAGATGGAACAAGTCATGCTGATTTAATTTTCTTTCAGGGGACACAGGGGAAGACAAAGCCTTCTCTGTGGGAACAAGCGTCCTTCTATTTCAGCCCAAGTCTACTAACATAAGGTTTAGAAGCTTTTCTTTTAAAACCTTATAGAAAAAAAAAATATTTAAAACATTAAAACAGGCTATGAATTTGATTGTGTATTCTAACCACAATGCCATACATCTAAAGTGGCAGATCTCCATGCCAGCAAAGTTAGTTTATTTCCTTACTGCAATTCCTCGTCTGGACCAAAGGCTAAGAATTATCACAAGGAACAACTACGTCTTCATCCTAAGACTGTAATACTATCCATATTCCCTTGACTGACTGCTCTAAATAACAAGTCTATTAACTTGTTATTTCTAAATAATATTAGTTTAAAGAAAAGTATAAAGATAGTACAGAAAGTTCTTGTATACTATTCACCCAACTTCCCCTAAGGTTAACTTCTTATATAACCATGGTATGTTCCTCAAACCTGAAAATTAACAGTGCTGTAATACTATTAACCACACTATGACTTTATCAGATTTCCCCAATTTTTACATTAATGCCTTTCTCTGTTCCGGGAACCAATCGTTGGAACAATCTTACGTTTGTTTACAGGGCATGTCTCCTTAGCTTCCTCCATTCTGACAGTTTCTTGGTCTTTCCTTGTCTTTTATAATCTTGTCGCTTTTGAAGAGTACTGGTTAGTTATTTTGTAAAATGTTCCTCAATTTAGGTTTGTCTGATGTTTTGTCATAATTAGACTGAAATTAGGAATTTTAGCAAAGACTATCTCAGAGGTAACATGCCCTTCTCATTCACTGCATTGTATTAGGGGATACATGCTACGACACACATGACTTTTTACTGATGATATTATCCTGATCACTCAAATGATAACTTTTCATGCTAGGAATTGTCTGTATAGTAGCTAAACTTAGGATGATCGCCAGGCATATTTAGAAAATAGGCAGAGATTCAGTCACTCAACAAACACTTAATAAAATACGTAATAAATAAACACTCAGTTGATAAAATGAAGGTAGTAGAGACAGACAGGTATTGATTTGACCTGTTTCTGCCACTTACTAGTTGTCTGTTTTGGAACAAATTACTCAAGTCTCAGTTTCTTCATCTGTGAAATGAGACTAATACCACTTCAGTTAGTTGTTATTTTATCCTTAGAAGTTAGTACGTATAAAACACTTAGCCTGGCACAGAACAAACATTCAGTAAATGTTAATGCTGTTCATTCTGGGGTTGATGGTGGTAGTAATAATGTTAATATTATTTGTCAACTTGTGCAATAATTTCATCTGAGAAAGAAGTCAAATTTTAGAACAGAAAAACACGACGTGTTGATAAGATTTGTATACTCTTTAAGTGTAGTAAAATGTCCTATCCAAGAGATGCTTAACTAGAGATTAAACTGTGGTTTATTTTTTCTTTAGCAAGAGAAGTTGGCGATTGCTTTGCCATTTGGGCAGGGAGAGAAAATAATCTTGAAGCAGGTTCTCCCAACTGGGTGACGAATCACTTGCTTAGGCTTCTCTTAGTTGTGTAATGACAGAGCGAACAGGCCCCACTGTCCTGAGAGGAAAGTTTAGCAAGAACTTTTTTATTGGGGAGGGAGGGAGACTTGGGGTTTGTTAGGTGAAAGATTCTACAAAACGTCCTCAACTAGAACGCTTGGATCTGGCTTGCACACTGGGATGTGGCTGCATGTATAAACCGAAGGAGCTGACTGCTAAGATCTAGAACTCTGGAGCCCTAATGTAGAGCCTCCTTGAAAGAACTTGGCAATGAGGAGTGGGCTCATCCTCCTTCAAAGAACTGCTGCTGCCTCTTCAAGGATCTGCACCAGTGAAAGCATCATTACACTAGTGAGGAAGCATCATCTGTCAGGTTCAAGGTGGCAATGCCATACAGGAGTGAGAGCCAGTAATGGCAGTGAACTGTTCAGGATCACGTTCCCCTGATACTCAGCATCAGAGGACTGACTCCTAGAGTTATTGGAAAATGAGTAATTAATTGTTGGAGGATGGGTTGCCTCAAAAGGAAAATGGGTTGCTACTGAGGCATATGAGTCTCAGAGTAATTAATTAGAAAAATAAAAGAGGTGTGCCTGTATCTGAACCTTGTTTGTGGAAAAGTCTGCCATTTATAACCATTCAACTTTCCCATATCTATTATATTTGCTACCCCCACAGGCTTCTACAAAGATTAATGGTTCTTTTAAACTCTCAAAAGGTAAAGGGCCCTTGGACTTATTTTCAGCAACAGAGAAAGCACATGGGGATGGGGACCCTGCTTGACGCTCAGCACCAAGGCTCGGGGGAATCAAAACGCCATGCAATGCAGCGAGTGACAGCAGCTACTGAAGCGTGTAGGAGAGCAGATTCGGTCCCCGTGGCCTGCAACCAAGGGAGAACAGGAACACACAGAGAGAATATGGGCCTGAGAAGGAACCCTGGGACTGAGCGATCCCTTAAATTCAATTTAGAAATACAAACTACCTTTAGATTTGTGTGTATGTAGTAGTGCAAAAAATCACAAACTTGGCAGGCAATTATGCACAGAAACCCTGCTCTCGTGGGGCACATCACCATTTTCACTACTGTCCGCTCTCAATATTCTCTCTGTTCTCACTAGTTATTACCCTAATTGTGGCCCGCACTAGTTTTCATTCTGCCTCTAATCGCCCCCTACTTATATCCATCCGTTCTACTACTGCTAGGACACAGTGCTGATCTTTCTTCTGCTTAAAGATGGCATCGTGAACAAAAGCCAAAGCATTCGTCTGGCCCTGGAGGCCCTCCGTGACCTGACCCCAGCAGGACTTGCCAGATTAATCTCCTCTGCCCGCACTTCTCTTCCACCTTCCATCCCGTGTAAGCACATCTCTGAGACATTAATCTTGCTCTTTCCTGTTCTCTAACATCCTTTCCCACCTTGTCCACTTCTGTAAGCCTAATCCTTTCCTATCTTCAAAAGTGAGGTCAAAAGCCATCTCTTCAATGAAATCATCTCTGATTTTTTTTTTCAGCTATAAGTGAGATCTCCCAGATTCTTAATCCCCTTAATAGTTCACCCTTATAGTTTATGATCAGCCAATTTTTTTTATAGTCGGCCAATTTTTACTTCCTACTATAATTATTTATATACATATTTTTTTTAGTGTCCTTACTTGACAGGAGGCTCCTTTGGAATAAGACCCATTGTCTTATTAATCTTTTATTCCCCACAAGGACTAGTAAAGTATCCTGCACATAATTTGTTATATAAACAACTTGATACCAAATACTGCAATTTGTATAAATTTGATTATTTATATTATTAGCACATATATATCTACATATTTGGGAGAGTCAGCAGAAGCAAAATAAGTGAACTTTTAACATTATCAGTAAATTTTAACTTTAAAATATTTCTTGGGGCGCCTGGGTAGCTCAGTGGGTTAAAGCCTCTGCCTTCGGCTCAGGTTGTGATCTCAATGTCCTGGGATCCAGCCCTGTGTTGGGCTCTTTGCTCGGTGGAGAGCCTGCTTCCCCCTCTCTCTCTGCCTGCCTCTCCGCCTACTTGTGATCTCTCCCTCTCTCTCTCTCTCTCTCTGTTAAATAAATAAATAAAATCTTTTTAAAAAATAAATTAAATATTTCTTTTAAAAATCTCAAACTGGCCTAAAAGTGGCTTAATAAAATAAATAAGTAGAAGAGTCTGCAACATGGGTTAGGGAAAATACCATGTTTGATCAACAGCAATTATATCAACTCACTGTGACACGTTATGCTCATGTTCTCAAAGGTCACCAATAGCTGGAAGAATGATGTGTTGTTGTTTTTTTCATTCATTTGACTACAGCTGTTATCTAGTTAATAATTAGAAGACCAGGAAAGCAGAGCATGCCCTGTATTGAATGGAGGATTTAAAATAGAAGTGTACTGAAAAACACACAGAGCCACCTAAACTGTAATAGACATACATTATTTACACTTCAATTCAATGCTCTTGGTGCCTTTTTCTGAATGAGCCTCTGTCTGGCCATTTGTTAACATTCAAATTTTAGTCTAATTTCTTTTACCATGAACTTAACATGATACTTGATGTAATGTGCTTAAAATATCTTCTAACACATGAACTACTGGCGCTGTACGAACGTTTACTGAAACATATTAATCATGATAGGATAAAGGAGTCAATTACCTCTGTTTGACTAAGATAGGTACCTTTTAAAATCCTACCTTCAAGGAAAAAACATAAAAGTGAATTAAAAAAAGATAATTTAAACTAGATATTGGTACCATTGCCAGAATGATAACTGGGATATAGAATAAAATTATTTTTAAATAAAATTAAAGCTGTAAGGCTCTACTCTATTTTCTGAGGGAATAGCAGAAGAATATTCTAGAAGATTTCTTGAGTTTGTTACACAAAGTATATGCAGCTATCTTTATCTCTATCTGAATATCTCACAATCACTTCAAAATGAACATGTTTGAACCCTAACATCACCATCGCCCTCCAACTTGCTAAGCTGCCTGTATTCTTCATCTAGTTAATGGAATCTCTCTTTACTCATGTGTCCAAGCCAGAAAGAAACATGGGAGCCATCTCTGTCTCTCCCCCTCACTCCATATGTATCAATAAACACCTAGCCTTGTACATTTTATTCTCCAAATACCTCTTTTATTGGTTCCCTTCTGTCTTACATCATTGCCAATGCCAATGCCAATGTCCAGTTTCACTGGTCTCCTGAGCTCACTCTCTTTTATCCACCAGATTTCTGACAGAGTGATCTTTCTTAAAAGCAAATCCAGTATCACTCCCTTTTCAATATTCTTCAATGGATAAAATTAGGCCCTTTATGGTCTGGCCCTTTTTATTCTTCATTCATTCATTCTATTCATTCATCAAGTATTTACTGAATCTACTTTGTGCCAGGCACTGTTCTAGGTGTTAAAGATACAACAGTAAACAGACAAAAGTCTCATCTCATCGTTTCCCACTCTCCTTCAACCCTTCTTTTCCACCACCACCAGGTGTTCTTGCCCTTGAGAAATAGTGAGCCCCTTGCACTCTACTGAAGATGCCTTGCTGTTTCGTACAAATTTCTACTCATCTTTCAGGTCTCAATTTAAATACAATTTTGTCATGCAACACTTCCCTGAATCTCCTGTGTACTTTATGAATACTCATATTTTGTTTGTGTTTCTATCTTTCCACCAAGGGTGGTTCAAACATCCACAAATCAATCAACGTGGTAAAGCACATTAATAAAAGAAAAGACAAGAACCATATGATCCTCTCAATTGATGCAGAAAAAACATTTGACAAAATACAACATCCGTTCCTGATTAAAACTCTTCAGAGTACAGGGATAGAGGGAACATTCCTCAATATCATAAAAACCATCTATGAAAAGCCCACAGCGAATATCATTCTCAACGGGGAAAAGCTGAGAGCTTTTCCCTTAAGATCAGGAACACGACAGGGATGCCCACTCTCACCACTACTGTTAGTGTTAGTGTTAGTATTAGTCTGGTACTGTTAAACATAGTACCAGAAGTCCTAGCCTCAGCAATCAGACAACAAAAAGAAATAAAAGGCATCCAAATTGGCAAAGAAGAAGTCAAACCCTCTTCGCAGATGACATAATACTGCATGTGGGAAACCCAAAAGACTCCAACCCCAAATTACTAGAACTCATACAGCAATTCAGGAATGCGGCAGGATACAAAATCAATGCACAGAAATCAGTTGCTTTTCTATACACTAACAATGTAACTGAGAAAGAGAAATTGAGGAATCAATCCCATTCACAATAGCAACAAAAACCATAAGATGCCTAGGAATAAACCTAACTAGAGAGGTACAGGCGCTATACTCTAGAAAGTACAGAATACTTATGAAAGAAATTGAGGAAGACACAAAAAGATGGAAAAATATCCCATGCTCTATCTTTCCACCCACAATAAGTGCTGCGAGCGCAGGGATAATGTCTTTGGACACAGACTTGGCAAGGGCAATGCCTTTATTAAATGAAATGAGTGAATAAAACGACACAGCTTTCCTCAATTGTTAATTGTTTCTAGTAATCAAATAACTTTTTCTTGATCTCCCAGAATTATATGCAAAGTAATAAAGAAGAGTTTACACAAACAGCTGTTACTCCCAATTATGACACAAGCGATGATTTATCTGAGCCCCATGTGAACATGAGCCTCAAAGGTTTGCCATCTTTCTATTTGACATTTATTTCATTACAAGTTGACTACATGAGTAAAATTTTGCCCTCTGTCCTGGGGCATATTCCCATAATTAAAATTCAAAATAATAAATATTGCAAAATATACTCAGGGTATGGCAGCAACCACAGATTTTATGTAAAAGGATATTACACCATGGTGGAGCGTCATTGTTATCTTACAGAGACAGTCTATAATGATGCACCTTACATACGAAGCTACTATGAATGCATTAAAAAAATCTCAAATCAGTATATAACTGCCTCCATATAAAGCCAGCCCTGACAGCATTTTAAGGGCTGTAGTAAGAGATTCAGGCTCTCACTAGGCAAGCCAATTTTTGAGATAAAATGTTATGTGATTTCTTCATTCACTTATTACACATATGTCCAAATATAAATCAGGGAAACATTAGAAATGCACTGAAAAAGCAAAAATGAAAAGTTAAGATATCATAGACCAACTCCTTCCCAATTAAACAGGTTGGAACACCAATGGTGCTGGGAGGGGGTGGCCATCTGTCAGTACATAAAGGACTTTGTGTGTGCACATAAAGATGTTGCTCAACCCACATCTGGCTCCCATAGCCAAGTTCTACCCTCACTAGGGCAACTCCCACTGAAAATATAGGGGCATAAAGAATAGGGAGATGAATTTTTTAAAAGCCAGCTGTTTGTTCTGTAAGCATTCGATGTACAAGAGAATCAGGATAGAATTGAGTCCACTATTCTACTTTTATTTATTTTGAAAAAGAGAACAGGGAAGTGGAAACAGAAAAGAATTTTGAGTAGCTGTTAAGAGCTCAGATTTCTCATCCCATTGTATAATCTTAGGAAGTACACTTAAATTTGCATTTTTTTTCCCTCCTGATAAGGTCTTCTTCTCAGCCCTCGGCCTACCCAAATCATAACTTAGAAGGCGCATCTCAGTTCCCACCTCCTCTGGAAAGCCTTTTTCCTTATGCTTCAGTTTATTCTTTTCCCACTCTAAACTCTTCGACCTAGAAATTCAGCGTGTATTTATAAACTGTTTTGTATTGGCTTCCAGTGGTTTTGTGCCCTTTAGTCTAGCATAGGTTTAGGCCTCCTGACAAGAGCAAAAGCAATATTGCTTTATTCCAAAATTTTTGCTCCTCTTTGTGAGTTAATAGTTCTATAATCTAATACACAATTTATGTAATTTTAGTACATATAATCTAATATATCCTAAACTCTAGTTCCAAGTTGCAAATGTTTCAATCCCAACACTCTTACTTACTGGTTATTACCTCATAAGTTAGGCAATTTACCTAACTTCCAATTTTTTTTCCTGTGCAAATGAGAATTATAATAATAATGCTTAGCTGATACAGCTGCTACAGGGATTAAATCAACTGCTACATGCAAACGAAGGGCCTAGGATAGTGCCTAGCATGTGTTCAATTAACTCTAACTATCATTATTATTATTATAAAATAGAGATTGTTGGGATGCCTGGGTGGCTCAGTTGGTTAAGCGTCCAACTCTTGACTTTGGCTCAGGTCATAATCTCAGGTTGTGAGATCGAGCCCCAGATCAGGCTCCAAGCTGGATGTAGCTTACTTAAGATTCTCTTCCTCTTCCTCTCCCTCTGGCCCTCCACACTTATTCTCATTCTCTCTCTCTCTCTCCCTCTTAAAAAAAAAAAGAAAATATAGATTGTCCAATTTTAAGAGGTTTAATATGTTTGTGAAGATGGAGGAAAATAATTTAGACTTTTTTTCTTGTTAGAATGAACAGTTTCTTCTTTAGCCTACCAAAAAAACAAATACTCCAATCCCGCCTCATGCACAACACAGGTGGACTTAATCCTCCTCTTTGGTGAGTCACCAATTCTATTCATCATGTTTAAAAAAAAAACAGACTCAACCTCTAGGGAGTTAACTGAGCTGAATCTATGTGCCAGTCTTAATGTAAGACACACACACACACACACACACACACACAATTTAAGTCTCACAAAAATCCTTAACATCACATATATAATTTACAGACGGAAACACTGAAGCTCAGAGAGGTCAGATATCTTATTTTTTTATTTTAATTTTTTTATTGTATTATGTTAGTCACCATACAGTACATCATTAGTTTTTGATGCAGTGGTCCAAGATTCATGGTTTGCATATAACACCCAGTGCTCCATGCAATCCGTGCCCTCCTTCATACCCTTGGCCAGGCTCACCTATTCCCCCAGTCCCCTCCCCTCTAAAACCCTCAGTTTGTTTCTCAGAGTCCATAGTCTCTCATCGTTCATCTCCGTGTCTGATTTCTCCCCGCCCCTCACTTTTCCCTTCCTTCTCCCAATGTCCTCCATGTTATTCCTTATGTTCTACAAATAAGTAGGTCATACAGTTAGTAGGGGGCTAAACCAAGACTAGAATCAAAGTAACTAATTTCAGATTCCACTTCCTTTCTACTACACACATGCTACTTGCCTACAATTTCCTTTTTCCTTAACTCATAATTTATAGCAGAGCAGAACACAGAGGTGTTTCTTCAGAGTTCACCCACGTGTTCTTGCCAAAGTACATAGTCCTGCAATTTCCCATTTCTGTTCTTCTGGTCTTATGTCAATTTAACTTCCTTTCTGGTAGTGAGAAATGCACTGTTTACAGCTGGATTTAAGAGCTCCTGAATCTTCCTTTTAAAGACTTCCTTTGAGCACAGGTTTTTAAAGGACTTCAGTGGGGGGCGCCTGGGTGGCTCAGGGGTTAAAGCCTGTGCCTTCAGCTCAGGTCATGATCTCAGGGTCCTGGGATTGAGCCCCGCATCGGGCTCTCTGCTTAGCGGAGAGCCTGCTTCCCCCTCTCTCTCTGCCTGCCTCTCTGCCTACTTGTGATTTCTCTCTCACTCTGTCAAATAAATAAATAAAAAATCTTAAAACAAATAAAAATAAATAAATAAATAAATAAATAAAGGACTCCAGTGATGCGCTGTTTGTTCTGACAAATTGCCTGACATTCTGAAATAACACTGTTAAAATTTTTTTTTAATTAAAATATTACTCTGCAGTAACCCATAGAAAAGGATTATGGATTTATCTCAAAAAATTAATATACCTAACTTTGAGGCCATAGACAACCAATAAATAGGGCAAGTAAAACAAATAAAGATTAGTGGGAGCAAGGAGGAAGGCTTATTGGAAGAGAGGTCAAGAAACTGAAAGGCCAAAGCATTGAAATCGCCTACAGATACTGGAATCTGTAGGGAGAGGGGAGAGCACTCTGCAAGTGGGGATGAGGAGCAAGGAAGATTATCTGCTCCAACTCCAGTTCCAGAGATAAGAGGAACAAGAGAGAGAAAGCAGACATCACTTTTCAGGGCTGCAGGGGAAGCAAGGTCCTTCCAGATGGCAATTAGAAGATGATGGTAAATGATGTAAGAAATCAACATACTTTGTATGCAGATATTATAAAATTACATGTTATTGATAAAAAAAAAAAGACCTACCAAGGATAATAGAACCCATCAGATATGCAGAGAAAACAGTCCATATAGATCAAGTAATAATAATAATGATACAGGTATCTTCTCCCTCCTGCTTAACATCAATCACCCATTACTGAAAATCACGTATTCTACATGAAATGCCAATAAAGAACCTATTTTCAAATATTTCAAATGAAAATAATTACAATTCATTACATATCAACCCAAAATTACTAACCAACTTTCCAGAGTGTAACTAAAACACAGTAAAGCTCCTGTAAATAAGTAGCAAACTCCCATGTTAGGATGTAAAATGCCTGTGACATCCCTTCCTGATCCAAAGCAATTCCCATGGTTGTTACCAGGGGCCTTATCTGCAGTAACATACTGCACATCCTCTTTGATGACATGTGGTGCCCTTGACAGACTGTTTACATGGAATTCTGACATTATACGAATTATATCTGGCACTTGACACAAGACTTCCCACATGTTACTTTGTTTAAAATGTTGTAAATGGGGGCGCCTGGGTGGCTCAGTGGGTTGAAGCCTCTGTCTTCGGCTCAGGTCATGATCTCAGGGTCCTGGGATTGAGCCCCACGTCGGGCTCTCTGCTCGGCGGGGAGCCTGCTTCCTCCTCTCTCTCTGCCTGCCTCCCTGCCTACTTGTGATCTCTCTCTCTCTCTGTCAAATAAATAAATAAAATCTTAAAAAAAAAATAAAATGTTGTATATGACACTATTGAGTTTCTAGGATATAAATACAAATTTTTCTTATATAACCATCAGCCAAAACACATTAAATTGAGAGATAAGACGATTCTAGGATATTTAGGTGTTAATTATCAAGAGCCTTTCTACCAAGAAAAACAATTGTGTAATTATGAAGCCATTCTGCTTCACAGAATAAGCATTTGCTTATTATATTTGTTCAGCTGGACTGAATGGTACTTTAATGTGTAAGCTACCACAGTCACTATACCACCTAAACATCAAAATCCTTATATTCCAAGTGGGAGAATAACAGTGCTTTCCTCAGGGGAGTTTTTTGAAAAGTAAATGAGATAATGAACGTAAGTGACCTACCATACAGTACATGGTCGAAAAATGGTTTCTACTATTATTTTTATCGTATATCTAGAAAATATAGATTGTAAAAATTTACAATCTGCAAAATTTTTTTGCAAAAATTTTCTTGTTTGATCTTTAAGACAAAACAACTCTATACAGTAGAGCAACAGGACATGGGTTATTATCAACACTTCACAAATTAAAAGCTAGGGATGCCTGGGTGGCTTAGTTAAGCGGCTGCCTTCAGCTCAGGTCATGATCCCAGGGTCTTGGAATCGAGTCCCACATCCGGGCTTCTTGCTCGGCGGGGAGCCTGCTTCTCCCTCTGCCTTTGCCTGCCTCTCTGCCTACTTGTGATCCCTCTCTCTTTCTCTGACAAATAAATAAATAAAATCTTAAAAAAAAACCCAACAACAACAAGTTAAAAGATAAGTGCTTAAAAGAAAGCAAAGTGACATTCCCAAAGCTACATGGTTACCCGACAACATCTACCAGGACTGGAACCCTAAACCAGGGGTTGGCAAGCATTTTCTTAAAGAGCCAGACAGTAAACAGGTTCCGCTTGCAGGCCACAGTCTCTGCTGCAACAGTCAACTTTGCCGCTGCAGCACAAAGCCCCTCACCGATGATATGTAAACAAGCGACTGCACCTGTGTCCCAGTGACACTTAGGAAAGCAGCAGTGGGCTGGATTCGCTCACAGCTGTAGTTTACAGACCCGCAATGGATCTCGGAGTTGCTAGTCCAATTCACTTTTCCACTACTCTCTAGTTACGACCTAATTTCAGAACAGTGTTTAGCCTATGTCACTTAATGACATTAACTGTCAGGGGGAAAAAAAATCAGAAATAATTTATAGGGCTGCCTGGGTGGCTCAGTCACTTAAGCATCCAACTCTTGGTTTCAGCTCAGGTCACGATCTCATGGGTGGTAGGATCGACTGAGCCCCTTGGAGGGCTCCATGCTCAGCAGAGAGTTTGCTTAAAGATTCTTTCCCTCTGCCACTCCCCCAACTCACATGCCACCTCCCTCTCTGTCTCTAAAATAAGTAAATAAATCTTTGTTAAAAAGAAATAATTTGTAAAAGGTCAATGGGAACGGTAATATATTACATAAATTTTAGAATTACTGTTTTTTTATCCTCTCCAGCTTTTAAAACTCTCACTCAATGCTCCCCTTATTTCCTTCTCCTCTAATAAAGCAGTTTGGCCTAGAAGGAAACACTGTTTTATCTCTCCAAAGTGCTCAAGAAAAAATGTGTTTGTAGAATCTCGTTCTAAAGGAAGCAGTAGTCATGCCATTAGATATTAGAATGAGCAAACTTATCCAAATCTCGTCTTTAAAATTGTAAGAAAGTTGAACCTTCTAAGGATAACTTGTGCAGGCATGTTTTTAGGGGAGCAAAGGGAGCAATGATAAGCAACTACTATGTTCTCAGTTTCAAAAACAGAATGATTATCAGTTTTCTCATTATAGAAGCTGCATGACATGGTGATAAGGACACCAGGCTTGGAATCCTAGAAGGGACTTCTTCCTCTGCCTCTTAGTATCCTTGTGTTTTAAAAGCCCACGTAAAAAGAGTTCCAAAGATTAAAACAAATAACTATTTTAAAATATCAACAATCATAAGCATTGATTATTGTTGCATTATAAACTTCTCTTTAAGATTTTATTTATTTATTTGAGGGAGAGCAGAGCTAGAGAGAGAAAGCATGAGTGGGGTGGGAGGGGGACAGAAGGAGAGGGAGCGGACCGCCACCTCAGCAGAGAACCCAATGCAGAACTCAATCCCAGGACCCCGGGATCATGACTCAAGCTGAAGGCAGACCCTTAATTGATTGAGCCACCCAGGCACCTAAATATAAACTTCTTAATCAAGTTCACATCCATATATTTAATAGAGGTACAATATGATACAATATTGCATATTATGTGTATAGTATGATTTATAAAGCATCCAAGATAACTACTGCTTGTATAAAGAAACTTCTGCCAAAGAGCTAAAAGTTCTTCAAAACTATTCGCTCATTTAACCCAACAGTATTCCTTTGAAATTAAAACAAACCAGAATGTATTGTGTGATGTGTGCTAGGCATTTTACGTGCATCTGTCCATTTAACCTTCACAACAAACTTGAGGAGCAAGTGAGGCTCAGAAAAATGAAATACTTGCTGAAAGCACAAAGCTCCAAGTGGCAAAAGATCTTGGATTTATACCCAAGTTAGACTGACTGTAAGGCTTATGTTTTTATCATCACATAATACTGTCTCTTCAGCTTTTTGATTTGGGGTTCACAAAAATCTAGGTTCCTCTTCTAAGGTCAAAGAATAATTAATTTCAATGTAGTAGAAGGCAAATCCTCAGATGGTGGGACATTGTTCTACTATATCAAGTCACCTCCAAATAACATACTATTTTAAAGGTAATTTCCAAATAATTCCTGCTTAATCAAGTTTTGGTTCCCCAAACTGTGCTGGTAAAACCAGTCTTCTCCCCACAAGTTAGAGAAATTAGGATATTGCCAGCTTTAAGCCTTAGATGTGCAAAAAAAAAATAGTTCCAGCATTTGCATAAGAGAAAAAATAAAGCAAAGAGTAAGTTTCCTGAAAATCCAATGGCATGTGAATAAACATAACAAGAACATTTCCACTGGAAATGCCAGGAAGTTATCACTTCCAAAAGGAGATTGCTTTCTCAATAATTTTTTTCCATGAAATTTAGAGAAATTACCACAAAGCAAAATTGGTGACCAGGTGCTTTTGAAGAACTAGATCAGTAAATTAGCGGCTTTTTGATTTTGATATTAAATACGCAAAGTGAGGAGATACAAGTGTATGAAATATTTTTTAAATATATGCCTCTCTTCCCCTTTTATTTAAACCATGCTGGTCCTTGAGAGCAAGAGCCTTTTCTCTTTCTTGATAAAATAGCATCACCTCCACCCTCTGATGCTTACCTGCTGCAGAGCGCGGTGAGGGCCCCGTGCGGACTACAGTCACATGGCAGACAGAGCCCGGAAGTGTGGTTCAGGTAAAAGCCCTCCTTGCAGGTGTCACAGCGGAGCCCTTGATAAGGTGGCCGACACTCACACTGTCCTGTGGTCTGGTTGCAGTGATTCACATCCAGGCTCCCCACCACAGAGCAGTTACATGCATATTCTATAAAGGAGAGAAGGGAGGAGACATCAGTAACTAAGATTTAATGCTTTCTTAATAAAATGAATGCTATTTTATTTTTCCTAGTAAGTGTTCATGACAATGTTGTAAGGATGGAAAAAAAATGAATTCAGGCTCAAATTCACTTGCTGCTTCATTTATTTAAGATAGAAAATATAGACAGGCAAGTATCTAAAACTATACATTACTCATAATTATGAAGCTAATATTCTCAATATCCTTGACAGTACTCTTTATCTTCTAGTCCTCCTACCCTACACGCCAATATAAGCGGGTGGGGAGAACGGAGGAAATCCTGCATACTATTCAGTTTTTCTGGACTAAAAACCTGTAAAGGCCTATGCTTACCTACATGGCACAGATCACATGCTGGAAATGGCAACATGTTAAATAATGAATAGTCCCATTGTACAGCAGCAAAAGCCTAAGGCTCAAATGGTTTTCTGTGGTCACTTACACACGTCAGACAAAATTATGCTAGAGCTGGAATCATCAGCTAATATACTCATATAATCTTCCCAGGAAAGAATTAATGGAGAGTTGAAACTTTAAGGTAAGAAAAGGATGAACAATAAATCCCAGATGAGAAAGTTTACACAGGCATCCTGATCAGTGGGCTAAAACCAAACACAGATTGAATCTCTTTCCTAAATTTTAAGATTTAGAAAATAAACTTTCCTTTAGCTACATTTCAAAGAGTTCTTTGGATGAAAAAATTTAGAAGTCCTCGGCCTTAGCCTTTAACCGTAGATGTATTTAAAGGTCAGCTCGAATTTGGTTTTTGCTATTGTTTACACTCATTTTATCAAGAAAGTATTTTCAACATGGTTTGACACAGTATCAACACAAGACTTTGTGAGCATGTGAAAAACAAGTAAAGTCAATTGCAGATAAAATAAAACCTTGTACAGTTTAGGAATAACCCCAATTCCAAAATAGCTATAAACCTAGGTTTAACAAGCCCCCCCCCCCATTCTAACACAAATTATACTTCTGAGTAGGTAAGGCACTATATGAAATGGCATTATACTGATAAAAATTTAGCTTGGAAAAATAAATCTTTTATGCCATTTTTGATGATTTTTTAAGTTACTGAATAACTGCAAATCTAGGGTCTTGAATAGAATGTTATAAAGGCATTTGCTTCTCTAGTCTAGAAAAGGAAATTAAAATTCCTAATGTCATCACAAGTTGCTTATCCACACAAATCCAAGCAAATGATTCCACAGAGAAACTCCCACTTGGCCGTGCCCATACCAATCCAGACCTCCCACTCGTCTTCAATTCCTAACCTTTGGGATCAGCTTATCTCCCTGCTCTTTCCATCTCTTCTTGATTAGATCAAATGAATGAATATACATATAGATCAAATGAATGAAATACATATATCGTATATGTAGATCAAATGAATGAATATACATGTATTCATATAGATCATATGCTCAAACAGATCAGATGAATGAATATACATATATTGGTGAGTGGTTTACTTTATGCATAATTCAAGTGTGAGGGGTAAATTAGTTATAAATCTCAGAGAAGAATTCAAGATTTCTTCAACTCCAAACTTAGGAAAGGTATCAGTCAATTTTCCCAGCTCAGTCAACTTTCTTATTTTCACTAGGCTATGTAAGCATGACATTTCTTTGACAGAGTTACTTGTTTTCACATTATTTCTAGTGTTTAGTGTGTGTGCATGCGTGTGTGTGTGTGTGTGTGTGGTTTTTATAAATAAGGAAGCCATGTTTAGTGGTCTGAAAAGTTGCCAGTGACAACTTCATGGTAAGACCTACACTCTACCAAAAATGACCAGAATGCTTAAAACAACATTTTTCTTCCAAATCTGACAGAATTTTAACATACATCCAATTCCTCCTGCTGGACCAATTTCATCACAAGTTAAACTAACCAAATTATGCTGGTGTGGGCAAAACTAGCTCAAGAAAAATGAACAGATTAAGAAAAAAGTCTATGACTGAGAATTTTGATTCTATTATTTCCTTACTAATGTGCTACCATCTGAAACCTGAATCAATGATCCTAATCAATTAGATAAGTATTTTTAATAACATAATTAATCTAAAAACTTTGAAGAAAAAAATAGTTTTTTTCAATAAAGTTCTAATGGATAAACTTCAGTACTAATCAAGCTCATTAGCTATTTATACTTCTATAGAGACTAGTTAATCTCTTCAATATCCTCTGAACATATTTTTTTTAGTCTCATCTTTGGACCTTTGCTCATTCTGTCCTCCTTGAAATGCTCTCTACTCTTCACATTTTCAAACCTATCCCCCATTTCAAGAATCAGCTGAACCTTACTCCTCCTCAAACTCTAATTCTATTACCCCTAATGTGAATCTGTAACATCTACTACCTCTAACTCTCATATGCCAATAATTTGAAGAGGCAAGAAAGTGAAGCAGTTATGACGACAGCCATTGAAGCAGACAGCTAGCTATAGGTTGAAGTCCAACTCTCATTACTAACTTTATGACCTTAGAGAAGTTAACTACCTTCCTGTGCCTTCCTTTTCTTGTCTGTAAACAGAGCATAATATAGTACCTATTACACTCAGCCCCAACGCTGAAGCTGGAGGCAGTCTGGGGTGCTGTGAGAAGTAATAGAACAGCTGGAAGAAAGAGATACCAGATAACGTAAACAACAATTCAGACGTCAGATTCAGAGGCCACAGCTTTGTTCTACCCTGTGGACAAGAAAGTCTAGGGTTGGATTTATTACCATGGCAGTTTTCTACAATGTTTAGGAAATGGAATTAGGTTCCCGACATTCAGAAATCCAAGTTGTAAGTTATCTAGGAAGAAAATAAGGGGTATAATATGTATCCTGGGCTTCATATATTACCAATATGGGTGCCTACAAATACAGTGATAAAAACAGAAGGGTTGAGGATGTGGTTTTGGGGAGGATGAAAAAGAGCACTTATTGATCATATGCCCCTTGTAGTAATCATCCTAGCAGTAGTGAAATACATGGCAAATACTTCAGCAAGAGGGACGACCATCGTGCCAGGAAGGCATTGATTTATGAAGACGAAATGCACTATCACATTAACATTCCTCCCCAGATTAACTAAAGGAAAGGAAGTTAAAGCAAAGCATACCAAATGCCAGCAAACATGTGCATCTTTTCTGTTTGGAGCTTGGAATCTGAGGCCCTATCCCAGTGATTGACCTCAAATGAAATGACCCAAGTTAAATGAATTGTATGAGCAACAGTGATAAATGTAAAGCACTATGAATATCCAATAAATTGTGTCAGGATAACTTGTTAGCTTTTGAGTAGAGTAAAAACTCAGAGCCTTCACAGTTCTTGACATTCATATAGAACCAGACAGGAGTTAATGCAGAAACAACGCAATTTACTAGGAGGCTGGCAAAATGAAGAAGGAATTTCAATTGATAGAAGTAGTGGGAAGGGCCTATAGCCAAGAACAAGAGAGGAAGTGCTGACTTTTTAATGAGGTGGAATCTTAGACAGCAAAACAGCACAAAGGAGTCAGTGACATGACTGATGGTAAGTCACTAGTATGGATGTTAATGGGAATGAAACAATATGAAGAGGACACAAAAACTAATCACAGACAAGTCTGGATGAAATGCCAAAAAGCTCATTTGGCTGCCTAAGAGTACATATGAAGTAAATTCTCCATCATTGGAGCTCTGGGTTTTCTTTCAATGCCCCGTGATTCTTGGGAAAGCTCTATAGAGAAATAATTAGAAGAAAGTAACATAAATGTTAGCAGAGAGACGGCAATCTTTGGCAATATTTTTTCTTTTTGTTTGACTTCTGAAGAGCAATGAAATACTTTGAAAAGCAATGAATTGAACCCTAAGGAAGAATAAGAAACTAAAATCTGGTACCAGACTATTTGAAAACAGAAATATAAAGGCCCAGAGAAGAGACAATAACTTGGCATTCCTCTCTGAGAACCTGAACATACGTGATGATTTTGTAGTAAAAGTATCCAAAGTAAAATCATTGCATTTAAATCAAATACTGAACTTTTTCAGACGTTCCTTACCGAGGGCCAGGAAGATGAATATTCTCAGCAATGAAAAATAAATAGAGAGTAACTTTGTTTGGAAGTCCCATAAACTCCCCCACTGCCTTTGTGTACAAACACCCGTACTGGTAAGAGATTGTTCCCTGCACATACTAAAGATCTTTTCTCATACACCTGGTAGTCTTTCTGCATTCAGCTCTTAACCATCTCATGTCACTGCTCAAGATAAAGTTCACCAGACCTTCTAGAGAATTTTAATTGTGTTTTGGTATCTGTAGCTACTTTGATGGTAGTTTTTAGAAAAATATTAATTGTGATACTATGTCCCAATTAATGTGTCCTTTCTCTCTGTGTCTCTTTTCGAAGTCCTTTCTCAATGTTGTAATTAACTCTGAGGTCTAGAAACTCAAGCAATTTGGTACAATAGTGTTAGCCTTTTGCAGATAAAAAAGAACTATAAAAACAGTAAATGACAGATCTGAACAAGAAAATGAAAAAATTATGTCCTCAGTCAATTCATGATGCAAATGTCATAGAACAAAGAAATGTTCATTGATAAGAGCATGGTTACTGAACGAAAATGATTACAAAACAAGTATTGCATTTATGCAGAGATACTGGAAAAATATTTGTAAATATAACTAACACAGAGCACTCACAGGAATCTGATTCAGGAATATAGCCTGAAATTCTATCTACAGTCTCCTGCAGAATTGTGGAAATACGTTTGCAAAACTCAATTTCTGACTCCTTCTCGTTCAACAAAGATTTCACTCTTGTTTTCAATATCTTCAGATATTGAAAGAATTAAAAAATTATCTATTAAGAACATTTTTTTTAAAAACTGCTCTAGGCTATTCCAAAACTTTTCATTCTTCCCCATATTCAGAAGACATACAAAATGTACTATAATATTTACTGATGGATCTTCTGTGGAATGTCAAAGTAGCAAAAGCTAGAAGACATGTATTTAAAATGTATCAAGGCTCAGCACTTAATTTTATAACCAAAATTTAAAACATTAATAGAACTGAATACCATATGAGTAAATTTTTTTTGGATGTAAATTTTAAAAAGACAAAAGGTTGTTTTTTTTTTTTAGAAAGCAATGAAGTTTTACTAGACTCTGGTTTTTTTGTTTGTTTGTTCATTTGCTTTGTTTTTTTTTTTTTACTACATTCTTAGATTTTGCAAGAAGGAAGCCTTGGTGTCCCATAAGCAACTACTTTAGCTGGACTGTGACACTAAAGTCACATGGAATCCAACTAATAATTGAAGCCTTTTGCAAAGCTAATGTTACAATTAAGATAACAAGAACTGTTGAATGCTTCAGTTGATTACTGCACAAAAAGTTGTGGAATGTTTTAGGATTTAAAATGCTATTTAACTGGGACGCCTGGGTGCTCAGTCAGTTAAGCATCCGACTCCTAAGTTTGGCTCAGGCCCTGATCTCAGGGTCGTGAGATTAAGCCCAGTGTCAAGATCTGCTGAGTTATAGAGTAGCCTCCTTGAGATTCCCTCCTCCCTCTGCCTCTGCCCCTTCCCCTCACCCCTCTCCCAGTTCCCACACGTGCATGTGCTCTCTATCTCTCTAAAATAGATTAATTAACTAATAATAAAATAAACAAATAAAATGTTATTTAAAAGAAGTAGAATCTTTTTCCTTTGGCTCCAACTTGAGTCTTTGATTATAATTGCTCCCATGTAAAATGAAGGAGAAGAAGAAAAACTAAGATAAAGATGTAAAGGATTCCCATCCTTTTTTCATACACAACTGTTTCTTTTCCTTTGAGATTCATCATTAAAAACCCTACTCTACTTAAGGAAACACCAGGGAAATATATGTAAGTATAATGACTTTGAATCTACCCAATCTGTCTTTTCCACAAACCTAGGATATTATCTACAAAAGTAACATAGTTCCTGCTTTTCAAATCGAAAAGAAATAGAAAAATAGTTGTCAGAATCAATAGTAGGAATACTTGATTCAAATTCTGCCTATACATCAAAAGAATACAAAACAACAACAACAAATAATAATACTGTCTTGACTACAGGCCTGATTTCCAAAGTATATGGCATATTTATTTCAAAATGTACTTTTTATTAGGCCCATATTCCATCTTTGTAAGTTTAGAGTAGAGGAATCTTGAAAAGACCTCATTCTAGTGAAAAGGAATTATCAACACAGAATTTTTATTTTTATAAAAGATCTTACTCTAGCATAACACTGATACTCAAATTACATTTCACATTTATGTTATGCCAGGGTAGGGTCACAAATCTTTGCAAAGCTGGGAAACTCAATATTAAAGCTGATGCGTTTCTTGTATTAAACCCAACTTCACAGAAATGTGGAAAGTTTTAAAGCCACTACTTTTAAAGAAAAGCTTTAAGCTTTACCTTTTAAGATAAAAATGTATCCATTAAAATTTCCAGTCATAATTCACTATCACAAAATATTTCTTCTACTTTGTGGTAGACACATGGAAAAGAAGGTGGGTAACCATGACACGGGTTTTGTAGAAAATTTTCTGCCTCACATTCAAGGACCATGTTGCTAATGCTTGCCTCTGGCTCACTGCCAATTTTCCACAATTCAAAGACAATTCATCTAATTAATGTGACAAAATGACAAGTTCTAGGAAAGGCTGGCACAACCAGCTTTCACTACTACTAAGAACCAAGATGATATGACCGGTTCCTGCACTACATGTATATCCAACACCACACTAAAAATTTCACGTGTATACATCCCTCAGCCTTCACCACAATCCTGCGAGGTACGTGTCTTGAAGGAGGAACAGAAGTCTTAGGGAAATGAAACAATCACACCAGTACTGAACAGATTGTAACCCAAACTGAAGAACTCCAAAATCCATGTCTCTTCACTGTGAGAAGCTTCTCTCAAAACAAGAACAAAAAAACACTAAGCAGACCCACAACCAGACAGATGTGAGGACATCTCACAACCAGAATTTGCTGCTAATTAACCAGCTCCGTGACCTTCAGTAAGTCTAACTGCTCTGCGTTTCGGGGTCTCCATCTATCAAATATGGATAATTCTGGTCATCTGCCTTTATGAAATACTTAGTGATAAAGCTAGCAGAATATACACATGATCTTTATGCTAAAAACTGTAAGACACTAAAAGGGATAAAGCATTAAAAAGACTTAAATAAAAGGAGTGACACAACATAACAATTAAATCTATCGATTCTGTAAACACCAATCAAAATCCCATCAGGATTTTTTGGTAGGTATTCACAAAATGACTCTAAAATAAATTTTTTAAAAAGTAAAGAAACTTGAACAGCTAAAGAAGAATAAAGTTGGAAGACTTTAAGTAATTCAAGTAATTCAATTAATTTTTTTTAAAGATTTTATTTATTTATTTGACAGAGAGAGAGAGAGATCACAAGTAGGCAGAGAAGCAGGCAGAGAGAGAGGGGGGAAGCAGGCTCCCCGCTGAGCAGAGAACCCGATGCGGGGCTCGATCCCAGGACCCCGAGATCATGACCTGAGCTGAAGGCAGAGGCTTTACCCACTGAGCCACCCAGGCGCCCCATAATTCAATTAATTTAAGTAATTTCAAGACTTACTTTAAAGCTATAATAATCAAGACAATTTGTTATTGTTGAAAGAAAAGACACTAAGGTCAATGGAACAAAAGAGCCCAGGATTAGACCCTCATCATCTGTCTACTGTGCAAAGACAAGGTTTTTGACAAGGTGCAAAAGAAATTAAGGGGAAAGGATCGCTTTTTCAATAAATGGTGTTGGAACAGTTGGTGTCCCTATGCAAAAGCCTAAACTTTGACCTAAGCTCACCCTTTCTCAAAAATTAA
>CM052813.1:68634858-68696734 GCA_028533885.1 Nasua narica | reverse complement strand
GTTCTTTCCACAGTTTGGCTATTGTGGCCATTGCGGCTATGAACATTGGGGTCCATGTGACCCTTCTTTGTACTGCATCTGCTTCTTTGGGGTCAACACCGAGTAGTGCAATTGCAGGGTCATAGGGTAGCTGTATATTTAATTCTCAGTGTGGTTTTGATTTGACTCTCTCCGATGGTTAAAGATGATGAACATTTTTTCATGTGTCTGTTAGTCATTGGAGGGGGTGATGAACCAGGAGAGACTGTGGACTCTGAGCAACAAACTGAGGGTTTTGGAGGGGAGTGGGTGGGGGGGTGGGTGAGCCTGGTGGTGGGTATTGAGAAGGGCACGTATTGCATGGAGCACTGGGTGTGGTGCATGAACAATCAATCTTGTAACACTGAAAAATTAAAATAAACATATTTGAGGAGAAAAAAAAAGATTATAATGTACTTTCTTATTTAGTTTGTTAATGTGGTAAGTTATATTGATTGGTCTCTTGAATACTGAACTAGCCTTGCATTGGAATGGATAACTTAATAGAAAATTGGTACTTGTAATTATATGTAATTATATGGTAGTTAATTATATTTTCAGAAAATACGTAAAATTTGAGGATAAATTTTGGATTACTAAAGTTTACCTTAATGAGGAAAATTACCTAAGTATACATGATTGGTTAAAATTTCTTATGTCTTATAAATCCTAAAATACAAATGTTCTTATTGAAGAAAAATGAGATCAATTTATGTAAAACAAGTCAATAAAATTTTATTCTGAAGAAAAGAAATAAGTATTAACATTTTGGTATTTTACCTAATATTTATACACATTATATATAGTTATATATTTTTGAAATAGCAAATTTCAAATACAGTTGGAGTCCTCTCTTTTTTATTCCCTAGTCTCGTTTTTCTCCTTCCCTCCACAAAGATAAGCAAAGCATAAAATTCACCTATGCCCCCTCAGTCCACATTCAATTTTTACTGCATATCCTGTGTACATATCTGTTTGCTTAGTATTGTTTAGTATGGTTTTTTAAATTTTACAAGACAAGTAAATACTCTCCATCTGTTTTGTATCATTTTGCAATTCGCTTTTTTTCAACCAAAATCATTTTCAAGATGTATGCATGGTCATACATATAGGTCTAGTTCACTTATTCGACTATAGTATCCCAACTATTAAAATGGTATATAATTTATTCTCTTTTTTTCTCCCCAAATATGTTTATTTTAATTTTTCAGTGTTACAAGATTGATTGTTCGTGCACCACACCCAGTGCTCCATGCAGTATTATTCTCTTTTAAGTAGGTCTTTAGATTGTTTTTATTTTTAATTTGAAAATGGTTGGCCTGCTTTCCATATGTAGTCAACCATCAACCTGGGCTTATTGCTCTCTGCTCATGGAACCCGCCTTTCCCTAGAGTTTACGATCTAGAAGGGGACACAGACCTCACAGACGTGGCCGATGTAGAAATAAGATGGGGTAGAAACTGCATGCTACCTAATTCCTGTCAGATCACTTCTTCTGGTGAACTCATAAGGTCTTTTGGTTGCAGGTATGATTTATTTAAAGTCATTGAGCTTTCCGAATAAATCTTTAACTTCTTAAAATACTTCGCTTCTTTTAGGTGCTTGTTTAAACTGCCAGGAAAACAGCAAAGGGGACCACTGTGAAGAATGCAAAGAAGGATTTTATCCGAGTCCTGGTGCCACGAAAGAGTGTCTTCGCTGCCCTTGCTCAGCAGTGACATCGACAGGCAGCTGTGTCATAAGTAAGGCCTTCCTCTAATTCCTTATTTTGAGAGGAAAAACCAGGCAATCAGCTATCAGTTCCTCTCACGTGTGTTGATAAATGAAGGTCTGGGCAAAGGGCAGTGAGAACGCGGTGAGAGTGGGTGAAGGAGAGTTACTAAAACAGCAAGGGTTTTTCTTCCTGGGGATTTTCAACCAAACCCAAATACATATATGAAATGAGACTTGAGGGAGAGATGAGGAAGTTTTTGTCAAAGTCATGTTTATTCCCTCTGTCAGGACCAAAGAAGCAATAAAAAAGTCATGAGGACCTCATCATTACAATCATGCATATTCCTTATGTAAGCATATTTCTTCTGTTCTCTACCTGCAGATTCTCTGGTGGGCCCCATCATTTTTACAATAAACTAGATAATTAAGTATTAATAAATAAGCTATAGATCATTAGTCTCTTTGAGAGGAGATAGTATGGAGGGTTTAAAAACCATTTCGAGGACTAGTAGTTGTCTTGCATTTTTAATTGTTGCTTGGGGCTGTACTCAATTACTTCGGTGTTCTCTCACTTTTAGAATTGGGTGAGTTGGAACCTGAGTGTGTCCAGTGTAAAGACGGTTACACGGGCCAGAACTGCAACATGTGTGAAAATGGCTATTACAATTCTGACAGCATCTGCACCCGGTGCCAATGTCATGGCCACGTGGACCCAATGACAACTCCAAAGATCTGCAAGCCCGAGAGCGGCGAATGCATCAACTGCCTCCATAACACCACTGGGTTTTTGTGTGAGAACTGCCTCGAAGGCTATGTCCGAGACCTCGAGGGAAATTGCATCAAGAAAGGTAAAACTTCACCTAAGGTGGTACATTTAATATCTAAGCCTAGCAGTGAAAAGTTCAGGACACCTACCTTTAGCTTTATAAAACCTTCTGATCCCACCAGAGGAGTTTTCTGGAAATAGATTTTGATAGATATTTGCCTAAAGGTATCTCCTTCTATTCCTGCTGCTCTCCTGCTGCTCCAGAGTCAACTCCAGAAATCTGAGGCCATCCACAAAGTCATTGCAGGGTTCCCTCATTTTCTCTTCATCTATTTTTATTTTATGTTAATAATTTAAAAGTCCTATCATTTCTTTTATCCTTTGCTTCCTATATTCTCATCCCTTCCAGGGACCATCAAAGGTCTTTGGAAGTAGGGACCTATAATCTGGTTAGAAGTTCCAGCTGAGAAACAAGAGTCCACTGTGGCATCTGTCCTAACTTTGGGCCTGAGTTTTCCTGTGTATGATGGAGGAAAGAGGAAAGAGTAATAATATTCCTTTTGACTTTTAAAAGAAAAAGTTACTCATATGGCCAAATGTTTCTTGCAGGAAAGGTCAGTCAAGGTTTAGATAAAAATTAATGATTAGAAGTTCAGGATGAGTTAGAGATATTCGGGCTTTATTGGGTCACAGACTGATTAGACCATGCTCTTCTAGAAACCACTCTTTGATACCTTGACAGATGCTGAATACTGGGCTGAGGGTCTGTGGCAAGTGTCGTCCCTCTGCCATTTTCTTGATATCCTTATTCCGTTGTGAGCAAAAGACAGAGACTGAACACTGTCACTAGCCTGGACTTCTGTCACTTGATTCCCTTTCCCATTTGGAGGCATGCTTCGTCTATACTTAGCTGACAGGACCATGATGACTTTTTTTTTAGTTACTCGATAATATAAAACTTGCCTCTTTTGGGGACAGATTAATGTGTCTGACTATGATTACGAATTAGAATGACAACAACAGCCATTTTATCCAGTCCCTAGGATGCGCTGAGCCCTAGGAACGTTCCGTGCGGCAATGCTCCATAGCTCACTGTCTCAGCTAACCCTTCCCGGGAACTCTGCAGAGTAGGTATTATCATTCCCATTTTACAGATGAGGAGCCTCAGTGTTAACAAGATTCACTTACTCATCTATAGTCACACAGCTGTACTTGATTCCAAAGCCTTTTTAGATATTTCTACTGGGCTGGGCCGCATTAGCACTTGAATTCTGAAATCATCTGCGATCTACACAAAGGAAGAATTACTACACATACGATTAAAGGAAGGCTGTGTTTTCTCTTGGCTCACATCAACTTTGGACATTTAAATTGTGTTTTTCAGAAGCAACTAGAAATATAATTTTCCTTAGTCCGTTTTTGCCTCTTTTGAAGAGAATTTCACCCTTATGAAATGCCATGAGACATGCTGAACTTATTTTAGTTCAAATGATTGCCTCTTAGCCCTGTCACTTTTAACCAAGTGATTTAGGGCTCAATAATGACGTATTTACTGCCTTTGCAGGAATCTCTATGAATCCAACCAAGAATCAAGAAGGATAGGAAACTCCAACATTAGAATTTTCCCAAAGATTTTAATATTATACATTATGGAGAACAGCCATGGATGTAATAATCTAGCTTTCTAGACCTTGATTCTTTTCACTATATTTCTTTAAAAATTATTTTTAACTTGCATTACCTTAGAGCAGAATATCATGTCAACATCCCATATCAACCTCCACTCCCACGCGTATTTCTGTTATTGGTTCTTAAAACTGGATGATTTTGTCTTTTACATTTCATTCTCTGTTTTTATTTTCAGAAGTTATTGTTCCAACACCTGAAGGTTCTACCATTTTGGTTTCCAATGCCTCTTTGACCACATCAGTGCCCACCCCTGTTATAAATAGTACCTTTACCCCCACAACCCTGCAGACTATCTTTTCAGTAAGCTCTGCTGAAAACAGCACATCAGCGTTAGCTGATGTTTCATGGACCCAGTTTAACATCATCATTTTGACAGTCATCATCATTGTGGTGGTGCTGCTGATGGGGTTTGTGGGGGCTGTCTATATGTACCGGGAGTACCAAAACCGGAAACTCAACGCCCCCTTTTGGACCATCGAGCTAAAGGAGGACAATATCAGTTTCAGCAGCTACCACGATAGCATTCCCAATGCAGACGTGTCAGGACTCTTGGAAGATGATGGTAATGAAGTGGCTCCCAACGGGCAACTGACTCTGACGACACCCATACATAACTACAAAGCCTAAGGAGCTTGAACCATTGTCTGGATTGTTAGACCGCAGTGCTCACTAAGACCGCATCGGCTCCTGGGCCACACGAGGCCTGGGTAGAGTTTGCTGAGGAAGCAAAGGCGTAGAGTGCATCTGAAATTCTCAGATACAAATTTGTAAAGCACTTAGCCCATTACCCTTAATTCCCCCCCATGAATATCTGAAGCAGTCACTGTCAATAAGGACTTGTAGTAAAGTATATTTTTGTACCAAACTACATGGGAGTATAGAAAGGCTGAACCCCGCAGTGCAGCCCACATCTACTTTGACCTCCTAATTGACTCCTGGGGAAGCGTTCGCCAAACCAGCGGAAACGCGATGGAAGTGGAGGGGGAAGGACTGCCGGAAGACTTCATCTCCCCTCCGGAGACACCTTTTTTAAAAGGAGAGTCAGGGATGAGATTCCTTTTACTGTGCTGAGAGACATCACCGAAGGAAGCTTAATGTCTGCGCCCCAGTAAACAATCTGGGTTGTTTCTAAAATAGGGACAGAAGAGTCTCCAGAAGATCTTTAGAAAGGCTTGATTTTTTCCTTCCCAAATTCTCGCTCAATGATAGGATCAAAGCACAGGATAAGCTTCTAATGGTAGGAAGATGAAGGCAACATCTGGGAGCAGGAAGCTGATGGTCCTCCTTAGGGTCTCAGTGTAAATGGTAAATTGTCTAAAAATAAGGACTCTTCCTGCCTCTGGAGAAATAAGGTGTATATAGTTAATGTAGCATATCTGGTCAACATTGTATTTGTATCTATTTGTAAAAAAAAATCATGTCATATTTTATCATCTAGAATTTATTTGTACAGCAGTTAATAGTGTTGTAAAAAGAAAATATGGGGATTGGTTAAAATAGCGTGACAGAGATGGCAATATTGCTAGAGCTGGGACTCTGGTGACCATCAATCATTTTTGGTCCCTCTTTGGACACTGTTGAAATTTATAGGAGGTCGAATGTTTCTAATCTTTCTTTCCCTCTCTCAGTCTCAAGGTAGAGTTATATGTTCTCTGACTTACTATAGATTCAAGCAATAGATTTTTAAGTCATTGTTTGTGAAGTTGGGACAGAGGCCGCGCTCTCCAAAGTATTCCCCCGATTAGCCATTAGCCAGTCTACATGTTTTACATAGATTAATGTAGAACATATCCTCATGAAAAAAAAAAGTCTCTAAATGTAAAAGATAGTCTTCCAAAGGAATTAGAAATATTTTAGTTCCGAAAGAAAAGCCATCATATCACTTAGGAGCCCCTATTTTCATGCCTGTGAAATTTTTATATTCTTCCTCCATCCTTCTCCAAAAAAAAAATACCTTCTACATTTGAACGTAGCTTATCACCCAGATGCCACAAGGTGTGTACCATGTTCCTACAGAGCTATAGTTCTGCTGTCTTCTTGTCCCGTTAGAGGGGAGCTCTGGAGGTGGCTGGATGCAGTCATATCCTTGCTAAAAAGACAAAGTTTTTCCAGAGAGGCCACATACTATTGCTCTCATGTGTTACGGTATTGACAGACTGGGGGTTAAGCAAGCCAGGAAAAGCAGCCAGAAGTCAAATACAGATATTTATTAGGAGGAACGGCAAACTGTCAAGTGGTTAGAAAAAAAAGCAAAGGTTTATTAGATCAGACCTCAGAAATCCAAGTGGACAGCCTTGCCTAATTTCCCCTGAGAAAAACCTGGAATTTGCTCATCCCTCTCTGTAGGAGACCCCTCAGGTTTTAGAGATGACGTTCTGGAGGAAGGACAGACAGATAATCTACTTCTGGTAGCCCGGGGTGCTCCAAATATTTGGCCATAGCTCATGAGAGTAGAGGTTACGTGACATTACATCGGGGTAAAATCAGTGAAGATTGCTAGAGCCCTTTGCAGTTGACAAAGCACCTTTCTATATATGTGTCCTCTGTTCCTCATCAGAGCCCCCTGAGGAAGTAATTATTGTCCCCGTTTTATAGATGAGGTTGAATGTCTTGTTCAAGGCTATACAGTATGTCATTATCAGGCTTGGGATCAGGCCTCCTAACTGACGCACATGTTCTCTGAACTCTATGCCAATGCAGAAACTGCCCGGCCACCGACAAAGAAGGCTGGGAGGAAGAGTCCTGTCTGTGACCATTTCTGACTTCTGTGCTACAGTCCAGGGCCGTAGAGCTGGGAGGGATATTGTGGAAAGGACACAGGACGATTACCATCTGAAGCTAGTATTGGTGATAAGAAAACAGAACTACCAGCTTGTGCTTCATCAAAGTGAACTAATCCTCCCCAGCAGGGAAGGCAAATGTACTTTCCCCAGCAGCTGCCACCTGTGCACGTATAGACTGGGCACTGCACAATTCCAAGAAGTGTGCCAACTGACACACCTGCCTCTCTCCCAGATTGCCGCCCCCCCCCCCAACATGACGGACTGGGGTGGTGAGGAAGAAACATTTGTTAAGGAGATGTTAACCCAATAGGGAAAGCATGAGTGTTTGTTGGGGTTTAGGAGCCAAAACCAAATAGTCCAGATTCTGGCCTATAGAGATTTTTTTTTTTTGAAACAGACCTTAAGAGATATTGCAAACATTGAATCACAAGGAACGTTAACCTCTAAGTACTTATTAACAGCTCCTAGGTCATGTTCTTAATTCTTCCCAGTGGAAAAAAATTAAGGTCTTAAAATTTGTTTTAAACAATATTCTTTAGAATCCCATGCTTTTTGCTGGGGGAAATAATTTTGTTCCAGAATTTAAATCAATCATGAAGTGATCTACCAGCAAAATCAGACTAGGAAACTAGTAGGGAATATGCATTACATGATATCCATTCCTCTGAAGGCAGGATCCCCATGAACTATGGCATTCGGCACCGGGATCCCACCTGACTTTAGAGAGATAATATTGGAAGAATTTTTAAATAAGGATTAGAGATGTGTTTATTTTCAAATAAGGCTACTGTGAATCTTATTGATAAATGACAGATACTGCTATTAAGTGACAACTGTATCTTCATTCATTCATTTTCATAAACCCTGATGCATTTCTGACGGATGCCCTAGTGTTGTTATCTAAGTCTGTCCTCCCTTATTTTCCCCTCCTTCCCTGCACCATCAAGCTCCCAGATGTCTTTTATTAATGGAATTTTTCCAGGTATAGAGAAAAATGGTGATAAAAACTAAAGCTCACTTACACTAAGGTCCTATGGATTTGATGTGTTTCTACTCTTAGGGGTACTTGCACTTGAAGAGAGGACAGAGCAGATGTGGGATGGGAAGAAAGAGGACTTGGGGGAGAGGATTCGTCCAAGTGTCAGATTATACGGCTACTCTCTAGCCCTAACGTCCCCAGAAAATTGGTCAGTAAAGCAATACTCAGTGCCCCACTAGTTCATTTCGGTCAGTCAGTGCCTTCCGGACATTGAGCCCTTCTCGTGCTGTTTGGAGGCAGAGAGCTAAAGCAATAGTATGTCTTCCTAAGAGCCTCACTTGGGACGAGGTCATTAGATCCTTCACCCTGGTCCTCTGTTTTTTGTAGGACACGCGGTGAACATGACAGCACTTGTAATGAACATTCCCTAGTTCTGATACTTTGAGGTATGTGGGTAGGAGTTGAATTTACGCGTCTCAAGGAAAGCTCTCCAACAGAAAGTTCAGAGAAGTGAAAAGCGACCCAGTGTAACCTGTCGGAGCAAGGAAAGGATTTCTGGCCTCAGTCACAAAGAACTTTTGGTCCATTATGATCTTGGACAGTATGGGGTTTGAGAACTAACAGGAGATTGGTGCCCTGCAGGAAGGTTAGCGACAATTCTCCTCTAACCCTGAGCCAGCGACCATGCCGAGCGCAAAGCAGGAAGAGCACACCCGTCCATCCGAAGACGTCAAACGTCAAATAGACGGAAGGTTATGGCTCATTAAGATTGCAGTGGGTGAATGATGCTTTTCCAAAGGCAGTTGGGAGTCTTTCTTACTTGTTCCTTGTGCACCTGCAGTCACTGCAGCAGGGGGCGACGACGTGAGCCGCGTTAGCCCAGAGCCGAACGATCCGCGGCTGAGTTCTCACGCTAGGCACACGCGCTCTGTCTTGCATTACACATCAGCCTGAGCAATTAGGGAATGTTTCTGAAACATTAAACTCATCTGTATGTCACTAAAATTCTAACACAAATTTTAAAAACATGTCTCCTACATATGCTGTACTAGGCTTCATGATGCGTTTCTAAATTTGTGTATGATTTGAATATATGAAAAGAATTTATACAAGAGTGTTATTTAAAATTATTAAAAAATAAATGTATATAATTTGTACCTATTGTAGATGTGTCGCTTTACTTTTTTTTTATGTGGTCAGAGTTGTTGGAAGTCTTTGAATATTTATTTTCAAAACACTTCATGAAAATCTTGGAACCCTACATTTATTGACCATACTTTTTGTGTTAACTTCCTTTAGATAATGTTTTTGCACTTAGGAAAAAAAAAAAGTGTCATAAGATTCCCCCTCTTAGAAAAAAACGAAACACCCTGAAGGGGGAAAAAAAGCATTTATTAACATATATCCTTGTTTGTGCTTTTGCCTGTCCCCTGTGAGATCCATTGGGATTTCCATGAAAATTTTAAAGAAAAAACTTGTTCCTTTTGAATTTCTTTTTCATACTTATGAAAATTTTTCTTTCTTCAGTAAAAATCTGATGGGAACCATGTGTTTATTAGACCTGCAATGAAAGTACATCTTTTTATTGTTTTGAAGTACCCCTGAAGATCCTGTATTTTGACAAGGCTCATTGGTGTTTAATGGGATGCCATCTAGAGATCCAAGGAGTACTTTAAAAAAAAAAAAAAGTAAGTCAGGCCTTCCTTTGTGCTGAGAGCTTTATAAACTTTAGTTGGTTTATTCAACTTCAGTCGGTTGATATTTAAACTTCAAAACCTTGTTTTTCCTTTCTTTTCTAGTCGTAGAAGAAAACAAGTCATAGTACTGTATAATCCCACCTTATCTTTTTATACATGTGGTTCTATACATGTAGGTCAATAATGTATATGATTTGGATATTATTTTAAGGAAACAGAATAAGCATGGCAGAAATCTAGCTAAAATTAAAATTTCAATTTTAGTATATGTGCTGTCGAAGCGAGCACTAAAATTAAAATTTCAAAAGAAAGAAAATGTATGTATAATCTTAGCACACAAAGAGGAAATATTACCAAAAATATTGTTTTTATAGTATTGTATTCGTACTTTGGATGAAAGTCTATCAGACATTTACTAGGTTATTGAAACTGGGTGTATTCCTTTTCCATAGGCGTGTAAGAGGCATATGTTTTACAAAAATTCCACATCTTCCATTATAATTAATCTAGTGACTTCAAAGTAACAATTATGTTTAGTTACATTTAAAAAGTTAGGCTAAATTCAAAACAACAAAATGCGTTTCATGAGATGATAGTGTTAAAAGTCTTAACTGACAGGCTGAAAAGAGGTATTTTAAGTGAATGTTAAAAAGACATAGTTTAACATGTAAGTGAGCTTTTCAAGGCAATTTTATGAAGAAATTATTGTACTTATTGTACTGGCTTTCTGATACTTCCACTTACAGAATGAAAGCCATCAGACTGTTAAATGTGTTGTTTGTATTAATAAGTAGGTTTTAAACTTGGATGTTGAGACAGTTGCACAAAAAATAGGCAAAATGTTTTCCTTTGTGTTTAGTAAGAGTAGATTTGGGGTAATAAAGGAAGTGTTTGGGAGGAAATCTTCTATTGTGGTTTCCTTTCTGTTGTCAGACCAATAGCTACAGTCTTCTACGTCCATACTGTTTTCTTAATCTCACTCTCAAATAAGGAAGAGTCTCAGTCCTTCCTTACATTCATTACTACTCTAACCCCACTGTAATTGACTCATGTATGACTTCCTGTAGGTGCCACGTTATACGATGCCTTTCTCCCTTTGCTGGTACAGTTGCTCCTATCTATAACATCCTTGAGAATATTTATTCACTCTTCTCAACCCCTTGATAAAGGAAAGTTGCTCAGTCCTTAATTTCTATCTCTTTTTTGCCTAATGAATGCCTCTCTTATTGCACATGTTTTATTGGAAATACTTGTTATTTTATGTCTTCCCCAGTAGACTCTACATTCCTTGAAGCCAGGAACGTTTATTCTTCTATCTCTCGTATCTGGCATGGTGCCGTCACATTGTAGATGCTCAGTAGATTGTGGTTTAAAAGAAAAGTTACTTGACAGATACAGGAGTTGGTATGAGAACTTAATTGGTGAAGTGTAAGAAATATTCATTAGGCAAGACAGTATATCTTGTTTAATAAAGATGTCAGCATATATACTTCAGAGGATCTGAGAAACTCTTGAAGTGGCATTCTGCTTTGTGAATACGAGTAATTTGCATGTGTGTGCACATGTGCACATGTGTGTGCTTTTTGGAGGAAAGGTCCATACCCTTAATCATAGTCTCTAAAGGATCTATGATCCCCAAAGATTAACAACTACTTGGATGATGATTCCTCTGTGTGCTTCAGTAGTAAAAACCTTCCCATTGAATGGTAGTCAATACAGCCTTGATTCAAGAAATCCACTTCTGGGAATTCCTCATAAGGAAATGACCTAAAAAGCAGAGAATTCTGTACAAAAGAAAAAAAATTTTTTTCCCCAGAGTGTGTATAAAGTTAAGAAAAAATGGGGACAAATTCCTCAGATGATCAACCATAGAGATGTGGCTTAATGCATGCACTTGTTGAGATAAAATACAATCATTGAAAAGAATTAGGAAGAATGACTAAAAACAATCAAGGTTTAGGGAGAAAAACAGGGCATTTTGCAGATGTGCATGCAATTCCCCCTCTGGGATACAGCTCAGAGAAACTCCGATGTATGTGCACCAGGACCCACACCTCAAATTCTTCACTGCAGCATCATTTGTTATAGCAAAACAATTGGAAACACCCCAATTGTCTGTCAGTAGAAGAATAGATACATTGTCGTGTATCCAAGTACTTGGCCAGAATTTTATGCGGTAGTCAAAAACGAATGAATTATAGCTATATATCAATATGGATGAATCTCAGAAACATAATGCCAATAAAAAAGCAAGCCATAGAGAACGTATATAATACAATTCTTTTATATAATGTCCAAAAATGGGAAATAGAATATATTGTTTAAAAAATACATACATATATGAGAAAACTCTAAAGAAAAACAAGAGAATGATTAATACAAAAGTGAAGATAACTTTGGAAAAGAGGGGGGATGCACAGATTACCTCAAAGGTACTAATAATGTTCTTAAGAAGTGTGTGTTTACATGGGCTTTTTAATGTATTAATTTTTTAATACTGTGTGTATATACACTTAAGCACACACAGATACTCTGGTATATGTGTCACATTTATAGCGAAAATCTTCAATAGGATATAAACTGGTGGATACAACATGATTTCAACTATGTTGGAAAAAGAATACAGAAAATGTTTGGAAGGTAATACCAATACTTGTGATACCTGTACCAAAAATACAATGTTCCTACTGATACCACAGAAGTACAAAAGATTCTAAGAGACGACGATGAACAATTATATGCCAACAAATTGGACAACCTAGAAGAAATGCACAAATTTCTAGAAATGTGGAATCTACCAAGACAGAATGATGATGAAATAGGAAATCTCAAAAGCTGAATTACTAGCAAGGAGATCGAATCCTTAATCAAAAACCTTCCAACAAACAAAAGTCCAGGTGAATTCTGCCAAGCATTCAAAGAAGAATCAATACCAATCCTTCTCAAGCTCTTCCAAAAAGCAATGGGGGGGAGCTCTTCCAAAGACATGCTATGAGGCCAGCATTACCTCGATACCAAAACTAGAAAAGGATGCCATAAGAAGAGAAAATTACAGGCCAATACCCCTGATGAAGATAGACACAAAAATTCTCAACAAAATATTAGCAAACTGAATTCAACAATACTTTGAAAGAATAATACACTACGATGGAATGAGATTTTTTTTCCAGGGATGCAAGGATGGCTCAACACTCACAAATCAGGCAATGGGATAGACCAGATTAACAAAATGAAGTATAAAAATCATATGATCAAGTGTTCACCTGCCTGGCTCAGTCAGTAGAGCATGTGACTCTGGATCTTGGGTCATGAGTTCCAGCCCCATGTTGGATGTAAAGATTACTTTAAGAAATTTTTTTAAAATCATGTGATCATCTCAATAGATGCAGAGAAAGCATTTGACAAAATTCAACATCTACTTATGATCAAAACTCTCAACAAAGTGGGTATAGAGGGAAACTACCTTGACATAATTAGGGCCATATATGCCAGATCCACATCTATATCACACTCAATGGTTAAAAGCTGAAAGCTTTTTCTCTAAGATCAGGAACAGGACAAGGATGTCCACTCTTGCCACTTTTATTTAACATAGTATTGGAAGTCCTTGCCAGAGCAATAAGGCAAGAAAAATAAATAAAACTATCCAAATTGGAAAGAAAGAAATAAAACAGTTACTATTTGCAGATGGCATCATATTATATATAGAAAACCCTAGAGACTCCACTGGTGGGGAAAAAAAAACCAACTGTTAGAACGAATAAGCAAATTTGGTAAAGTTGCAGGATACAAAATCAACACACAGAAATCTTTTGCATTTCTTTACACTAATAATGGATTATCAGAAATTAAGAAAATAAGCCCATTTACAACTGCACTGAAAAGAATAAAATCCCCAGGAATAGATTTAACCAAGGAGGTGAAAGACTTATATATTAAAAAAACTATGAGACAAAAAAAAAACTATGAGACGTTAATGAAAGAATTTGAAGGAGACAGAAATAAACGGAAAAATATGTCATGCTCATAGATTGGAAGAATTAATATTATTCAAATGTCCATACTACCTAAGGCAATGCACAGATTCAATGTGTTACTGAAATTCCAGTGATACTTTTCTCAGAAATAGAACAAATAACCCTAAAATTTGTATGGAATCACAAAAGACCTTGACTAGCCAAAGTAATCTTGAGAAAGAACAAAGCTGGAGCCATCATGCTCCTCCATTTCAAGCTATATTACAAAGCTATAGTAATGAAACAGTATGGTTTTTACATAAAAGCAGACAGATCACTGGAACAGAATATAAAGTCCAGAAATAAACCCATACATATATGGTCAATTAATTTATAGCAACAAAGGAGCCAAGGTTATACAAGGGAAAAAGGAAAGTCTCTTCAATAAATGGGTACCAAGAAAATTGGATAGCCACATGCAAAAGAGTGAAACCAGACCACTACCTTATGCCATACTCAAAAATGAACTCAAAATGAAGTGAAAAATTGGAAATACTTGTTATTTTATGTCTTCCCCAAAATGAAGTGAAATGAAATGAAGTGAGGACTTGAATATAGGACTTGAAACCAATAACAGCCCTTATATGTGCAGGCGCGCGCGTGCGTCAGCGCACATGTGAGTGTGTGTGTGTGTGTTTGTTTGTTTGTTTATTTCTAAGTAGGCTCCATACCCAACATGGGGCTTGAATCCACAAACCTGAGCTCAAGAGTCCCATGCTCTACTGACTGAGGCAGCCAGGCATCCCCCAGTAAGTCTTACAAATCAAGAAAAAAAATCAAATTGTACAAAATATGTCCTCTGACCTCAATGGAATTAGAAATTAGTAACAGAAATATAGCTGGAAAATTTTGAAGCCTTTTAAAACTAATATGCTTCTAAATAACTCATAGGTCAAAGAAGAAAATGAAAAAAAAGAAAGTATTTTAAACTGAATTAAAATGAAAACACAACATTTCACATTTGTGGGATGCAGCTGGAGCACTGCTTAGAGGGAAATTGGGAGCACTGAATGTTTATCTTAGAACAGAGGAAAGACCTCAAATCAATGATCTTTAAAAAAAAAACTAGAAAAGGAAGAGCAAAATAAACCCCAACTAAACAGAAGATAAGATATAATAAAGATAAGGGCAAAAATAAATACAAAGGAAAACAGAGAAAATCCGTGGAACTAAAAGTTCGTTCTTTGAGAAATCCAAATAAAATTATGAACTTGCAACCAGAATGATCAGGAAAATTTTAAAAAGAGAGAAAGAAAGCACACACAGAACCAAGATCCGGAATGAGGGGCTATCACTGCTGAGGGGGTAATAAGGGAAGTTGAGGCCCCACGAGCTCGCTCAGAAGGCACACACGCGAGTTGTGTCCTTCCACAAGGTCGGCTTTTCTTCAATCGGAAAGCAAAGTTAACATCATTATAAAGCAGGCTTCCAAACCTGGGGACATCTCCCTAGGTGTTTAGCTTGGCTTCTCACACATCACACAAGGCAAAGCACAAAGCAAGCCACACAACCGACAAGATGGAACGGGGGGTAGGAAGTCAAAGAACCAAACGCAGAGTCCGTCTGTGGGCGCGCAGTTGAGATAAGGCCTCGGTTCCCCGTCCAGGTCCGATGTCGGCGTTTGCTGTTTCCTACATTCAAGCAGTGAAGGATCTCGGTCCTTTTTGGAGATCAGTCTAGAAAACTGAATTTATACTTAGCAACCTCCTACAAAAACAAAAACAAAAACAATCCAGGTTTAGATAGCTTCACTGGTGAATTCTACGAAACATTTAAAGAAGAAATAATACTAATTCTACATAAACTCTTCAAGAGACAGTATTTCCCGGCTCATTCTAGCATTACCCTGATACCAAAACTAGGCAAAGGCATCACAAGAAAACTATGCTTCAATATCCTGCATGAACACAGACATGTGTGTGTTCAATATTTCTAAGAAAATGTAAGCAAATTAAATACAATGAAATATTTAAAAGACAGAACTTCCCAGCTAACTGGGATTTATCCCATGAATGCAAGGCCGGTACAACATGCGAAAATCAATTAATGATATTCACGCAGACTGAAAAAAAATTATATGCTGGTCATCTCAATAGAGACAGAAGAAGCACTGCACCAAATCCAACATCGTTTTATGATCAAGATGATGATGATGAAGAAGATGACTACCCTCTATCTACCCTCGAGTTATGTGTTCAGAGTGAGGGCTGGACCGCCTTCACCTGTTTAATCGCATTGCTAAGCACAGGCCCTGGTACCAGAAAGAGCTCCACAAATATTGGTAAACGAATGAGCAAATCAGCTCTGTTGCGGTGTTTAGATGGGTGCACGTGGTGGATAGACACAGGTATACTTCGGTGGGTAAAGGCTTTCAATCAACGTAAGCCTGAACCAAAGCCCCAACACACTGTTATTCTGGGCAGAACCAAGTCACTTTTAAGTTGGAATGTTCTGGGGGGTGGCCCTGGAAAGAAGCAGGACAGGATTTCCTTCGGTGGAATGGCGCTGACCAAGCTCATTCCTTCAGAGAGAGAGAGAGAGAGAGAGAGAGAGAGAGAGAGAGATATCTTGCCCATACGCTGGACTGTAGATCCTCTGACATTTTGGTACCCGCTAACCGAGTAGGAAGCAAGCTCAGTCCGATATACGGATGCTTTGGGGGGCCCTCCCCTCCCTGCCTTTATTTCTAGTCGCTTGCAGAACCAACAGGCTATCGCTCAGCTTTTTAATTTCCTCCAAGCATTTTCTAAATGAGCCATTGTTATCTTTAATCACCATGCGAGGGGATTATCCACTTTCATTTGGAGAAGCTATTTTTGCCAAGAGATGAGATTCTTCCAGACAAGGATAAAGACATTAATGGTTGTCTATTAGGATTCTGTTTTAGTTGAGATAATAATTTGGGGGTAATTAAGCAAATTGTATGGACTCCAACAGACCATTAATCTCCAAAGGAATTGTCTGAAATGGAGAGGTCTTTATACTCCAGAGCAAGACTCAGACTTTGGTGACAGTGATATTTTGAATTTCCTCAGTTAAAAGGAAAAGGTAGCAGTGTGAACAGGTATGGGACCTGGGTAAAGAATGAACTTTATTTCCTTATAACACGTACCTCGCCTTTTTGTCTGAAAAGACAGAGATCATCACACTGTTAAATGAAGGTGTTAAAGCATCAGTTAAGGGTGACAAAGAGGAGGCAGAAATCTGTCAGCATACCGAAGCCAAAGGCTGAATTAGCAGCGGACACCCAAATTTCGCTGAGTTTCCCCACCAACCAACAACATCCGTGACTTAGCGGTTACTATCTAATTAAAGGATGCATCCTGGACCGGCAGCAGAAAAATCTCTTTCACGGAATTCTAAAAAACAATCCGACGCGGTACGAAGAGCATCAGCTTCGTACGCAGAGCAATGTGGATCCCAGCACAGCCCGCGACCCTCGGGGCTGGAGAAGTTCATAAAGGGCTTAGTTCTCCTGTCCTCACCTGTAAAAGGAATGACGCTGACCTCAGGGTTGCACCGAGATTAAATTAAACCTTATACGAGAAGCACCCCGACTCATGCTATGTCTACAATGACTGATACTTCCTCCCGCCCTCCCTCTTGTTTAAGAGATCTTTAATAAAGGCTTTACCCACCCCAACACGCCCGTGCCCCACCAAAAGCGGTATTATTCTTTTTAGTCTTTCTGTAATGAGTGGGGGACTTGGACCAGCAACCAGGTGGCTTGTTTCCTGGGTAGAAAACCGACCCTCAGCCCAGTACTGGAGTGAGGCCACTCCTCGGTTTTGGAGTGAAATGAAATACTTTTCTATGTTGAACTGCTGCTGTTTTTGTGTTTTGGGGGGGGGGGTTTGCAGAGGGGTCCGGGGCCAGGATGGCATCCTCAGGAGGCTGAGTGTGGCAGGCATCCCCAGGGTCCCACAGGGATTCGTAAGCATCGCCACGTTCGCCTGTGGGGAATGGGTGGGAAGTGAGATCTGTGAACGGAGGTGAGAACAGGCTTTGGCGTCTGCACGCTTAGTGTGTGTTCCAGGCCGTGAGAAACGTACAGACTGAACTGCGCGACAGGCCACTGAACCCATCTGGGGCTCCATTGATCCATCGGAAGGTCCAAGAGACTTAGTTAAATGTCCTCTGCAAGGGCGGGAGAAAAATTTCGGGGAGGAGATGGTTAATTCTGATTAAGATTTATTCGTTCTCTCACCAACATGTATTAAACACCTATTATCTGCTGGGGACTATCAGAGACTCTAGGATACAGAATGAAAAGCCTCTGCTGTCGCAAAAAGCCAGAGTACGTACTGTAGGATTCTAGGTATACGGAGGTTGAGATAAGACAAATCTTTGACGATGGAAAGGGGACCAGCGGTTTCCTGAGGGGGAAGGGAGATTCGACTGCATCACAAGAGCACTTTTTGGGGTCAGGGACATGCTTTATATCTGCATGAATACAGTGGCCCCTAGCCTCACGTGGCTGTTTTAAATTTAAGTAAGATCAAGTTTTTTAAAAAATTCAGTTCGTCGTTCCCATAAGCACATCCCCAGGGTTCAGGAGCCGCACGTGTACAGACGTCCTTCAGGCAAGTCAGAAACGGATGCCCCTTCTTCGGAATGGATTCATCCTGGGAACCGGAGCCCCCCAGGTTGGCGAGCAGAGAAGACTGGACTTCAGCCTCCACTTGTCCCCTGGCTGGATGTCCTCCAACACGACACAACCTGTGCGGAGTAGCCGGTGGCCTGCCGGCCGGTGGGGAAGGCAGATGCGAAGGCAAAGGGCCTGACGTTCGTCCCTTTGAGGAAGTGCATGGTGCGGCCACCTACTTGTGGTCCTCCTTCCCTAGGCCCTGACCTGCTCTCTCATTAGAAAGTCACTGCATTTAAGGGAGAGGGGCAATCTCCCCCCACCCCCTGCAATTTACAATCAAGATGTTCCGTGCTTCTTTTAAGCTGCAGAATGTTCAGACGATTGATTAATTCCACAATTTTTTTTTTTGCTACTTTATATATTCCGGTGCACAGCTGGGAAGGATGCTGGAAAGCTCTCCCTGGATAATTTTCCCAAAGCCTTTGACTCTCTAATCGCCAGCCTCTGGGCTTAGACACATGGTACCGAGAATGATCAATGCTGGGAGATTTTGATTTGGGGTGGGGCTAGGCCTTTTGTAAGTTGCCAAAAGGCTCAGAAGCATCAGCTTTTGGGAACTGGGAGATAGAGGTCCAAGTTCCTTTCTCTGTTGTGAGCTTTAGCTGTGTGACTTTGGGGAAACTGGTTCATGTCTGGGGCCTCAATGTCCTCATTCATAACGGCTCACAAACTTGGCTGCATGTGAGAAAGCATCAAGAGATGAAAAATGTGATGCGGGCTTTGTACATAGTGTTGCATCAAACAGTGACTTTATTTCTGCTGGACTTAAAAAGTGAGGGCTTCGTGCACATACAACGTGAACAAGTTTGCATTTTCTTTTGCAGGGAATGGATCTTGCTTATTAAAACAGCTTTCTCCAACCCCTCAGTCAGAATGACTCAGTCTCTTCTCTTTGTGTCCCTAGAATCTTGCTGTTAGTTTCCTTGAACCGGCAAAGTATTGAAAATGTTTTCCTTTGATTTTTCATGATGCCTCTTCACCGGCTTCTGAAGGCAGGGGTCACAGGAACTCAATGAAAGGCATTGTGGCTTCCTGATTAAGAGCACGGGCTTTCCAATGAAGTGCTGGGTTCATCTGGGCTCAACTCCCCATCTTCTCCTCGTCACTGCTGAGTGGCCAGGCAACTCCCTTTTCTGTCTGAGCCTCGGTGTTGTCAACTACAAAACTGGAGTATAATCTGTCCCTGTTTCGTTGGGTTAATGTAAGGATTGAATAGAATGTTACCGGCACGAGTGCAGCTCATAGAAAGAGCTCATCGATACATGGTCGCTAATATCAGTTATTCAGGGACAAACTGGCATCGAGCACCGACTCCGTGCTCAGCCTGGGACTCATTTGGGCCCAGATGGCGTCACTAGCTTAGTAACTCCGCACGCTCTGGAGAAGACAGAGGGTATTTAAGGACTGCTGCTGGGGAGGGCTGGCTGGGACGAGCTCCTGGGAGCAAGGGGCTGGCTGGGGTGACATGCTAGAAATTCTGCTGGCCTTGGGATGGTCAGACCTGGGTCTGGAACTTGGCACACCTAGGTATTAGAAGGGCGGCTTGGCCAAATCTAGGACAATCTATGTAACAAAAGAAATAAGGATAGTAAGGGATTACAACTCATCAAATAAAGCGAACACCCACAAGTCCATATGGGTTTCAGTAAATGACTGACTCAAGGAGGGAGAAGAGAAAGCCCTTTCTTCCAGTAGAATTCCAGTTAAAAAATATAGAAGGAGGGGCGCTGGGCTGGCTCAGTTTGTGGACCGTGTGACTCTTGATCTGGGGGTTGTGTTTTTATCCAGCCCCACAATGGGTGGAGAAATTACTTAAAAATAAAATCTTTAAAAAATATATAGAAGGAAAGAGGAAAACAGTAAATCACCAATTGGTGAATACATGGCCATAATTGTATAATGTTTTAAGAAGGAGTTTTCCATGGATGCTAAAATTAGCAGGTGAGGGCGCCTGGGGGGCTTAGTTGGTTAAGCTTCTGCCTTCGGCTCAGGTCATGATCTCAGGGTCCTGAGATCGAGTCCTGCATCGGGCTCCTTCTCCCTCTGCCTCTCTCTCTCTGTCTCTCATGAATAAATAAAAATATAAAATAAATTTAGTGAAAGTCTGATGAAAAACAGGATATTTGCATAGTCTCAAATATCACCTCACGAGACTCTAAGTAATGACAAAAAGAAAAATAATAATGTTGCCAGGGAGAATCTTGGCAGATACGACCTTAGCCAGGATCAGAGTTGATATCACCAATGAATGAGATGTATGAACATCGTCTGTCTCCCGACACCCTGGGAATGGCGCAGTATCACTTCTGTGGCCTTCGTGCCCAAAGTGCATAACCTCTCGATTTCATCAGGAGGAAACACCACGTGAACCCCAACCGAGAAACATTCTATCAAGTAACCGGCAAGAACTTTCCTCAGGTGTCAATGTCATGAAATCCAAAGACAAGGGAGCGCTGTCACAGACTGGAGGATGGTCAGGAGGCAGAATAACTCAGTGTAGTGAGGGATCCTTTACTGGATCCAGGAAACGGGCACTCAGGGGAAAACTGACTAAATCTGATAAGGTTTGTAGTAAACAGTACCGCATCAATGCAATTTCTTATTTTCGACAATTACACTATGGTTATGGAAGATGTTACTGTATTAGAAAGCTGGGCGAAGGCTATCTGGGGAATTCTTTGTACTACTTTTGCAACTTTTTTTCTAAGTCTGAAATTATTTCTGAATGAAAAGCTAAGAAAAAGAGAAGGAAACGAAGAGAGAGAGAAAGAAGAAAAGAATGCCTTTGGGAAACCTCTTCCCTTCCATGATCCTTTCTTTCCCCATCTGTAGATTAGGGCACCCCGCTCCAAATTCTTCCTAGGGATGTGAGGATAAAAAGAAATAGTGCAAAGCAGCAACATGTATGAATTGATGTTACAAAGTTATTCTCGCCGCTGGTAATGGCAGCTCAATTGTCTTGATGAGATGCGTGAGCTGCTAAAGCTTCAGGGGAGTTCTATCCTAATGAGAAACATCTGCCTACAAGCTACTTCCTCCCAGCCATTTGCTCTGACCTTGCCCAACAGAAAAATAATGCCAGCTTTGTGGCTGTGTGGCTGTTGTCAAGGAGATGGGGCCAGATAGCCCAAACAGCTGGTGGTGGTGACGTCATCTCCAGGCTTGGCAGAGAGAAGGGCTGTGGTGAGACAGAGATGGGGCAAAGGGCTCGTCCCTGACCACGAAAATGGGAAAAACAACTTCCCAAATAGGCTATCCGTTGTCCATTGTTCCTATTTTCAGTTTCCAGGTTCACTAAAGGGTTTAAGCCTACCATCCAGGAACATAGTCATTTGTGGGACAGGTCGATGGAGTTGTCGTCGTAAGGAGAGGAGCTCACAGGCTGTTTCTTCTTTATAGTTTTCAAAGTTTCTAGCTAGATAATGCAACCGTGTGAGCTCAGCATTGTCTGCCCCATTTTACACATGGGAAAACCAAAGAGGAGCAAGGGGAAGGGGCCTCAGTCACAGGAAAAGTCGGAGGACTTTCCAAAGTCTGAGTCTAGGTGTGCTCAGACTTCCAGTCCTGCAGTCATACTGCCCCGACTAAGACCCGCCTTGTGGCCACCCTACACTAGTTACCCAGGGACTAGAGTCTGGTGGACACATTACTGAAATACTGTTGTCTGGGTGTAGACCTCACCTCTTAATCCTAAATTCTAAAGTGTAGGAAACCAAACAGATAAGAAACTCAGGCTGCCTGAAACAAGGAAGACATTGGAGTTTAGAGGGACCAGGGTTCTAATTCCAACTCCGCAACGCAGCAGCAATGAGCCCGGAAGTGAGTTACTTTTACCTCTCTTGGTCTCTGTCTTCTCATCTGTGAGTTAAACGGGGATAACAGCTGTACCTGCTCCAGAGGACCATGGTGGGAGTTCGGGGAGGTGGTACGTGTGAAATTCTGGACACAGGGCATCCACAGGAGATGTTCAAAATGTGTAGGTCCTCGTCCTTGTTTTTTTTTTTCCTTCAAGAGCTTCCACCTGCTGGATGGAAAGTTAGTGTCTTCATTTGGAAAGTGATGATTTGTGACTCAGCCTCCATCACCGGAATAGAACTGGCCGTGTGTTTGTAGCTTTGAGAGAAACACAGAGAAATCGCCTCCAGAGCTGTGAGGTCCTGAGACATCCAGCTAGTCCAACCTTCTTATTTTAGACGTGTAGAAGCTGGCCCAGACCAGTGGTCTGCAGAGCTCACAGAGGGTCAGCAGCAGACCCAGGGCACACATCCTGACACCTCCCCTTCCCTGCTTTGGGACACACTCATCTCTTTGGTTGAACTTAGCGCCGTTCCAGGGCATCAAGGACTCTCTCTTCCCTGGGTCCGGGCGTCTGATGTGCCAGCTAGTTTCCGCCCACCCTCTCTCTCAGGCTGTTGTTTTATTGCTGATTCAGGGGTGGGTGAAGAAGAGGGACAGGTGCAGGACCATGAGTTTTGTACACTTCACTAAAGCTAGTAAAGGGGTTGGGGAGGGATTTATGGGATTACTGTTGACAAGGTTTCTAGGGGTATCTTGGGTCATCCTCACGTCCTCACAAAAACCTTGCAGGATAGATTTTAGCCCCCACTTTCCGGATTGGTTGAGTCATTCATTCACATATATTTTAAAACACCTTCTGGGTGGCGGGCATAGTGCTGGGGATATAGCAGTGAACAATCAGAACATGGTATCTGTCCTCATGGGGTTTCTAGTCTAGAGCAAAAGGAAGATTTTTTTTAAAAATGCAGAAACACATAATTGCAAAATGTGGTTAAGTGCCACAAAAGAAAAATATGGGTTGCTAAGAATACAAGAAAGGAAAAAAAAAAAAAAAAGAATACAAGAAAGGGCTTGCTTTACATTAGAGGATTAGAGAAGGCCTCTTTTGGAAAGTGCACTTACATTTTAGCACACCAGGAGGACTTGTACTTGATTATAGAGAAAGTCACCCTCCACCCACTCCCCCATTTTCCAAGTTATTTTCTTCTGATGGTTCCGCAGGGGAAGGTAGCAACATCCAGACGGGGAGAGGTAGGTTGACTTCACTGGCCCAGCTCTGTCAAAATTATCTGTGTGTTTGCTGGCTCTGTGCTTTAGGAAGGGCAGCCAGGGTCAGGGAGAGCCCTCATCTAGTTGGCGGGAGCCCTGCATCTGTTGACAGACTTACTGTACATGACTTTGGGTGATTCATTTCCTTTCTCTGGCCCTCAGCGTATTAATCTCAGGTGTGTTTGAGCCTTGGAAGGTTGGAGGAGTGTTGGTAACCACCAGCTCAAAAGGATGAGCTTATTTGCGTCAAACTAAGTGTGCAAATTATGCTTGAGTTGGGATTCCGAAGGAAGGATTTTTCTAAAGTGAGGCGGCACTTGATTATCTGAGTTTCAGTTCAAGACGAAAGCCTTTTGGATGCACAGTATAATGACCCCTAAGGTTAGGGAGTCATCGTTCTAGAAAAGCATTTACTGGGTTAGGAATTCTGAGGGTCAGCGAAAGACTGGGTTCCCATCTCCCGCTTAAATTAACGGACCAAAGCCGGCCTTTGCCCTCAACAAAGATGGCTCTTGCCCTGGCCTCGGCCTGAGTGCCCTCACAAAAAATGGCAGGCTGCCTCTCTTTCCTTAGTCTCGCTGGCCCAAGTGCGAATGCTCTTGCCCTTAATCAAGATGGCACCTGCCCGCGCTTCCCTGCCCGGCCTCTGGCTCTTGTCTCTCGGCTTCACCGCGCGCGCCTCCATGACCCCGCCTCGTTTCCGTAGGAAGAAGCGCCGGGAAAGATGGCGGCGGCTGCGGTTTGAATTCCAGCGGCGCCGCCAAAGTCCTAACAAGAGCAGGATTGGAGGGGGCGGGGACCTGGGGAGCCTGCGGGTCGCGACAGCGGGGGGAACCAGTTGGCCCCGCCGCCACAGACACCAACGCCACCACCTCCTCTATGTCCACGATGGACTCGGTGTTGGAAGAGGACGTCACCCTCCCCGGGACGCTCAGCGGCTGCAGGTGCGGCCGGGGCTTTGTGGGGGCGCGGTAAACCCGGCCGGGATTCCCGCTGATGGGGGTACACCCTAACCGAGACTTGGGGTTTGCCCTTGAGGGTGTCTGAGGGCGTCCGGACGGGGGCAGTGTGTGGGGTGGGGTCTGGGATGGTGGGTGTCTCGAGGACGCAGCAGCTGATACTGAGCGTGGGAGGACCGGGGGTCCCGACCTACATCACAGCTGCCTCTCGTATTTCGGGAAATATTTGCAGAGGATGTGAGGGTCAGGTAAGGGGTTTTCTGAAAGAGGGGGAGACGGGGGACCTCTTGGAGTGTACCATTGGTAGGGATTGGTTGAGTAGGGACCTTGGGGGCACTAGATGGTTCATTCTGACTTGGAGGTTTGCTTTCATTATGGGCAAGGTAGTTGGTGTGTCTGGACTTGGTCATGAGATCACAAAGTGGCCACCAAGACGGAGGCAATGAAGTGCAGTGGTTAAGAACTGTGGCTGGAGTAGGACAGAAGTGGATTCAGATCCAACCCTTTCACCTAACTAGGCGTGTGACTTTAGTAAAGGTACTTACCCTGTTTTCCTGTCTGCAAAATGGGACTAGTAGTAACATCCACCCAACGGAATTGGGGTGAAGATGAAAAGAGAAGATGCTTCCCCTGTGATTTGCTTGGGAAGAGTAGTGTTTGGCACATAATCGGTGCTTAAAAAATGGTCTGTGTTATCCTATCATCATCAGCGTCGTCGTCATCAGTGTAACAAACTGGGGACTAATGGCTGGAAGTGGCCTTCCAATGGATTTGTCCCAAGAGGCTGTTGGAGCCCACGTTGTCGGTGGGACCTTTTGGTGGGAAAGCCTGAAGGAGCCCTATACTGCTCCAGGGCTGGAGCGGTTTGGTTTTGGGGGGCTCCTCGGGGAGAGTGGGAAGAAGGATGAGGAGGGGAGCCCTGACTGAGAATCCACAGTGTTTATCCAGCTCTGCTGGGGAGAGGCTGCTGGTTTTAGTCAACAGACCCTCACTGAGAGGGTGACCAGGGTATTTATCGTGCAACCCGGAGTGAAAGGGGCACAATTACTATTTATGTCTAGACAGCAGGCTTAAACTGGCCTCCCCTTGGGCAAACCTGGACAAGTGGTTACTCTGTTTATCGACAAGCCCTTATGTATCAGGCACAGAGCAAGGCTCTTCATGGCTCCTGCGTGACAGCATCCGGTGGTAGTTCATCATGTCCCTTTCTCTTCCTCTACCACTGTCCCAACATACTGGGGAGGACCTCTCGCCTGGATTGTCCTCACACCTGTAATAGTCCTTTACACTACAGTTTGAAAGCCTTTCTAAAGTGTAAATCCGACGGTCAGTCTGCTGCTCTATGTATACTTAGTGCTTCTCATCGCCGTTAAGATGAAGTCCATTAATATCCTCAGCTCTTCTTATCTCTGTGCCAGCTGAACAAGCTGACCAGGCCCTTGGGCTTTGGGCCCAGACATAGGTGGGTTTCAATCCCAGTTCTTGGTCTTGGGCAAGACCCCTGGTGAGTTTCCGTCTTTGTCATCTGAAAAGTGGGTGAATCTGAAAGGATTTTGACCAGTGTCTAACAGCGTAGCAACTCAACACACATCTCCTCCCTTGCCTCCCCTTCCTGCCTTCGCTGCATACGTTCCTGTGACTGATCGCTTACCTGCTTCAGACCCTCCCTGGCTCCCCATCACCCTCAGGATGAAGTTCTTTAATATAGCTTCGAAGGTCCTTCATAAGTTGGCCCCATGTACCTCACTGACCTCCTCTGTCCTCTCTGCCCCTACCTTTCTCCTCCCCGAACACTTCCCTGTGCCTGGCTGCCAAGCTCTTTGTCCCAAGTGGCCTTGCCTTGTTCTTTCTTACTGTTGGACCTGTGCACTCGCTCTTCCTGCCGCCTGGGTTGCCTTCCCTTCTCCTCTTTGCCTTATGAATGCCTCTCATTTTCCAGGTCTCACTTAGATTGCAATGGCAGGAAGCCTTCGCTGACATGCCCCATCCCCACCTGGGTCTCTGTGCCCTTCCAGCCACTGACCCCAGCTCAGCCCTTGTTTACCTCACTGAGTTTTTGGTTTTCGTTTTTTTTTTTTTTTTAAATATTTTATTTATTTGAGAGAAAGCACATGAGAGCGTGCGTGAGAGAGCGCACACGTGTGAGCGGAGGAAGGGGCAGAGGGAGAGGGAGAAGCAGATTCCCCGCTGAGCAAGGAGCCCGATGCGATGCGGGGCTCGGTCCCAGGACCCTGGGATCCTGACCTGAGCCGAAGGTAGATGCTTAACCTACTGAGCCCCCCAGGCGCCCCTACCTCACTGAGTTTTATTGACGAACGCCGTCCAATAGAAATATAACGTGAGCCACGTTTGTGATTTAAACCTTTCTAGGAGCTGCAGTGAAAAAGTAGGAAAGAAACAGGTGGAATTAATTTTAATAATATATTGATTTAACCCGATATTTCCATAGATTATCATTCTAACTTGCAATCAATAAAAAATGATTAGTGAAATATTTCACATTCTTTTTTAACTTACAAAGTCTTTGGCACCCAGTATGCATTTTATGCTTACAAGCCCTTCTTGATTTGGATTTACCGCATTTCAGGTGCTCAGCAGGTACGAGTGCGATGGATGATGCAGGGACACCTATAACGTGTCTGTCTCCCTAACTAGACTCCGACCTGTTGGAGGGCAGGGGCTGCCTTTTGCTCATCCTTGTGGCTCTGGTTCCTAACCTGGTATGAGGCACATGAATGGGAGGTGACGGGATTATCCCCTTTTTATAGGCGGGCCCATTGAGGCTCAGAGAGGTGAAGTGAATGGTCTGGGATTCCATAAAAAAGTACACGAGTGAGCCAAGATTTACTTCATTTATTTATTTTTATTATTTAAATTTTAGGTAGTTCACATACAGTCCGATATTGGTTTCTGGGGTAGAATTCGGTGATTCATCACTTACATACAACAGCCAGCTCTCATCATAACAAGTGCCTTCCTTAATCCCCATCCCCCATCTCGCCCATCTCCACCCGTCCCTCCATCTACCCCCTTTGTTGTCTGTTAGTTACGAGTCTCTTATTGGAGCCAGGATTTAAATCCAGGCTTACTAGGTGGCTCAGTGGGTTTAAAGCCTCTACCTTCGGCTCAGGTCGTGATCTCAGGATCCTGGGATTGAGCCCCGCATGCATCGGGCTCTCTGCTCAGTGGGGAGCCTGCTTCCCCCTCTCTCTCTGCCTGCTTCTCTGCCTATTTGTGATTTCTCTCTGTCAAATAAATAAATAAAATCTTAAAAAAAAAAAATAAATCCAGGCTTACTGACTTCAAAGCCTCGCTCTGGGTACCTGCCCTGTCTTCTAGCTCGTTCTCTGAACCCATGCTGAGAGGCCTCTGCGATGACTTTAGGGAGGTGCTGGCACATGAACTGGCCCTTCAAGAGTGGCAGAAAGGTCCTGAGTGAGATAGGATCTCCATTAGAAGGTTATAGTGGAGAAAAATCCCTGGAATAAAATCATCTCTTTTTATACTAATATGAGCATCCTTCTGCTTGGTAATTTTCAAGCCCCAGTTTTAGAGACTAACCAGAAGTCCAGTTTGTCCCCAGACTTTTGTTGAATCAGGTCGATATGCGTCATTCTCTCCAAACTTGATCGCCTGTGGGTGCCCCAAAGCGCTCCAGGCCTGTGCGAGGCTCAGATGCCGTGCCTGGGAAATTCGCCCAAGCCAGGGCCCTTTATTAAGCCCTGCCTGGTGGTTTTGGAAGATTCTGGGCTTTGTACTCAGGACGACTGGGTCTGAATCCTGCTTCGGCCACTTACTGGTGGAGTTGCTTTAGTGATTCATTCAACCCTCTTGAGCCTCAGTTTCTCTTCAGTGATAATGCCTAGTTATCGGTGACTACGAATGGAGCAGAGCTGTATGAATTCTGTGCCCTGCTGAGGGTGCATTAAATGTTAGCTGTTTTTGTTTTATCATTACAGTATTGCCCGGTTTCCTGGACAAAATTCTCGGTGCCCACTACCCTGGATTTGTCCCTTTGTTTTCGTGCCCGGATTCTGCCTCTCCCTAACTGTGAGCTTCTGAAGGCCCGGGCCCAGGTTTGTTCGTCTGTGGGTTCCTCCCGTGCATGACCAGTAAGTGCTTGCCGTCTGGCGAGGGACAGACCGAAAGGAAATGTTTTCTTGCAAGTTTGTACACAGTCATACTTTGTCAGGCAAAGAATGCCTTCATGGACTTTTGTAGAAGGAGGTGGAGAAAGAGGATGGTGGAATGAGATTTTGGTCAAGGCTTGTAGGCTTGATCCAAGGCTGAGCTTGGATCAGGGGTGCCCCTAGGCTTGAAGTTTGAGGAACGTGTTCCCAGTCACCAGTATAAACTTAGTGAGGGCAGGGAGCATGGCTGGTTTGGTCCCCACTGTATCTTTAGACCTAGAACCACGTCTGGCACATAACATAGTAGAGGTTCAATTCAGTTTGTTGAATAAGTCAATTTTGTTCAGTCTCTGAACAGATAAATACCATGTAAATACAGGCTCCATATTTAGTAGTGAAATGATGCTTTGTAATCACTCTGAAAAAATGCACACACACAGTGTCAACCGCTATAGTCCTTCGGGAAGACAATTTGGTGTTAAAAATATGCCCAGGCGTATTTTTTAAAAACAGCTTTATTGAGATATAATTTGTATGCCATAAAGTTCACCCACTTAAAAGTCAATGATTTTTTAGTGTATTTACAGAGCTGTGCAATCATCACCATAATTTTCATTTTAGAAGACTTTCACCATCTAAGAAAGAAACCCCGTGTCCATTAGCAGTCACTCCGTGTCTTAGCTTGGCTGCTGTAACAGAAATGTCAGAGACTGTGGCTGACTTACAGATGACAGAATTTATTTCTCCCGGTTCCGGAGACCGGAAGTCCAAGATCAGCCTGCCAGCATGGTTGAGGTTTGGTGAGGGACTTCTTGTGGGTTGCACACTGCTAACTTCTCATTGTTTCCTCTTAGGGTGGAGAGCAGAGAGGGCGCTAATCCCATTCATGGGGGCTCCACCCTCCGGCCCTCATCTAATCTTAGTTACCTCCCAAAGACCCCACTTCCTAATGCCATCACCTGGGAGGGGGAGTAGGGCTTCAACATAGGAATTCTGGGGGTGGGGGGACACACAGACATCCCTAACACTAGCTAGTACTCCTCTCCCCCGCACGCCCCCAACCCTAGGCAACCACAGTCTACCTTTAGTCCATTGATTTGACTGTTCTGGATGTTTCATATAAATGAAGTCTTATACTTTGTGGTCTTTTGTGAGGTTCATCCATGTAGTAGTACATCCGTGACATACTTCATTCCTTTTTATGACCAAATAATATTCCGTTGTATACATGTAACCTGTTTTCTTTATTCTTTCATTGGCTGATGACATTTGGATTGTTTCTGCTTTTTTTTTGTTTTTGGCTACTATGAATAATGTTGCTGTAAACATTTATTCATATGTAAGTTTTTGTGTGGACATGTGTTGTCCTTTCTCTTGGATATAGAGCCGGGTGGGGGGAAGGAACTGCCGGCTCATATGCTAATTCTGTGTGTGTGTGACATCCTGAGGAACCCCCCAGCACTTTTTACACTCCCTCCAGCAGTGGAAGAGGGAACTTCTGTATCTTCACAGCCTTGCCAACACTTGTTATTGTCTGTGTTTTGGTGATGGCCAGCCTCGGCGGTGTGACACGGTATCTCCTTGTGGTATTGGTTTGTATTTCCCTAATGACGAGTGACGCTGAACATTTTTCTTGTGTTTCTATAGCTGTTTGTGTACAGTTGACTCTTGAACGGGGTTCGGGGTGTGATGTCCCGCACAGTGGATAATCCACATGTAACTTTTGACTACCCCCCAAACTTAAACCACTAGCCTATTGTTAACCGAGAGCCTGATTCATAAATAGTCGATTAACACATATTTTGTGTGTTAGATGTATTATATATACTATATTCTTACAGTCAAGAGCATATGTGATTAAGAAAATCATAAGGAAGATAAAATACATTTACAGTACGGTATTGAGTGAAAAACATCTGTGTGTAAGTGGAGCCATGCAGTTCCGCTCATGTTGTTCAAGGATCCGCTGTATTTTCAAATCCTTTGCCCACTAAAAAAGTATGAATGTGTTTTGACCTAAAACTTCCTGTTATGCTAGAGAAATTATCATGCACCTGTTGAGGGAGACCTGTATGAGGATATCCATAAAGCAATGTTCGTAAAAGGAGCAACTTGGAAGGAAATTGAATTACCGTCAGGGGATCGGGTAAATGCACATCCTTTCCACAGTGAATTTCAGACTGTGACCCATTGGCAGCTCATGAAATTCAATTTTGTAGGTGGCAACCAGAATTTAAAAAAAATATAATAGCACAGAATAGAAAGCATTTCAAGAGTTAAGGTTAATGTACTTCCTTCTCTGGGTTGTGGTCAGTAAAGTGTGGAAAACACTGCTGTAGAATGCTTTGTGGGAGTTAAAGACCGAAGGTAGTACTCTTTGTACTGTCGTGAAAACATCTAGGGACACACTGAGTAAAAAACAGATGCTGCAGAATAATATATGCAGTTTGATTGCATTTGTTTTGTTTTTAAACCACAAAAGAAAACTATGTCCCTCTATCTGTAAATACATAGAGAAAAGCCTAGAAGGACACATGTCTTGCCGACAACAAGAAAGCCTCCTAGGGGGCTCAGATGGGAGTGAGGAGCAGTGAAGAAATTTAGGCTTGTCTTTTGTTTTCCGTCCCACTCCCCTCACACATTTCGCCCCTTCTTTCCCCGCCCCCTTCCCTTCTGGCAACCACCCATTTGGTCTCTCTGTTTATGAGTCTGTTTCTGCTTTTTTGTTTGTTTGTTTTGTTTTGTAGATTATCTGTTATACATGAAATCCTATGGTATTTGTCTTTCTTTGACTTATTTCATCTGGCAAGATCTCATTCTCTTACATGGCTGAGTAATATTCCAGTGTATGTATATACCACATCTTTATCCATTTGTCTTTTTCGATGGACCTTTAGGGTGTTTCCTTATCTTGGCTATTATACATAATTCTGTGATGACATAGGGGTCCATAGCTCTTCAAATTGATGTTTTTGTTTTGGTAAGCCCTGCAGGAAGGCGTGAGGGGCACCCATGGGGGGGCGAGGGCGGGGGTGTAGGGCTGTAGAGATTAAGAGCACGGGGTTTGAAATCAGGCCAGCTCGGGTCTTTCAGCTTCCTAACTTTTCTGAGTTTCTGTGTTCCTTGTTTTTGTTTTTTTTTTTTTTTTTTAAAGACAACAGTTACGGGGTGCCTGGATGGCTCAGTGGGTTAAAGCCTCTGCCTTCGGCTCAGGTCATGGTCTCAGGGTCCTGGGATCGAGCCCCACATCAGGCTCTCTGCTCTCTCTCTGCCTGCCTCTCTGCTTACTTGTGATCTCTCTCTCTCTCTCTCTCTCTGTAAAATAAATAAATAAAAAAAAATTAAAAAAAAAAAAGGCCACAGTTAAAAACTACCACTGCCCACAGAAGGGCCGTGGGGAGGCCGAGCGGGAGGCTGCCTGTCCCGAGAGCGTGGTGCCTGCTCCCCCGTTGGTGCGCCACTTGCTAGCTTGCTGGGATTATGCCGGGTTGGCCTGTGCTGACTAGGTGCCACGTTCCTGGGAGCTGTGGCCCGGGCCCGGCTGAGCGAGTGGCATATGGACCCTGAGAAACCTGGATTTTGGTCTCTGCGTGGCTGAGACCACCTTGTGATTTTGAGCCAAGAGGTCCTTCCCCTTTTGGGCCTCCATCGCCCCCACCGATACTGTGATGAAATTGTACCTAGGCCCTCTGCTTCTGCTTGCATAGTTGTGATTTCTTGGGCTCCCTGAAGGCCCACGGCTAAGAGCGAATGATTCAAGAAGGACGAGGGAGCTGCTTGAAGCTGGAGGGCCGCTGGGGCTGCTGGGCGATTGCGGAGGACGGAGCCTCATAGCATTTTAGAAGTGGCTAGGTGAAGTCCGAGTGGAAATTTGGCAGGAACCAGGCAGGAACTTCTGCATTAAATAGTGGTTTCTTTTCATAAATGGGATGTCAGATGTCATTTTTCAAACTTCATTGTTTGCCTCTTGGAAACTTGTCTAAGACCAAATTCTTTGGCTTTGCCTGCTGTGTAGTTTTCCAGTGTGGTTGATCTCGGCTGGAGTCGTCGATGGCCCATTTCAGCCAGTGGTGGTAAGCGAGGGCTGTGGTGGAGAAAACCCCAGATCAGGAATGTATAGACCATTCCTGTCTATACAGGAACTAAACTGTCTAAACTGTCGGTACTTGACCAGTCGGTACTTACTGGTTTGACCAGTAAGCTGGTGTGGGCTTTTGGGCCTTTGGGCCACCATCTGCAAAAGGTGCTGGTTGACCTTGTTTTTAATTCCTAATATTCAGCGTAGGGAATGGAGTTTGTTCTTCTAGCGATGGTTATTGGAGGAAATGAAGAAGTATGGAAAATTTAAAAGGAGGAAAATATCTCTCATTTTCCTACAAATGATAATTTTAAAATAGTTCCTTTATCTTCTTATGGACGCATAGCCCACCTGGTATCCAAGAAGGATTTGAGGCGACTTTAGGGTACGTGTATTTTTTTTTTTCATAGTTGAAGGCATAGTCTACTGAAGTTTTTTTCACTTATCTTTATGGCAGACACATACTATGTCATCATTCTCTCGATGTTGGAATCTTATGATATCCAGTGTTTTGCTTGGTTCTGCCCACAAAGGTCCATTCCCGACTCCAGAATTTGGCCCTCAGGCAGAATTGTCCTCAGAACAGGATGGATCAGGGTTTAGAAACGTGGAGAGAACAAACTGCTGGGCATTCAGGCTGCGCGCCTCTCAGCTCTTCATTTACAGCTCGGGACAGGGAAGCAGTATTGGGAGGTTGGACGGGAAAGGCTTGGGGTCTGGACTTGGTCGCCCACTTCACTGCCATGGGACTCTGGCCAGGCTGACTCTGCGCCCTGGTGCCTCCCTTTGAAGACGCACGGACTCTCGGGGCACGGGCAGCTCTCACGACGGGAAATCTTTTATAAATTTCCAAAGCGCTGGATGTCTCCTGGTGACAGTGATATTTTGCTCCCATTTGTGGAGTGCCCTCAACGTACCAGGTGCCTAGCGGGGCACTTTGTGTCTTTGCTATTCAGTGGCTTATGGAGTAGCTGCTGCTCGCCTTTTACGGATGAAGTAAGTGAGGCTGGGAGAGGATGTACGGCAGAGCTTAGGACAGAATCCAGCGGAGTGTCTTTTGTGTCGCCCACACCTCCGGGTATGGTTCAGTTTTCTGCCAGTGTCTCCAGATCCTCACTTAGCCTATTTTTATAATTCAGCCAGTAAAATTTCTTGGATCAGTGGATTTTGCGTTGTTGTTTGACTTTCTTAAGGCATCCGAATTGGTGTCAGGTTCTTGGAAGCTTGATTTTTGGTTGTGGTAGGTATGTTAATGATGACAATAATGGTAAAGACAAAAACAGTGGATAGCACTTACTGAGTGCTTACTATGTGCCCGGGGTCATAAACATGAACCCATTCCGTCTTTACGGAGAGAGGGGGGTAGCCCCAATGTAGCAGGTAAAGTGAGACTCAGAAACGTCAGTAGCTTGCGATGGGCACAGTGTCTCTGCACCTGGCGTATATACGGTACATGGAACACTCGATGTCTGAATGAATGAATGGATGGATGGATGAAGGACCGTCCTCACTGAAGGTGACTCAGCTATTGTTAGAGCCCCGAAGCTGGAGTGCTTCCCCTCTGCACTGCGAGTCTCCCAGGTAGCTCAGCAGTGTGTTGCTCATTGCCTGAGGCCTGATGATTGGCAAGGGCAGTCCAGGCAGTCCTCACAGTCTCTGTTGTTCAAACACTAACTCGTGTCTTCCTGCCCACGCTCTCTCCTAGTGGCCTTGTTCCCAATTTACCAGACGAAGTGGATGGCATCAGCCCCATTGCTGGTTTGGGAAATGGTGGTAAGTATGCCGAGCCGGGCCTTCTCTTGACTGTGGGGGCCTTGAGGCCTTCAGCCCAGGACTGGGCTCTGAAGTCTCTGGGGCCCAGAGCCTGCCCTGGCATGGCGAGGGGCTCTCCGGAGGGGCTCAGTGTTTTATGTACCTATTGACTTGCTATTTACCTCATTTCATAAACACTGGCTTGGAGGAATTGATATCCTGTAGGCCATATTCCACGAGCTCTATTTCTTGCTACCAGGCTCGTAGAGATTGAGCCAGCGTTTGCTGAACTGGGCGGCTGTGTGGAGGCTGGACTTTGAAGTGGCGACTGGGTCAGACCCGGAGGATCTGCTCGTCTCGGCCGCCGAGCAGCCAGGGGCCCCGCGCGCTGCTGAGCGTCCGTGTGCCAAGGCCTTCCTGGCAGGCTGCTGGATTCCATCTGCTGGTCGAGGCCCAGCATTCCTACACGGGCCTGCCCTTTGGAGACAAATAGTTGGTTAGACCACAGGAGACAGCGCTGAGGAAATAAGCAGTCTATTGTGTTTAAGCTGGATTAGGAGGAGACTTTCCACGGGCAGTTTGGCTTTTGCTAAGCATTCTTCATAATTTCTGTTTTTGAAAGAAGCGAATGCTATCATAAGTATCTGTGGGAAGTGCTAATAATTTGCCTTGTAAAAATATCTTAGAGATATTTTGACTTGTGTTTTGTTTTTTGTTTTTTTTTCTCCTCTCCAAAATGATGAGATGTGCAGAAGGAAGAAGTCTTTAGAATAGACAGTATCAGTGTCATGAGGTGTATTTCTGGAGAATAGTCTAACTTATAGGCCCTCCTCAGGTTTTCCTTCAGAACCTGTTAACTTCTACCTTTAACACAAATCCAGCAGTTTCTGTTCTTCTTGCACACAGGCAGTTAGAAGGGGAAAATTGATAGGACTGCTCTAAGCTTCAGCCCATAGCGTACATTGCTTTGTGCCAAGCCCTGGGATTCAACCTTGAACATGGTTGTGACCCAGCCTGGAAGAACAAAGAAATGTCGTGATAAATCATATGATTAATGTGATAAGCAAAGAAAAAAGGTGCTGTGAGTCGGGGTATGGGGGAGCTGGGCCAGGCAGTGAGGGGTTCACCTGATGAGGGTGGGCCAGGCAGTGAGGGGGGTCACCTGATGAGGGTGGGCCAGGCAGTGAGGGGGTCACCTGATGAGGGTGGGCCAGGCAGTGAGGGGGTGTCCCGGAGTGGAGGAGGTGGATCAGGCCTGAGTTTCCTAAGACACTGATATTGGAGCTGAGAGTTGAGGAACGAGTAGGACTAGGCAGGGATGCAGGCCTAGGCGGCAGAGCATGGCCTGTCTGAGACCCAGGGAAACAAGCCTGTGTGCCCCGTGCCTGGTACACAGGGCTCTTGATAGTCTCCCCTGCCTCCCTCCTGAGCCTCCTTTGAGCCCAGTGGTTTTTGAAGGCCTTGCCTACTTCTGGGCCTTTGCTTGGGAAATTTCTTCTTCCTTTTGCCTTCCTCTGCCTGCTACCTCTTTGAGACTGAGCTCAAGGCTCACCACCAGCTTGGCTCTCCCCAGGTCTTCTTGTGCTTTCCTCTCCGAGCTTACATATTTCACCAGTTTCAGGTCATTTATTCTTGTGGGTGACTTTAAAACATGCAGGATCAGACCACTCCTCCCCCGCTTATCATCCTGCCACCTGCTCTAAGCCACTGTGGTCTCTGGCCTATTTTGACTGGTCCCCTGGTTTCCCTCTAAGTGCCTTCAGTCTGTTCTCAGCGGGGTAGCCAGAGGTAGCTTGTAGAAACCAAAGTCCAGGCATGTTACCCCTCAGCTCTGGGCCCTCTGGCGGCTCCCCATCCCGAGAAGAGCCTACGAGGCTGTGCGCAGTCTGTCCCCCAGCACCTCACATACCTCCTGTCCTGCGGTCGCCTTTGTTTACTTCTGGTTCTCATGGGCACGGGGCTTCTTGCTTTGCCCTTCTCTTCAGGTCTGCCTGGCTGGCACCTTCTCAGCGCGATCTTCCTGATTTGGCCCTGACTTAAAATTGCCATCCTTGCCCCCCCCGCCTTGGATCCTTCCAGTCCTTAGCCACTTAAGTTCTCTCCATGGCCTTTCTCACCTTCTCACATCCTATGTAATTTGTCCTGTTATTCATTCATTGACTCCGCGCACGTTCACCCAACACCTGAACGCGCTAGGCCCTCTGTGAGCACGGCGCCAGTCTGTGTACACCCTGTCTTGCCCCCTAGGTCAGAGCCTTTTGGGCACAGGCTCACCGTCTCTTTGACTGCTCTTTCCCCAGCACCAAGCGTGGCGCTTGGCACACAGTAGGTGTGTAATAAATGTTTGTTGGAGGAAAGGAACTGTGGAAAGCTTTGGGCATCGGCCAAGTCTGTCACCACCCTGAAGCGGGAATGGGCAGTTTCCAACGTGCTGCCTGCGTTTGGAAATAAACTTTTATTGGAACGCAGCTCCCTCACTTATGAATCGTCTGTGGCTGCAGCAGAAGAGCTGACCAGTTGTGGCAGATTTCAGGCTTTGTTTATGGCCTACAGAGCCTAAAATATTTATTGTCTGGCATTTTAAGGAAAAGTTTGCCAACCCCAGTCAGTTCGCTCTGCTTCGAATGCTGACGCATGAAGATGGGATCCCGCTCAGCAGAACAACTGTGTGACAAGCACTGAGGAAGTACTCATCAGCACAGTTCGGCTGGGCCACATGCCCGGTGCATGTTTTGGGTTCACTCTCTGACACGTTACACTGGGGCTACTTTAAGTAATTTATAAATATTTGAAATATAATGGTTTAGAGCTTTCCCTAGACTCAAGTCAGTAAATCACAACAGAAAATGCTAGCAGGATATACTGTGGAAGCTGTTCATGCCTTTTTTTTTTTCCCTTCTTTTTTCTTTTTTTCTTTTCTGCTCTCTATTCCCTAATAAAAATGCTGGGCAATTTGCATACCATGTCGTTTTTCTGTTTTACCTTTTTTATAGTGCTCCCAAGCGTGTCCGAAGAAACGGTGTCTCCCACCAGAGCACGGAACATGAAGGACTTTGAAAACGTAAGTGGAGATCCGAGATCAGCTTCCCTAACACATCACTGCTGCGACTGTCCGGCCAGGCCCAGGGGGCAGCTGGATTTCTCGAGACTGTCCCAGAGTGAGGGGCAGTGCTGTGACTTGTGGGCATTCTCCGTGTGACGAGTCCGTACCTATGCGGTGAGCCCTTTTATACACGGGGCCAGCCTCGGCTTCCACCACGGTCTGCAGTTTCCAGCTCTGGGGAGTTCGGTGTCCTGGTGTCCCGGACACCAGGACACCGAATGGGAGGCTGTTCCCAGGCCGCCCAGTGAGAGGAGAGAGGGGCTAACATCTGCCAGAGGCTTCCCTCCAACGTGAGGCCCGTTACTAATGGTCCCTGTTTAGTCCTTGCCAGAACTCTTTGAGATATTTTACATTATCCCCATTTTACAGATAAGAAATCATAAGCCTAGGAGAGATTCGTTTACGGTCACATAATATTCGAGTGGCGGAGCCGGGATAGAGTCCAGGTTTTTCAGGAATCCATTATTCCCGCCGCCTTGGGCCACCGCCTTGCCTTTTGCAGGCTTCGTCTTTGTGCAGTCTAGGGCGATGGAGCGCTCTGGAGGGAGGACCGAGCACCTGAGTGTCTGAGGGCTGGGTTACGCACTGATGGGGCGGGGTTATGTGCTGATGGGGCGGGGTTACGCGCTGATGGACGTGGCTTCCACGCCCAGCGCCCTCCAGCATCATGTCTTTCATTTGTTAGCAGAGGGGGCTTGTTGTCAAGGAACACGAAAATAAGGTTATTTTCCCAATTCCAATTCTCCTTAACAAGTTACCTGTTCCGCGCTCTCATTTATCATGGGAAGAATTAGACCCTTCTTCATTTGTAGCCAAATGAAATCCGTACTATGCAAGACACAGGAGATATTTATCAGGGAGAAGATGGAGGACGGAGGGAAGGACATTCCACAATTACGTTTCTCTCTCCCCAGTTGTCTTTACGGAACAGAGCGGTACTGTCTCTGGATTTAATTTAGAATACTCATTACTGCTAATAGTTATCTGCAAACCACCAGTGACCAATTGAAGAAATGACTTGTCAGATCTCTAATGGAAACAAGTAATTTCTGAGCTTTGAGTTGTTCTAATTTCAACTGTACAACTCGATCTATGCTGTGGGGTCTGGGGCCTCAAACGAATGAGATTTGATTATTCCACATCGTGTATAATTAAAACGTGCTCTGCTATTAAATGGCTGTTTCTGTTTTATCATAAGAGTCATAATAGCTGCTGTTTACCGAGCTCTGGCTCTGAGCTGGGCACTGCAAATGCGCCTTTACCATAAGAGCCGCTCCGCAAGATGCAGGGTTATTTAATTTCTGAAGGGCACCGTTTTGAATCTTAATTTCTAGATGAAAAAACTTAACAGAATCTTAGACTGGGTGTTTCACACTTAATCGCTTGCCTTTTGAACTGGGAGGAATCTGAGAATTGAATTCAGCCCTCGTTACGTGGGTAGGAGATACCGAGGCCCAGCCTGCGGCAGGCAGAGCCGCTCCGGGAGGCCATGTGTGACACCTATGGAAACCATGGCCTCTGGAGCTGGCTGCCTGCGGGGGGGGCCTGGGGCCAGTCACTTCATCTGTCCGTCCTTTGTCTCTCCGTGAGCATGCTCACAGTTTCTGCTGCTTCGGTCTGTAGTGAGGGCCAAGCGGGCACGTGCATATGAAGCAGGGGGAGGCTGGGCACCGAGTTCATTCCGTGTGTCAGCTCTTCCTCCTCCTCCTCCCCGCTGATTCTCCTCTACTCGGCCACGGGACTCAAGTGTCCCTTCTCTAGATGGGTTCCCGAGGACCCAAACACTGTTTTTCTCGACGGTGAGAGGGAGAGCCTTCTATGCTGATATGTTTTAGGATTTATGGCTTTTCTTTATGACTGAGGTCCTTCGGCTGCTGCTTGGTTTTTATGGCAGTAATATTTTTTATTGTAGCATTTTCCAGAGCAAATTCTGCTGTTGAAATTGAAATGACCACAGTGTTCTCAGCGTCTCCCTTTCAAGTCTTTATGAGTCACTGAAATGTTCCATTTGGCCTGAGCTACTACGTGCATGATCTCTATGTAGAGGTGGTCTGAACTTTCTGTGGGATGCTTATAGGAAGTGCTCTTGGCATCGAAGGCTCATTTTAAAGTTAGCATGCCTATAAGGAGGGACCGGAATACTTTTGATTTAAAGGGAAACTCGTGCTTCCTCTTATGCTAGTCTCAGATGCTGGGAAACTGAACATTAGGGTCCATTAGCTAACGTCTAGCAAGACATCAGCCTCCTGGCTTTGTTCGGGGTTCATCCATTCATTGCAAATATTTTTGAATATATGTCCTGTGCCAGACTGTGTGTCCAGGACTAGGGAGTCTGCGGTAGATTAAGAGCAGGTCTGTGTCCCTGTCAGGATGCTCACTGGCTGGTTGGGGAGATGGATAGGGAAATAGTGCAGTGACAGAGGTCAGTACAGAGTGCCGTGGGGTACAGAGGAGGCCTCTGAACCTGGCCTGGGGGATTCAGGGAAGCCTCCCTGGAGTCTTTCCTGCCACCCTCCGCTGTCCTGCACAGGTCCTCACCCTGGCGTTGAAAGCCGCTTGCCTTCTTTCGGGTCTTTAAACTGGTGACCTGTCATCTCATAGCCTCATTAGCTGAGGCGGCGATTATCGGCAGGGCCGGCCGTAGGGGATGAGGCCGGCCAGTCAGTTCGGTCTTCAGGAGGAGGCTGCCTTACTGGTCCTCTCTAGCTGACAGTGGAGCGGGGGCCCCCGGACCCGAGGACGCCTGGCAGAGGCAGCGTTTTGTAAAGGATTGTGCTGCTCTGAGACCTGTCTTGGACGCTAGAGGCAATCGATTTCCCTCTTGCGCGCTCAAGATTTTTTGGGTGAGTGGGGAGGACCCAGAACCTGGGCCAGCATACCAGTTGATGTAGCTATCTCTGTGCATAGAAGGGCTGCATTCTGACTTTTTCTGTGACTTCTAGACAGAGAATGACATGGGTAGCTTTCCATCTCCGTTAATACGGTGCCTAGTGTTACTTAATGACCAGTAGGGCACAAAGACTTATATTAAAAGGGAGGGCTCGAAACATAGTTCCCATAATCTCTTCCTGTGGGACATCCCAGGTGGTTTCTAATTTTTCACTCTTACGAAGCTTCGATGAGTATCCCTGTGCATATATCATTTTACAGTTCCGAGATGAGGTCCTTAGGGTAAATTCTGCGGCTCTTGTCTCACAGCCACCTGCCCTGAGGTGCTGGTGTCCTTGTATCCGGGCCTTTAGTCCTTTCTGCTGGCAATTCCTGGTCTCAAATGAGGCAGTTGGTCAAATTCAGTGCTTGACCTAGGAGGTTTGCGTCGCTAGATTTGTTCCGTGACCTCCCTGGGGTGGGTCAGTGATCCCCAGCGAAGGGCTGCCCTCGTCCTCCACCCCTGCCCCACTGGCACTGCCTGGGAAGTTTTGCACGCGCCGTGGTGTTTGGATACGACAAGGACTGGAGAATGACCAGGACAGGGCTTTAGGTCTTGCTCTGCCACTGACTGACCTATGAGCTCGGTTAAGTCGCTTCCAGAAGCCCCTCTGTAAAGCGGGGCCAGGACCGTCTTTGAGTCAGAGTTGTTTGGGGTTTGGGAAGCGCCTCGCAGGACGCCTGGCACATGGTGGGTACGAAACTGCTGGTGTGTGCATTCTAATCCGAGGGCTGTTTGTTATAGCTGACTCCTGAAATTTCTTTGACCATGGAGTGAAATCCCTAGCTTCTCACCACGGTTCGCGAGACCCCGCCCTGTGTGATGATGGGCTCGTCTTGCGCTGGCGAGGTCAGCACCTGCCTGTCTCCCTCATGCCCTGTGCTCGGGCCACCCCGGCTGTTCTCTCTAACCCCCGTGGGCAGGGCCTTCTCACGTGCTCCTCCCTCTGCCTGGGCCCCCCTTTCTCCCTCTCCTTGGATGGCAGGCCCCCCGCCCTTCACGTCTCAGCTTTAATGTGACCTCATTAGAGAGGCCGTCCCTAACTCCTTCCCCAACTCGCCGGAGACCCCCATTATTCTCTCTGGTAGCAGGCACTCAGCGCCCAGCCTTTTTCATGCTGGAACTTAGGACCATTTGTAATTGTGTGTTTTATTTATGTACTTGCTTAACATGTGTCTCCTCTACTCTTAACCATGGTTCTCAGCACCAAACCTAAAGGGATGGTGGGCGCTCTATAAATATTTGCTGACTAAATGAACGTATGACCTTGTATGAGAAACTAGATCTGTAAATTTTGGTTGCCTTGTCTGTGACACTGGAAAATAATTTCCGCCTCGCGCGGTTGCGGTGGAGATGAAGTAGCCGACGCCAGGCCGGCTCCTGGTGCCGCAGGTCCTCAGCCCGCGGGCGCGGCTGCTGTTGTTGAGACGATGGCTGAGCCTGGTAGTTGGAGGGGGTGCAGCCCTTAGTCGGGCTGGGGGCGTGCAGGGTTATAGGCGAGCCAGCGGTACCACAGGCAGGCGAGGCTAAGAAGGGAGAACGAGGGGTGTGATTCGAACAAGGCAGGAGACCAAGAACTGTGTGGGAGGCACAAATATTTTCCGGCTGAAGCCTGGGTCAGTGCACGTGGTTGAGGACGGTCTGTAGCTGGCCGAGTGGGTGTCGTGGCCACTGTCCTGGGTGCTCGCTGTGTTCCCGATGGGGCTTGCCAGCACCGAGGGCTTGGCGACTCAAGTTGGGCTTCTGGCTGGTGGGCGGTCCGGTCAGCGTCAAGTGCAGGGTTCCCGCGTGCAAACGGCTCGTCCTTGGGCTCCTGCTTACCAGACTGAACGCTGTATGTTCTCATACCTCTGCACGTCCTGCCCGTGCCCTCCGGAACCCGGCCAGATGGCCGGCTGGGCAGCGTAAATTTTTACAATCTTTCTGAAGGCCATTAGGAAAGAGATTTTGATAGACATAAAAAATAGTATTACTCTTGAGCCCAATAATCCGTTTTGGGGAAATTTGTCCTAGGGCCACAACCCAGTGGAAGGAGAACGCTCTGTGTGTGAAGCTGTTTGTTGCCACGTTGTGTACCATTGTGAAAAACGGGAAACAGGGAATTGTATTTTCCATTGGTTATCTCGTGTCTGGCATCAAGTTCCTGGGGAAGGTGTTTCGCAGATGAGATGACTCGCCTGTGAGCGTGGTGTGTCGAGAAACTAAAAGAAGGCAAAGTTAAAACTGGTCCGTTCGATCGTAAAGCGCGTCTGCTCTCCATGAGGCCCACCGAGCCCTGGGTGCTCAGTAGAGGGGTGGCTAAATTCAGTGGGGCCCGGGGCCGTCATCTTACCTGATACTGGTGCGTAATTCTGCAACAACATAAAAAACAGGTGAGATGAAACACTGGGCTGGAGAGAACATAAAAAGACTGGTTTCGTAACGTAGCTATATTCCAAGTGTTGTCTGGAGCTCGGTTTTTAAATTCTGTTATGGCTACAGTCTTGTCTGCAAATAAACAGATGTTTGCCTAGTAACGGTTTTCGTGATTTGAGGACACGAGGGAGAGAATTGGAATCAGAAACCAATTCCAAGTGTCCTCCTCACTTTACGAACCTCGCTTAGCTGCTGCTGGCAGAATGATCTCGTGTGTGGTATTTTTGAGCAGAGGTGAAGTTTTTGGGCAGTAGGAGATCATGGTTTTTGTGATGCCTAGGTGAGTGGTCTAACAGTTTTTGGACTTTGAAAGATCTTTAAAAAAACTGATGATGGCCCCAAGGTCTCTTTATCGAGGGCTCGAGTGAGACATGGATTCCTTTGAAAGCTATCCTCTGTTTCCTGCCTCCCAGGTGCTGTAACTCGAATCATTGTCACAAAACTCCCGTGAGGTAACGGATTTTTATCCTTACATGGAGGAGCCAACAGTGGCTCAAAGATGTTAAATAATTCTCCCAAGGTCACACGGCTCATAAGTGGTGGCACTGGGAGGTCAGTCGTTTTCTGGTGACCCCAGGGCCCTTGCCCCTCGCCCTTGCTGCGTTGAGTCCAAAGAGGATCTGGTGGGGTGAGCTTCAGCTCTGAGGGTCCAGGCTCTTGCAGGCCGCTGAAACCAATTACCAAGTGATTACCAGAGTTGCTTAGACTTCAGTAGAGGTGGGTCCGGGTCCAGTGGCCCTGCTTCTTTTTTACGTTGTTGGTTTTTGTTTTTCTTCCCTTCCTGACGGAGCTCTAGGCCAGGCAAGGCTTTCGACAGGGAGTGGGAGTGGGAGTGGGAGGAAGCCAGAGGGACAGCAGCTCCTTCAGGGTCTGTCCTGCTGCCGAGCTCTCTCTCCAGCTTCGGAAAGCGCCACCCGCAGTCATGCTGGACGTCGCCCGTTTCAGACGTCTGCAGTCCCACAGCAGTCCTGGGGTGCCCAGGGCCGGGGTGTGGCAAATACAGCTCGTGTATTAGCTTACGTTTCAGCAGTAAGTTTCTAAGTCCTACTTGGTAGGTTGTTATTTTGGGGGGGGGGGTATTTGTTCCTACTATATGGTAAGCTGTTTTCAGTTTTTCCAGCTCGAGGTTTTTTTTTCCCCCCTCCTCCTTACTGAACTTGATTCTCTTAAAGGAAAAAATACAAATGAGAAGAATATTAATATATTTTAAGTTTTTATGTGGTGCTAGGCACACTACCAAAAATTCTAATTAATTTCTTTTTTTTATAAAGATTTTATTTATTCATCTGAGAGAGACACACACACAGTGAAAGAGGGAACATAAGCAGGGGGAGTGGGAGAAGGAGAAGCAGGCTTCCTGCTGAGCAGGGAGCCCAATGTGGGGTTGATCCCACGACCCTGGGATCATGACCTGAGCCAAAGGCAGACACTTAACGACTGAACCACCCAGACATCCCCTAGTTAATTTCTTTTAATCCTATAATCAGTCTCTGAGATACCTATTCCCTTAATCTATAAAAAGGAATGGAGGCACACAGAAAAATGAACTTGACTATGGTCTTACACCTAATAGGGTGGTCTGGATTGTATTCATTCATCTGTTTATTCACTCATTTAACAAATGTGGGTGGAGCATCCACTGGGTTGCAGGTACCGTGCTGACACCTCGAAGGAAACAGCCATGAACAGATAGGTACTGTCCCTGTCCTCAAGAAGTGGAATGTAGTCGTGTAATCAGCGCCATAGTAAATAATTGATGTGTACAGATTTTCAAGAGTTCTAGCAAGAAAGTTAAGAGTTACGTGTTCAAGACTGACTTGGTGGAGGGTGTAGAGATGGGGACCACTTTCGATTGAGTAGTTAGGCTGGGCCTCTGAACTGAGATGAGAGCACGGGGCCGAAGCAGCTGCCGAGTGCGCCAGGAGAGCCAGGCGGGCCGACGGGCTTGGCGTATTTGAGGACCAGAAAGGAGGCCAGTGAGGTGGGAACATGGTGCGTGCGGGACAGGATGATACCGAGGCTAGAGAGGAGCGGGGGTGGTCAGATCATACAAGTCTCTGTGCCCATGGCAGGGAGTTTAATTCTAAGAGTGATGCTCGAAAATCAATGGTGTGATAGGAACCAGGTCGGAATCTGAAGCCTGTGGGACTCTCTTTGCATCACATTGCCTTTAAGAAATTCTTTTTCTTATATGTATATAGAGAGAGAGTGCCTGCGTGCTCACGCGTGTGCGCAAGTGGGGGGAGGGGCAGGGGGAGAGGGAGAGAGAATCTCAAGCAGACTCCCCGCTGAGCGTGAAGCCCGACACAGGGCTCCATCCCATGATGCCGAGATCCTGTGCCGAGATCCTGTCCCGAGCTGAAACCAAGAGTCGGATGCTCACCTGACTGAGCCACCCAGATGCCCCGAGAAATTCTTAAATGTATTTGTCCAGCCAGCCAAGCGGCCATTGGGCATTTAGTAGCTGTCTCTTAGTTTCAGACTAGAGCGGACAAGGTGAGTGTGACTCCCAGTCTCTTGGAGATGGCTGGGTTAGAGAAGCAGGTTACCCACTGGTATAATGCGGTGGGGTAATTGCTCTTGTAAAGAAAGCAGAGGGCGTGTGGAAACATTTAGAAGGCTCCCCAGTCCAGTGTGATGGGGCTAGTCAGAGAAAACCTTACCAGGGAAGTGGTATATTAGATGGAGAACAGGGCTGACGTTGTGGGAAAGACGGTGCCTCTAGTTCACTTGGGCCTGTCTGGGGTTTATATTAACCTTGTCAAGGCTGATTTACCTTTCTCTTGTTTTGTTTAAAACTCCTTTACCTACAAATTGGACAAATAGTCTTTCAAGTGCTGTTAAGAATTGCAGCGGTGTGTACAATGCAGGTATTTGAAGCAACTTCCATAAATATTTTATTGGTAGCTGAGTAATAGAATAAGGCTTCTCTTTATAGGAAGCATCTGGTGGGGTAGACTTTTTTGTTTGAATGAATGTTTTATGTGCTGTTCTCTTAAAACATTTAAAGGGAGGCTTTAATGAACTTACTGATTGTTTCTTAGCTGTTCTCGTTAGCGACAAAACTGAAAACTTGAGTGTTAACAATGAGGGCCAAGGACAGACAGTTTGATGCAGAGTCTGCTTAGCGTTTTCTTTTATCCAGTCCTAAAAATATATTTATTGAAAAGTATTATATGCTCTTACCAATTATTTTTTTAAAATGCCGTACTCCCCCCTGCCCCCTGGGGATGTATTAACATTCAAGTATGGCTATTACCATTTTACTGTATTTCATTTTAGTTCTTTTAAAATCAACTTTATTGAAATATAATTAAAATGAGCAAAATTCACCAGTTTTAAGTGTTGGATGAGTTGTGACAAATGTGTACCTCCTTGTAAGCTGTCATAATCAAAATACATATATATGTATGAAACATATAAATATGTTTTTTGGTATATGTGTATACAGTTCTAGGCTCACGTAACCATCCCACAATTAGAATACAGAACATTCCATAATGCCAAAAAATTCCCTTGTGTTGTTTCTTTATGGTCAAACCCTCTCTTTACCCCAAACCTCTGGCAACTAATGCTCTGGTCTCAGTCCCTATAATTTTGCTTCTTCCAGATGTCTCATAAATGGCATCACACAGTAACATAATCTTTTGAGGCTGACTTCTTTCCTTTACCGTAACGTCTTTGAAATTCATTCATGTTGTTGTGTGTATTGTAGTTATTATTAGTCCACCATATAGGTATGTAGTTTATATATTTGCCCTTTGAAGAACATGGGGTTCTTTCCAGGTTTTGGTGGTTCTTATTCAAGCTGTCGTAAACATTTGTGTACAGGCTTTTGGGTGAATGTAGGTTTTCATTCCTCTAGGGTGAATACCTAGGACTGGAATTGCTGGGTCATGTGGTATGTGCAGATTTTTTGGGGGGAGGCATGGGGGGAGAAGGCAGTAAGGAACTGCCGAACTCGTAGGCAGAGCGGTTGTGCCATTTTTGCCTGCCCATCAGCAGAGTATGAGGATTACATTTGCTCCCTATGCTGCTCAGCAGCATTTGGTGTTCTCGATTAAAAAAAAATTTTTAAACCATTCTAACAGGTACTAAAACTCATTGTAGTTTTAATTTCTGTTTTCCTAATGACTTAAGATGTTGAAAAAATCTTTTCTTGTGATTATTTGTCATCTGTATGTTTTCTTCTGTGAAGCTCCTTTGAAAATTTTTGGCCTATTTTTTTTCTTTTTAATTAGATGGTTTTCTTATAATTACATTTTACGGTTATTTATGTGTTCTAGATACAGTTCCTGTGTTGGATTTGTGATTTGCATATGTTTTCTCCCAGTAGGTAGCTTGTCTAATCATTTTCTTAACACTGTTTTCAAAGCAAATGTATTAAATTCTGACAAAGCCCAATTTATTGATCAAAAATATTTTTTTAAATGGATCATAGCTTTGAGGTTATAGATTAGAACTCTGCCTAGCTCTAGGTCCCAAGAATTTCCCCCTATCTATTCTCCTAAAAGTTAGATAATTTTATATTTTACATTTAGATCTATGATCTAATTTGAGTTAACGCTTACTGAAGGTATGATAGGTTGAGGATCATTTTTTTTTTTTTGGCAAATAGATGTCTAATCATCAGATAAGATTTATTATTTTGTAGATAGATGTCCAGTTGTTCCCATGGCATATTGAAAATGAGAAGACTAGCCTTTCTCCATTGAATTGTATTTGCACCGTGAAAATTAATGAAAGCAATTCCTTGTTTAGAATGAACTTGGAGGCCAGCAGAGGGCGCTTTCAGCCCTGTCACTTGTCAGTCTCAGAGCCGTCAGGAGGAGGTCCTTGCTCCTAGATACTTTATTATCCCAGCAGGAGGAAGGAACGTTTCTTTCACCCCGGCAACAGCCCAGCCAATGAGAGACCGCCACCCAGTGAGAAGCTACCATACTTCCAGCTCCGAGTTTACCCCAATGGACTTTTCAGCCCTTCCGACTTACCCCTTTCCTGTGTAAAACAGCATTTCTTGCCTTTGTTCTCTGGACTTGGCCTATGTTTTGCCACAGCTTGCTTGTCCTGGATTGCAATTCTCTGCTATTCCTGAATAAACCCATCTTTTGCTGGTAGAAGAACTGGCAGTTTTATTTTTAAGGTTAACAGCAGCTTTGTCAAAAATCAATTAGCTGTAATTGTATGGGTCTATTTATGTAGTCTGCTTGATTGGATTCTTTTTCAAAGTTGTTTTCACCCATCTAGCTCTTTTACTGTTCTATATAAATTTTATAATCAGCTTGTTTCTACCTACCAGAAATCCTGTGGGCATTTTGATTGGGATTATGTTAAATATATAGATCAGTGTGGAGAGAATTGACATCCTTATTATATTGTCTTCCAATCTGTGAATTTGGTAAATCTCTTTACTTACTTAGGTTCTTGATTTCTTCAGCATTTTGTGGTTTAAAGCATATGTAATGTTTTATTAGATTTATATTCATAAGTTTACATTTTTTTGGAGGTATTGTCAAATGGTATTTAAAAAAGTTTCAGTTTCCGGTTGTTTGTTGCTTGTTCATTGAAATATGCTTGATATTTGCATATTGACTTTGCTAAAGTCACGAATTCTGGGATCTTTTTTGTAGATTCCTTGTGATTTTCTACATAGTTAATCCTATTGTCTTCAGATAAGGATGGGTTTTATTTCTTCCTTTCCAAACTGGATGCCTTTTATTCTTTTTCCTTCACCTTATTACACTGTCTAAGGCTTCAAATGCAATGTCGAATAGGAATTGTGAGAGTGGATATCCTTTCCTTGTTCCCAGTGTTAGGGAAGTAGCATTGCTTTTAATCTTTAATTAAATATGTTGTTTGTAAATGTAGATACCCTTTAGCAGATTAAGGAAGTTTCCTTTAATTCCTAGTTTGCTGAGTATTTATCTTGAGTGGCTATTGGGTTTTGTCAGATGCTTTTTCTGCATCTGTTGATATGATTATGCATTTTTTCTTTTTAGTTTTTTAGTCTGGTGGATTACATGGATTGCCTTTTGCATGTTGAATTAGCCTTACATTCCTGGGATAGATCCCACTCATGATGTATTAATCTGCCTTTTCAATTTGCCAAAATTTAGTTGAGGATTTACTATCTATATTCATGGGTGACTTAGTCTATAGTTTTCTTGTAATATTTTTCTCTGGTTTTAGTATTGAGGTAATAATGTTGCTCTCATAAAATGGAAAGTTCCCTCACCTTCTGCTTTCTGGGAGAGATCGTGTAGAAATGGTGTGATTTCTTACTTAAATATTTGGTAGAAGTTGCTACTGAAATCATCTTGTTTCAGAATTGTCTTTTCTGGAAGAGTTTTAATTACAAATTCAACTTTTAAAATAGATACAAGACTATTCTGGTTATCTGTTGCTTCTTTGGTGAATTTTGATAATTTGTGCTTTTCACAGAATTGTGTTATTTCATCCAAGTTGTCCAATTTATGTGCATAGAGTTGTATGCATTATTCTCTTACTCTCCCTCTAATTGCTGTGGGATCTGTAGTGATAACCCCTCTTTCCTTCTTTAATATCGGTAACTTATGTCTTCGCTGTTTTTTTCTTTGCGAGTCTTGGAAGAGGTCTGTCAATTTCAGTTGATCTTTTGAAAGAACCATCTTTTTAAGTAGGCTTTTTTTGTGTTATTTTTCTGCTTTCCATTTTATTATTTTCTGCTCTTATATTTAGTGTATCTGTCATCTTGCTTTGGGTTTACTTTGCTCTTATTATAGCTTCTTAAGGTAGAAGCTTAGATTGTTGATTTGAACCCTTTCTTGTTTTCCAACACATGTAATCTTATAAATTTTTCCCAGTCACCACTTTAACTGCATTTTACAAATGTTGATATATTTGCATTTTCATTTAATTCAAAATATCTTCTGATTTCCCTTCCTCTCTGACCCGTGGATTATTTAGAAATGTGTTATTTAGTTTCTAAGTATTTGAGGATTTTCTAATTTCTTTCTGTTATTGATCCCTAGCTTAAGTTTATTATGGTCAGAGAACATGGCTTGATTTCATTTCTTTTAAATTTGTAAGGTTTGTTTTATGACCCATGATATCTATGGGTATATCCATGAACAAGCAAAGTGAACCTATGGAAAAGTTGCAAAATAGCCCAACAACCAACCATATATACTATGTCTAGGTTCATCAATTAATATTTTGTTTCATTTGCTTTTTTCTCTTTTTCTATCCCTTCCCAGTCATTAGGGAGTTAAGTGCAGACATCATGACAGCATCCTTAAGTGCATAGCATGTATTTCTTACTTAGGACATTCTCCTGCAAAATCATAATACTATTACCTAATACAAAGTTGTTGTTTGGATTCCCCCACTTAGCCTCGTGGAGCTTTTTTTCTTTTTTCTTTTTTTTTTAAATTCAAGATTTATTGTATGTTTTCATTGCATTTAGTAATCATGCCTCCGTTACTTCCATTTATTAAAAAGAGTTCCCCAACCATTTTTGCCTTAAGATTGTTGTTGGGATTTTTGAAGGGGCACCTGGGTGGCTCTGTTGTTAAGCGTCTGCCTTCGGCTCAAGTCATGATCCTGGGGTCCTGGGATCGAGCCCCGCATTGGGCACCCTGCTCAGCGGGAAACTTGTTTCTCCCTCTCCCACTCCTCCTGCTTGTATTCCCTCTCTTACTATCTCTGTCAAATAGATAAATAAAATCTTAAAAAAATATATTTTTGAAGAGTTCATGCCTGTTATTTTGCAAATATCCTTATATTTGGCTTTGTCTGATGAACTCCTTGATGGGGTACAGGCTCGAAGTTGTGGGCAGGAACATTTTAAATGAAGTTGCTTGCTTTCAGTGATTTATTTCACGAGGCATGGCGTGTCAGTTTGTGCCACTACTGGTGATATTTAATATATTCCCTTGATTTAGGTGGTGTCTACTGGATTTCTAAATTATAACGGTACCAGGGCACCTGGGTGGCTCAGTCTGTTAAGCATTCGACTCTTGATTTCAGCTCAGGTCATGATCTCAGGGTTGTGGGATCGAGCCCGGTGTCGGGCCCTGTGCTCAGCGGGGAGTCTGCTTGAGATTCTGCCTCTCCTTTCCCCTTCTCCCTCTCCCCATGCACACTCATGTTCTTTGTCTCTCTCAAATAAGTAAATTTTAAAATAAATAAGTAAATAGTAATGGTAGCTTTTCCTTTTGTAATTAATAAGCCTTCTGTGGGGTAATATCTTGAAGCTGGTTGAATATGTTCTCCAGTGATCTTTTATCTAATGCTTTTAGCGCTGGTGACTCTTACTTGAACCAGTTATTACTGCAGTGGTTGTTTAATGGTGGTTTTCTGGTCCTTTTATTCTCCTACATTTATTAACTGGATTTCTTTTGTGAAGAAGAAATCTGCCTCTTACTTTCCTTCCATTTTTTTCTTTTCTTTCTTTCCTTACATATTATCAGTGTGGAGACATGAATTCTTGCCTCAGTCAGTATCATTCCAGTGCTCAGCTTGTCTAAAATTTGGCTCGTGAGAACCACTTAATCCTGGGTTGGTACAACTACAGTGGAGGGACGTTCTCTGTAGTATTTAACATTTCAGTCCCTCTGTAGCCTTAGGGACTGCGGGGGTTAATGCAGGTGCTATGCTTTAGACCTTGCTTTCGATAACCCTTCTGTGCTTATTTTCCAGCAAATCACTGAATTGAAGAAAGAAAACTTTAATCTAAAGCTCCGCATCTATTTCCTGGAGGAAAGAATGCAACAGGAATTCGATGGCCCCACCGAACACATCTATAAAACTGTGAGGTCCCACTTCTCACTGCCACCCCCGGTGTCTTTGCTCGTAGTCCCTCTCAGCAGAAATCTGATTCCTGTTTGTTCTCAGAGTTAGCCTGAATAGACAGAGCCGCTTTCATTTAATTTGAGTTGATTATGGGGAGCATAAAGACAATAGATGACCTTAATATTAAGCAAAGAGATACAAGATTAATTTTAAGGGACTCTTTTCTCTCGTTTTAAAATCTAAATTCTGATTTGCTGTGTTTATCTCCATTGCCTTTTCTTAATTATTTATAATTTAGACAAAAGAAGTGAAGTGGCGGAACGTCTTTGGAATTGCAGGTTGCAGGTTACTTTGCCAACTGACGCGTGCGACCGTAGGCCGGTCAGCTCAGCTCTCTGGGCTTGCTCTCCGAGGAAGTGCTCTTCCCTCTGTCCCAGAGTTATTTGTGCGGATTAAAATGAAAGGACAGATGCAGAGCCCCAGCACACAGTCAGTGCTTGACAGTTGTCATCATTGTCTTACCGAGCTTCCCTTGGCAGCCCAGAGGTAGGACTGTCAGTTTTCTGTGCTGTGACTCTTCTGGATTCCTTGTGTGCTTGTTTGTAAACTGTCAGGAAAACGTCTGTTCCTGTCTGAAGTCTTGGCCTGGGGGCCTCCGCCTGAGAGTGAAAACACAACTTGGCTCTCGTGAAGGGACATGTCTACGAACAATATTTCAGTGCCCCGTTTTTGGCTTTCCCCAGTAGATTAGCCCTTGGCCTGGGAATTGTTCCATCTTTTCTCTTCTGAAGTTTGTGCTAGTGGAAACTTTTGAAGGGGGAAGAGGACCTCTCCTTGAGTTTCAGCAGATGAACTTAAACGGGCTTGTCTTGAAGAGGGATTGTATTGTACTTCTGAGCTTTTCCAGGAATCGAAAAGCCCCCTTGTCCCTTAAGACAGCTTTCTTTTTTCTGTAGTGTGGGGGTGGAAAGGCAACGAGAATGTCTGCTTTTCTGGAAGGGAGTGAAGATGCAATTTTTTTTTTAAAGATTTTATTTATTGATTTGAGAGAGAGAGAGATCACAAGTAGGCAGAGAGGCAGGCAGAGAGAGGGAGAAGCAGGCTCCCTGCCAATCAGAGAGCCTAATGTGGGGACTCGATCCCAGGACCCTGGGATCATGACCTGAGCTGAAGGCAGAGGCTTTAACCTACTGAGCCACCTAGGCGCCCTGCAATCATGATTTGAAGGAAAAACCAATAGCCTAAAACATTTTCTGTGTAAGTATGATTACATACTTCTAGGGCGATAGGGAGCCAAAGTGTATTAATTGCTTGCTCTGTGTCCGGCACTGTCCTGGGCATTGGTACATTCATCATCTTATTTTAATTGTCAAGACAGCCCTGTGCAGTGGAGATTACCCTCGTTTTACAGAAGAGGACACCGATGTTCAGGGAAGATCAGTCACTTGCTTGGTGTCACGTAGCTACTATGAGAGGTAGATTTTGCATGTAGGCCGGCCGACCTCATTGTCCTATGCTGTGTAGCTTTTCTTCTTTTTACATGGTTTGAATAGATGACCTGCTTTAACTGTACTTTTATTTCAAATTTTTGGATAAGTACATGGCTCAGAATTCGAAAAACATCATAGGAATACACTAAAAAGACTTTCATCCACCCTTGTCTCCTAGTTCCCCAGATCTAACTGATATTATTAATTATTTATGCGGAGGAATTTTATGTATATACAAGCAAGTGTGTGTGTGTGTGTTTGTGTTTGTATAAATCCCCTTTTTACTTAAACACAGGCACATTCTGTTCTGCACCTTGCATTTTTCTTTAACAATATCTTGGATATCTTTCCTTAACAGTGGCTTAAGAGCTTCTTCATTCTTTTTATAATGGTATTCCATTTTCAGCATGTATGGTGTCTTGATTTGTAGTTTGGAAACTTATCACATGTATAAATTTATGACTTGAGGGATTGGGCTTGAGAAACAGCCCAGTGGACACATGAGCCCTCCATCCTTTTAGATTCCTGGGTTGGGTGCCGGTTAGTTGCCAGAAAGCAGTTTAGAGTACCTGGTGTCAGTTCCTACCCACTCTCTGCCCTTCCTGGAGCGGAGGAGGAACCCTCTGTTCGAAGGGTTCTCACAGAACCAGTTGAAGAGCGATGCACTGGCGTGCAGCGGCCTGTCTTCAAAGAGCAGCTTCTTTTGGAAAAAGTTCGGCCTCCCAGATGACTTGTTCAGTTCTTGGTGTTGACAGTGAAGAAGAGCCTGTCTGCCAGGCTCTTGTCATCCGTTAGCTCATTTGCTCCTCACATCCCCCGTGTCACGTGGGCTCGTGTCGTTGCCTGGACGCTTGAGTGGCCCGAGAGGAGACACTCTGCTTTCTTCCCTCCTGGACCTGTGCTTGCAAGGACGAGTGCGGCCTGGTGCTTCTGCTTCCGTGTGTGAGGCCAGCATGAAGCCAGGGCTCGTGTCTGCCTTGTTTGCCACAGTGTCCCCCCCAGTGCTGAGTCCCATGCTTGGCCTGTCACAGGTGATGGGACGTGACAGAAGGAATGCGCGAGCAGCCGCTGCCTTAGGACAGTTTCCTCCTGGTACAGAGGGGAGGCAGCATTTGTACCGCGGTCCTCATTGGTTTTCACTCCTGCCGACTTCTCATTCTGGGGTCCTCGCTCCCCCGGGCTGCTTGGCCGAACGGTGGGAGGCGTGTCCCCCAAGATTGTATGTTTTACTGGAAATGGAATTTTTATTTAAAATAATAGGCATATATTCTGGAGTACAATATAAAATCGGCATGAATTATTAAAACCAAACAGGAGCAAGGTCTCAGAGAAATCTTGGGTTTGTAGCAACCCCGTTGCAAACTACACACTCAGACCCCGGTCTCTCCTATGTGGGTTCCTCTCATGTTCTGTCTGGAACACACTTGTGGGTAGGTTTGGGCAGCCCGCCCCTGCCCCACCGGCTCACGTGGCAGTCTGTTTGCCAGAGGTTCTGTCCTTGGGTTCTCACGTGGGTTAGAAGCCCACGGCCGTGCGTGACTCCCCTCATTCCAGTCCGTTAGGAGGAGGACGGTTGGTTGGAGAGCACTGTGGTGTCCCTGGTAGACAGCTTGCCCCACGCACTTTATGAGGCCTGAGATCTCACACTGAAACGGGGTGGGCGGTGATGTGACTTCCCTCTTACCCATCCATGTGTTGTGTGTGTGTGTTTTGTTTTTTTTTTTTTTTGAAGCTGTAACACATTCCCACTGTTGCAGCCCCCACATGCATGATTGTAAACAACCAGAAGTAATTGCCTTGGATTGGTAAAAGGAAACTGCAGAATTGCTTGTAAATTTGCTTGGCGGAGGGCAAACAATTTTTAAATCAGCCTCACTTGTATGACATTTATGCCTCAGTGTTTGAATGCCCTGGCTGTTAGAAGCTTGGAAAATTTACATAATTGTTCCAAGTCTTGAGATATCCAGGGCTTTGTTGTGAGACCACCGGTGTTTAATAATTCCCTTCTCCCTGTGCCCTGAAGCTAATGAGGTTTTGAATCTAGCATCTGCCCATTATAAGCATCATGTAAGTTAGTCTGTGCTGAAAGCGGTTTCCCGGCAGCAGACGTGGGTGTGTTCCGCATGTTACGTTGTTTCTTTTCTTTCCGGATCTTCGCTGGAAGAACATCGAACTCAAGGTGGAAGTAGAGAGTCTGAAGCGGGAGCTCCAGGAGAGAGAGCAGCTGCTCATCAAAGCCTCGTGAGTACCAGCCGTCCCGTCCGCAGCTCGCAGGGCGCCTGGGGTCCCCGTGGTGGAGGCTGGGTGGGTCAGTAGGACACAGCCTTGCGCTTTCTTTCTTTTTGCCTTTTTTTTTTTTTAAATTAACGTATAATGTATTATTTGCCCCAGGGGTGCAGGTCTGTGAATCATCAGGCTTACAATTTTGTAGCACTCACCACAGCACATACCCTCCCCAATGTCCCTCCCCCAGTCACCCCATCCCTACCCCCCCCCCCAACAACCCTAGCCTTGCGGTTTCTAAGCCAGTTTGCTCCCGCTGGGCCCTCAGGATGCCAAGAAGGTGTTCATTTTTATTTAATTACTTTTCAATGAACTTTTGAAGTGTAATATAACGGGGAAAACGATCCCATCTTAAGGGGACAGTGTGCTGACTTTCCACTAAGCAAACACGACTCACAGGGCCACTGTCCAGATCACAGAACATCGGCAGCCCCCAGGAGCCCCCTCTGTGCCCCCAGAACTTAGCCTTCTCCACCAGGATAGCCACTGTGCTGGCCGCTGATAGCTTCAGCTTTAGTTCTGCCCATTTATGAACTTCGTAGGAATGGAATCGTACACTATGCACACACCCTTTTGTGCCTGGCCTCCTTCCTTGGCACCATATATGTGAGATCCATCCCTGTCCTGCGTTCTAGCGGTAGCTCATTCATTTTCATTGCCATGAGAACCGTAGGGGCTCGCAGGGGTCCTGAGTGAGGCTGGGGGGCAGAGGGTAGGGCTTTTTTCAGCATAACTCGTTTCTGTATTTGTTCAGTGCACTGGGGTTTCTCGTAATATTTTGTTTCAAAGAGGTGTCCTGCCTAAAAGCCGTTTGAAAACTATTATTTCAGTTAATCACATAATTAATTTAGATATTTATTGAACAACAAGCCCAGCTTCGAGAATACAGTCTGTGACTCAACTGGTTATAACGCAGCCATTCGTTATAAACGCTTATCGCGTAATTGTGCCGTGCCGCGCAATACTGCCGATTTGCAGAGACCTCCCCTCCCGTCGGCAGCCCAGCGGAGCCTGGTAGAGCATACCGGGAGCCTTGTGGAGGCCCAGTGCCAGGGCGTCTGGGGTCCAGTGGGACACCGAAGCATACGGAATTTTGCTTGGTGAGCGTGGAACAAGACTTCCCAGGGCCGGCCCACCGAGGATGTGGCTGAGAGCTTATGGAAATGGAGTGGAAATGCCTCCTTTGTCACGGGAGCGGTCCTGCTGGACGTGGTGGGCCAGGAGCGTGGCGTCTTCGGTTTAGGACGGAGCTGCACCGCCCTGGGCCCGCCGTGTGATTCCTTTCGCTGGCGCACGGCTGGCCGCCGGGAGCTGGGCTGCCGCTGGCTTTGAGACGGGAGGTTCCTGGGCTTCCCTGAGTTAGGGCGGCCTTGTACATGGCCTTGCACATATATTTTCTGAACGAGTCAATGAAAGAGTGAGGGAATGAACCAGTCAACTAGATTAATAAGTTTTTGGTTTTTTTGGTTGCTGTTGCTATTTTGTTTCTGTTTCTTGTTTTTGTTTTGAAGCCCATCGGCTCTCTTGGCAGGAAGTCAAATGGACTTTACCAAGTCTGGAAGTCAGGAGGAGAGTTTGAATTTGGTCTGTTTTGTCCCCGCCCGCAGCGGGTCTGCGCGAGGGCTGGTTCGCAGGCAGGTACCTGCAGGAACCCAAACCCACGGAGGCAGTGTGCTCTTTTCCATGCCACACACGGGGCCGAATGGTTTCAGGGCTCGTGCACATGTTTCTAGGCAGAGGTTCCCCAAGCCACCCGAACAGACCTTTTTTGGTCGGACCGGTTTTATTAATTTATCCAGAAAGTATTTATTAAGCAGCTGTTGTGCCGCCCTGGACTAGGTTCCCGGGGATGCAGTGATGATCCAGACAGACACAGGGGGCTTAAGTTCTAGAAGGGGTGACGGCGGGAAAATACTTGGAATAATCAGCGTGTGGATATGAAGTGGGAAAAGAGCGGTGAGAAACATTAAGAGGAGTGATGGGGGCTGACACAGTAGGAACAGACCTGCAAACGGAGATGTGTGGTGAGGAAGGGGTCCTGGGGCGCTGGCACTCAGGCGGGGTGTGAGGAGACTTGGGAATGAACCGGGGCGCTGTAGGTCTGAGGAAATACGGGAAGTCTGGGGGGCCTCCCCCTTGTTCCGGAGGGTCTTGAGGCCCCAGCAGAGATTATCCCAAGATAAATGGAAAGCAGTCCCGGGTTTCTAGCAGCGGACACAATGAGGGTTTAGTTGGGTAGAGGTCACTGTGGGTGCTGAGTGGGAAGCGATTGTCGACAGAGCACGAGGGGAGGCAGGGAGACCAGTCAGGAGGCTGGTCTAGTTCAGGCCAGAGGCTCGTGACGGAGAGGGACGGGTGGGTGAGAAAGACATTCGGCGAGCGGCATGGACAGGGCTCCGTAATGGGTGGGAATCCGATGTCAGGGATGGCTCCTAGGTCGGGCCCTATGGTCCTGAGCTCTGTTTTTAAGAATGTTCACGGTGACTTACCTGTTCCAGCTCTCTCCCCACCGGCTCTTTATCCCCCACACAGCTCGCAGGCACTAAAAATGTTCTGTTCCTGCTGCTCCAGCTTGGCCCCGCTGACACGTCTGCCTCCTGCCCCCTCCCAGCCCAGAGGCCTTCCCTGTCACTCAGCTGCCGTGGAGGCTCGCAGTGAATCCCGCGTGGCGGCCTGGAGCCCGTGTTTCAGCCCCTTCACAAGCTCTCTGGTGTAGAATCACACTCCCATATGTGTGCAGCACTTGCCCGTTTGTTGGTTTATTTATTTACATTTTTTAGAGGGGGAGGGGAGGGGCAGAGAGAGAGAGGGAGAGAGAGAATCTCAAGCAGGCTTCGTGCCCAGCACGGAGCCTGGCGCGGGGCTCAGCCTCACGACCCTGAGAGCCTGACCTGAGCTGAAATCAAGAGTCGGACACTGAACCGACTGAGCCACCCAGGGGCCCCAGCACCTTACAGGTCATAAAACACTCCTGCATCCATTTGCGTGCCATCCTCCCGGGAGCTAGGCAGATCTTGAGGAAGACCTCAGTTTAGAGAGTGAAGGCTCTGGGCCTGGAGAAGGGAAGGACTGTGATGAACACCACTTCAGCAGGCGGATCGAGGCTGGGATTCGAACACAAGCCCCCAACTTCTGGTCCAGCACTGGTTTCGTATTTTTATTCTTTTCTTTCATGTGTGTGATTCTGGTGCCTCCAACAGGACTCTGTCTCTTCTAAAGCCACAAGAGCCTGTTCTCCTTTAGTGGGACTAAATGGGGCTTCTCGGCTGTTCCTCCTTTGTGGGGCCTTCGTGCTTAGCCTGCCGTAGGACAAGCCCAGGGACTACCACACCCCTGCGAAATGTGCCTTTCCCTTTACCCTAGCTGCCCAGCACCTCCAAGTGTGTGTGGTACATTCTTGTGGTGGAAAAATAACCTTTATTAATGCCCTCAGCTCCCTTTTACACTTTGAAGGTGGTGGTTTTTTTTGCAGGGTGGGGGCGGGTGGGAGATATGGGACCTGTCACGGGGAAAGCCCCTGCCTATTTTCAAGAACTATAATTAGAATGGAAAGAATCAAGGGGAAGTATTGGCAGTTTAAAGGGGTAGCCGGGCTGGTATTTATAGAAGGTTCTTTTTTGTATCAGGTGGAATGCCAGATTAGACCCCTTTGTCCTACCCTTGCCTCACCTTAGGTCTTGCTCTCTCTCGTCCCTTGGCCCAGATTCTATAAGGAGAGACAGCGTAGGGGGAATGAACTGGCATTTATTGAGACCCTACTTGCCCCAGACCCTGTGCCAGGCCCTCAACACGCTTTATCAATTTCACAACAATGCTGCGAGGCAGCTGGTATTCCCATCTGAGTGTGGAGAAAACGGGGGCTCAGAAGAATTGGGGGGCCTATCCAGGTTGGTGACAGTTGGGATGGGTCGGGCTCTGGAGCCCCCTCTCCCTCACTGTGGCATAAACATGTATGTGGGCTGGCTTTTCGTTGTTATATCTATCAGTTACAATAAGGGGACATTAAAAACAAAAGCAGACATATTGTCGGGAGTAAATTTTATCTCTGTAGCTTTAAAACACAAACAAAAATAATAATTCCATTAGTAGAGGAAAATTGCACTGTACTGCTGCGTATAAATTTTATTGCTATAGTAACTGTAAAATACAAAGATGATAAATGAAAAGTTGGTACATTTATTATTGGGAATATATTTTATTGGTATAACTAAAATGCAAACAAACTAAATAATACCAGTACTTGTTAAAAATTGTAGTCTGCCTCTTGACAACGTATATGATTCCAACTGTAAAACACCAACGTTCGATCTGGGCCAATAGGGAGGAGACGGTGTACTTGCCCTTGCCGGGCGGGGGTTGGGGTGTGGGTCGGGGTGGGTGCGTGGAAGGAACCGTTCTCTAGAGGAGGCCGTGTAAAGCCCAAGGGCTAAAACACTTGCGATGGTTAGTGGGAATTCAGGACTGGAAACATTCCATGTCCAGGGCTCAGGAAGAAAAGCCTCTAGTCTGGAATTCTTTCAGCCAAATGTAAGACGTCTTGAGTAGTGATAGGAACGACTGGATCCCGGTGGGCTCCAGACGGCACTGCTGGAGAAATGAGCTGAGGTGGTGGTGGCCGAGGACATTTCATGGCGTTAGGAAGTGGCAGTGGTGGCCTTAGTTCTGGCCAGAGAATGACCCATTCTCGGCTCAGAGGGGGAGACTGAGGCCTCTCAGAGCATCTCAGCGGGGCCCATCAGGTGGCCTCAGGGACAGCAGGTGGCACTCAGATCTGAGAGGAAGGGACACCGCGCTGTGGCCCCCACAGGCGTTAGCATGTGAATTCTCAGAGGCAGTCATAGCATTTTTCAGCCGAGGAAACTGAGGCGTTTACCCAGCGGCACACTGAGGACACTCTAGAGTGGACTCTGGGAAGCAGATGTGTTCAAGCTTCAGAGTCCGCGTTCTTTCTTTCAGTTGTTCACGTCGAATTCCATTAACATGATGTCATGACACTGGGGCCTTCTGAAGGCTAATTGGTGAAGGGAAGCACGATGTGAATAAAGTCTTTATTGGCAGGGAACTCATGTTTGATGCTGGGGCAGCAAGTATGGCCCTCTTGACTTTCCATTGTTCTCAGTCAGAAATTCACGGGGCCTGTACACGTGAGCGCCTGGTCACGAGGCTCTTGGCTGGGGACATTTTATGTGCCCCTGCAGTGGGGCATGGGACGCTGCTGCTGACAAGTCTGGTCTCTTGCAGCGTTTCTGAGAAACCAGCTTTAGGTGGAGCCATTTCCTTTATTATTCTGCCGTCTGGAAACTGGCAATCATTGTAGAAACCTGAGGAGAACTGCTCTGAGTATATGTCTCACAAATTCGTATCTGACACTATTTCCCTTTTGAGGAGAACCAAAATGAAAAGGCGTCCGTGGTTGTGGTCTTGTGTCTGGTTTTGGTGTGTCATCCCCAGCACTCCCCGCCCAGCAGACAGAGTATTCTGTGGTGCCACCGCCGTGCGCGAACTCCGCATTTTACGGAGCGGGGGCTGCTTGCGCAGACGCCTCTCCTCGCGCCCCGAGCGGTAGCTGGTGCTCGCAGACGGATCGTGCTGTATTTAAAATGCTCTCCCCTCCGGTTGGCGAAAGCTGATGTGTAAAAGCCCTTGATCCCTCAGATTTATTGTGGGGGCATGCTGCTGCTTTGCACGTTGGTTCGTCAGACCCGTGCGCCCCCCGCCCCCGCCACTGGCAGAGGGTACTTTGTTGGAAGTGTCCTCGTGGGAAGTTGGGCGACAGCTATCAAAAGTCTTACACGTGTGCTTGCCCTTTGACCCAGTAATTCCCTTTGTAGAAATTGACCCGAGGAAATCACTAGATAATAAACACAAAAGGATGCTTTTGTGAGAGCATTGCTTAGAATACAATAAATAATAACACTAACATTTATTTAAGTACTTTGCAGTGGGTTCTGTGCTTTAGACATATTTTCAGATAACATAAAGTTAGAAATCTAACTTTTTTTTTCCATCTGAATGTTTTAAAAATAGGGGATTGAGGTGTGTCAACGGTACTTCAATAAAAAAAATCAGGGATTGATTTAATATGTTACAGTATATTTTATACAGTAAATTAATATGTAGCTTTTAAAAATGATATTTATATTTATTTATTTATTTATTTAATTTTTTTATTAACATATAATGTATTATTTGCCCCAGGGTACATGTCTGTGAATCATCAGGCTTACACATTTCACAGCATTTGCCATAGCACATACCCTCCCCAATGTCCATATCCCTATCCACCCCACCTCCCAGCAACCCTTAGTTTGTTTCGTGAGTTTAGGGGTCTCTTATGGTTTGTCTCCTTCCCCATCCCATCTTGTTTCATTTCTCTTCCCCACTCGCCCCCCATAACCCCCTGCCCTGCCTCTCAAATTCTTCATATCAGAGCGATCATGTGATAATTGTCTTTCTCTGACTGACTTATTTCGCTTAGCATAATACCCTCTAGTTCCATCCACGTCGTTGCAAATGGCAAGATTTCGTTTCTCTTGATGGCTGCATAGTATTCCATTGAATATATATACCACCTCTTCTTTATCCATTC
>CM052813.1:68613901-68634358 GCA_028533885.1 Nasua narica | reverse complement strand
CATAACCCCCTGCCCTGCCTCTCAAATTCTTCATATCAGAGCGATCATGTGATAATTGTCTTTCTCTGACTGACTTATTTCGCTTAGCATAATACCCTCTAGTTCCATCCACGTCGTTGCAAATGGCAAGATTTCGTTTCTCTTGATGGCTGCATAGTATTCCATTGAATATATATACCACCTCTTCTTTATCCATTCAGTAGGTTTATATTTATTGACCCGGAAGGATGTTTGTAGTATATTAATTGATAAAATCAGAGCATGGATACATGATTCTCTTTTTGTAGAAAATGTCTGTAAGTCTGTATGCTGAAACGTTAAGTTATTCTGACCGGTAAGATTACAGATGATTCTCCTTTCTTAATTTGTGTTTATATGTATGTATTTTAAATTGAGGTGTAATTGACGTGTAATGTCTAAGTTTAAGGTGTACATGTTGATTGATTTGAAACATTCGTATAGTGCACTATCTGTGTTTTTGAATTACAAATACTAATTAAAAAAAAAGAGCACAGCACAGGTGTGTGGGAGAAGTGACGAACAAATACCCTTGTCTCTCTGGGGGCTGTTGAAATCCCCATCTGACTGTCCCCGCGTGGATTTGACACGTTTGCCCCTTTTTGCAGCAAAGCAGTTGAGAGCCTCGCCGAAGGGGGCGGTTCCGAAGTTCAGCGGGTGAGAGAAGACGCTCAGAAGAAGGTGCAGCAGGTTGAAGATCTCCTAACCAAAAGAATATTCCATTTAGAAGAGGCAAGTCTGGAAACCTGAGGACAGTGTATTCTGACGGGTGAAGAGTAGAGAGGGCAGAGTTTTGTTCCTTTTCCCCTGAACTTTAAGTTTCAGCAGAAACGGGAGCCACTGTCACTGAGCAGCTCGCGGGTTCCAGCCTTGTCCTAGGCGCCATGCGTATGGGATTCATACCCTCACATCCTGCCCCCCGGCCGTTGTCTCCATTCCCACAGACGTGGGCCCCGAAGTACGTAAAGACTAGTCGAAGTTTGAACTTGGATTTAAATTTGCGGCTGCTGGTTTTCAAGCTCCTGCTCTTGCCGCAGCACTGTTCTTCTGACCTAGTTTAGTCCCTTGATTTTACGGAGGAGGAAACTGAGGCCCGGAGGGGGAAGCGACCCCCCTGATGGGCGCTAGGCCTGGGAGTGGCTTCCGGTTTGCAGACTGTCATGTGCCCACGCAGCCCCGTCCCTGGTACCTGGCCTCCATCCCATGTCACCCTGGTGTGCACCGAATGCCTCTTCTCAGGAGGACACCGCATGGAGCCCCTCCTTCTGCTCATTCTCAGGCGCTTCCTGTGACGGGACGTGGGATGTGTCTTGGCTAAAAAAAATCCTGTCTCCTAGATGTTAAAAGTTTCCGTCCACATGAAGCTAGTATTCGGTGACTCTGGTTACTTCGTTCTCGGTCTTTCAAGTCTCTTGGCCCATGTCCCGTTCTCCACCTGGACCCCTGGCTCTTCTTACGTTCGAGGAGAGATGACAGCACAGAGCGGTTCTGGATCCAGAAGGCAGGCGCTCCGGTGCTGGACTTTGCAGCCCAGAGTGGTCTTTTACCATTCGTGGGGTTTGCACTGGCCCCACGAGGCTGCGTAGATTCTAGGTGCAAAATACAGAGGAGACATGGCTCTGAGAGGGAGGGAAACTTGGTCCTCAGTGGTAGAGCTGGAACCGAAACAAGTCTTCTGACCCCCAATTCTGAATTTTAGTTGCAGTATCCTTGTTGGTTCAGTCACTTGCGTTCCCCAGGAAGCGCCGGCCAGCGTTTTAGGGTGCCGGCGTGACTGCCAGCCCGCGCTGGGTTGACCCTCTGCCCTGTCACTGATTGGCCTTGTCCCCTCCTCCGGCCTCTGCCGCCTCATCTGTCAGGGGAGGCTGGTGACGTCTGCTTTGCAGTAGTGATGTCCTAACAGCCGTGGTCCTAGCAGAGTCTGGGGGGCCTGCCATACGTGAGGCGCCCTTCTCAGCCTTTTCACACATCCTCTCAGTTCATCCCTTCAGGAAGCCTGTGAGGTAAATACTTTTATCATTCTTTTTAAAAACAAGAACATGATGAACCGGGCACAGAGTGGCTAAGCCCGTTGCTAGGGTCGCCCAGGCAGGAATGCCGGGAGCCCTGGCTATGGGGCCTGCATGCTACGCCGCTGTAGGCGGTCCCTCGGTGCGTAATTTTCTAGCTGGGTAAGGAGCAGAGATGAGAAAAACCAGGCTCCTTGCCCAAAGCCTGGCATCTGACAGGCACTCAGGAGATAGGTTTTGCATGTTGTCTCGGGATGTTGGGCAGTGATTTTTCCTGGCTATAGCTGCGCTTGCCAGGGAGGCCTCATGGGGAGGAGAGGCTTTCTCCCCCAGCCAAGTGGGGGCAGTGATGGGGATGGCACCGTGGAGGGAAAGGACAGGGACGAGGAAGCCAGTGATTCTTTGAGCTTCCCGTGCCGCAGCAAGCCTTTGACAGAGTCTCGGAGGAACTCCTTGTTGGGATGGTGGGGAGCCCTGTGTTACAGATAAGCTGGGGCCCAGAGAGACTAAGTGACTACCTAACGTCCCACAGCAACTCATCAGGAGAGCTGGGTTCTGAACCCACTTTGATTTGACTTCTATCTTTGTGATGTAGTCCGAGGCTGTGGGCACTTGGAGATCTGAGTCCTGAGCTCCAGGGTCCTTTTCCCCAAGGCAGACACTACCTGTGTGATTTAGGGGATTTCCTTGTTGGACTCTCTGAGCTCTCAGGAAGAATGTAGTTTTCCACCACCGACGTCACCTTCGAGTTATAGGAAATGTGCTTGAGAATTGTGTAGTCATCCTCTTAAAAGAAATGGGGGGGGGGGTGGGATGGATTTGTATGGAGGTTATGGGGACTGTGGAATTTATGTTTAAATATTGAGAGGCACATTTCTCCTTGTTTGCATTGAAGCTGTAAATATTGATCTGATTTTTCAAACCCAAAAATACAGTTTTTGTAGAGTTGAGTCTTTTCCATTGGAAATGCCTATTACTCTTCGGGATACAAGAGGGAAAAATGGCTGGCAAATGTATTTATTACTGATTCTCCCCATGTATAGTACAATTCAGGGAGGGGAAATGTGCCGGAGAAAAAGTCATAAATATTTATATTTTAATCCAATTTCCTTTCAAAATGCTCCCAATTGTATTGAAAAATTGCATCAAATGCATTTAATTTAACTCTAGGATGTGAAAGCTGCCCAAGCAGAACTGGAAAAGGCCTTTGCGGGGACAGAAACAGAGAAGGCTCTTCGGTTGAGCTTGGAAAAGAAGCTTTCAGAGATGAAGAAGAGGCACGAGGGGGACTTGGACATGGCCGTGGTCCTGGAGCAGAAAGACAGGTCTTGGCTCTTACCTCTGTGACGTGCTGACATTCGTTTCTCGGGCAGCATGGTGAAAGGGTGTCCTCTTCCTACCCTTCCACCCCTCCTTTCTCTGCTTGCTCCCCCACAGTGAGAAACCTGGGGTAAGATCAGGGGGGAGGGAAAAGGAATAGGCTAGGGATATGAGGACAGGGATAGAATTATAGATAAAAACTCCCGCTGAAAAGTTCTATTTGGGTACTAGATGTGGCCTTCAGTTGGGCTGTGAGCTTCCTGGTAACCAGAGGAAGGAGAGAAAAACAGCCTTGATGGACGTAAGAGTCACACCGCTCACCAGAGAGAGTGAGCCAGGAACTCAGGAGAAGCCCAGTTGTACTTGACATTGTCGGGGAGAAATTTCTCTTGTGGATCTTCCCAGAGGGAACAGGAAGTCGTCATATCCCCACAATAGATGCTAGTGAATCTTGTGGGACCTGTTTTTCATCATGTCTTTTTTTTTTTTCTTTTTAAAGGTTTTATTTATTTGAGAGCGAGAGAGCACAAGCTGGGGGTGGGTGGGCAGAGAGAAAGGGAGAAGCAGACTCCCCGCTGAGCAGGAAGCCCATCGTAGGGCTCGATCCCAGGACCCCGGGATCATGACCTGAGCTGAAGGCAGATGCTTAACCAACAGAGCCACGCAGGCACCCCTCATCATGTCTTTTAATGCTGAGAGCCCGGATTAGTGCAGTGCAAGAGGCCGGAGTATAGAACTCTCTATATTCTGGAGTATAGAACTCTCTGTTGGTCCAGGAATAAAATGTGCGCCATGTAGTCCAGAGAAATGGATGGGCCATAGGCCTTTAGGCAGTCTTAACCAAACTTTGATCAAAACTGGTCAGGAGAGAGTTGCGGTTTTCTTCTTTATCATGAACCTTGCATTTTGATACTCTTGCTTTGCTGGTCACTAGGTAAGGATGTGTAAATCAATACAAGTGAAACTTCTGGCTAACCTGCGACCAATTGAGGAGCCAAGCTCATTTGGAATTTGACAGAATTTGTTCTAAAGTGAATGATCTGCTTTCCTATTTCCTTAAATAGAGGATACTGACTCGCGATGACGGGCCCACCATGTTGCTTCGGTTCTGGTACTCACCTGCCCCACCTCTCAGGCTGCTGTTTGCTTTTCTTTCTGCCTCTGTACCCCCTTATGAGATTTGAGCCTGCAACTTGTTTTCATGTTTTAGGATTATCTATAAAAGAGGAATGAATAGACTGAGGGAGAGGCCATGGTTTGCACTTAGGCAGTGGCCTAGCTTCAGTGTCTGAAGGAGCTAGCATTTATTTGGTGCTGCAACCGTCTTAGCTTTGGCCTGGAAAACGGAAATTTTGGGGTGAATCTCAGGACGAGTCAGGAAACAGTTCTCTGTGAGGTATAGGGCCTCAGGGTTGAGTGAGTGTTTTTCTGGATTACGTGGCTAGGAAGAGAAGCTTCTGTAGATGGTTTTTTTTTTTTTTTTTTTTTTTGGCTGGGCCTCCCCCTCAGGGTAGCAGCCTTTCTAGGCACTGTACTGTGAGAGAGTCTGGAATCCTTTTCCATAAAAATTATTTATACGCTCCCTTGTATCTCTCCCAGCTAATGAGTGGCGAAGCCTTTAGAAGGTTTATAGGTTTGTCTTTCCTGGGGTCCTGCAGGTCTACAGGAGTTCAATTGGAAATAGGAAGCCCAGGGAAGAGACCACCAAAGAAGAAAAGACAGAATTCCTGGTGCCAGTGAAGGGGAAGAAGGGAGAGGGCTGGGGGTAGGTTTGAGAAGAGGTCGTGGGCGAGAGCGGATTGGAAGGGCCCTGCGGGGGACCCAGCAGATGCTTGGCAGTTAGTTTGTTGGTCTGTTGGATCATTATGCCCGGTGTTCAAGAAATACTTCCTGAGCATCTTCTGCTCAGTAAGTGGTGGTTAGAGTGTAGGTATGAATGGTGTGGACAGGGTCCCTCTCCTAAGGAGCCTCACGTCACGGCTTATGCTTGTCATCTAGCTAGTTGGGAGGAGTGGAGGCAGGAGCAGAGTGAGAAGGCTCAGATGGATAAATGCTGGGTTAACATAACATCTTTCTAATTTTGTTCAGCGGGATTAGGAGAGACTTCCCAGGGGAAGTATGAGGATAAGTAAAAGGAGGAGTTACTTGGAGGAAGAAAGGGTGTTCCAGGCATTGGGAACCAATTGTATGGAAGTTCGGAGACCAGAGGGCACAGAGCATGACCCAGGGACTTACAGAACTATACCGTGGCAGGAGAGTTGTGTTCTGGAAGGGAGGTGGGAAGAGATGAGGAGAGGGAAGCTGGCCAGGTCATGTGGGCTTTGTCGAATAGTTTGGGTTTTGTCTTCAGGGCATGTGACAAGCTGCTGATGAGCTAAGGGTAGGAATGGGGTGGCGTCAGGGTCAGACTATAATTTAGAGCGATCCCTCTCCCTCTGGCTGCCCCTAAAGGATGGGTTGGTGGTGGCGCTGGGTGGGCAGACGGCCTCTCAGGCTGATGGAGAAGTCCAGGCAAGAGATCATGGTGGCTGGGACTGAGGTGACGGAACTAGCATGGCGGAGAGCAGGCAGAGGTTTGGAGGGTAGAATTGACCTGAGGGCTTGAAGGGCTTGGTCGTTGATGAGTCTGGGGACGAGGGAAAAGGCTGCAGAGATACCTCCTCACCCAGGTTAGCATATGCCGCAGAAGCTCGGCTTCTCCTCTTTTCGGAAGGGAGAATTTGGGAAGGGCCGATGCTTACTGAGTAATGTAGGGTAGGTGGTGGGGTCTCCACCGCGGGCGGTCAGGTCAGGGCGTTGCCAGAGGCTGCATCTTCTTGGCGTTTCGCACAGGACTGGCCGGATGGGCCCAGAAACCTGATTTGTCGGTCCTGCCGAAGTGGCCGTCTCTCAGGGACAGATGTGCCCAGTCACTCCCAAGGGCCAGGGCAGCAGCCAGAGGCTGCCTCTGGATTTCTGCTCGCGTGGGCTGTGGGCCTGTGCGTGGTGGCACTCCCCAGGGGCTGGGGTCGGATGTTCCCTCCCTGAGGGCAGGCCTGCCCCCCAGCTAGTGGAGGCCAGAAGGTGAGCAGGTAAGCGGACTTGGAACGGGGGTGCTTGGACTTGCCCCGGTGACATGGAGCCATATGTGCCGTCCACACTGGCCTGTTGTAGGGCGGGGCCCGTGCTCCATGGCGCTGCCGGTGTCTTTCAGAGCTTCCTCCACCCTTCTGAAAGCTATGGGCTTTAGCTACTCGATCTCCTGCGATCTGACCTTAGAGCTAGTCTGTATCCTTAAGGCAGCTAACATTGAGGAACCCTGTGGGTCAGATGTGGCTAAACGATATGTTTTATTTGGCCTACACAGTGCTTTCAGAAGTTTGAATTAAGAGTGCCAGGGTGGCTCACTTAGTTAAGCGTCTGCCTTTGGCTGAGGTCATGATCCCAGGGTCCTGGGATCCAGCCCCTCATCGAGCTCCTTGCTCAGTGGGGAGTCTGCTTCTCCCTCTCCCTCTGCCCCTCTCCATGCTTGTGTGCTGTCTCTCAAATAAATAAATAAATGAAATCTTTAAAAAAATAAAAGTTTGAATTGGTCGCTACTATTTAAAAAAAATTTAGTTTCATGTAGAAGTTTGGCTTTCTAGCTTCTTTTGAAAACCTGGAAGGTGTGGCAAACCTGGGCCATGGTCTTGCTGGATTGAGGCCACTCCTATGGATGGCCCCATGCTCCAGTTGGGTCACAGTCCCCATAGGCCAGCCTCTCTCATTCCCATCCCTACTGGAACTTGCTTTAGGGTAAGTAACACAAATCAATTTTATCCAAGTATAAATCTTCTACAATACAGCACATCCATTTCAAGTACACAGTTAGTGACTTTGACTTCTTCAATTGATTGTGTGATGATTTCAGAGTAGAACCCCTAGAGGGCAATCTTACTCCTCTGTCTGAGATTTGGGAGCATTGCCCTGGTGCTGCCCGGGTACCCTCCTTGCCTAATTGTCTTCGCCTGTTTTCGATGCTGTAACAAAATACCAGAGATTGGGTCGCTCACAAACAATAGAAATTTATTTCTTACAGTTGTGGAGGCTGGAAGACTGGGGTGGCCGCATGGTCAGGTGAGAGCCCGGTTCCAGCCTGCAGACTTCTCACTGCATCCCTGCAGGGCGGAAGGGGCGGGGCATCTTCCTGGACCCTCATTTGTCAGGCACTGCTCGCATTCATGGCTCTACCCACGTGACCTACTCGCCTCCCAAAGCCCCACCTCCTAATCCTGTCGCTTGAGGGGGTTAGGATTTCAATATCTGAATTCGGGGGGAAGGCCATGAACATTCAGACCATAGCACTGCTACTTTTAGCTGACTCTCGACCTTCACCCTGGGAGCCAGGGAAGCTCTCTGATGGTCAGGCCTTTGCTCTTCCTACCATTCAAGTTGCTTTCGAGGCTCAGCTACAGAAAGGCTCTTCGGAGGGTCCTCTGACAAAATGCTAATTGTCGAATGTTAAAAAAAAGGATTTATAGCAACTGTCATTTGTCGACTTGTGTGATATGCCCGGAAGTATGTAGGGCCGTTTTATTTTTTTTTATTTTTTAAAAAGATTTATTTGACAGAGAGAGAGCACAAGCAGGGGGAGCAGCAGGCAGAGGGAGAGGGAGCAGCAGGCTCCCTGCTGAGAAAGGAGCCCGATGTGAGACTTGATCCCAGGACCCCAGGATCATGACCTGAGCCAAATGCAGACGCTCAACCAACCGAGCCACTCGGGTACCCCCCCCCTCCATAGGGCCGTTTTAAATGTTTTCTCTCTAATCCACGGGAGCGAGTTCTCCCCATTTTATAGCCAAGGAAATATAGACGCATAGTGGTTAAATAACTTGGTCACAGTCAGTGAGCATGATTTGGTGGCCCCGAGGTGTTCAGCTCTACCCGAGGGGGGCCCCCAGGGTGTGGTTGGCACGGCTGCCTCGAGGGGAGGTAACGCCCAAGTCAGAGGCAGGGCGATGGGCGAGTAAGGAGTCGGGAAGGGCGTTCCAGGTGGGGGGACGAGTGTGAGCCAAGGTCTGGAGGCACAGACGGCCGGGCTTGCGGAGGGAGCTGGAAGTGAGGCTCCTGGGTGGGGCGGGCGCGGGGCGGGGGCCTCCTGCGAGAGAGGAAACTGGAGCTGCCGGCGGGGCCTCTGATCTTCTAGGCCTGGAAAGCTAGGGCCTTACCTGCCTCGCTCACGAGTCTGGCCTTTACCTTGAAAGTCAGTGTATTTTAAACATTGCCCTGAGAAGCCAGGGAGAGAGGTTCTCTGTTTTCGCCCACTCACCGGGACAGCTCCGCTTTATCGGTCGTGCTCGTTCAGGCTTCAGCGCCCCATGTCTTTTGCAGAGAGGATTCTTGGCCAAAAAAATTGGTAGTCGGCTGCTGTCAGCGGTGGGGGGCTGTTGAAAGTCTGAGCACGGGGGTGGCTTGCTCAGGCCGTAGTCTGGCAGCTCGGAGGCTGGACCCACCGGGGCGCTGCTGGAGGTGAGGGGACGCTTGAAGTCACGTGACTCTGGCCCTTGCTCTCCGACCGCACAGCGCGATCCGTTTCTCTTCTGGACATGTCTACTCTGAAGATGTCTGGCCCCGTTTCCTGCCTCCTCCCGCTCCACCGAGCTAAGAGAACAGCTTAGAATTAATATTTAAATTTTGTTCGCTTTTAGACTGATTGAGGAGTTGAAGCTGTCTTTGAAGAGCAAAGAAGCTTTAATTCAGTGCCTTAAAGAGGAGAAATCTCAGCTGGCATGTCCCGACGGGAGTGTGTCATCTGGGGAGCTCCGAGGACTCTCTGCTGCTCCCAAGGGAGCCCCGGAGAGGGGAGCCGAGGTGAGCCGGCGGCCTGTGGAGGGTCCGGGACTGGAATGAGTGCCCCGGACTCCCCTGTGGCAGAGGGGGCGCACGCTCGGTCCCCGCGAGCCACACACCGACTGCTTCCCGATACCAGCCCCGCGGCAGCTGGGGAAGGAGCAGGAACCTCCTTTGTCAGGGGCCCTACCAGCCTCATGTTTGGACCCAGTCGGTTAAAAAAACAGTCCGTACCTGCTTGCCTCTGTTTCTCCGTGTGATGACTTGTTGTTGTCCTGGGACTTCTTTTCCATCCTTCAGGTTTTCCTGGGATAAAACTCAGTACGTGTTGTACCTTTGGGTTGGAGGCCGTGGCGGAGGGGAACTGCGTCGTGTTGGGTCCGCGTGCCACCGTGGTTAATCCTTCTGGCCCCTCTTCGAGGTTCTGGTCCCGGTCCCCTTGTGGACTTTAGAAACGGGCTCAGAGGAGTTGCTGGGTTGCCGGTACCAGACCCCAGAGCCTCCCAGAGGTCCTCCCTCCCCCACACGAGGCAGCCTCTGTGCCGCTGCAGGAGGGCCTCCCCGCGTTCGCTGGACCGCCGGTGGCTGCTACACGTGCTATTTTCCCAGTGTGGGAAGTCCTGGATGCTCAGGGGAAGTCCTGATTTTTTTATGGAGCAGAGTCTTCTTGGTCCCTGCCTAGGCAGTGATTTCTGGAGCGTCACTGGTTAGTTTTCGGCTGTAATCAGCCTGTGTCTCCTGCTCCTCCCTCGAACCCCGTGGGCCCTGTCCTTCCGTTGGCCCTTTTCATGGTCCAGTGGCTCCGAGGTTCACTCTGTGGGGCCGGTGATCAACGCACGTGGCTTGTGTGTCTTTACATTTCTCCTCACTCGGGTGGGACATCACGGGAGCCAGAGAGGAGCGGACGCTTACTGCCGTGACCTCCGCAGCGGTGGGGAAAAGTCGGGAAATGAGCAGCTCGTTCTGATTGTTCTGGGGAAGCTGTTGGATAGTGGGTCCCTTCCGGTGCCAATTAATGCCTTTTCTCAGGCTGCACAAATGGAGCGCCAGCAGGAGAGACACCGCTTTGAAGAGAGGATCCAGGTATGTTGATGCAATTTAAGATAGTGTATTGAAGATTTCCCCTTGCCTCATGCTTTATTCTGAGAGCAGTACGTAGTTCTCTGTGACAATAGCTGTCACTTAGGGACTGCCAGTGGGTGCCAGGGAGGCCGTCGGGACTTCAGAGAAGGCCTCTCAGTCTTGGCAGTAATTCCGGGAAGCCGATATTCCCATTGTGCAGATGAGGCTTGCGGGGCTCGGAGAGGCGAAGGCCCTTTCCCGAGACCAGGTAGCTTGGAGCAACTCTGGCAGGGACCCAGACCTGCCACTGCTCCGTGTCCCCCAGCCCCGGGGGCCGGCATTTGTGTGGCGCCTGCCAGCTTGCAGAGTGCTGCCGTCCGTTATCTCATTTGATCTTCACAACAGCCCGGGAGGGAGGCAGCGTGATTATCTTTAGAAATGAACTCAGACTATAAATGTGTATGTTCAGTCTCCATCAAACCAAATTCTCCGCTAGCTTTTGTAGCATTAAGGAATGAAATTAATGATCTGTTATTTCCCCCAAATAACCTGGTAGGGTTTCAAACACTCTGATGTGACGGTATTCAAATTCCAGAAGGCATTGGAGCCCTTCCCACAGGAGTAGCTGTCACTGTCGTAACTGATCTGATCCCCGTCTTCTCCCCCAGCCCTGTTGCCGTGAGCGCTAGCGCCGTAACTGGGAGCTGCCGTCGCTGTGCTCAGCTCTACTCGGAAACATTAATCACACGGTGACAGGAATAAGATAGAATAACTGCGTTTGAGTGCGCTCTTACAGATATATTTACAGTGCATTTTGGTTGGAACGCATCAACTTAGTGAATCTTTTTCTAATCTAATTTAGGCACTTGAGGAGGACCTGAGAGAGAAGGAAAGAGAAATTGCTACAGAAAAGAAAAATAGTTTAAAGAGGGATAAAGCCATTCAGGGCCTAACCATGGCATTAAAGTCAAAGGAAAAAGAGGTATGTGGTGAGTCTGAGACACCCAAAGTGAGATTTTTCTTTATTAGCTTCTGTGGCTGGCCTGTCTGACCCTGAATTTTTAGCTTCGGGTGGAAAGTTTATAAGAGAGCTGGGATGAGTATAGGGGATGGGGAAAGGGCCCGTTAGTCCATTAGAAATTATTTGGAATGTCTGATCTAATGCTATCCAAGAAAAATACTATGTAAGTTACACGTAGATGTGGATGTTTGAATTTTCTAGTAGCTACATTAAAAGACGTAAGAAACAAGTGAAATGAACTCTAATAATATAAATATCCCAAATGTTATCATTTCAACATGTCAGCAGTTAAGACAGTAGTAGTAATGAGGGGGCAAGCATCTTTTTCATCGTAGTGTCATCTCTGAAGTTCAAGTGTGCCGACAGCACATGGCATCTCAGATGAACCACATTTCAGGTGCCCAGCAGCCACAGGTGGCCGGTGGCTGCCGTATTGGACAGTGCCCGGTCTTGTAAAGACAAGCTTGAGATGAAGGACTTTTAGGCGTCAAGGCCATGCCTGTGAACCAGTGAGCTACCTGGGTCGTTGCCTTTGGGATCCAACGTTGGGGCCAGTGGTTCCGTGCTATTTTGTTATTGTCAGTATAGCAGTCTGTGGTTTCCTCAGAAACTGAGCGAGGCGCAGATTCCGAGGAGAAAACCCAGCCCTGCTTTTAAGTCCTGTGAGGAAGAAAGACAGGGACGTGCGGGGGGCTGTGCAAGTGCAGGGCAGGGAACCCGGTCCAGATTAGGGTATGTCCACTTGGAGCGACACTTGGAGGAGAAGGTGTCGGAGCTGAATCTTGAAGGATGAGTAGGAGTTGGTTGGGAGGGGAGGCTGAGGGGAGAACACTGGTTAATCCATTAGGTTAGGGAAGAGTCTGAGAGGTGTTTGTGGAACCAAAAGCATTTGGAGGTTGTCCGGGCATCAAGTGTAGAACCTAAGGGAGGCTAGGGAGGAAGCTGGGGGGGTTGCACGGGGCCAGCCAGTGGTGGTGGGATTAGTCATTTTTGGCTGTTGGGGTGGCATGCCGCTGACGGCTCTTCAGGAGGGAGTGTGATCACATTTGCATTTCAGTGAGGTCTCTGGCTACATCTGGGGATGCGCCACAGGAGGGAGGGAATGGGGGTGGGGAGGCCAGCAACAGAGGTGAGAGTCAAGAAAGATCGAGTAACAGCCGGGGTCACTGCTAAATAGGAATGGAGGGGCAAGGCTTACTCAGGAAATGAAATTAGAAATACTGAGAAATAATTAAAAATTAGAAGCAATTTGGGGAAATTTGCTGAGGGGATGTAGGACTGAGAGAAAGAGCAGTGGAGGATGACTGGAGTGACTGGGGGAGGGCGGTGCCACCGACTCAGTTGACAGCACAAAACATGGAGGGTGATGGAGGCAACAAGTCTGTTTACGAAGTCTTGACTGCAGGGAGCTCCTGGACCCCCAAGGTGGGATGTCCAAGGGGAGATGGGTGCGGCAGCCTGAGCCCGGCAGCCCGAGCCCGGAGAGAGCCCCGGGGTGAGTTACAACTCTAAGAGTAGGTCCGCCGTCTCGGGAGTGTATGGAAGGGAAAGCCCGAGGCTGAGGGTGGGGCGGCAGAGGACATCAGAATTTCGGGGACGGGGAGAGGAAGGCACGAAGGAGACAGGAGTGACTGCGCCAAGTACGAAGCGAACCAGGAAACCGTGGTGCTGGAGACGCTAGAGAGGGGAGAGTCTGAGTAACCACCAGTGTCGGATGCAGCAGAGATTTGGCCCATCGTAACGGTAGTCACCGTTGCTACCGTTGTGTAGTGTGGGAGTCGAGGGCCCGGCTGAAGTTGGAGAGCTTCAGTGTAGAGTAGCACCAGTGGAGGGACCGTTCCAGCGTGTGGCTGTGGGCGTCCCCGCTGATGGGGGTACAGGAGAAGGTCACCAGAGATGAGAGATTCTGGGAGTGGCCGGGCCCCTCTCTGTGGGAGCAATACTGTAATGCTTTGTCTCAGCCGGGCCTGATTTTAGCACCAGTACCCCTCACTTGGCCTAGCCCTACTGGTGCTGGAGTTGGGTGGGTAGTAGTCCGCTCGTCTTCTGGTTTTGGGAATTGAGGCTCAAGGAGATTAAGAAGGCCCCCAGCTAGGGAATGGCCAGGGTAGGAGTCCCACTTCTCCGACTTCACGCCTTCTGTGACCCCGAAGCCCTTGGTCAGGAGACTGTGCCGTCCAGCAGGAAGAGCACGTGAGTTGTCCCTTTGAGACCCGAGAGTCCCGTTGCGCACTTGGATGCTGTTCTTACTTTGACCCAGGTGGAAGACCTTAACTCCGAGATCGAAGAGCTCAGTGCTGCCCTTGCAAAAGCCACAGAGGTCCCCTTGAAAGCACCGACACAGAAATTCCAGGTAAGCGTTCGCTTGACTTGAAGCTGTTGTGCCCTCGGCCCAGACTCCCGGGGAGGGCCAGACCCAGCCGCCGAGAAGAGCCTCGGAAAACTCTGGGCGGCCTGTGGTAACAGAGTTACCAGTCTCGTGAAAAGACATTCTCTCCTGGCTCTAGGGGCTGCTCCAGCCCCCTCCTCGCTACGATAAGGGCAGTGGTGGCAGCAACCCCCATGGGTAGGAGACCGTGCAAGATGTGTGTGATCTCCTGTCATCTTCACAACCCTGTGGGGAAGGGCGGCACCATCCCTGCTCCGTTTGTGGGGTTTCTGAAGCTCAGCGAAGGTGGCCGGCTTACTGATTGTGTCACCGCTCTCCAGGGGCAGGGCCGTGATTGAAATGTAGTAATTGTTGACAGTGACGGCCAGCGTTTACTGCACACATACTGTGTGCCAATCCCTGTGCTCAGTGCCCCCTCTGGACTGGCTCAGGGGGTCTCAGGCACCGTTAATGTCCCGCTTCAGGTCAAGTCAAGGGTCAGGTTCAGGTCAAGTCAGTAACTTGTATGGGGTCACAGAGGTGGTAAGTGAGAGAGCCAAGGTTCGCCCCCTCTCACCCCCAGGCCTGTGCTTTTACCCACCCAGCCCCCGCCCTGGTTTCTTTAGCCCAGCTGCTCCCTGCCACGCGTCACTCGTCACTCGCACACCTTGATGATTTGACCTGCCTTTTCTCCTTCTCCCCCCACCCCCCAGCTTGTACTCTAAGGACCCCTGCTGGCCACCTCCTTGATGTTCCACCTTCCTGGTTAATTTTAGTTTTGTGTTTTTAATTTTTTTAAACATTTTCTTGCCATGTTTCTAGTTTCTCTATACAGTGTATCCCTATTGCTAATAATGGGTCAGTAAAGTTCCATCGTCTGAATAAGGCCCGTACTGCTTAAAGGTCTCCCCGCTGCCTCTCCCCCCATGGTATTTTGGTTATAAAGTAGAAGTTAGAAGTTAAGTCTAATTTAATACTGCTTGATTCCTAAGATTCATGTCCCACGTCTTATCTTTCACAGAACTCTGGTTCACAGTAAGAGTAATTGAAGTAATTTGGCTTCAATCATGGTGCGCTAGAAGCATAGGCGAGTCTGTCTTTGGAATCTCAGATTGGCCTCCCCCCCCATTTGGTTGATGGAGCGGAGCTGGGGTCACACTGAGGTGGCATTTCCCCCCCCCCCCTTGCTTTGAAAACAGCAAGTTTTAAAAGCCGATTTCTTAGGAAAACCATTGCTATTTCCTCCTGCCTGAGAACAAGAATGTCAGCAGTCGACTAGCCGAGACCAGACAGACATCCCTATAATCGGTGATATTTTGTTTGCTATGTTCGGCCTTGAACATTTAAATGCTACCCAGATTTATCACATAACATTTATTAACTTCCTAACCATCAGTCCTAGTTAAAAGACTTTCAGACTGTTTGAGGTTTTTTTTTTTTTTTTTTTCAAAGATTTTATTTATTTATTTGACAGAGAGGCAGCGGGAGATGGAATACAAGCAGGCAGAGAGAGGGGGCAGCAGGCTCTCTGCCGAGCAGGGCGCGGGGCTCGATCCCAGGACTCTGGGATCATGACCTCAGCCGAAGGCAGATGCTTAACGACTGAGCCACCGAGGCACCCCTGATTTTTTGAGGGCTTGTCACTTACAGCGTTGGCTGGGCTTCTTGTCTTGCAAGATACAGAAGCCTTGAACTTTTGAAAGTCCTTGGGTTCTGCGCGCCTGCTTGGCCATTCCAAGAGTGCCCTGTTAGTCCTTAGCCACGGAGGTAGCGTGTTTATGGTTTGGCCGGTTGTGGGGACTTGAACTCAAGTCTGACCCCAAAATCTGTGGGGTTTTTTTTTGTTTTTGTTTTTGTTTTTAATTTTACTTATTTCCTTGACAGAGATAGAGACAGCGAGAGAGGGAACCCAAGCAGGGGGAGTGAGAGAGGGAGAAGCAGACTCCCTGCCGAGCAAGGAGCCCGATGCGGGGCTGGATCCCGGGATTCTGGGATCACGACCTGCGCTGAAGGCAGGAGCTTAATGACTGAGCCACGCCGGCGCCCCCAGAATCTGTGTTCTTGCCACTGTTCTGATGGGGTGTGTGTGTGTGTGTGTGTGTGTGTGTGTGTGAGAGTGTGTGAGTAAATGCAGGCGGTGTGGTTATATTGGCTGTTTCATTGCAAAGTCTACATTTAAATGTTGCACAGGCCCTTGAAAATGCATTTTCTTCCACACAGTGGGACCTTTTGGGGATGCATGTGATCTGAACTCATTGCAGCCAAAGGTCACAGGGTCGGCGTTAAGCCTGGCGTTGAGACACAGCCGCGGAACTCACATTCTTGGAGTGGTCGCCACAGTGCGGAGAGGTGAATTCCAGTCACAGCTGTGCCCCTGTGCAGGCTGCCGCCTGGTGCTGCGACCAGACCCATTGACAAGTGTGTATTTCCAAGTGGCAGATACAAGTTTCCCCCCGCTATCCAAAAGTAGAGCTTCCGTATGAAATCTTTATCAGCCAAAACGGCATAAAGCAAAGAAGCAATTACCATTAATTTGCATGGAAAAATTTTTGAGCATTCTCAGACCCAAAAGACAACTTCCCTTTTTGAGGCTTTTCTGATACTTTAGGACACATCATCTTGCAAAGAGATACACAGAATAAATCAAGATAAAGCACAGATGCTCCCAAGGCATCGCAGGTCAGAGGTATGGTGGTTGAGATGCTGTGGAGGAGCTCGGTGGGTAAAGACTCACTGCCACACAAACGTGGAATGCCCTTTTTCACTTACATTTTTTATTTTTTTATTGAAGTGTAGTTGACATACAATATTATTTTAGTTTCAGGTGTACAACATAGCGATTCAATGTTTATATTAATACGAAGTGACCACAGCGAATCTAGCTACCACCTGTCCCCATGTGTAGTGGTTACGGTATTATCACTCTGTTCCCTGTGGTGTACATTACATCCCCTGGAAGTTTGTACCTTGTATTAATCCCATTCTTGTTTTGCCCATCTCTCCACCTCCTTCTCCTCTGGCAACCACTGAGTTGCTGTGTGTATCTGTGAGTATTACGGGATACCTTTTTTCATAAAAGTGCAAATCCTCTTCTGATTTCTCTTGGTTAGTGAAAACAGGTGCTGTTGGAGGTCTTTTGTAAAATGAAGTGACATAATTCGAACTTTTGAAAAGTGGGGCGTACCTGTGCATTTTTTTCTCCTCCCCGCCCTGCTCAGCTATAAAAGTAAAATTGCACATTGTAGGAATTTACAAAATACTTAAAACAGTGGAAAGAGGTTGATAGATGTCACCAACAAACTCATGTTTGGTTGAGTGAACATAGTGAAGGGTGAACAAAGATGTTCACTAATAACACCTTCACTCTTTTGATGCATATTTATACATACATATAACCTTTGAAAAAGTAGAAGGGATCATACCTAGTTTGTTCTGTAATCTTTTTTCTGTCTAATGTTCTTATCATGACAGTATATATAGATCTACCCACTCCTTTTTAAAAATTTTCATTTTGAAATAATTGTAGATTCACATGCAGTTGATTTCTGTATACTCTTCATCTGGTTCTCCCAAAGGTGACATCTTCCCTAACTTTAGTAACAATATCACGACCAGGACATCGGCCTTCGTGCAATCCATGCTTCTTACTCAGATTTCAGCAGTTTGACACGCACTTACTTGTGCGTGTGTGTGCGTGTGTGTGTGTGTGTATGTTTATCTCACTGCTTTTTAAACAATCTTTTTTTTTTAAAGATTTTATTTATTTATTTGACAGAGAGAGCACAAGTAGGCAGAGCGGCAGGCAGAGGGAGAGGGGGAAGCAGACTCCCCGCTGAGCAGGGGGTCCGATGTGGGGCTCGATCCCAGGATGCAGGAGTCATGACCTGAGCTGAAGTCAGACGCTTAACCGACTGAACCACCCACGTGCCCCTTAAACCATCTTTTTAAACAGCTGCGTGTAGTCTGCTGTATGTATGTACCGTATTATTTTTACTGGGGGGAACATGGGTGGGACATGTATTTGAATCTTGACTCTGCTTTTCACTACTGCTGTAGCCACGGGCAAGATACTTGAGCTCTCCCAACCTGCTTACCCATCGTAAAATCCGGATAATCACATTTAGGTCACATAATCCTTTCAAGGATTACAGGAGACAGCGTTGCTGGGCTCAGGTAGTAACTCAGGAAATGTTGTCAACTCATCCTCAAGTTGGGTAGTATCATCTTCCGGCATAGAAATATAGTAGTTACTTTGGTTGGCTTTTCAAGCCCTCTGTTAATGGTGTCGTGCAAATAGCTTTTAGTTGAAGGAAACTCTCCATAGTATCTCTTGATTGGGAACGGACGATCGTGTGCGTGCCGGAGAATAGGAACTAGATTTATTGATCCTGCACTCCCAGACACGGAACTTTCGGTATCATGTTTCCTCTTCCCGACAGCCCCGTGAAATGGACATTTCACAGACGAGGAAGCTGAACTGCAGAAAAGTTAATTTCTTCCAAGTCACGTAGCTAGAACTGGGCTTTGAACTCTGTGCTCTGTGACTCTGTCTCTATTCGACTCATCGTGTTTCCGCACCATGGGGAACAGTGGTTTGGCTCATACGATGTTTGGCCTTCAGTTTCCGACTAGGTCTGATCACAACAAACGTTTGCCGCATCTTTGTCAGTCCCCCTCCGGCGACAGGAATTCTGAAAGCAGGGTGTCATCCAGAAAAAGGTACAGAACTTTGTGAAGTGTCTCAGAGGGCCATTTAAGGAAAACTGAACATGGAAAGTATCTCTATGGCATGAGTAGGGATTTGAACTTTCTAAAGGAGGCTCTGTCGCTGTTATTTGCGCGATAACCCGCAGAACGTTCATCACTTTGTAACTATTATTTTAATCGTCACCATGGCTGGCCCATGTTTAACAGGCTCCTAATTGGTGTTCCTGTCTCTAGCCTTCCCCTCTTTGAATTCAGTCTTTTTTTTTTTTACAATTCTTGCTAGTTTATTGGTGTTAATTGGAATCTTCCCTGGAATGGGCACAGCGGTGTAGTGCTATGGAGAAAGTTCCAGATTTAATCACTTATGGTCTGATGACAGGCTCGTCCCTTAACCGTTCCGAGCCTCAGTTGCTTAGGTAGGAAACAGTAATGTGTACTTCGTAGGGTTGGTGTGAGAAGTGGGACTACAGTGTGTGCAAAAGTGCCTGGTTGAGCTCCTCATATGTAATCAGTGCTTACAATACAATATAACACGAAAATGGCTCAAGATGGGAGTTTTTCTTATATTCTTTTGTTTTTTGAGTCTATTTAAATAAGCATTGCCCTGGATATTTTTTTTTAGGCTTTGTGACCTTGGTTTCCCACTCTTTTTAAAAATTTGGATTTTAGGGGCGCTTGGGTGGCTCAGTCGGTGAAGCATCTGCCTTTAGCTCAGGTCAAGATCCCTGGGTCCTGGGATCGAGCCCTGTGTCCTCTGGCTCCCTGCTCAGCGGGAAGCCTGCTTCTCCCTCTCCCTCTGCCCCTTCCTCTGCTCATGTGTGCACTCTCTCTTGAATGCATGCTCTCTCTCTCAAATAAATACATAAAATCTTAATTTTTTTAAATTTTATTTTAAAGGAAAATAAAATGGAAGCTTCTGCAAAACCGACTTTGAAATGTGAATGGGGTTCCCCCTCAGTTTCTCTTGCTAGGTCCTAAGTAGCAGTGGGGAAACTTGGGGTGGCTGGGCCTCACCTCTCCTGGATTGACTGTGGCTATAGCCCACTTCTCCTAACGACTAGTACTTAACTAGCGTCGGTGGCAGAGCTGGATCTCCTGGAAAGAAGAAGAAGAAGCTGGAGCCAGTCCCTTTACCCCACAGTCTGAATTGTGGTCCCTTGCTTTTGAATTTTTAATCATGAGCCTTTGATCCAAAGAACAGATATAAAAAAAAAAAGTTATTTTCTCTTGATTATAAGTAATATATATGCTTCAAATTTTCTTTCAGGAGACCAGAAAGAATAAAAAACAAAGGGCATCAGGAGCTCACCCAGCCATGCTTAACATTTTGAGGTTTTTTTTCCTCGGCTTTCTCCTATGCATAGATTTTATTTTTTAGAACATTCACAATTTAATCTTCTGTTTTTTTTAATGCCATGTTGTGACTTGGAATATCCCCATGTTATCATTTTAGATTCTTAGTTTTTCCTGTTACAGTAAATCTGTGATGGATGACTGTGTACATAAGGCTTTTCCCCCCTTTATATTTTGGATTCTTCCCTTGAGATTGAATCCTGGGAGCCGAATCATTGGGATGAGTGGGAACCCGTCTACCCTGTACTCACACACTTGATGTATATAATCTGTCCATAGAGAGTTACATTCATTTACATTCTTGCCAGTATATTTGTTGGTTTCTGGATGCTTGGTCCGCTCTTGAAAAGTTTGTATTAATTGTGTTGCTTCGTAGTAAGTTTGCCGGCACTGGATATTCTCATTAAAACCATCTTGGTAAATGAAAGCTTGTTTTAATTTGCTCTTCTTGATTATTGGTGAGGTACACTATTTGCTCAAATGCTTGAGAATCCCATATGTATATTCGACTAAACTGTGCGTTAATGAAGTAAGGATGTTCTGGGCACAATTGACCCTCGGACTCGGCTGAATTTACAGCCACTCGCGGTGGCCATGGGGCTGCCACGCCCGCCGCTTCTGCTTCTCCAGGTGACTTTGGGTCCAAGCCGCTCTCACCTCCGGGAGCATTGGCCGTGCTTGAATCTGCCTCTGCTTGTCAGAGGGCACTCTTCGTGCTCTCCAGGTCATAAATAACTTGATGAAGTTTTTCTGTTTCCAATTATTTTTTACATTGCAAAAGCAACACGCTT
>CM052813.1:68577895-68613801 GCA_028533885.1 Nasua narica | reverse complement strand
AAAAAAAAAAAAAAAGAAAGAAACACTTCTTTTACACAGTTGTAGCCTTTTCCCCTCTTAACATCAACACGGCCACATCAACATGGTAACCGCATCTTCGTATTATTTGTGCTTTGGGTCCTGGAGGTTGTTTATGTTAATCTTCTTCTTTTCATTTCTTAACGCCCTTCCCCTGACCCCAAGGTGAAGAAGGAGCAGAGATTTCTTGGTGTGTTTAGTGTGCTACAGAAATCAGCTCATCTCCCCCGTCCCCCTCCTCTTACAGGGGTCTGAAGATTACGAGGCCGCTCTGATAGAGAAGGCAGCCCTTTTAGCACAGCTGAACTCCGAAAACCTCAGCAAGAGTGCAGAGAACCACAAACTGCGAAGGAGCATTAAGAAGGTCACCCAGGAGCTGAGTGCCCTGCAGCAGGAGAGGGAGAGGCTGGAGAAGGACTTGGAGGAAGCCCATCGCGAGAGGAGCAGAGGCGACCACACCATTCATGTGAGCGGCAGTGGCGTGGTCGGGCTGGGGCTCTTGATGGTTGTTTCTGGTTTTAGGGAGATCTTCTCTGCAGAAGACTTAGAAAAATCTGAAAAATGTAAAGGAGAAAATATTTCACTCATCATCTCATCATCTTGAAATTCTCTCTTTCTCTGTCTGAAATGCATGTGCACACATCCCCACCCACACACATTATTGGTATCAAGCTGGAAATGCGGTTTTGTAAATGCTCTCTTAATTCAGTATTCTCTTTTTGGTGTATTGCCATGTTATGAGTGTTCTTCAGAAACGTGTTTGTTTTTTGGTACAAGCAATAGTATTTCATCACTTGGATGTGCAACGGTTTATTTAGTCACCTTATGGTAGAAAATTTAGGTCGTCATACTTTTTTTTGCCTTTTAACAAATGTGATAGCAAATGTCCTTGTATCTAAATATTTTTTCCATTGATTATTTCCTGATAGGGGCATAATTATTGGGTCAAAGAGTATGAATGTTTTTAGCATTATTATATAGGTGTACTCACATTGTTTCCCAGAGTGATTATATCAGGTTTGTCCTTTGTAAAAGACTATTTATTCAGCATTGGATGTTAGCATTTAAAAAATTCTCTCTGCATTTGGTAGGCAAAAAACAGTTTGTCTTTTAAAAATTTCTATTATAGGGGCACCTGGGTGGCTCAGTTAGTCAAGCGTCCAACTCCTTACTTTTTCATTTTTTATTTTTACAAGATTTTATTTATTTGTTTATTTATTTAGAGTGAGTCGGGTAAGAGGGTGAGGGAGAGGGAAAGAACCGAAATTGAGAGCCAGGTCCTTAACCGACTAAGCCACTCAAGTGCTCCAAGTGTCTAACTCTTGATTTTGGCTCAGGTCATGATTCTCAGGGTCCTGGGATCAAGTCCTGCTTCAGACTCTGTGCTCAGCAGGGAGTCTGCTTGAAGGTTTTCTCTCTCCCTTTCCCTCTCTGTCCCTCCCCCTGCTCGTACTTTCTCTCCCTCAAATAAATAAATAAATCTTAAAAAAAAATTTCTATTATATTTCAACTGAAGTATTCAGCGTCCTGAGAGTCAACGTTCAGATGCGTAGCCTTGGCTCAGGGAGGAGGGACAGGGTCTGAGTCTGAGTGGTCATTGACATGTTGTGAATAACTTGCACGGGTACCCTGCAGAGTACCTTGGGCGGACAGGTCATTAGAGTAGAGGTCTCAAAGGGAGCCTCTCGGTACTACAGTTTAGTTCCCCAGTGGCTTCTGTGGGCAGGGAAGTCAAGAATCCACTGCTTGAAATCCTAACGCTAACACTGACACGAGAATTAAAATACAAATGTTTGTGTATTTTAACAAAAATATTAATGAACATCAAGGGAACGGTCATGGAAATTTAGAAGAACAAAACCTCACCTACCATCCCACCACCCTAATAATGCAGTAACTCTTCCTGGTTTTCAGTGTCACCCTTCAGACCTGGTACAGCTAGGCCCCTACTTTAGTCAGGGGCCGACTACCATTCTGTGTTCTTTGATCCCTTCCTTTATCATGGTCATCTTTCCATGATGTGTGGCCTCTAGAACGATCATGTTGAATGGTGCATGCTCTTTGGTGAATACATTTCACATGCCTTGCTTGATTTCCTGCTCTCTCGGACTCCTTGGTTGTTTAAGTGATGCCGCAATAACATCTTTGGGCCTAAAGGCATTTTCCCTTGAAGTTCCTAGCTTTTGAGTGAGTTTACTAGGCAGATGGTACAAATATTTTCTTTCTTTTTTTTTTTTTTTAAGATTTTATTTATTTATTTGATAGAGATCACAAGTAGGCAGAGAGGCAGGCAGAGAGAGAGGAGGAAACAGGCTCCCTGCCGAGCAGAGAGCCCGATGTGGGGCTTGATCCCAAGACCCTGGGATCATGACCCGAACTGAAGGCAGAGGCTTTAACCCACTGAGCCACCCAGGCGCCTGGTACAAATATTTTCTACTAGTTAATCATGTTGCCAAATTAGTCACCCAAAGGGCTGGCCCAATTTATGCTGCCACCAGCGATCTTGGAGAGTAGCAGTTTACTACGTGTTATTAAAATATGTTTCCTGTATGTTTTGAACACCCAAGTGTGCCTGGTTTATATATTGATGGAAGTATAGGATGTGACCTCTGAAAATTTCCCCTTTTCTACGGGCGATGGAGATGCTACACATGACAAAATGTAAAGCAGCTTAAAATCTGCGGAGTTGGTGCAAAAGGTCCTCGTGGGATGGAGGAGTTGGGGAACCTTCTGGGAGGAGATGACCCTTGAGTTGAGCAAGAGGAATAAGGTCTGAGCAATGTGTGGAGAAGACGCAGAAAGACTGGCCAGATGGTCCTCCGATGGAGGTGCGGTTTTCATAGTCCATTCCTACTGCTGGATAACTTCCTCTTAGTTGGAAATAGCCCGTCCCCTCCACCCCCCACTGTCATTAGGAAAAGGTTCATTCAATGGAATTTGAATTGGGGACACACACGTACACACACACACATAAATATATATGTTTCTATAAAATATGTCATTTTTTTATATCATAACTTACTCTTGGTAAACATTTGAAATGACTGCATAATATTACATCCAGTGGAATTGCTATAATTTATTTACCTGTCCCTCTGGTGTCAGACATTGGTGGTTCCATAATTCACTTATTCGTGTAAACCTTGGTGCTTCTGAAATAATGTGGGGCTGCTGCTGGCAGCTGATTGTATTCCTCTGTAAGGCGTGCACATCTTTGTAAGGAGGCCAGGGCTGTTTGGCGAAGAAAGTAAGGGGAACGTGACCGTGAGGAAGGGCCTGGGGTCACGTATAGTGTGAGTGGGTTTTTGTTTTTGTTTTTTTCTGCCAGTGACAGAAACCCAGATTGAACTAACTTAGGCAAAAGGAGAAATTTCCTGTCCGTGTGACTGCAGTGCCCGAGGGACAGAGAGAACAGAACGCTGCCGGGCCCGAAGCTCGGTCTCTGGGAGCTGGCTTCTTTCTCTCGCATCTGGCCTGCTGGGGTCACGTATTTCCCGGTTTATTACATAAGAGGAAGGAGGACTCCACACGCCGTTGCCCCCACCGTGTCCCCGTCAGGACGGCCAGAGGCCTGACGTGGGTCGCGTGCCCATTCTTCGTTGTCAGAAGTGTGCGCTAGTGCCCAGGGCGCACGCACGTGTGCTCCATCATTGACAGCCCCCTCTAGAAGCTCATGTTTGGGAGGGATGAGCAGTTACCCAGACTAAAGCCACCACTGTCTACTCTAAATGCTTACCTGCATCTCCTTGTGACTGCTTTTGAACCTCCGGTCCTATCTGTGTTTCCAGTAAGATGACTCGGCCATGGTTTCTTTTTCTTTTTCTTTTTCTTTTTTAATTTAATTTTATTTTTTCAGTGTTCCAAGGTATATTGTTCATGCACACACCCAGTGCTCCATGCAATACGTGCCCTCCTCAATACCCACCACCAGGCTCACCCCCCACCCTCCTCCCTTGCAAAACCCTCAGTTTGTTTCTCATGGTTCGTCTCCCCCTCTGATTTCCCCCAGTTCAATTTTTTTTTTTCATGGTGTCTTTTGCGTCTGCACTGCCTCACAGCTGTATCTGTACTTAGTTCTGGTTACTGTCTAAGAAGTCGGCGTGTCCGTCTCGTAGGAATGTTTCACCCCAGACATCGAGCTGCTGGCTTGTTCAGCGTCCGGGGAACATCATGGGTGGTGTTTTGCCTTACGGTGCCGGAATAAATGCAGAGGTGGAGCCTAAGACGGGGCTTGATTTCCGGCCCCTGAGATGATGACCTGAGCCAAAATCAGACTCGGGTGCTTAACCAGATGAGCCCCCCAGGCACCCCTAGTGCCTCTGTTTCTGCTCTGGGATCCGTGCAGGGAAGGGATCGTGCACGCATTCGGCACCACTGAACACCATGCAGTCCCTCTGCTAGGCGTGGGGACAGTTCCACGATAGCGGTGTGAACACGGTACCGTGGAGATGTGGAGCCAGGAAGCGACTGGCAGGATCAGAGAAGGCTCTTGGGAAAAGGGACTTGTGAACTGGTTCGGAAGCTTAAGTTAAATAAAGGTCAGTCGATAGGCACGGGAGCAGAGGATTTTGTACGGAGGGCGAAGGCACAGAGGTATGAGAGCGTGTGGTGTTTTTGGGGAAACAAAACAGAATGCCCCGTTTGAGGTATTCTGAAGTATTATTTGGAGCTTTAAAGAGTGTAATTTATTCCTTTTGATGTTTCAAAGACATCTTCCGAATTTATGGGAAGTCACAAAAATGAGATTAAAAATAAAGGTGAAGGCATTCAGGTCAAGAAAAAAAAAGGGCGGCTTGGGAAATGGAAGCAGAGTGAGTGAGGAGAAATGCACGCTGTGGTACCCAACCCCCTACCCAAGCCGGGGACTTAAATTCAGCTGGTGGCTCCTGGCAGCGAAAGTAAAAAGGGAAATTTGGTTACGCGGTCTCCAGGGTCTGAAGACAAACAGGTTAAGGTAAAAGCACGACTTTGGCTGGCCCTCCGGCCCAAGGGCAGTATTGTCTCCGGCGGGCCGTTGGAGGCTTCCGGGAGCAGGACAGAGCCTTGGACTGCCCCTCCTGCAATGAGAGCAGCGTCGTGGGCCCGTCTGCGCCACCCAGGTCTGTGAGCTTGCAAGGAGTAGGTTTCCAGTCTGTGGGATAGCGTCTGGCCCTTTCCCATTAGTCTTGTTTTCCCTGGATTCTTTTTGGTGGCCAGCCAACCCGTTACCTTCTGGGTGTGAGCCAGCCACCCTTTGCTCCTGCCGGAGAGCCTTCTCGTTGTGCCGCTCCTAAGCTCTCCAGAGAGCGACGGCACCCGTGTGAACGGGCATCTTGCGGCTGGGGCGTGCGAGTCCACCATGCCCCGCGGTGCCCGGGCACTGCGGGGTTGGGCCACGAACGACCTGCTCGTTCCCATTGCCTGCGATTGCGGCGACCTAGTGCCAGCTGACTCAGCACGGGGTACCCGCTGCAGTCGTTCATTTGTTCATCCCGGGGACGTTCGTGGTGTCCTTGCAGTGGTGCAGGCGCTGTCGGTAGGCTCTGGTGAATACAAGCTTTGGTTTTTACCTGGGAGCTCTTTCTACAAACCAGAAAGGTCCAAACGTGAGGGTCTTGCAGAGAGATCCCCTTTCTTGTATTACACCTCCTTGCTGCCAGCGGGACCCACGTCCCCACAAGGACATTCAGGAGGCCCTTGCAACAAACCAGCAACAAACCTGGTATTCCCAAGTCGGTGTCCTAATGGGATGTTGAAAGTGTCCCGGTTGTGTGGTTACTAACAGGCGTGCCGCTTGGACTGTCACGCCCTTCGCCTTCACACCTTGACTTTAATGCATTGTTTGGCTCCAGGGATTTAAGACTCTCCTTTTAGTTTGTACGTATATGTGCACGTGCGCGCACACTCTTTTGGTGGAAAGTGATAGAGGTAAACCTTTATTTCAGATTTGCTCTTTCCGGTTCAGGAGTTCGGTATGCTACTCGGGGTGGGTGAGGGAGAGGAGCGAGTGCTAGTCTTTTTCTTCTCCTTTAGAAGCAGCGTCTATGAGACACCGGTTTAGCTGTATTCCCCAGACTGTCTCCTAATGCTCTCGTCTGTTAGGAGACCTGTCATCCACTACTCTGACAAGTGTGTGCTTCAGTACCTGGGCACCGAGCTCTGTGGGATGCGTTTGCTGGCTAAAGCCCAAGAATCTAATTAAAGTTGTACCCGTCACCCAGCTGGCTAATCCCATGTGCTTTGATAGGAGCTGGTTTAATTTCAGGGTAGTTCATCCTGAACCCCTCTGGTTTCACATGTGTTTGTTGATGGATAGCTCCAGACGAGATTATGACAGCGTGCAGAGCATCTCCGGTGATCCGCAGTCAAAACACGGCTTTTGGAGGCTGGTTGGCGAGGCTGGGACCACAGACCTGAGGTCGCGGGGCTCTTACCAAGGGTCGGAGCGGCCCTGGCCTTGTTTTTGGTTCAATCAGGTATGAAGAGTCTGAATGGGAGTCCTTGTGGAATGGTGTGCAGTTTAAATGATCCGTGCTGACTGAAGTCGCATCTTTGCATTTCCAGTCGCTCTTAAGAGGGGCTGAGTGCAGAGACACGGGTCAGACGGGTCTAGAGTCCTGGCTTTGTCACTGGTTGGCGGTCGGACGTGAGCCAGTGACTTGGCCTCTCCGAACTGTGGTGCCCGTTTCTTGTTAGAAAAACAGAGCTGAGTTGTGGGGATGACCTGAGATGGGGATCGCAGTTACGAAAATGCTGCCTGGCGCGTCTTAGCTGATCAGTGAGTAGTTGCTGTTTTGGTGACGGTGACGACGCCCCTGCCCTGGGAAGGAGAACCGTGGCGGCTCGAGCTGGTGTCTTCAGAGCCGTGGACAGCAAGGCCAGTTTTGGGTTTGAATCTCGGCTTTAGCAGGCACTCGGCTCCAAGCCTCTAAGTCAGCGGCTTAGCCTCTCTAAACTAAGGTTTTCTCCGCTGCAATGGGGTTGATTATACCTACTTTAGGTGTAATGAGTGAATAATAAAACGTGATGCACGAGAAAGTGCGTCCTGTGGTTCCTGCGTGCTTAGTGGCTCGACTCCTCTTCTCTCCTCCTCTCCTGCTTTTAACTGCGTGGCAGGTGCCGGCTCAGGACTCCGAATGAGAAACCACGGCCCGCTAGGATCTAATGGACGCTGCCGACTAATAAATGCGGTCTGCCCACTTACCAGCCAAGCCAACAAAGCTGTAAATTTCTTCCTTGATCAACACTCACCTCTCCTCTGAAGAAAGTGCCTGTGTCTTCCTTTCCAGCTGATTGATCCCTCTAGGAAGGGAGGCAGAACCCGTTTCGAGTGACAGATTCTGTAGTATCTCAGTGGCTCGTGCAGGGGGCTGCTGTGGAAGCTGCTTTAAAAGGCCGTTCCCATCCGTTTTCGCATGGAGTTGCTGTCGTCTCTCTGGAGCACAAACAGAAAGGCTTTCCCTTATCTCTGGTTCTTTATAATTTCTGTGCCAGGCTCTGTCCTGGGCACTGGGAGGACAGGACTGACTCAAATCAGACACAGTCTCTGAAGGAATCTGGCAGAGAAATAGACCAGAAACACAAAGAGCTAATTAAACTCTAGCATGATATGTGCAGATAGGGGGATGGGCCAGACGCTTTGGGAGCACAGAGCCTGGAACTTGCTAAGAGTGGGAGGGGGTGGGAGGGAAGGCTTCACAGAGGAGGCGGATTGGAGCTGAGGCTTGAAGGGTGAGTAGCTCTTTGCCGGGGAGGGAGCTTGAGGGGGACATAAAACTGCATTCCTGGTCAGGGAAGGCCCCTGCAGAGGCCTAGGGGGCATGAATGAGCCTGGCACAAGGCGGGGCACAGCGGAGAGGGCAGGAACGGTCCGTCACATCGTTCAGGTGGGGTTTTCGAGAAGTGCCTGGCGGCTGGGCCTTGAGTCCTGCCCAGTGTGAACCCCCACTCCTCTCTGCCCAAAGCCACATTGAGCTCCCCGCCCGGAACTTCCACGGTCCTCACAGTCCTCAGGCCGGTAGCATGCAGTAGCACACGTGCTTGTTAGAGCTCTAACGGCCTCATTCCAGTGGTTTCTGTTTGTTTGTTTGTTTGAGCATAGGGATTCTTTGTTCAAATATGGCTCTCCCGGAGAGGAGATCTGAAAGCAGAGCTGCTCAGGGAGACGGGAGGGGGGAGGCCTGGCGCCCCTTCCCCACCGTGTCCCGCCTCCGCCGCCGCCCCCAGGGGCAGCCAGGCTCCACAGAACCTGGCCGAACACCACTGTCTCATACTAATTCTGGAAATTCTTACATCACTGGGTTCCTATTCCTCATTAAGATTTTGGAGAAGTTTCCTTTGTGTATTTAAAGGGAACCACTGAGCACTTTGACAAGCTTTCTCACCGCGAAACCTGAGAAGGTGGAAATTTGATGGATGAGAACCTTCTCGTTCTCCATCTGGCCTGAGATAAAACAAACCAGCTGACTGCAGAAGGAAGTATGAGGGCCTGGCTTTTCGTTTCTAATGTGATTCTAAGATTATAGGGGATATTTTATTTTTAAAATCATCCACTTTTTTTTCTTCTGTCAGCCTCCCCCGAGAATGCCCTGATATGCAAAGGCAGCGCGTGGCTCAGTGTTGGTCCAGAATGCACCTGCGAATCTTTTTTTTTTTTTTAAAGATTTTATTTATTTATTTGACACAGAGAGAGAGAGATCACAAGTAGGCAGAGAGGCAGGCAGAGAGAGGGGGAGGCAGGCTCCCTGCTGAGCAGAGAGCCTGATGCGGGGCTCGATCCCAGGACCCCGAGATCATGACCCGAGCTGAAGGCAGAGGCTTAACCCACTGAGCCACCCAGGCGCCCCAACACCTGTGAATCTTAAAGGAAAATTGCCCCTGAGGTAGAAAGCGAGGCCACTCAGTTGATGTCACCACACACAGATCCTGCTGTGGCATCGCTCGCCTGAAGGCAGGGTGGGGTCTGGTACCAGAGAGGGCTTTTCAAACTCTTACCTGTCCCTTTGTTCAGAAGCAAGTCAAACAGATGCACCCATGGGCCTTGGCAGTTTCTTTAGCATAGTGGCTCCTTGCCTTACAATCAAGTACACGTTACCATTCTTTCCCCCAAGCCAACCGAGTCAGATTTTGGAGGAAGGCCCAGGAACATGTAGTTACATGATATGGATAGCCAGCCAGCCTTGGGCTCCTTGAGCTCGGTTTGAAAAACCACCTGGTTTAGCGAAAAGAGCATGAATAGACCTGATGTAAAGTCCTGATTCCAGCACCTTTTGCTTTGGTTAAGTTGCTTGAGTATTTTGAACCTCCGTTTCCTGATGGGTAGAACGGGTGGAAGGCGAGCGTCGTCTGCTTTGCGGGGTTGCTGTGAGGGCTGCGGGAGGGCATGGATGTAAAGGGCCAGCCCTTTCCGAAATGCTCTAGAGCTTTGCAGAAAACGGTGGAGTTTTGGAAGGACTATTGCTGAGGCCCAGAGTAGTCAGGGGAGGGGGCTTTGCGGAAGAGGTGGTACTTGGATTGGGCCTTGCAAGGTAAGCATGCTCTCTCCAGGCAGAATGGGGCGGAATTGGACTATTTTTTTTTTTTTTTCAGGATGGAGAGGACTGGGTGGTCGGGTGAGGTAGGGCTTTAGGCTGGAGCTCACAGGGGGAGGGGAGCCTGGAGGAAGGTTTGTTAAGTAGAGTGGCTTCATTCTACAGTTAGCATAGGGTCCCTGCAGGTTCCCCGGTAGAGATGAAACGGTCAGGAGGTGTGGGGTTTGCGGGGTGAACACAAACATAGGGAGACCAGTTAGGAGGCCGTTGCTAATGATCAGCTGCGAGCTAATGTCTGAAGAAGGCAGGGCGGTGGGATGGGCGGGGGGAGGGCTGAGCATGCAGGGGGTTCACTTTTCTCCCCAGTACTTCAGATTCTACCCATCGTCTTTGTTAGTACCTCCTCAAGGGAGGAGGAGTGACCGTCCGGGTGATCAGAGTCCGGGATGTTCACTGGGCCAGCCTTGCCGATGCGTGGGTTACTGTCTCTTAAGACAAGAACCCAAGTTACGTGGGGCGCCTGGGTGGCTCAGTGGGTTGAAGCCTCTGCCTTCAGCTCAGATCGTGATCTCAGGGTCCTGGGATCGAGCCCCGCATGAGGCTCTCTACTCAGCAGGAAGCCTGCTTCTCTCTCTGCCTACCTCTCTGCCTACTTGTGATCTTTCTCTCTCTCTCTCTCTGTCAAATAAATAAATAAAATACTTAGAAAAAAAAAAAAGAACCCAAGTTCCAGATTCTCTGGCTTTCTTGCCGCAGACCTAAGCAGGCCTGGCCCTCGTTGGGTCAGCCTCGTTGGGGCTCCCTTGAAGATGCATACACCCTCCTCCTTCAAAAAGCAAAACCAGAAACAACCCTCAGTTTTACCAGAAAGCCCTGCTTTGGGTATGCAATTTTCACCGACTTGTGCTTCGATTCCCAGTCTGTGATTGGTTCTTCCCAAACTGATAGATTCCACTCCCTCGAGAACTCTGGGGCCAGGGTCTGGTCATTCGTGTCCACATAGGAGCACCAAATACCCTTCCTTTCTCCTGAGCTCTGTGTGGAGGTTCCGCCTTCAGGCCCGAGTTACCTGTGGGATGAGCAGGTGTGAGGGAGGGAAGGGGAGGAGTGCTTCCAGGGGCGGGCTGGGTGGTGATGTGCGGATGCTGTGGCCTCAGGAAGGAGCCTGAAGGATGTGGGGGAGGGGGCAGGGGCGGGGAGAGGATGACAGAGGGTCATTTCCTGTGCACCTGCTTCTGTGCCGGGCACCCGTCCCACTTCTCTCATTGAACCCTCGCAGGACCCTAGGAGCCTGTGTTATTATTAACCCCATTTACTGGAAGGGAAGCACTCGTAAGGATTTAGGTTATCCATCTGTGATCACACAGCTCGTCAGCAGTAGAGCCCGGATTCAGGGCTAGTTCTGCATGTCTTCACAGCCTGGGAATGTAGAAAGAAGTTTGGGGAAACCACCCAAGATTATCAATTTTCAGTTCTGATTGTTGTGCTCAGGAGAGACTTGCCGTCTTCATGCCTCCCCTGAACACTGGTTGTAAGCGCTCTGGGGCCGAGCCCGGAGCCTGGAGCCCCCTTTGTGTTGTCATGGCGGCTGCGCCGCCCCCCCCCCCCCAAGGCCTAGCACGCAGCTCCCTCTCCCTGCAATTGTCCTCTTACCTCAGGCCTTCTCTGACTGCCCCTCCTGGGAGGCCCGAGATCCTTGGTCCGGCCCCGTAGGCAGGAGGGCCTCCGTCTCCGGCTGGGTATTCCATGGGTCCCGCGTCCTTGAGCCACCGGAACCTTAGATCGGGGCACTGGAACCAGTGACCCATGGCAGCCCGCATCACAGACTGGTCTTCTATTTCTTTGGTCTTAACAGTGGTGCAGTTGGGTGGAGAGAGTGCAGCGTTTGGGTCCAAGTGACTTGGGCTTGGATGCCAGTACTAGAACTTACTCGTAAAGCTCTGTAAACATCTCTCAGCCACTGTGAGCCTTGGTTTCCTCTCTGTAGATACAGGACTCCTAATATTTACCGTGTGTGCCGTCATCAGGGTTAGAGGTGCTTTCTGTAAAAGTGCCTTGACACGTGCGAGGCTGGGCTTGTGCTTGGTGAATAGTAGCTTCTGTTAGGGATGCATGTAACGGGAGAAGTACTCTGTCCTCTTTGGTGTCCTGACTTTCCTTGAGACCCCGACTTATGCTGAGGGCCCACTTCCACCAAAAATATATGCACGCGCAAATTTGCGTAGGCTCCCGGGGACCCATTCAGTGGACCTCAGATTAAGAACCCCTCATGTCGAGGAATGACCCAGCTACGTGTCCTCTGTGGGATTTTGGAACGGGTCAAGTCTGTTAGTTTGGGAGACACGTGGGAGAAATGTGACGCACTAGTCACCTTTATCACTTAAAACATGCAAGTTCTTAATTTACGTACCTGAATTAAAATTGTCTAAGCATACGAGATTCCCGGGAGAGTGGAGTAAATTATAGTTGTACACACACATATACACTAGAACTTGAACCCGACCTCAGAATAATGGGTCCTATAGGTGTTTGTGCAAAGGAGAGAACTGAATTGTGGAAATGATGTAAGTGGACCAGTAATTACTATGCATGTGAATGGTGCACACTTTTTACTTGGCATAATGCAGAAATATTTTAGGCTTAAAAAATAAGCATGATCAGGGCGCCTGGGTGGCCCAGTTGGTTAAGTGTCTGACTCTTGATTTCGGTTTAGGTCATGATCTCAGGGTCGTGAGATGGAGCCCTGAGTCAGACTCTGCACTGAGTGTGGAGCCTGCTTAAGATTCTCTCTCTGGGGTGCCTGGGTGGCTCAGTTGGTTAAGCGACTGCCTTTGGCTCAGGTCATGATCCCGGAGTCCCCGGATTGAGTCCCGTATCGGACTCCCGCCTCTGCGGGAAGTCTGCTTCTCCCTCTGACCTTCTCCCCTCTCATTCTCAGTCTCTCTCTCTCTAATAAATAAATAAAATCTTAAAAAAAAAAAAAAAGATTCTCTCTCTGCCCCACCTACCCGCCCCCCACAAAAAAAGGAGGGCTGATCTCCTTAGAATGATCTTTCCAGGATGGCCGGCAGATTTATTGTGACTTTAAAGATGTATCTAAATGGCTTCATGCAAGGTTTTGTGGTCCCTGTTACCCAGTTTTCAGAGGGAGGTTTCTAAAAGCACATGTCACATGACCGTAGGAGGATGCGGCTCGCTTCAAAAGAAATCTGAACCCTGGCCGTGGTGTAGAAGTGAGCCGAGAGGCTTGCCATCAGAGCCGGAACCAGGCAGGTGCTGCCCCTTCGTGACTGTGCTGGGGGCTCAGTTACTTTACCTGAGCCTGTTTCCTCATTCATAAAATGGGAGCAGTCCCATCTACCTCTCCATCTGTCCGTCCATCCCGCCATCCAGCAGGTACTTACGGAGCGCCGTTCTGATTATCCTTGTATTTGCCATTCCCAGGTGACGCTGATAATGTTGTTCTAGGGGCTGTTTTGAGAATTCCGGTTCTTTTTGGTGGGAAATGGTATTTGGAGACTACGGTCTGGATACAGGGGAGGATGCTGATTTTGGGCTTCGTGGGTGAGAAAAAGGAAACAACAGAAAATAAAAGTTCATGTTGGTATTTCCAATCCATATTTACAGTGACATGTTTTAACTTAATTTTATATTTGTATTGGTATTCTCTTTGGCTTGTAATCTTGGTTCTTATATCACATTAATGATTACTTATTTAATAAATATATATACACGCACAGAGTTTCAGAATAACAATACAAATATTACTTCTTCCAATACGATTACTAAAACAGTGTAAGGTTTTCTGCAGTAGTCCCTTTTGTCCTTAGATAAATAGCCCACTAGAGGTATACAGATTACTCTTCTTTTTTTTTTAAAAGATTTTATTTATTTACTTGAGAGAGAGCACAGAGGGAGAGAGAGCATCAAGGGAGAGGAAGAAGCAGACTCCCCGCTCAGCAGGGAGCCTGATGCGGGGCTCGATCCCAGGACCCTGAGATCATGACCTGAGCCGAAGGCAGATGCTTATTAACCAACTGAAACAACTGGGTGCCTTAAATTACTCTGCTTTTAAGTCACTGAAATATTTCCTCTCTGTTTGGTTAACCAATCAACCTGATATACAGTTAGATTTATTTTTTGTTTGCTCTGCTTCTAGTTTTAGGAGATTTTTATTTTATTTTTCAAATAGTTATCCAAACATTTGGTCGGCCTTGATGTTACATCTGTAAAGTGAATTCTACTCCCTCCTTCTGCCTTGTTCTCTTTTTTATTTCCCTATAGACAACCATTTAATTTATTTTATAATTAAAACCATGACATTATGTTATACCTACTTTTTTCCTCTCCTGGGGTCTTCCTGACCCCCCCGCACCTGAGCAGTATATTCTGAAGATTACTTTCAGGCAGCGTGTTTATAGAGTCCTCATTCCTTTCTCTTGGTCGCTTTGGAGTGCTCCATTGTGAGAATGTACCTTAGTTTATTCCTCTACTGGTGAATATTTGGGTGGTTTCCAGCCTTTTGCTACAATAGCATGCATCCTGACGTAGCTATAATCATACTGTTTACTGTTGGTTTTGTGTTTTTCCTCTTAACATTATAACACAAACATTTTCCATGTTAATTATAAATGTCTTTATTTAAGATCATTTTTTTCTGCTTGTGAAAGCAATATAGACTGACTTAGAGATTTTAGAAAATCAGAAAAACTAAAAAAAAAAAATAAAAATCAATCCCTCTGTTTAGATATACTGTTATTATTTTGATGTGTTTCCTCATAGCCTTAACAATGTTTTGTATAAACATTTAGGAAACAATCGGCATCATATTATATAGTGTCTTGGTTTCTTTTTCCTCATAATTGTACACTTTTTAAAAAGATTTTACTTATTTGAGCGCGAGAGTGCGCAGTCGGGGGGTGGAGGGAGGAGCAGAGGGGGAGGGATGAGCGGGCTCTCAGCTGAGTGCTGAGCCCGACGTGGAGCTCAACCCTAGGACCCTGAGATCATAATCTCAGCCGAAACCTGAGCTGAAGCTGAAAGTTTCTAGAGTCAGATGCTTAACCAACTGAGCCACCCAGGTGCCCCATAGTTGTGCACTTCTTTAAATGCCCTACTCTTTATAATTAATTCCTTATTTAAAAAAGAAAAATTAATTCCCTGTTGTTGGATATTTAGTTTCTTTCTGGTTTTTCTGTATTGTAAATAATGTTGTGACAAAAATCTGTGCATAAAGCTTTTTCCAGATTTCGGCTGGTTCTTGAAGCTTTCATCAGACTTTAAAAGAGAAGGAAGTGCACATTGTTAAATGGATGTATTAGTTTGCTCTCATATAGCGCTAAGCAGGAGAGATGATCCTCTTAAAGTGTTTGTCAAATAAATTCTTTTTCTTTTTCTTCTGGTAGGACCTTAGAAATGAAGTTGACAAACTACGCGGTGAAGTGAATGAAAGAGAGAAAGCCGTGGAGAATCGTTACAAGAGTCTTTTGAGTGAAAGTAATAAGAAATTGCAGAGTCAGGAGCAAATGATCAGAAGTCTAACAGGAAGCATCGATCCAAAAGACTTGTTGCTTCAGGTACCATAACTTCTTTTTTCTTTTGTATTTCAGTCTGATGACTTGGCACAGGCTGCTTTCCTTAAAAACTCTTCTGCAGAAATGTTTATATGAAAATGAGGCTGGCAACAGTGACGATAGTTTTCACTGCTTTATATCCCAGCATCACAGCTTCCTTTATGTGCTTGGGGCGTCGGCCACCAGCAGGAAGGGAAAGAACTTGTCCTGGGTCACATGACGGGTCCATGGCAGAGCCCGACCGAGGCCCTGGCCCGTTCCGCCCCCGTGGCCATGGCTGATTCGACACGGGTTTTGAGCTCTGCTTCCTACTGGAGCCTTGTTAAAGAGACAGACAGTGGAGGGGTGAGGGATGCCAGCCCATCGGCCTAAGAGCACTCGGCCTAAGAGCACTCTGCTCCATGCCTTTGAGAAGTCAACAAGAAGCACGCTGGTGTGCCCTACAGACCCCAGAGAGGCTCAGCAGGCAGTGGAGGAACCTGGTCCCTTTATAACCAGGAGATTTGGCTGGAATGCTGGGCAGTTAGGTGACCTTGTTCTCTTCTCTAGCAGAAGATGGGGGCGCAGGGTACGGTTTCCTCTCTGGCGACCTTACACCAAGTTCTGACTGGGGGTGGGGGAGGTGGGGTCACCAGATGCACCTGAAGGCAGGAGTGGGTCTCTTGAATGAAAACGGGAGTGGAAGTGTGCAGCCCCGCCATTGAGAGTCCTCTGAGGGGAGAAAAGACAGGTGGGCATCTTCCAACGGAACAAGCACGTCCCCACCCGGTCCTCTTGTCAGTGAGCCTGCCATCGGACTGTTCCTTCCACACTCAGCTTCTGAGTACTTTTCCCTTAAAGATAGATGGACGGCCTGAGCTCCCCAAATGGGAAAAGTGTGTAAGAGGAAAGACAGACAGAACAAGGCTATGTAGAGGCCATGGAAATGGAAGGATGAGAAGCAACCAGACAGCTTTAAAAGACCTCAATACTATAACATCTTTAGATAAGAATGAAGATCAGGATCAGGTAAAAAAGATACTTGGTAAAGAAGAATGAGCTATTGGAAATTGGAAGTATGATTACAGATATAACAAGTTTAATAGGAGAGTTAGAAATGCTGGAAGATAATGTTGAGCGAGCCTTCTAGAAAATAGAATCCAATAGAGAAACAGGTGAGGAAATGAGAGGGGGAGGCCTGATTCAGGAGTTCCGGGATGTGACTGACCAGAGGTCCTGAGAGACGGGGCAGGCAGAGCAGAGGGAAGGGAACCCGCAAAGCAGAGGAGAGCTTGCAGAGTGGAGGCACAGACACCTGTGTGTTGAAAGGGCCCCCCTGTTTGTAGCACAAATAATGGTGAGATATGCACACCCCAAGGCACGTCCTTGTGAAATCGTAGCACGTGAGGATAAAAAGAGGATCTGAAAGGTTCTAGGATGGACCTAGATGTGAAGGACCCAGAGCCGCAATGACATCAGAATTCTCAGCAGCAATACTGGAGGCCAGAAGGCAGGAGAGCAGGGCTTCCAGATTGCTGAGGAAGAGTGGTGTCCAGCCCAGCGTTCCATGCTCCGCCGAGCCAGCCGGCAAGAGTGAGGGCAAACAAAGCCGTTCTCTGACTTCCGGTGCCAAAACCCCTTTGCCGCCTAGGGATCCCCTGCAGGGAACCCCTGGACATTGATCTCATACAAATGAGGAAGAAGCCCAAAAGGAGAGAGACATGGGATCCAGCAAGTAGGGGATTCTTGGGATGTGGTGACGGGAAGGCCCGGGACGCAGAGAGCTTATATTTGAGCTCTTGAGACAAGGCCTCAGGTGGGATTTCTCCAAGAAGTAGAAGTAGAACCCCGCATTTACCTGCTGTGTCTGGGCCCATGTAGAGGCATTTTTAAGTTCTCTTAAGAGAGTTTAGAGATAAGTCTCCATTAAGTACCTAATTTAGTTTTAGGAACTAAGTGAATAAATAGAATAGAGCAGTTGTTACTGATTCCGAGGAAAGCAAAGAAACAAACACGAAAGGACATGTAATCGCGGAAGGCTAGATAGGGGAGTCGTGCACAGTGTTTGTGCAGTCTTAATAGCGTAAATGTGGACTGTCGATGGGACCGAAATTGTGTTGTAACTATCACGAGTGCCCAGGATAAGTGCTGGGCGGGGGGCAGCTGTTATAAGAACTAAATCCTTAAACTTCTATGGTATGAGCCAGGAGATAAATCTTACCTTAAGAAGTCATTGAGATGCCTGGGTGGCTCAGTCAGTTCAGTGTTTGACTCTTGATCTTGGCTCAGGTCATGATCTCAGGGTCGTGAGTTCAAGCCCCGTGTTGGGCTCCACAGTGGGCGTGGAGCCTACTTAAAAAAAAAAAAAAAAAGTCAAGCACTGTGAGAGTGGTAAATAGCAGAAGAGGCCGAGGAGTTGGAAGTTGTTTTTTCCTGGGAGTGGGACCCAGAGGTGAGAAGCGTGAGGTGGGGAGGGGGGAGACACTGTTTTTCAAATAAGCCATGTGGACTGTTGTTAAACAATGTGCACATATATTTGGACTTTTAGAAAAGGAAAACGAAAGAGTGTGAGTCAAGCACAGCTGTATTATGGCAGTTCTTGAAAGTCCGTGTTGGTTATTTGATTTCTAGTTTTTGCTGTTTATAGTTTAATAGGTTTCTATAAAAAGTTGCCTCTGTTTCTTTCGTGTTTGTGCTCATCTAATTTCTCATAAACATTTGACTTGATGAAGTAATTCTGGTAGGTACTTAGGAATAAGATGCGGTTCTTGCCCTTAATTTCTGACCTAGAGTGGACAGAGAGTTACTAGGTTTTAAATAGTTAGGAATAGGTTCTATGCTTGAACTTGGCCAAAAGACCAAAGAGACGGTCTCCAGTCCTCTCGTGTTGTCGAATGCCAGACCTTCTGAAGGGGTAAGTGAGGTGCATCATCACGAAAGACCCTTTCACAAGCGACCAGACCCCAAAACAACATTCATAGCCTTTCTGCCTAGAAGTCAGAACTCCTCGTATCTATAGATGGTTTCAGTTTTGTCAAACGTGTGATATTTCGGGAGAGACTGGGTTTTGTTGGGTTGCGATATATGGTTCCTCTAATCACCGGAGTAACCCTGTAGGATAGGATACAGACCCAGAGACCACCTCCTGGCCAGGGGGGACCCAGGATGGGAACCCCGTCCTGTGGGGCACGGGCCTGGGCTTGGTCCTTCATACCCGCTGGGCGGGCGTCTGAGGGGTGGGGAGAAGGGCGCCTTGTAATAACTGCCACCACCCCTGCCACCGCTGTAGGCCACAGGCCGCTTTTCCCCAGTGGCAAATAACAAAGGCATATGCATTAGTTTTGTAATCACCTAGTATTTGGGGATGATGGAAATTTTTTTGAGGAAAATAATGTGAAGCAAAAATAAAATACTTTCCCTTAGAGAGTTTTGGACAGTCTGTTAAAATTTTTTCTCTTGATGAAAACCTTGTCGTGATTTGTTTTGTTGCCTTAGACGTTCAGTGAGAAAGGTTCGGAAGCAGTACAGCAGACTCGTCCTTCACAGACCGGAGGGGAGCTCAGGGTCAGGACCGAGGACTGCCCAGCAAAGTGCTCTTCGCAGCGGTCACCGGGCAGCAGCCGCATCTTCTCGGAGGTAGGCTTGACCGGAGTGGAACGTCCGCAGGGGAGTTCATGTGCCTCCTGACATGTGCGTGGTAACTCCTCTTACCCAGCGCCCCGCCAGTGCCTTCCTGCCAGTGACTGCGCTCGGAAGAGGTGGGAGGAAGGTTCTTAGTCTGTCCGCCTCGTAGGTCGGTCTCCTTGGGCCGAGCGCTGGTATCTGTCCCACACAGGAAGCTGGGGAATCACAGCTCGTTAGAGGGGAGCCTCGTATCTGCTGTCCCAGCGTTTACCCCTCCGCTGTGTAGTCTCTGTGTATGTCATTTCTACGTTAAGAAAGTTTTCCTGTCCGAATACACACAGAAACGGGCCCAGCAGGCCCTTCCTGGGGTGGCGTCAGGTTGCTCTCCGTCATCTCTACAGCCAACTTCTCGCAGGTTCCTGACAGCACCGTGTCTGCTCCTCTCCCTGGGCCTTTGCATGTGCTGTTCCATCTGCCCGGAATGGCTTTTCTCTTCTTGTTCACTGGGCGACTCCTGAGCATCCCTAAAAGTGCCCCCCTACTGTCACCTTCCCTGAGCCTGCTTGGTAGCGACTTCTCTTCCTCCCGGGCACACGGCCCTTTGCTCGCCCATCCTTGCGTGGATGTTACAGGGTCCACCTTCCTGCTGCCCTCCCTGGAGCCCCTGCTCCAGGGATGGGCACCTTGGGGTAAGGAACTGGGGTTCGTGTCTAAATCCCAATGCCGAGCCCAGTCCTTGGCCAAGTACGTAAGTGTTTGTTGAGTGAATGAATGAATGATTAGATTGGTTTGTGAGAGACACATACAGATTATTCTGAATCCACCGCCCGCCTCCCGTCCCAGCTTGCATATAATGCAACTTGGCAGCCAGATATGGGAACGGAAAGGAGCTCATCGTAGGCCAAGTTTTGTTTTTTTAAACCTGGCTTTAATTAAGTTCATACATTCAGAAGACAGAGAACTCTCTTACGCAAATTAGTTCTTTGATGAATGGCTCTGATCATGACTCGTGGTTTTGTGAAGGGTGATTCTCAAAATAATTAACAACCGGTGCAGCACGGGTGCAGCATGGGCAGAGCCATGAGACCAGACTCAGGCGGCGGGCCGGAGTTCCTGCCCTCGGGCCAGAGACCAGCCCTCTAGTTACTGGCTCCTGGCGAGGTCCCTGAGGTCCCCGAGGGGCTACGGAGAGGGGCGGGGGCCCCTGGGCTGGTTGGGTCATTGTGGCCCACTCAGCATCAGCCCTGCTCTGGGGGGGCGTCAGTGGCTGTAAGTGGGGACTTTTTCTTAACTCTGACCATTCGTGGACTTGCATTTTGCCATTTCTCTTGAATAAAAGTGTCATAAAGTAGTGGAACTCCTGGGCTGGGCCAGAGTCTAGAGGCCAGGATATTTCTCTTGGTTCTGTCACCACCTGGGGGATGTTGGCACGTCTAATCACTAAATCTCAGAGGGCTAATATTTTGTGAGTTAATCTTGCATATAGTTACTTGATTTTGACCACATTTAATTGGCCGTTAAGATGCACACTAACCTGGGGGCGCCTGGGTGGCTCAGTCAGTTAAGCGTCCAACTGTCGGTCTTGGCTCAGGTCATGATGTCAGGGTCGTGAGCTTGAGCCCACGTGGGACTCCACGCTCAGTGCCGAGTCTGCTTGAGATTCTCTCCCTCTCCCTCCTGTTCTGCCCCTCTCCCTGCTCACACACTCTCTCATAAATAAATAAAACCTTGGAAAAAAAAACCATAATAAGGCACAGTTCAGTGTTTTGAAACAAGATAGCCGCCCATCAAGGTGTTTTAGATGGACAGATCTTCACTGATTTGAACGCATTTCGTCAAACTTTGCTATTTTGAATCCCGTTTTAGTCATAGAAAATGTGTCTAAATGTTGAACGAGACAGTTATAGATTTATTGAACAGGCTGAGTGTTTTACAGTTTAATCTCACTAGTTTGATCAGCTACCACTTTTTTGGTTTCTTGCACGGGCGCTGTCTGCGCTTCGCAGAACCACACGTAAAAAGTCCTATCATTTTCGGTTAACACTTAGATCCTGGTGATGTTTAAATTACTGTGCAGAATGCCCACGTACTTTTGCAAAGGCTTTAATTCTGCTCTGCAAGACTAATTGCAAATTGTGGGTGAAGAATTATAAATGATCATTTTGGAATTTTAAATTTCTTGGTGCCCATCTACACAGTCCTAACTGTTGCAGCCTATGGTTTTCTTGCCCCCTCTCCCCCCTAGAAAGGTGCACTGTAGTTCTTTCTCTGTAGAAAACGTGGATTTCTCCTGTGGTACCCTTGGCCACTTCGTGTTGATTTAGGGTTTAACCTCTGCCCGTTTCTACAAAGAACTTGAGGCCATGATGAGGTCTCCATGGACTCAGGGCAGTGTCTTTTGCCTCTAATCACTGTGTGATCCTGAGAATTAATGCTGGATGATCAGGGAATTGAAGAATGGGGAGGAAAGCACACTGGCTGTGTTTAACTTGCTGCGGCCAGAGATTTATAGCCTGGCTACTGACATGGTTGGGACATGGGTGCTGAGTTTCCCGAGTATTAAATGTCTTTGTTGCCGAGCTGCGACATACCTACCAAAGGAGACACCATCCATCTACCAGGCCACTGAATTGCCCTGCTTACCAAAAGGGGAGCCATTAAGCTTTCTTTTTACATATCTGCTGTGTCTTCAGATTGTGGTCTGCACATTACATGTGTTTCCTTCAAGTCATTGAGGAAGCTATGCAGAGTAGGGAAAGCTCTGGATTTGGTGTTGGAATGTCCATTGTTTTTAGCTCTGTGACCTTGGGAAGGTCACTTAATCTGTCTGAAACCCACCTTCCTGATATGTAGATGGGGACCTTGCATGCTTGTGTCCTGATAGGATTGGAAATAACCCAGTGTGTTAGTTATTAGTTAAGGCTCTTCCCAGTGTAAGCAGTAGGATCCAACATGGAGTCGTGCGGTCACAGCGACAGCGATGGAAGGGAGTATTTATTGGGAGCACGCTGGGGTGCCCGCGAAGAGCTGAGTGGCCGTGTCTTGGGCAGGGTGAAGCCGTGGCAGCCCCGTGGACGGCTGAAGCCTGAGACTCTAGGACTGCATGGTTGATGTGACCCCCACCCAGCGTCCTGGACTTCTGGTTTCCCAGTTGAAATCTCGGAATCTGGAGGGAGAATCTTACTGGTTTAGTGTGGGTCCAGGGGGCTGGCTCACCGAGGGGGGGTCTTCCAGGGTCTTGCCCCGTGTTTTAGGGACAGTTTTCAGGTAACACAGGGGGACCAAGGCCGTGGAGAACAAACTGCAGAGTCGGACACAAGTAGGTGTGTGACCATCATGGTCTTTGGGAGGAGAGGCCCCCCTCCCCGCTGCCCCGGTCTGGGTGTTTCTTGTTTGGAGGGGCAGGAGCGGGGGTGGGGTGGCGTATTCCTGCTGAGCAGGTGCTTCTCGTTGCTCCCCTCGAGGCAGCTTGGCCCTCTGCCTCTCCGCCAAGGAGATCTGCCGGGCTGTCAGCTCTGCTGCGGGAGCCAAATGACTTCATTCTAATGGGGCATGATTCAACGTGGGGGAACAGGTGATTGATGAAATGGGACCCAAATGGCTCTGTAGAGTTCATTTATTTAACATGGGTGAGCTATTTGCTTCTAGGAAGACGTTGACTCACTCTGACTTCCATTATGCAAAATATCCACAGGAATCTCTGCTCTTAAGATTCACGTTGGTCCCTGTGTTTTCCTCTTACCTATTTAATCACCAGGTCAGCAGGTACCTGTGGCAGCGTTCGGTCTGCGCCGGGCTCTGTGCCTGGCTGGGGACATGGCTGCCCACACGGGCCTTGCGGCCCGCCCGCAGGCAGTTGGCATGCTAGCCCCAGGGTGAACGGGGACCAGAGTGCCCTGGGGCGGGAAGAGGGCATTTCTCTCAGTCAAGGAAAGCTTCCTGGTGAGATTTGGCTTAATAAGCAGCCCCTCTCGGGGGCTGGGAGTGTGTCCGTGGAGAGGGCTGAGTGATAGTCTCTGCAGAGGGGGAAGGGTTCCCCCCGGCGCGCGGACGGAGGGGTCCTTCGCTCCCCTGGGGAGGAGGAGCAGGGAGAGAGGACGCACAAGTGTGGTCAGCGGGCAGGTGGAGGGTGGGGGCTTAGGAGAGTGGGTTTGGGAGAGCTGCCGGCAAGAAGGGTAGAAGGGAGCTGAGCCAGGCATCCGGGCCCTGACCTTGCAGGGTGTCCTCCGGGGCCTGGCCCACCGCCATCTGTTCAAGACAAGGGGCCACAGAGTCAGGACTGTCTTCTTGGGCACCTGCAGTCCACGTCTGGAGTCTGCTCCGTCCAACAGAAGTCCCTACTTACCTGTTTCTTTTCCTGCCCCTTCTTGACTGTCTCTGAAGTTACATACCTAAGCGCAAATTCTGACTGCCACTTGTTAGCTGGATGGACTCCAACAAATGTTCTCTTCTCAGAGACTCAGTCTCTTCATCCGAAAGATGGGGAGAGTCACACATCTCCCTGGTTTCATTCGGAGAGGATATGTGTAAAGCGCCTAGCAAAGCCCCAGGACATAAGAATAGAAGTTATGGCTGACCTTTTCCGAGTATTTGCTTTGTGCCGGGTATCATGGTGAGGACTTTGTATAGATTAAGTCATTAAATCTCCTTCACAGCCCTCGGAGCTACGTAGAATCATTACCTTTATTTACAGGTTCGGATGTTGAAACACAGAGAGGTTGAGGAACTCGCTCAAGGTCCCACAGTTAGTAGGGTCACACACTCTTAACCATCACTGCCCTTTACGGTCGGTGCTCAAGAGGCAGTAGGTTTTTCATTTTCTTTGTCGTTGTTGGCTGCCTTTTATGTGGCTGACAGTGACAGTGTGTCCCATCAAGCACCCCAGTGCTCTGCATCCACCGTGGGGCCTCGATGGGGGCCCTCGTGGGGCGGACCGAAGAGCACGGGCCTCAGGGTCTGGCGGCCTGGGCCCACACCTTGCCTCCCCCCCGACCTCGGGCCTGCGGCTAGCCCTCTGTGCCACAGTTCCCTCCTCACGGAAGTGAGGGGAGGGGTACCACCTAAGCTCGTTGGGTTGTCGCGAGGACTCCGTGAGAAAAAGCCCAGGGAGCATTGAGCATGGTGGCTGACGTCATCTTGTTACCCTTTAAATTCCTCCTTGGGTTCTTCCCCGGGACCCTCTGTCAACACACATGGTGTGTGCAGGTGGGAGATGAGAGCATCCCATGTGACACTGTCACCGTGCACAAGAGGCATATGGGAGCTCCTCGTGCCAGTGACATGTGGTATGATTTACAAAAGGGCCTGACATTTCTAGCAGGCTGGGTAACTAAGTTATCATGACCAGACTGGGGGTTTAGCGTTTGCAACCCTTCCCTTTAGCAGGTGGTGCCTCTGCCTTGTTTTGTTCGGGGCTAGAAGCATAGCAGCATCCCCGCAGGTCAGGGGCTCCTGACCTTTTTTTGCCCTCTGCATCCCCACGGTAGTCTGCTGAAGCCAGGGATCTCTTCCCTGGAAAAGGATTTAAATGCGTAAAATAGATGCACAGCATTATAAAGGAAACCAACTCCATTGAAATTCGGTCATCAGACTATTTAAAAATATGCTTTGGAAGCGGTGCTTCTTTGTTAATGCATTCAGCGACGAGATCGCGCGCTAAGTGTGGTGCCGCAGCGGTTATGAGGTAGCGATCAGAATAAATATTTCAAGGTGCTGGAGGTACCTGTGATGTACACAAAGTGACTCTTTTGATTACCTGGTCACAGGAAAACACGGACACTGCTGTGGTTTGTAGCAGTGATGGTATTCCTGCAGTTTCCGTGGGGTTACGAACCCCCGTCCTTGGCGCTAAGTGAACTTTGGGAGAAAGCTTTGGTCAGCGGAAAGATGGGGGCCGCTCGCTGTGCCCGACTCCGCGTGCGCCGAGGGTCTCCCCGCAACGTTCGGGTGCATCCAGTCCATGCAGGACTCCGTGCCGGATATTCTCCATGTTAACTGTTTATTTTCACGTTCTTTTCTTATTTTGAAATAGTTTCCCATTCATAGGCATGTTTCAAGAACCAAGGATTTTACTTTTCCCGAGGTATCTGAGAGTAAGTTGCCTGCGCGCAGCCCTGTGCCCCCTGAATGTCCCCTAGAGCGGGGACACTGTCCTACATCACCCCGCACGGCCCTCGGGCATGGGGAGTAAGACTCTTCACGACCTTCTGATCCGCAGACTCGCTGCTGTGCCACCGCTTGTCCCACAAATCCCCTCGTAGCCAACGGACCCGATTCAGGATCACACGTTGCTCTGTCTTGATTCTTCAGTCGTCAGTCTGGAATCGTTTCTCAGTCTTTCCTTGACTGTCATGCCCTTCATACTTTGGAAGTGTCCAGGCCAGTCCTGTCGTAGAACGTCCTTCCATTGGGCTTAGTCCAAGGGCGCCTGGTTGACTGGGCTCAGGTCCGTGTCTTCGGCAGGGCTGCCCTCATCGTGTCCTAGCTGATGGTACACGATTTAGATTTGCCTCGTTGCTGGCCATGCTGACTTTGAGAACTTTATGAAGCTGGTGTGTCCTAGGTGTCTTGACTCTACAGGTACTCTTTTTTCCTGTCGTTCGTAAGTATTTTGAGGTGTGTCGCGTCTCTGTAAATATCCCGATATTCCTGACTTTCACCCATTGGTTTTAGCTAGTCATCTAAGGTCACGTGGCTGGTAAGTTGCAGAGACCCATCTCAGATCCCTTTGTCATCATTCCGTTTGGGATGCCTTTAGAGTGCGGCTCACTTGACCTTTTCTACTTCAATGTAAGTCCCTTGTCCCTAATTCCAGGTTTGGGTTGATGGGCTTCTCGTCTTTGGGATAAGAGCAAGTGTGGAAAGGCACCATTGGTAGTTTTGAGAAAGCGATGGCCAGCAGCTCTGAGGGGTGGACGTTTCATGAGGGCCGTGCTGGGCAGCAGCGATGCTCCTTTTATGGCCCCTGTTCAGTATGGAAGCGCCTGTCAGCTTTGTTCCGAGGGACGCGGCGACGGTCATTCCCCCACTCCTCCTGCAGGTGGTGCTCTCTGACTGTGGCCTGAGCCAGGGCCTGGCACCGGGGATCACCTCTGTCTGGATTTATAAACTACCCACATATGTTTGCATAATGTCAGGATGTACTCTTTTGAAATTCTTCCCTTCATGTCAGATACCCATTGTCATTTCCAGGAAAAGCAGCAATTAGACTACGAAGAGCTGATTCAGGTCTTGAAGAAGGAGCAGGACATCTATACTCATCTGGTAAAGTCTCTGCAGGACCCAGACAGGTAAGGTTACTGTTTAGACATCGTGCACATACGCAGACACATGTATTTTGACTAAATAGGGTGCATGTCTGAGGCAGCAAAGCCCTCCCCGTTGGCTTAGGGAGCTTAAAGTGCTTAGATGGTAGTTGCCTTATTTAAATCACATAAACATATTTTATATCAAGGATTATCTGGTTTTGGGGTGCCTGGGTGCCTTAGTTGGTTGAACATCTGACTCTTGACTTTGGCTCAGGTCACGATCTCAGAGTCATGGGATCGAGTGCCTCTGTGCTCAGTGCAGAGTCTGTTTGAGATACTGTCTCTCCCTCTTCCTCTGCCCCTTCCCCCAGGTACTTTCTTTTTCTCGCTTTCAAATAAATACATCTTTAAAAAAGAATTGTTTTAATTTTTGGATTATTTGATTTCTTACCCTAATGAACGTAGGATAAAAATAACATACTACTACTACTCGTTTTTATTGAACATTATCATAGATTTAGAAGGTGCTTGCGTGTGTATTACCTCATATGATGCTCAGAGCTGACGTGTGAGGTAACATTGGTATCCCTGCATTCCGTGAGGCCATGAACACTGAGAGAGGTGAGGTGACTTATCCAAAGTTACACAGGTGGTGAGTGACCCCACTCAGGGACTCCAACGAGTTTCTGGGTCCGGGAGTGACTTGTGTCTTTCCAGGATCGCTGAGGTGATCTGGCACCAGTGACATGTGGTGATGAGACCCCTGTAGGTGAGCAGCCTTGCTCTGTCCTCGCTCTGTGTCCACAGGCCGGGGTGGGGGGACCCCTCTGGGCCTCTGTTTGCCGGCGCACGCTTGGCCTCAGTGATTTCTCACATCACGATCTTTTCTCTCTGTACAGCAGGGTAGTTACAGGTGAGAGGGTACAAGGTCTGGGCTTCCTCTCAAAACCGGACAGAAGCAGAGGAAGTGGGTGGCGATTCTGTTGGAACAAGAGCCGCCATGGCTGCCTGGTGGTCAGGGCTTGGGTGTGGGTAGACGGGGAGCGGCTCTTATATGAGCTTCTCTTCCTTTATATATATTTACAAATTTCTAGAATAAGAAGTTAAAATACCTCCGCCCCCCCCCCCCCGCTCCTTCTGTGAAGCCTTTCACTCTGGCCGGAGCGGTTTTCACTATTGCAGGCCGTGTGCCTTCCCGCCTCTGCCTTCGCGTGGGCCCCCTTCCCCTACTGTTGTTTCCCAGGCCCTTGAGAATTCATGTGGGGGGCTGCCCTCGTGAGGAGGCTGTCGTTGCTGCTTGTCTGCCCTCACGGCTCCCCGTCACCCTTTGGGTGCTTGTCCGCAAGCGGCCTGGCCCCTCATCAGGGCCACACGGCCCTCGGGGTGGAACCCCGTCTCCTCAGCAGCTCGGGCGGCTGGGTGGGGCGGGCACGTGGAGGCGTTGAGTGGATGAGGACCCCCCAAACCTGCGTCCAGTGTCCTGAGATAGGAGGACTGTTTTCAGATTTGTTAATGTGAAGGCAGTTTAGAGAAAACGGAGGCTTGCTGATGAAATTCTGGGAGTAGGCATTGCTCTCTGAAAATGAGCATTTTCCAGAAGCCTTAGCTGCTCGGAGTTACTGCTCGGGGAGGGGCGAGTGGAGCTGGGAAGCTGGGGGTGGGTGGGGACGGGCCGAGTCTCGGCAGTTCCTCTGGGTCCTGTGCTGTGGGCGGTGCTTAACAGCATCTCAGCCTTTTCTGCCGCCTTCCAGAAGCGCCCTCCCCTGCCCCACCGTGACGGCCCACAGTGTCCAGAGAGTGCCGCCTCTCCCTCGGGCCCCCGGCTGGGAATCACTGCTCCAACCCCGGGGAGTCCGAAAGCTGGGCTCGTGAGCATCCTCCTGTCCGGGGGGCGCCCGGACATGCGGGCAGAGGGAAGGGATGCGTGTCTTGTGTCTCGTGTGTGTTTGGCTTTCTGCTCAACTCTTTCCCATGTAGGGAGGGAATTACCCCCAGTCCACAGATGAGGCAGGCGGGCAGGACTCCATTTAGCCGACTCGCCCGAGGTCACGGAGCTCGTCGCGGGGCCGTGTCTTCTCATCTGTGCCGCCGCCCCCGCCCGCTCCCCTGCAGAAGGAGGGGTGCGCGGGGCTTTGGTTTCTTTCTGGGTGAAACGCCTTTTGTTCCTCCAACTCCTCGCACCTTGAAAAGGCCCCGGAGTTAGGGAAACACAAACGACAGACACGGGAGCAGCAGCTGTGTACTTTTCACCCTGTCAGAAAATGGAAGAGGGAGGGAAGCAGTCGGCGTTCCTCAGCCCTAATCGCAGCAGCTCCGCTAAAATAGTCTCCTTTTTCCCCCTGCTTAAGTGTCTCTGCAGCACAACTGCATCCAAGCGAGTGCTGTGACACCTCTGTGAGGTTTTTCCATCAGCCTTACAAATTGATCATTATGATTGTCTTGAAATGGAACTAGGTACAAGCTGCTGGTAGGGCCCCTTCCCTCGCGGGAAGCCCGCTTCACCATGAACCATCGTCAAGGCGGCGAGCATAGACGATTAGACATAATGGTTTATTTTCCTTCCGATATATGCTGATTTATCTGTGCGGCTCGATGGATGGAGGAATCTCTGAAGGAGAGTGGGGCTCGAGTCTGTAGCCCAGACATTTGGAGCAGTAGCTCCTACCCATCTTGGGGCTCTGGACCTCTTTTGAAAAATCTGATGAAAGCTCCTGGGCCCTCTCTTTTGGAACATCCACATATTCTTAAATTTTTGCAGGTAGTCTCAAGGTGATGATGGACCCTCTTAGGGAACCATAGGTCAGACACTGGACAGGAAGTGATGTATTTCTCAGGATTTAAAAAAAGAGGCTTTCTGATTGTTAATGTGTTTTGCTGGTCTTGAAAAATGTTCATATACTTTGACCGAGTAATTGCACTGCTGGGAATCAGGCTTAAGAAATGGACCTGAATGTGAAAGGCGTTAGGCCCGGAGATGTCCAGTGAAACATCATTTCTGTTATGCAGGTGTTGGCTGCGGTCTCTGTTCCTCCGGGAGCTGGGTGCACTCAGATCAGATCCTGGCCGGGTGCCCCAGCCGGGCGAAGCCACAGCCCATCTGGCGGGTCTGTGTCGCCCAAATCAGGAGCCACTGGCCAGGGGGCTAGCCACACTGCAACTAAGAAAAATGATCCAGTCAGTTCCTCGGCGGTTAGCCGCATTTCAGCCACTCAGTAGGCACACTTAGCTAGTGGCTACCCTAGTAGCGCATATACAGAACACTTCTAACTTCCAGAAAGTTCTGTTGAACAGCACGCCAGGAGTCCTGGAGATTCTGGGAGGTGTGCGTTTTCATGGCCTCTTCTGAATTCTGGGTTGCTGGTGTCACGCAGGCTCCCTGTGCAGGTCACACCGTGTCCCACTGACCCAGGTGTGAGACGTGGCACTCCCCCACTCAACCAAAAATCCCTCCCACTCGACCTTTGTGCATGGGGCTGACCTATCAAAGCAGAGTTCTGTCGGCCCCTAAACCAGTCCTTTCTTCCCTCCTATTATCTACTCCCTCTCTTTCTTTTCTTTTTTCACTTCCTGTCCCTCAGTTCATCCCAGTACCACGTCTTTCAGGAGTCACATGTTCGCTCTTCTCCCTTCTCTCTCTTGTAGCCTGGGTGCTGGGTGACACGGAGGCTCCGGAGAGCCTCCCCTTCTACACCCAAGCCCTTGCAAGACACTGCTCCAAACAGAGAAATACTCCGAGGAATGACATTATCTCCCCCTATTTAAACCTGTAGAAAAAACTTGGAAATGACCCAAATGTCCACTAATAAGAGGATGAGTTCAAGTAAATGGTGGGACGTTCACCTGATTAATATGACATAGTCATTGAAAATGAAGCTTGCAAATAATTTCCAAATATAGGAAATACTTAAGTGAGGAACACACAATTCAGTATCATATGTCAAGTATTATTTTCACCTTGCACAAATACTCAGGGAAAAAAACTGGGAGGAAATGCAATCTGGCGGCCTCGGGTTGGCTCAGTGGGTTGAGTATGCGACTCTTGATCTTGGGGTTGTGAGTTCAAGTCCCACGTTGGGCAGAGAGATTACTTAAAAATAAATAAAGTCATAAAAAAAAAAAAAGACACGTAGCTTGCCCCATGTTAATTGGTACTGGGATCATGGTAGTTTCTTATGCTTTCGTATTTTAAATTTTCGATAAGCATGTATTTACTTTTATAACCAGAAAAAACCCACTGATGACCACTGATGAATCAAGGGGAGGCTGGCTGGCTTTTGTATCTTAATTGTTTTTATTATTATTATTATTTTTAGATTTTATTTGTTTATTTGACAGAGAGATCACAAGTAGGCAGAGAGGCAGGCAGAGAGAGAGAGGGGAAGCAGGCTCCCCGCTGAGCAGAGAGCCCGATGCGGGGCTCGATCCCAGGACCCTGAGATCATGACCTGAGCCGAAGGCAGAGGCTTTAACCCACAGAGCCACCCAGGTGCCCCTGGCTTTTATAACTTAAAGGCCAGATAGGTCTGTTTGAAAATGGCTGGTGTCTTTGGGTGATGTATAGACGTGTCGAGTCACTATATTTATTCTACGCCTGAAACTGATATTAATTACCCTGCATGTTAACTAACTGGAATTTAAGTAAAAACTTAAAAAAAATTTTCTGATGTCTCGCTTTACCAAGTATCAACAGCCTGCAGGCTGAGTTAAACAGCATTTTCGCTTTGCGGAAGCAGCTAGAGCAGGACGTACTCGCCTATCGAAATTTGCAGAAGACCCTGGAGGAGCAGATCAGTGAAATTCGGAGGCGGGAAGGTGCGTGCTCTCTTGTATGTGTTTCCCTCTGGTTTTCCCACGCGGAGGGCCTCGGCTGAACTTTAAGAAAGTCCTAAAACTCCGCTAGGGGATGAGGAGCCCACAGGATTTCCTCTGGGTTCCTCTGTTTTGTGGCGACCGCGTTAATGTTGGCGCTGCCAGTCTGTGTGTGTCCGGCTTTGGCCTTCGTGGAAGGGCTCAGCGCGTCGTGGCCCTGTGCCTTGCGGGGCACCCACTGCAGAGTCGGGACCACACAGACGCAGGGCACCGAGGTTGCTGTTCCGTGGTGAAACTTTGCTCTCAGCATTGTCACGACCCCAAGTGGATCCCTCAGGGAGGGCTACCAGGTCCTAGCATTGCTGTGCTCATCCCAGCAACTCTCGGCCCTCTTGCTTGCTAGAACCTGAGCCCTCGCGAGTCTGCACCAGTATCCTCTTCCCTTCTGCCTTGAGTCTGGTACCTGGCACGTATGGGTACAAGGATTTGGTACTGGCAGTGGTGGGCTTGACACGTCTGGGGCACCTGCTGTGCACAGGGCACAGGACAGGCCCTTCATTTCTCGTCTCCGGTCCTGACGATCACCCCACTGGCCGGCATCGGTGTAGACTTCATTTTATAAATGAGGAAACTGGGGCTCGGGTTGGGGGTAGGGGTTGATTTACCCATGTTCAAGCCAGGATATCTTCCTTTGAAGTGTAGGTCTTTCTAGTACATTAGGTGTATCAGCTCTTATCCCCAAATTGTTAAACGAGATCGTGTTTGTAGGCAGGTGTCATTCGGTAAATAGCCTGCCCTTCCTCTGTGCCTTCCCTCCCTGTTGGGACATGACCTGTGGCGCAGAGGAAGCGGACCTTTGCGCAGGTGACCAGAGGTTCTCCTATCTTAGATCTGGCAGCCAATTTCTGCACTTGCCGTGCTCACGACCACAGAGGGCTCTGGGGCCAGTGAAAAATACATCGGGCACTTTTATTTCCCTGGAGCGCTACCCTTGAGGGTCACATCTAATTTTCCTGTATTCTCACCTAAACAGAATCACTCCCTCATTTGTTGGTGCCACTCAGAGTGTTCTCCAGGGACAAGACTTGATATGCAAATTATAATTCAGAATAGGCCACAGTGAAAGCCTGCAGCCCATGATGAGACCATACATTGAGTCATCAGCCTGTAGAGAAAGAGGGAAAATTACTTTTGCTCCAAAGGTGTTACGTTCAACGCCCTATTTGTGCTTACTCCCCCTCGTAGCGACTCCCCTACCTCCACTCCTCCCAATTCAAGTTGCCTTATATGGATTATACTAGGATTGGGCTTAGAAGGATCTATTTCTGATATTCTTTTTCTCCTCCCCGCCTCACCCCCCCCTTTTTTTTTTGCAGAAGAACCATTTTCATTTTATAGCGATCAAACATCTTATCTGAGTATTTGCCTTGAAGAGCCCAATCGGTTTCAAGTGGATCATTTTTCTCAAGAAGAACTTAAGAAAAAGGTATTGACCTGTTAACTTTCAGTCCTTTGTTGGTTATTTGTTGTCTCTTGCATTCCTGATCTGAGCTGTGAGAATCTGAAAGCCCCTTTCCTATCCTTTCTTCCCTCTCTCCCTGCCTGTCTTTGCTCCTTCTTTGTTCCTTCTGTGTCTGTTACGTGGCATGCCCTGCCCCGTGCCTCACACCCCCCTTCTCAGGCTGGAGGACCAGCCCGAGCTCGATCTCTAGCAGATGCTCTCCAGGCCCTCCCTCAGGTCATTCTCCTCTCCTCTCGTACCTCTTGTATCCTTGCACCGATGTCATGCTCGTACTGATCTAGAATTACCTGGTGATTCGTCTGTATCCCCACCAGGGTCTGAGCGTCTTCAAGGTAGTGATTGTATCGTACCTATTTTTGATTTTCCAGTACCTACCACACACAGTGGGAGTTAATACGTGCTTTCTGAAAGAATAAAGATCCAGATTTGCTAAGTAAATCTCTTTTTAAAATTGGAAACCAGGTTTCCCAATCCGTAGATTGTTGGTGTGATTAGAGTGGTTTAGTACTTCAAGATCCTAACAAGCACTGATAAGAGTAGGAAGTGTGAGCTCAGAGGAGACTGTGATTTTTATACAATTATCATGTATGTATGACAGATTCAGTTTCTGCCTTGGAATACTTCACATTCTGGCAGCATAGTCACACGTGGAAACAGCGGTTTGCAGTATGGGGTGCAGGGGTTGCTGAAGTAGGTGGATGTGCGGGGCAGAGACAGCAGAGAAGGAGAGGTTAAATGTCGGCGATTGGGGGTGCTCACTTGATCAGAGGAAGCTTTTCAGCAGAAGTGAGGCCTGCAGTGGGTTTTGAAGGATGAATAGGAGTTTGTCTAGGTGGAGGTCCTTCTCTGAAGAGAGCAAGAAAGTAGATGTAAGGTACTAAAAGTAAGGAATAGAAAGGAGAATGAAAAATTTCAGTATCTTGGGGATGAGCTGAGTAAGGAGCATTGAGGCGTCTTAGTTTTTGAAGACAAAGAGAATAGGGAAGGTGATAGCCGCTGACTCTACCTCCTGTGGCAGTGTTTCAGGGCAGGAAGTAGTTCACGTGGTTGGCACTTGGTCAGTGTTTATAGAGTCAGAACGTTTTGTTCTTCTCATTACAACCTCGAGAGTTGGGTCCAGCTTGTCTTCATGCGTTGCCATATTGGGCATCTGCCGTGTGTAGTCAGGGGGAGCTTTCCCACTTTATTGGAGGGGCTAACGCTCACTCCATTAAGAAGTCTGCAAAACTACTAGCCATTGGGGTTTGAAGCTTATAGACAGCAAAGGTATGGTTTGCTTAATTGCTGATGTATCTGGTCTAGCAAGACTTGTGCCTTAAGGAGGAGCACTGGACTGGGAGCCCTAGGATCTCAGCTCCAAGCCCGCTCCAGAGGCGACTGCCCTTTCCCCCCTGGTGAGGCACTTTGGCTGTCATTATATGTCCTTTATTTCCCCAGACATCCCCAGCCGTCGGGCCTTGGGCAATAAACTTCTTTGTATGCCAGCTCCTCACTGTAAAATGGGAATTCCAGCCTGTCCACCTCCTCAGGATTTTTGTAAGGAATGAATGACTAAAACTTGTGGGAGTGTTTTAGTAGCTGTAAATTGCTTTGTAATTGAAGATGATTATTATCACTGACATCGCTAGATAGGTATACAGAGAAGACGGTCGACGCTCTAAAAGAAGGCTCTGACACAGTCTCAGAAACGTCCGTCGCGGGGGGTGTTCTACAGGGGGCCTCAAGTACCAGACGGAGACCGTCTTAGCTGTCACAGTAGCCCATGCCAAGGACTTCAGTGCGCCGTGACCATGATTCTGATCAGTTCCCACAGTAGCCCACGCCACAGAGGAGGAAATGGAGGCTTAGCCCAGGATGGGTTTGGAGGGATGGCTGCGGGATTAGAACATAGGCGTGTGGGTGGTGTTTTCACTGCACCCTAAAGGGGTGCCTGATCTTCCCCTGTCGTGGTTTGGAGAAGCCTGCTCAGTAGGCAGGTTCGTGTGCAGGCCTGGGGCCCTGGGAAGCTGAGGTCGGCCGGCGGGCAGCCACTTCCCTCTCTGCTCTCATCCCCCAGGTCAGTGACCTCGTACAGCTAGTGAAGGAACTGTATACAGACAACCAGCAGCTGAAGAAAACCATCTTTGATCTCTCCTGCATGGGTTTCCAGGGAGGTGACAGACTTGAGTCAATAGGACAATCTGAGGTAAGGACAGACGGCCGTGTTACACGCTAACTACAAGACGGTACCCGCCCCCAGATGTCTCCAGACTGGGGCCCCTGCTGAGACCCCGTTTGCTGGCTGTGCTTTCGAGGGCCCCGATCGGTCAGCAGCCTCCCTCGGAGTTCGGGGAGTGTCTGCATGGACACTTTGGCTATCTTTTGGTGGCTTTTGACTCCCGAGTCTCGCCCTGGGATCTGCGCTGCGGATTGCATGTAGGGATATGCGGTTTAGTCTCGGATCTGCAGAGTTGCCGCATCCGCCAGGTAATTTGGGTGGTGTAGATGCCGCTTTAAGGAATCCTTTAACATTGAAAACTAATGAGTAACACCTATTTCATTTTTGTACGAATCTTCTGAGTTTCGTGCCCCTTCTCACTCCGGTGACCTCCGGACTGGTGGATCTGAGCGGATGTGTGTCAGCCCTCCCCGCACCTACCCCGGAGCTCCCACGGTCTGCCCTGTGCGGAGCGCGCAGCGGGGAGGCAGCGGCCTGTCCCAGCAGAGCCCTCCGGCTGCAGGGATTTTCTGCTGGTGGCGTCTGAAAGTCCACAAGGGCCAGAAAACGTTCAATCATGGTGTCTTCAGGAGGACCATGAAGTGGCCTGTGTACTTGGTTAGCCCTCCCACCCCGGGCGAGACGAGGGAAGCCTCACCCAGCCCGCTCCCTTCTGGGTCTCTGCTCGTCTGTCAGGTGCTATCTCCGAGGCTCCGCTCTTGGCCCCTGAAGTCATGCCCGTGGGGAAGAGCGTGTTTCTTCCCTCAGCCCCTGACCGGCTTCGCTCCCCCACGGACAGATCCTGGCCCCCGGGCCTCTGTTAGCCTTTCTCAGAGGACCGGAGCTCTTCTTACTCGCAAGGGCAGGGGGGCCTTTTTGGCCTTGGGTCCCTGGCCCCTCAGTCTTGGTTAGGGTTGTCTTGAACTCAGCCTAGCTTGCCAGGTAAAGAAGGTCTTGTTGCCACATCCTGGGAAAGATCTGGTAGCCTTAAAGCTGTCTCCTCCCACCCTCAACTTGGGGGCCGCTCACAGGTATTGATGCTGTGCCCCGGTCATCCGCTGTCTTTGAGAGAGGGAATGTTATTGATCTTGGCCTCCCGGGCTCCGGATAATTTTGGAAACGAAGAATATCTGCAGTCCATTTAGGGAGAAACAAGTCTCTTGGTTTGTTTTCTCCAAGGCAGCATTTTTAATAAGCAGCTCATTCTTCACCTACTTCATTTGAGTCGTAAATGGCGAGCTTGTTTATTCATTTGCCCTTTGAAAAAAATCTGTTAAATGTCCCATTATGTCCTTCGGAGAACAGAGGCTTTTTCCTCTTCCCACTCTCAGATCTCATACCAGCCGATTCAGATTTGAATCATTTGTCAGATTGCACTTCAACTTGATGTTCCCCGTGAAAAGCCTTGTCCTGGGCAGCCGTTTCCCA
>CM052813.1:68481536-68577795 GCA_028533885.1 Nasua narica | reverse complement strand
CAAATCTGTTTTTGCTTTTTCTGTATTTTTCTCCCATATTTAATTAGCCCACAGCATTGGGTTAAAATAGAGAAAAGAAATTACTCCAATCCTGTCACTTTAAAACACGCACGGTTAATTAACATTTTGAAATCCTTCCTTCTCTGTATATGAACACGTGCAGGCCCACAATGCATGTACGGTTTTGTTTCTTGTTTTTTTTTTTTTTTTCCAATTGCTGTTATCGTATAGCACATTATTGTATCTTACAGATGCGTGGAAATCAAACTAACTGCCTCGTTATTGTTGGACATGTAGATGGTTTCCAGTGATTCACTATTTTAAATTAATCTGATGAGTGTCTTCGGTCACAAATCTTTTTTTGGGTTTAGGATTTTTCCCCCCTTAAACTGTACTCCCAGATACGTAATTGCTGGGTCAAGAGTACAGATAGAGATAGGTACAGCTGTAAAATAGGCATCTAATTTATTTTCGTATATAGCCTCCCCCTGCTACTTGTAATTTGACAAAGGGTATAAATAGTAGGAGGCCCTCGATGTAGTTTGTCAGGTTCGTCTTCAAAATGTAGCCGCGGAGTGGGTTCCCTCCAACTGATGAAGACAGTGCTTACCCTACACGTGGGGAGTTCACTTCAAAACCCACTAAACAAACAGGAGACCGAGGGTAGGTGTCCTTTGGTTCTAAAGGGCATTCAAATCATCTCTAACCAATCATCGCTAATCGGTTTGTTTCTCCTTCTTTATGTTTATTTATTCGTTCTTATGTATTATATAATGTGTTTGAGAATTAATGTACAGCAGTGATTGGAGCAGCCTGTGATGTGTGGATCTCCCCCCTCTAAGGGGTGGGATGTAGGATACGTGTGTGAGTGTGCAGAAGGAGCTGGTCTCTATTATTATTTATTTACGTCATCAGTTTTAGACATAGCTAGAAAATAAAGATTTTTGTTGTTGTTTGGCATGGAAGAACATGGATTGAGGGGCATATTTTAATTGAACACAGGTATTTGAAGGGCTGCTGTGTTGAATAAGAAATAGACGTTTTGTGCCTCTAGAGGACAGACATGGTACTCAGAAGGAGGAGATGCTTGTTAAATTCTGCTATTAGTGGCAGAATAAAATTTAGTTTGTCAGAAGCAGATTGAATGTCATTAAAAGGAGGAGGGTGTCTAAGAGTTTGACTTCATAAGTTATGAATTTTACATGATTTATAAAGGGCCCTTGGCACAGTGCCCCGCATGTAGTAGGCACTCAGTAAAACAGTTCATTATTTTTTTGGTTAGTTAGTGGCAGAGTTGGGTCCGTGACACCATGGGCAGTGCTTCTAAAGTTTAATGTGCGTGTGACTTTCTTGGGCATCTTGTTGAAATGAAGATTCTGGTTCCGTGAGCCTGAGTGTGGGGCCCAAGAGTCTGCGTCTCTCATAAGCTCCTGGTGCTCCGGAGAACGCCCTTGGAGTAGCAAGATCAGAGGTCATGCTGAAAACCTTTTGGTCTCAGTTGTCCTTATAAAAGACTCTTTATTCATTCGTTTGGTCTTTCAGCAGTGTTTTATTGTGCACCAGGCGTTGGTGTTAGAACTGCCCCATCCAGTATGGGGTGCAGAGAAGCAGAGGGGTCATTGCCACCAAGAGTGTGTGTGTGTGTGTGTGTGAGAGAGAGAGAGTGTGTGTGAGTGTGTGTGTATGAGAGAGAGTGTGTGTGTGTGTGTGTGTGTGTGTGTGTTGGGGGAGTGGTTGCTGTGGAGGAGGAATGAAGAGTGCTAATGGAACATGTGGACAGGGGCCTGGCCTTTTGAGATCGAGGGAAGTTCTTCCTGGAGGAGGAATGGGAACCAGCAAAGCAGATGAAGGAAGCGTAGCCCAGGAGGCCGGGGTGGAGGCAGGAGAGCGCAGTGTTATGGGGCTGTGTTTTCGGGAGGGGTGTCTGCGAGGGTCAGGTACTCTCAGAAGAGAGGAAAAAATGAAAAGTTGCCAATGAGTCATTCACACGTGGAGTGAGGGACATTTCTCTGTGTCCACAACATTTAATTTCTTGGCCGTTGCTGGAAATTGAGTTTACTTTTCATTTTGACCAAGTCAGCAGAGGTAAAGAGAAATGAAAGTTAATCTTTATTTCACTGTATTGGGTAGGGGTGTGGTGGTGGTTCTGGAAACGAAGAATGGTGCGAGTGACCAATGTTTTGCTTAGCTTAACTTATAGGGGCCCTTCCTTTATCCACAGGCCTGGGGATGGGCTTCTCCATGCCTCTTCCGTAAGCTAAGCCCACATGTGTTCTGTCTCCTGGGTTAAATGGTCTTCGGGGGCCTCTCACGTGCAATCCTAACAGTGTCGGCAACAAAAGCCAATTGCGGGAGGTGGGGGTAGACAGTTTTCTCAAGAAGCTTGGGGAGGCAGGGAGCGCTCAGTGACCAGCGCTGTTGGAGCATCAGAGAGAGACTGTTGTTTTGTTTTCTAAAAGACAGGAGAGACTTTCCCCCAGCGTTTTATCCTGAAGAAATTTAAACACAGCCGAGTAAGAAGAACCTGACCGTGAACACCTGCATACTCACTGCCTAGGTTCTCCGGTTAACATGTCCCACATATCTGTCGTCACTCCATCTTATCCTTTTGATACATTTTAATGTAAATTACAAATACCAGTACACTTTCTTCCTCTGAAATACTTCAACACGTCTGTCTTAATCTCTATATGTTTATGGTTATCTTTTCTTTTAAGGTTGAGTTTATATACATTGAAATACAGAAATCATTAAGTCTGTACTCGCTAAGTTTTACAAATGCGTGTTCCTTTTTAACCCACGCCTCCTCATCGGTTCTCGCTGCTGCCCCCAGCCATTTTTCTTCTTTTGTCCCCACATGTGTTAGTTTTGCCTGCACTAGACTTTCACATAAATGGAATCATCAAGTAGACTCTCTTTTGTGTAAAGCTTCTTTCATTCAGCTTACTGTTTTTGAGATTCATCCATGTTTTGTGAACCAACAGCGTGTTCCTTTTTATTGCTAAGTAGTATTCCATTGTGTAAATGTATTAAAACTTGTTTCTTCATTCTGTTAATATACACTTGGATTGTTTCGGGTTCTGGATATTATGATAAAAGTTGATACTAACGTTCAGTGTTCATGTACAGATCCTTATGGGGACATCTGTTTTCGTTTTTCTTAATGAATACCTAGGAGCAGAATTCCTGGGCTATAGGATTATTCATTTTAGAAAATACTGACAGTACTTTTTCCGCAGTAGTCTAACCTTTTGTATTCCCACCAAGTTTGATAGTCCTAGTTGGTCTTTATCACTTGAGAATGTTTTAATGATGAGGGAAGACGCTGATAGAGGGAGAGAAGCTCCTCATCTATATGTAGAAACTTTTTTGCCTTAGGAAGTACGTTCACACATGGCTAGCCTATTTAATGCTCCATAGTTTAGGGAGCTCTGATTTGTAAGATCATGAGTCCTGTTTGATCCCGATGGCAGATTCGGATATGATGAGGTTGAATGTGTTCTGGTCCTGGAAAGTTTTCTATAGAAGGACTTCCTAAAGTCAGTTTGCTTTGTTTGGTTTGCTTTCTTCCAAACTAAGGGTTTCCTATAAAGGGAAGATCCGAAAAATGTACGTTGGCTTGGGAAAAGTCTGGACTAAATGTAGGAATTGATCAGTACAAGTGTAGAGACAGGACCTTAGCAACCTCGTCCGTACACCACGCCCGGCCAGGGACTCCGCGCCGCGTGTGGTGTTGACACGTCGGGGTGGAGCTTCCAGTTTCATCTGCGAGCTGAGGTTTGGTAATAATTTCTGACCCAGCTTTGACTGATGACCTCCCTGGGTGTGGCCATCTCTCCTCTCCGTTTTTATTTGGTTTAATCCAGGTGCCCCAGGGCTAGAATTTTCGCCCTTCCAGCGAGCTGAGGTCTGGCCCTCTCGAGAACATTGTGCTGTCCATTCTGCAGAATGCAGAAGCTTTGGGGTTTGTGCCTCTTGAAGGCAATAGGGATTTACACAGTCGTTACAGAAAACAGGTCTTCATCTCCCAAGCATAAAGCTTTCGTCGGGCAAGCTTGATACTCATTAGTGATGAGGACTTTTGTCGGCAAAATGACAGCGTGGCTGGGACTGTCCGTCTCAGATGTGCGACAGTCCGAAAAGAGGTTCATGCCCCGTGCTAAATAGGAGAAGTGATGCATAGATCGGGCACAGCATAAATTTCATTTGCTTTCTTCTTGCTTTTTGATATTTTCAATTCCATCAACAGCTTTTTTCCAAAATCTTGTTATTTTATATAATCTGAAAGTGAATTTAGCCACGGCATGAATGGCAGCCGCACAGCATATTCAATTCACGGCAGCTCGGGGAAGGCCCTGCGAGGGCAGGGGAGATGGCTTTTGTTATTTCTTGGGGAATTTGGTCTTCAGTTATGCCCGATCCTAGGTAGCTGTGTGTGATTTGCTAGAACTAGCATCTCTAACTTTGGTTAATTTTTATTTCACTGGCTTTGGCATTCGTTTCTGCCTCCTTTTTGGTTTGTTTTTTGTTTTGCATTTAAAAAAAAAGAGAGACATCAGTGACTTATTCATACATATTCATGCTGCGCACTTTTTTGGGTTGCATTTTCACACCATTCCATGCTCCATGTAGCTTCTGGCTAGCAAGGAGGACGAGGACACCACCAGAACTGGGGAGGATGACGAGGATAATTTCCTGAGTGACCAGCATTTGGAGCAGAGTGACAAGGTAGGAACGCGGCAGTCGACTCCAATTCCGTCCTCCCCTCTCTGTGCCCAAGCCGGTCTTCCCAATGGGATGACCCCATTGGCTCTTCTGTCTCTTTTGCCTGTGTCGAGTGCCTGCTGTGTGCCAGTGGAGAGCAGGGACACTGGGTCTCTTCCTTCTCAGGAGTTACAAATGGGGTGGTAGAGCCCAGTCGAGAAACAGCAAGACGTGGAGGGTTGAAATGCAACGAAAATGAAATTGAATGAAAACAGGGTTGTCATAAGAGAGTAACAGGCATGGGATGTTGGACTTGGTCAGATCTTTAGAGACCTAACCCCATCCATTCGTTTTATGCATTAGAAACGGAGACGTCTGGGGGAGAGGATTGCTCCGGGGCACAGGGTAAGTCAGTGACCGAGTTGGGACAAGAGTCGCTGTCTCTGGACTCCATGCGGTTCCCGATCATTTGATCGCAGCATAAGGACTCTCAGGGGCCCTCCCCAGTCTCCTGACCTGAGATCCAGCTTAATGTCATGTGGGCATTGTTGAGAATTTGACTCCTTGGGAGAACGTTCCTCGAGTTACCTGGATAAGAGGCATTTGGGACACATGTTTCCTGAGGTTGAAAGAACCCGAGAGACTAGGATGCGGTGGGACGGAGGAGGCTGCAGATTTGGCATTCGTAACCTTCAAGAGGTTCAAATTCTTGAGGTCGTGAATGCAAGGTCATTAAAATGTAGGTGGTTTTGGAAAGCAAAGCAATCCAAAGATCTGATTTTGAGTCTTCGTCTTTATCTTTGTGATCGCAGTTAAGCCTTCCTTAACCCCTAAGCCTGAATTTTTCCATCAGTGAGGATGATCCATTCTTGTTGGGAGTTTTTGTGATATTTAAATAGAAAGGTATGTACTAAGTGCTCAGTAAATGCTCTCTCTCCTTGCATGATGATAGTCCAGATTTTTCCTTTTTTGGAGGTTACTTATTTAGATGGATTTAATAACTAGATTGGTGGCAAACAAGATCCTATAAATAACAGCTCATTTGTGTGGTTCTTGTTTTCCATTTAAAAATCTTAATCATTTTACAAGTGCGAGAGAGGGGTGTGATGGCTAGTGTGTATATCACCAGCAGTAATGTAGTCAAGGGGAGTTATTTATAGACGGGTAGAAGAAATTTACAGCTTTGGAAAGTTGGGGGGTGGGAGAAGAATGCTAATTGCAGCACCTCCAGACATGCCCAGTACAAGCTTTAACCAGATGAATCCTTGGTACCACTCCTCTGGGGCCCTCAGTGACCCCAGAAGGTGGATCCATAAATAACATCTCCATAGGAATTAGGAACCCTCTACTTTCCTAATGAGACAAATCAAAGTCATGTTAATTAGGATGTCTCTGTAAAGAGTAAGGCGCCTTTCTGATACATAACCGGGAGGATACATCGCGAGAGGTAGATAATAGACATCCGAAGCATCGTTCACAGCGTGAGCTCTGCACCCTTCTTAACTCACACGGAGTGGGCCATGGGGTGGGGGGACATGCCCATGGAGGGTGGGACACTGTGCCAGGACCTTAGGTGAGTCAGTCATCTCATTTGATTCTCATGGTCACCTTGGAAGGTGGCATTGCTCCCCTGTTTTGTGGTTGAGGGAAATGAGGGTGAGGAGCAGTGGTGTGAACCTCTCCGTGCTCTTGCGGGAGCATCTGCCCGACCGGCCACAGGCGCACGTGTGGACCCGCAAGCCGAGCCTGCTCTCTGCCTTGTCCCGCTTGCCTTTTTCCTCCGGCTTGCTTGTGCTACTCATTCATTCTCGGTCTCTGTTCTTTCTCTCTCCACGTATGCCCCTCCTCTCTTGCAGGGTCTATATTTTGACCAGATACTCTGATTTGCAGGTTATGGAGGACTATTCCAAAGGGGGCTGCAAAAACGGATACTTGAGGCACACAGATTCCAGTATTCTAGACTACGATGGAACCCACAGACCTGGCTGCCCCAGAGACCAGAGTCTAGAAGAAGGCGAGCTCCTGACCCTGCTTGCCCCTTTTCTCAACGAGAAGGCCACATTGTTACTGGAATCCAGGTAGACGTGGGGCCCCGTGTTGCTTTTTCTCTCAAGTTTGAGGGGAGAACAAACTCATTTTGCTAAATGGATTTAGATGGCAGAGCTGTGTAATTTAGCTGAGTGAGCCCCTGAAATGTCTTGGAAGGAATCTTGCCAGTCATGCAATTAAGTAATTAGGCTGCATGCTAGTGGCTGGGAGGGGACTTCAGCAGAGCCTCCTGCAAGCCCATTATAAAGAGAGAAAGAAAGCTTTCCTCTGGAATTGGTCCTGGGAGCCCTGGGAAGGGCTGTCTGACTGTCAGCGAGAGGAAGCAGCCCTACTGGAGTCTCTTCTAGTTTCTGCAACAGCTTAAAAACTGCCATTGTAGTCGTGACTCGCTGTTTTATGTTGAGCTTGAACTTCAGTTCTCTCCTCGTTATATCTGCTGGGAGTCCTCCCATGTGAGGGAACGCTTCAGGGTGTTTGCCTTAAAACAAAAAAGGAGAAACGTTCAGTACATTTGTATTTTTAACATCAGCTCTTTGGGAGGAGATTGTCCCCCGTGTATATTCTTTCAAGACCATCCTAGCAGCTGCTTGGGCTTTGGGGCCAGGAGGAGCCGTGCCTTCCTCTCTCAGGGCCCCTGTCTCTGACCACTGCCTCGGGTGCCGTGAGGAGTAAGAGAGCACACAAGCTTGTGACATCTGGGTCAGTTCCCTGTGCCCTGTGGCTGTCTGTTCCATAGGCTTCCAGACCAGGTCGGCCAGATGTAGTGTTAGAAAAGGTTTTCTCACACCAGCCTAAACCCGCAGCCCTGATCGTGTTCTCTGTGCGGCTGTCGTTCACGGGGCACCACCGAAGCCCACCGAAGCCCACTGAAGCGGAGTGGGGTCATGGCTCCGCGGGGCCTCCTGAAGGCCTGGCTGTGGTCTGCAGCCCCTCCTGGCGCACGCATGCCCGGTCTCCTCTTACCCTCATACCAGCTGTCTGCGTGCTGCGCCTGGTGATCTCCTTTTTATAACCGTGGGAGCTGACATTTGGAGACTTGACATTCCCTTAGCTGGTAAATGCTAGAGCTGTCGGAGAACGTTCTAGAGGAGTCCTTGGGGTAACTAGGGTTTGATTGGTCAGAGGAATACTAGTCTTCTGCTTAGGACTTCCCTCTTGGTCCCTGCTGCCACCGTCTCTTGTCTGGACACAAGCAGCACAGCCTCCTCTACTGTCCGTTCTCCGCAGAGCAGCTACAGTGATCTTTTTAATAAGACTTAGATCAGATCAGATCCATTCCATGCTTAAAACCTTCCGGCGGATTTCCGTTGCTTTTACAGTAAGATCAGAGCTTCTTGACCTTTAGCCTCTGTCCTTATCACCTGCCCCTCCTGTTCACCGAGCTCCGCTCTGCTCCTCAGACATCCAGGCTGGTTCTCACCTCAGGGCCTTTGCACTAGCCATTCCCTCTACTTAGAGTGCTCTTTTCCTAGGTGTATATGTGACCGGGGCGTCTCAGCTAGACATCAGCTCTGTAGAGAGACCTTTGCCGACTACTAACGGGAAATCCTGCTTCTACACGTGGTCTCAGGACTTGCTCCCTACCTCCCTTAATTCATAGTACTTGCCATTGCTGTACGTTGTCTTACTTAGTTATCAATGTTTGCGTGAACCTCTGTCTGTCTTCTCAGTGAAATGCGAGCCCCATGATTCCTTTGCACCACGCATGCCCACTGCCTTACATGGCAGGTGGCAGGTGCTCAAGAAATATTTTAGTGTCAGTGCAGACGCTTAGAAGCCCAGCATCACAGTGAAGGTGAGTGTGGAAAATTGCAGAGAGTGTAGTGATCCTTCGTAGTCAGAAAGATCTGGATTCCAGTCTTCGTTCTGTCTCTTTGCTAGGGGATCTTGAATCTTTATGAGCCCGTTTCTTCATCTCTAGGATGGGGTTAGGTTTGGCCCCATCTCCTGGTTGTACAGCGAGGCCTGAATGTTGTTGGTGTATTTAAAGAACCTGAAGCACAGCAAGTGCTTCACAGATGTCAGTTCCTCCCCCTTACCCCTCTCACTGTGGCGAGGATCCCCTGGAAGGGGATATAAACAACGTTTGGGCCTCTGACAGGACCCTCGTCTCAACCATTAAGAAAGTCCCGATCATGGCGACGGCTTAATGAATCTGCTGTTCAGATTTCTAGCAAAGTAACACTGGAAATGTTTTATTTAACAGCACCCCCACTTTAGTATATTCTAATGGCCTCTTTCACCACCTTTTACTGCCTGTTTGTAAAATCTTTTTCCTGGGTTTTATTGTGTGTTGTTTGCTGGTGAGTAACGGTCCTCCTTGGGCTAGCTGAATAGCAATTGTCATTATTTTTAATCTATATTAAGGGAAGGAGAGGAAAGGACAATTTAGTTTAATATGCTTAAAGTGCCAGAAATATTTTTAAAGTCTGGGTTTACTAAATTTTAAGATGGTTTGTGTAGTCTAGATGATTCCGTATTATAAGTGAAAAATATACCATACATTTTAATTTTTTTTTTAACTTTTATTTTTCATCCTCCTTCAGTGCGCTATAGTGGTGTGGTCTGAATAGAGTTGCCTGTGGCCCAGAGCCGGATGATCGGAACCCAGAGCAGAGTAGGGCCTTCCCCTGGCTCTTGGAGGGCTCCGTGGGGAAGGTGGAACCAGGCCTCACTTGTCACATGTAGCGGTAGCCGAGATACGGGGCGAGGACCGTCCGGGCGGGCTCAGGGAGTCAGTCTGGAGAGGCTGGTCCGGGCCAAAGGCAGGCGGGAGGAATGGCAGAGAGAAGAGAAAGTGCGCAGCACGAGGTGGGCCTCTTCTGTCCTCTGTCACCGCTGACCGCCACGACCTCGGCCCGACGTAGATGTCAGTGGCAGGTCTCCCACCGGCCTCTCCCTCTGTCCTTGCCCTCTCCAGTCCCTTCTGACATGATTTCCTGTCGCAGTTTCCTCGTTTCTCTCTTCTTTCTTAAATGAGTCCCTCTCCTTTATCTTTTAGATGATTTCCACATACTCATGTTAAAATCTTCAGGTTTCCTTATTAATTTAATTTTCTCGAGTGTGAACTCTGATTCGTTGGGTTGTGGCCTGTCGTACTCGTGGGTCGCGTGTGCAGGTTTGGTGTGCCAGCGTGTGGACAGCCCTGCTCTGTCCCCCGCGCTCCCTCCTCCTCCTGTGGGTGCCGCAGCTGCCCTCTGACTCGTGAGATCTCTCCACCGTGGGAGTTAAAGTTCTGCCCCCAGGGCTTTCTGCAAATGCCCCCTCTCTCCTGAATGTGGGTCTCCTCCGTTTCTGACCTTTGGATAAATTTTACCTTGATTTCGAGGCCTATAGTGCGCCTTACAGTACTTGTTATATGCCTTTTGCTGTCACTTGCGTGGGTTTAGAGTGGAGTGGGAGGGGCTCCTATGTGTGCTCACACGGCGAGTAAACTGGTCCCCGCTTCCCACTGCCCTGCCGGGGGCCTCCGGGAGCTCTGGGACAGCCCCAAGGCAGCGGCGAGAGGCAGGCGGTACTCTAGGTGGGACTGTGTGTGTCTCCGGGCGCTGTCCGCGCACAGTGTGCACACAGCCACAGCTGGGGTCTGCGGGAGCCTAGGGCACGTGGCCGGGGCCCGAAAGTATCTACTACTTACACACTCCCTTGTTTCGTCCTCATTGCTGTCCTGCGGAGGGAGACTTAACTTCCTTCCAGAGCATCTCTGAGTTAGAACTTGAAGCCATTTTTGTGTGATTTCAAAGCCACTGCCATTTCTGTGCCCAGGAGTTGGCAGTATCCCTTCGTTCAGTACCTGTGCACTGAGCGCTGGCTGGAGGGAGGGGCAGGTCACTGCTGGGCCCCCAGCTTGACCACATCCTCCTGAGCTGTGCTCGCCGCTCGATGCACAAATGGGGCCAGGGGCCGGGTGGACCTCACAGTGGTCAGGAGTGACATTTCTCGATGACCCTGTTTGCTCCTTTCAAGGCCCAGCCCGCATCCTTACAGCATGTGGCGCCCCCACTGGCTGTGTGCGTGTGTTGGCTCGATTCTCCTCTTCTTAGCCCTGAGTTAGACAAGGCAGTAGCCACCGGGCGTGGTTGTCCTGAGGAGACACGGGATCAAATCCGGGGCGGTGGGTCCCCACCCATGACGAGCAGGCCGTGTGCTTAAACAGTAACGGGCCATTGAGTGGAGAACACTTGGGGAACCTGGTAGGGCACGCGGCTATAGCAGGAAACCCAACTTCTTCCACTTCCTTCCCTTTTGGAAAAACAGGCCGGACCTTCTGAAAGTGCTGCGCGATCTACTTCTGGAACAAGCGGGCTTGACGGAGCAGGGAGTGTCTGCCCAGCACGTCGATGGTAAAACTGAAAAGTCCCTCAAGCAAATGGCTGCTCAGCTAAGAGGTGAACTCGGACATTTCACCCAAGTCAACTCATTGTCCAAGTCCCATGACGAACAGAAGTCGCCGCAGACAACCCAGCTGGGAAGGACGGGTCAGGTGTCCCAGCTGGAGCTGAAAGACGTCTCTGTGCAGACTGTGGCCGTGGAGGGGGACACGCGCAGCTTCCAGAACCAAGGCAAGAGAGAGGCTTGGGCAGAGAAGCCGCCAGACGCCATGTTTCACACTGAGGGTCCGCAGGAGAACTCACACGTGGCGCCAGGGCTGCAGGCCACTGCCCCTTCCTTCCCCAGTGGGACTGACAAAGTAAGCTTTCTGTTTATTACTCATTTGTTTCCTTATTTGATACAGATGAAAGGCTTAAAAATTCAACTCTGATCTCACTGCTTTTTTTTGATGTATGTAAAATCCAGTGTCTCCGCCGCCTGCACTTAGTCTGGCCTCTGCCCAGAGGTGTGTGTTCGTCTTAACCTCCCCCGGTCTCAGGCCGGTCTTATTTGTCTGTACATCACGACATTTATGCAGGTTCCTTATGGAGTCGTATTTATACATCTGAGTGTAGCTTTTTCTTTCATGCTGTGTATCAAGAACATCTTAACTTTGTGTAACGGTCTGTAAGATTCCATTGGGGGAAATGGGCCAAAATTTGTATGACTTTCACCTCCTAGTGGATATTTACATTTGCCGATTGCAGTGCAATTGTGATACCCTGGCTGTAGGAGGAGGGCCGAGAGCCTAGGTTTTATCTTGTGCAGACATTGTGGTGGACAGGTTCTATTCTGTGGGCCTCATCTACATTCTTTTATCCTTGCAACACCTGTCAGAGATGGGGAAGCCTGATTTTGAATGCCCACAGTTAGCCTGCAGTTACAGGGCTGAGTTGGGACCCCAGGGCTCCTGATAGGGGAGCCATACCCTTTCCCAGCCTAGCCCCTAGCTCCTGCTGGCCCAGAGTGGGAGGCTTCGGTTTGGGTGGGAGAATGCATTCTGCTTTAGTCAAGATGCTGTCTCTATGCTTCTCCTCTGATACCATCGAATCTGCCATATCATTAAAAGCCAGACTATCTTGGCAGTATTTGTTTGGACCTTTTACTAAACTCCTTGTGGGCAGAGGGGCCAGGGGGTTGATGATCCCCAAAGCAGGGAGATGTCTGTGTTGGGGTAGTGAAGTAGGTCATGTTTCTAATAGAACTCCAGTGACGGCTGTTGGTGTTCTTGTTTCTGATGGGTGTTTTGTATCTGAGAAATCAGCTGTACACACTGCTTCATAGCATCAGAATGGAGAATTAAGTTTATTTTCTGACCACTAAATTACTGCTTTTGTGCATACCAAAGGGAGTTAGATATATCATTAGCAAAATTGCTTTTGATTGTTTTAAATTATGCACCAAAACTGTAATTTCTAGAAAAGGGCTTTCTAAAGATATCAGTAAAGACAAAAAAAAAAAAAAAAGACACTGCTATTATATTAACGGTACTCCAGATGCAAATTTGTGCAGTTTGGCTGGAATAGAAATGCTCTCATCTGCCCTGGCTCGGTTAGTTTGTACCTGCGTATTAGGAAAACTAGATGGTTTTTTTTTCCCCCAGTTTGTGTGGGAGAGAGCCTCATTGGTGCAGAAAAATTGCATAATCGAATGAACTCATTAATTTCCCCAACTATATTAATTTTTTTTTTAGTTTGGAATTATCCTTCTTGCTGTGTTTTCAAAAGTAAGGCCACTGTGTTTATTTTTTTAGCATCTGTTGTTTGTGCCAGGATTGTGCTAGATATCCTGTATCTATATCATCACATTTAATATTCTCAAGAAGCATATAAGTTAGGTAGATATTCCTGATGTTTTACATATGAAGAAATATAGCCTCTGAAAGGCTCGGAAACTGGTCCAGAGTGAGTTAGCTGTTAAGAGGAGTAGTAGGGATAGAGACCGAAGTCCAGTTTTATGGGAAGACAGGAATATACTTATATATTTATTTGTTTGTTTTTAAGTAGGCTTCACACCCAATGTGGGGCTTGAACCCATGACCCTGAGCTCAAGACCTGAGCTGAGATCAAGAGTCCGATGCTTAACTGACTGAGCCACCCAGGCGCCCAAGATAAGGATTTTCTAAACCTACCTTTCTCAGGAAGGGAGGAGCCCTCAGTAAGGGATACCACCACAGATGTGCCTGCGATTGCTTCAGGCCTGGCTGCTTCCCATTCTTGACGGCTCAGGTGGGGACAGTGTGACCGGGCACCGGGGGCTGGCGCAGTGGTAACACGAGGAAATGTGTGGCAAAGCGCCTGCCGGTGCCTCGTGCATCATTGTGTAGGTGCATGTCAGGCCCGGTGTGTGTGCATTCCTGTCCCCCTCCCACCCCCCAAGTGAGAAGTTCCATTATGACATCTTTAATAAGGTGGTAGGTGGGACTGTGCGCAGTGCCCATAAGGTAGCATTTTGTGTGGTGTTATTTTAAAACCCGCGTTAGGTTGACTGACGGCAGTCTTCCAGCCTGAAATTGGCTTTGGCATTTGTGCACTTACAGATATCTTTTCTGCTGCCATATGACACACAGATTTGGATCCAAGAATAAAGATTGGTAGAGACCGAGGACCAGGCAAATGACTATAATTTTGCAGTCCTCTTTGATGAGGCATCCCCCTGCCCCTTCCGCCATTGATCCCCCTTACCACCTCAAGCTGCCCTTGGCCTTGAACCTGCTCTCTGGCCTGGAATTTCGGGCAGAGAGTGTCTCACTTTCCTTAACTGAGCGGTAGAGGCTGGAGAGTCTCTGTGAGGTCCGGCTCTCCAACCTTCTTGTATGATATATGGACTGGCTGTTGGACATCTCAGTTCTTTGAAAAATAGGCCCGGTAACTTCTGTTATCCTGTGAGCTCTGGGAATGCAGAGCTTGAAAGCATTTTACATCCTAAAACGTGCAAGTAGGGCTCCTTCTTCCCTTTTCCTACTTGAGAGACCTTGCTGATTTCATCATTCCCAGCGTCCCAAGTATTTCCTGTTTTCTTCTCAAGTTCCTTCTCTTCCACTTAAAAAATTAAAAAGAGTAATACCCTCAGGGCACCTGGGTGGCTCAGTTGGTTAAGTGTCCGCCTTCAGCTCAGGTCGTGATCCCAGAGTTCTGAGATCGAGTCCCGCCCGCATCACTCTCTCTGCTCAGTGGGGCGTCTGCTTCTCCCTCTGCCCTCAGCCTGCTCTTGTGTGCACTCTCTCTCTCTCTCTCTGTCTCAAATAAAATCTTAAAAAAAAAGAATAACAACCTAATCCACCTATCATACAATTTATCTGTTTAAAATATATAGTGCACTGGTTTGGTTTGGTTTTGTTTTTTGGTATATCTGTAGAGTTGTGGAACCGCTACCATAATCAATTTTGGAATGTGTTTAATTATCCAAAAAGAAACCCTGACCCATTGGCGGTCCTTTCCCGTTTCCCCCATCTGCCCTAGCTGTAGGCAACCACTGATCTACTTTGTCTTTATATATCTGACTATTCTGGGTGTTTATGTATATAAATGGAATCCTACAGCACGTGACCTCAGTGATCGCTTCCACTTAGCGTGGTGTTGTCGAGCCACATCTGTGCGGTCGTCTATAGCAGCAGTTCATGTCTTTTCATCGCCCAATGATAGTCCGTTGTATGACTGTAACACATTTTATTTATCCATTCATCAGTCGATGGGCATTTGAGCTGTTTCTACCTTTTAGCTATTGTGAATATCGTTGCCATGAACATTCACGCACAAGTCTTTGCGTGGACATGTGTTTTCACATCTCCTGGGTGAACACCAAGAGTGGAATTGCAGGGTCATATGGGAACTCTATGTTTAAGCCTTTGAAGACCCACCAGGCTGTTTTCTACAGCGGCTGCCCGTGGTTTGCATTTTCACCAGAAGCCTGAAGGTTCCAGTCTCCCCACAGCCTTGCCGACACTTGTTGTTATTTTGATCCTAAGCTGTCCTAATGAGTTGGGAGTGGCAATATTTCATGGTGATTTGATTTACATTTCCCTGATGACTAATGACACTGAGCATCTTCTCATGTGTTTGTTGGCTATATATATATGTAGATCTCCTTTTGAGAAGTGTCTTTTAGACCCGTGGCTCATCTTTTAATTGGTCTTGGAAATCAAGACCTATTGTCCTAAGGAAGACACATGTGAATGGAGTCCCATTGAACGTATGGGGATTACGGGGGAGGTGGGGAAGGGCAAGAAAGCGTGTTGTAGCCAGAAGAGACACTGTATGCCAAGGCCTTAGGGTGGAAGGAACACAGACGTTTGAGGAACTGATAGAAGATGTATGTGTGGGAATAGGGGAGATGGCAGAGGGGCAGTGACTTGGGTTATGTATAGCATGGCGGCTGTGGTAGGGATTTTGACCTTGGTCCTGAGAGACCGGGCAGTGTTCCAGTAGTTTGTAAGCAGAGGCGAGGAACGTCAGGTTTGCCTTTTCCTGCCGCAGTATGGAGAGGGACTGGAAAGGGCAGGAAGTGGTGGGGGAGGGCGCTCGGGAGCTAGGTGACTGCCAGCAGTGTCCTGGGGTTGGATGGAGGCAGTGGGGGGTGAGGAGAGTCCAGACAGCTCAGCTGGCATTAATGGAGCCTGATGAGTAGCGAGAGTGGGTGATGAGTGTGGAGGTTTGGGTCGCACAGTGAGGGGCTGGTGGTGCGATCCACCAAGACGGAGGGTGTTGAAATGGCGTAGCTCTGGGGTGCGGACTTGGGTGGGAGATGGAAGGAGCCGAGCGCTGGCTGGCTGCGGAGTGCCTGGGAGCCAGTGGACATGAACATGTTGAGGGCGGGCAGGTCGGGGCTCCGAGCCCGGGAGCCGGCCACTGGCCTGGTGACCCGCTAGCCACGGACAACTTGGGTCGCGGCGATCCCAGTGGACTGGCAGATTGGCTTGGACTGAGGAGCGGGTGGGGGCAGGCGTGGGAATGAGGAAATAGCCGTGGAGCAAGAAAATGTTATTTAGAAGATTGTGTTTTGGAGAAAGGGCTGCCATATATCGAGCATCTGGCTGTCCACAGAGACCGTGGGCCCGGGCCAGGAGGGTGTCGCGGAGGGAAAGCTTGGCACTTGCCAGTCGGAGGAGGGGACCTGCCAAGACACAGATCCCGTAGACTGGGAGATAAACATAGATGCCATTCGAGGCACCAGAAGTCTGGACAGCCGGTGTGCATCCTGTTTTTCGAGGTTGGCCTGAGGGTGTTGCCTCTGTGACCAGAGGACGTGCATTCATTGTCCTGTGCGTGTGTCTCTTCAGGACGCTAAGAAGTCCCGCCTGCCCATCCTGATAAAGCCGTCCCGGTCATTAGGAAATGTCTATCGGCTCCCCATCACCCAGGAGGTGGTGGCCCAGCTGCAGGGCCAAGTCTTGGAGCTGCAGGGGGAGCTGAAGGAGTTTAAAATCCGCAATAAGCAACTTCACCAAAAGTTAATTCTGGCTGAAGCAATGATGGAGGGGAGGCCAGCGCCAGACATACCGCTACCGAAAGGTAAGCACCGAGAAAAACGTGTTCTCCGAGAGCTGGATGAACGACCCGGTAGAGCTGCTTGAAATGTCAGCCTTGTCTTTTCGAACTGCGGGAAGTGTGACTATAAATTTTATGAATTACCGTGATTAATCTTGACTCTTGACAGACACACAATCAAAGGAACACAATAAGGAAAATGAATCTATTGTTTTCATTTTATTCCGGAGTCTGGATAAAGGGGACTTGTAAGTGCTCGTGGGTCTTGCGAGGTCACCGTTCCCTTCACTTGGGATGGTCTGCGGGTAACCCACCTGTGGGATGGCTTGAATCTGGGTGGGCTTTCTTGGCCTTGTCTATGGAAGCTTCAGGCATATGGCATCGTGGATGTAAGTGAGAGCCCTCTCGGTGGGGTTTTCTAGAACGGCCAGGCTATATTCCTCTGGCTTCGTCGGGGCTAATTCCAAACCCGATCACAGAACGGTGTAGATGAGCGCACAGGTGGTGTTGGGCCTTGTTTTCAGAGGGTCCACGAGTCCGCGGAAGTACACACGTTGACTCCTGATTTGGCACTTCTGCTGTGAGCGCACGGCAGCCACATGTGATACCACGCACCACAACGGCGATCTGTTCTTTATCTATTCAGAAAGTACTGATGAAACCCTGCTGCGTGCCGGGCACGTGTCGTAGGCACGGAGTGACTAAAGCAGATGATGTCAGTCTGTGTCTGGTGCCCGTTCCCGTTGTGGGGAGAGGGACGGTTCCCCGATGGTCAGAGGAGAGACGGGGGTGCTGGGGAGGAAGCAGGAGCCAACTGAGGGTGCAGGCAGAGCGTGCCGCCGCACGCGGGGTCCTGGAGCCTCCCTGAGCAGGTGACGTGGGAACGCAGCAAACCGGGGACGAGAGGAGGGGACTAGTCAGCTTGGAAAGTGCGTTTTTGGCAGCAGGAAAAGGGCACAGGCCCTGAGGTTGCTTTGAATTTGGGAAGTTGGATGACTAGGAAGGTGGCCAATCACGTGGCTGGAGTGGAGTGGGGAAGAGGAGGCGGGAAGGAGGTCGGGAGGTAGCACGTCGGGTGGGCCCACGAGGCCATTCTCGGGCTTTGTCACTCAGGTAAGACTGGAAACGGAGGGTCTGGAGCAGCGGAGTGATGTGCCGCGACTTCAGCTTTAAAGCAGGGACGGGCAAACTACGGCCTGTGGGCCGAGCTCGCTGGCCGTTTTTAAGTTTTCTTGGAGCACCGTGACCACTGATTCGCACGTGGCCTGTGACTGCTGGACTGGAGTGGGTGTGATAGAGGCCCGGGCCTGGCAGAGCCCCAAGTAGCCCGGGTTTGGCCGACCTGTGCCTGAAAGGGTCACTGGTCACACGAGCCGTCGGTGTGATGGCGCGCTCCTGCCCTGAGTGAGAGGGGCAGAGGCGGGCGTCCGGGGGCTGGCTCGGGGCCCCTCGAGACGCCTGTCGGCCAGCCCCGTGGCGGTGCCAGGTTGGCAGTTGGAGATCCAGGGCTGTAAATTTAGCAAATGTCAGCACGTCGCTGGTATTTGAAGCTCTGAGACTGGGAGACACAGGGAACAGACTGAGGCACCGAGACGGGGACTCTCTAGTGAGCAGGGTTGGACGCAGAAGGAGCAGCCGGGGAGGCAGGGACGGAGCCACGGGAGGATGACATCCGGAAGCTGAGTGAAGAGCAGGTTCGCTGGCTCGAATAGCATGAATCAGTCAGGCAAGGCCTGAGGCTTGGACTTGGGATTTAGGAACAGGGAGTCATCTCGGGCCACCTTGAGGGAGCTGTGTCTTCAGCGCGGCCGAGGCCTGCCCAGCACAGGTTCCAGAGAGCGAGTGCAGGAGAGGAACTGAGACGGCGAGAATAACAGCTCTGAGGAATTTTCCCGTAAAGCGGGGCGGAGCCCCGGGGCGGTTAGGAGCCAGGTTGTTGGCGAGGCTCAAGGGACTCGGAATCGGGACCGCGAGTGACTGCAGCGAGGTGGTCTGGCTGCATGAGCCGCAGGGCTGGAATTTTCAGGGAAGAGAGCGTGACCTGGCGGTGTCCGTGACAGCAAAGGCCCTACACACTTCCAGGTCTGGGGCCTCAGGGCCTGTGGGCAAGATGGCCGGGGGCTGGCCTCCCCTCGGGGGCGGCCGTAGGAGAAGCAGTGCCAGGGGACAGCCCGGGCCTTAGAACGAGGGGGCAAGGCGCACGCTCAGGGAGGACAGTGAGCTCATTTGGGGTTTTGCCGTTGAAGAGTCGGGATTCTGGGGTGGGAGACCACGTCCGACGTGGGGATTTTCCGGTGGCTCAAGGCTGGGAGGCGATGGGAGTCTTGCCCTTCCTGTGGCCGTCACGAGATGGGCCCCGGTTAGTCTTTCAGCCTCACTGCCCACTTAAGTACGTGATCTCATGGAATCTTCTCAACCGTCCTCGAGGCAGGAACAGTAACGATCCCCGTTTTAGCATGAGGCGGTACTTTCTGAGATAAAACGACTTCGCTACTGTCACACTGTCACTGACTTCCAGGACTAGGCGAGCCAGCCTGCCTGACTTCCGGGCCCGCGCGCCCTTTACTGCCTCATGAAGTCTAGCATCTTGACACCTTCCATAGGGACTTTCCGAGGACTTATAGCCCATGGTATTTTCCTCTGATCTTTAGGCTCTTGGGTTCACCATAGTGGAAGTTTCAAGATAAGTGGGCCTTTGGCAGTATTGCTCTTCCCTCCCTCCTTCCTTTCCCACGTTCTCTCCAGCCAGCCCGCCAGCCTTCCATCCTTCCGTGCAGACATCTATTCATGTGACTATTCCCTGAGCACCTGCTGTGTTCCCGGCCTCCTGCACTGGGTGTAGGAGACAGACAGAGACGGAGAGGACTGAGATAGTCTCTCCCTGCTGGGAACTCCCTGCCTAGTGGGCAGGGGGCAGATAATGAAACACACCAGTGCAGGGCAGGAGTGAGGGACACTTCCGGGAGGGAAGCTTTTACGGCAGAGATGACTCAGCCTAGCAGAGGCCCTGGCGCTTTGTCCAGGCCGTGCCTTATGCACTTGCCACTGTTTTTATTTCTTGCTGAGACACCAGGGTGCCTCGGCCAGGTGCTGCTCCCACAGTGGCCCAGTAGACCCCGGGCCTCTCTCTTCTCCAGAAAAGTGGGCATGAGTCTATAGAATTCATTTTCTCACTCATAGTTTTTTTGAGAGCCTGGACTTAAACCATTTGAGACAAGCTGCAGTATATTTATGCTTTTTATGTCCTGTTATGGCAGCTCGATAGATTAATTTTATCTTATAAATTGCATTTTGCCTCCCCAGTGTTTTTATTTTCCCTGTTGTATCTTTGTGTTCTTCTCAGTTGCTTGGCTAAGTTTCAAGTCTATGGTTTTATTTATTTTTCCTTCTCTTCGTGAATGCCTACAGCCCAGCCCCTCGTGGGAGCGGCCTACCAGGAGAGCCCGGGGGAGCAAAAGGAAACTGAAACCATGCCCTGTGTCTGGAGAGACAAGGAAGGGGACCGTGACCAGCACACCAGCTACGAGACCGGTCAGAATTCAACCCTTCTGTGTACTGAACAGCTTCAGTGTTGCCAGGCACAACTTGGGGTGTCTCGTAGAAAAATTGGTACCAAGCCCTGTAACAGGCATCTTAGGACATCATCCTTATTCCCATTTGACACACGAGGAAGCTGAGGTTTTAAAAAGAATTGATCCCGGGTCGTCCAGCTGGCGAGTGGGTGGACGAGGGGGGCACAGGAGACTGGCTGTGTCTGTGCTCCCTGGGCCACTTGTCACGCGTTTCTCCCCGGCAGCGGCCCGGGTGCTGGCGGCCGCAGTCCGTGCTCTCAGGGACCCCGCAGCCAGCCCTGCAGCCGGGCGGCTCTCCGTATGCTGCTGGCTGCGCTAGGCGGGCACTCCCGGCCTCCCGCCGCCCCGGAGGGTGGGCTGCAGGTGAGCCCGGGCTGCCTCCTGGTGTGCGCGCCATGTCAGGTCGCTCGGTGGGAAAGGTACAGGGATGTGAGTGAGGTCCCAGGCGAGCCACGTCTGCTGCTTCTTAGGCATGTGGATAAGCACAAAGGACAATAAAAGAATATTCATGTTCCCATTCGAGCAGAATGAACCCATGCTGGTATTTTTTCTTTTTACCTTAGATCTACTCCCCTCTGCCTTTTTTTTTTTTAAAGAATCACCTTTAATTTGGACCTAATTCATTCTGTAAGAAATAATTGTCTTCAGGAATTCTAAATTTGTCATGGGGCGGCTATGAGAACGCCGGTGTGAACTCATAAAGCAGTGAGTTATGGCGTGCGCTTTCCCAAGGCCTCCAGCCGGTGCGGTGGATACGTGGTCACATGCCTCCGGATGTTGTGGGCTTTGAAGCCCTCTACCAGGCAATAAAGCACCCTTAGCCGAATTGTAGAAAGTTCCAGAACTGCAGTATTTCCTCTAATGCAAATAAACGGGCCCAGTGACATCTTTGGATTTCTTGCTCATGGTTAGTTGATGGCTAAAGACTTCCTGTCTGACTGGCAGTTTCCCTTTCCCTCCCAAATGCCCAGCATCAGTGACCTTTCCTTTGTCTGAATGTGCTTCTAGAACTTCACATGTGCTATTGCCTCTGCCCGAACGTTCCCCCTTTAGTTGACGCCCTGCGTTTCAGGTCTCTGCTTCTGTGTCACTTTCTAGGGAAGGCCTTCCCGAGTCCCTCAGTTGTTTAGACACTCCCAGTAGCCCCCCAGGTTTCCACCTCCGACTGACTTGCTCAGGGACTGCCCTCAGCAAAGCTGGTACCGTGTGGGATGCCTTCACTGTTCTTTGCTCTTTAGCAGCTCCTTGATAGATCCTCGAGAAGGGCATGCCGGGGATTCCACAGACGTTAGGAAGGGGGAGATGCATCGGGAGGCAGCATTCAGGGTGTTGGAGGCAGGCGTCCTGGCTTTGAGGGAGGCGCTCTTCTGCTTGCTCCCCCTGTAGGCAAGTTCTTCTCTCTCTAAACCTGCATTTCCTCTTCGGTAAGATGGGGAGACTACTGCTGCCTCACGGGGCTGTCGTGAAGACTCCTCATGTAGTCTTCGGTAGGCGAGGTGCTCAGTGTTTGGCCAGGCCTGGCCGGGTGCGCGTCCCGAGGCCTTGCTGAACCTGCGTGTTCGCCCCATACACGGCAGCTGACGGTCTTCCTCGCCCACACGCGCCCAGCGGTGCTTTTACATGGAAGATCCGCCTTCGGCCCTTCACTGAGGCTCCTGAGCTGCGGGGAGCAAAGTCAGGTTGCAGGTTGATGCCGGGCCACGAGGCGTGCTGGACACTGGCCTCGGAGCCCCGAAATGGGATCTTTGCTGCTGAACCACAAGCCCCCGTAGGCTGGGGGCAAGTGTGTACGTGTTAGATTTATTGTGCTGTGAGGAGTGACGCTGAGAGGGGAAGTTAGGTGTTGGTAGGAGAATGCACACCGTCCCCCCCTTTCTGAGATGTGTGTGTGTGTGTAGCTAAGCGTCAGAGCTGGCCACAGTCTGCGTCACAGAAGGACATTTGTGTGGGGCTTATTACATTTGTCTCTGTCCGATGATTACTTAATGAAAATCATCGAAACTGATCTTTAGTCTCCGAGTGAACGAACATTGCTTCTTGCCATGAAATTCCATTATCATGAGGTTATTATGGCAAAGATAGTTCCTTGACTTGGAAGGTGATTTACCAGAAAAAAAAGCCTATTAAGATCTCTCCCTGTCTCTGTCTCTTGCACTCATTCAGCCAGCAGTAGCTTACAGAGTACCTTCTCTGCCCCAGGCCTCGTGCCAGACCCCGGAGAACAGGGACGAACGACATGTCTGCGCCCCGAGAGACGCAGACACTAGTGACTGTCGCAGATTTTGTACAGTAGAAATGCTGTATTAGGAATGCTTCCTTTAGGTCATGTAGCAGCTGCTTTCTAAAATAAAAAGAGTTATTTTATGGTATTTGCATCGTGAACAGAGAGATAAGAACGGGCTTACAGCCACGAGGAACAGTTGCAGAACCCAGAAATTGGAATATACAGTCTGACGAGGATTTTCGTGTGCTTTTGCCTCTGAGAGCTCTCCCGGGCCCGGCCGTCCAGCCCCCACGGTTGCTTCTGTGTCGTTTGCCCTGGTCCCCAGCCTCTGCTCGCGTGCCTCCTGCCTCCTGTGATGGGCATCCTCCTCCGTCTCCCAGCAGTTCGAGGGAGGCAGGAAAGATTCTCAGTAGGAGTTGGGCTCCTTCACTCCTGTGTGCCAGACGCTTTTTGCAGATTCCGTCCCCTTTGACCCTCAGAACACCGCAAACACAACCCTTCACAGTAAATGGGGTTCTTTCCATTTTGCAGCTGAAGCCACCGAGGCTCAGAGAGGTAAAGTGATCTGCCCGGGGTCCCGCAGCTAGTGAGTGGTGGAGCCAGAGTTTGAATCAGATCTGGTTGGGTTGTGAAGATGGGTTTTTCTGCCGTGTTGTGCTCCTTCTCAGTAAGCACTCAGACACCCCTTACACCGAGTTGAGCTTCCCTAGACAACGGGCAGCGTGCTATGTGCTTGAGGACAGAAGCTCTGGACTCAGGCCTGAGCTGGAAGTCTCGCAGCAAGCTGCTTAGACATCTTTTGCAGGGAGACTCTGAGACCTTCCATTACTCGCCTGTGGCTGGTGTCGCCGGCAAGTGGCCGAGCTGGGCGTGGTCCCCCTTCCCTTTGGCTTCAGAGCTACCCCTTCCCGCAGCTGCACCGCTCACTCAGCTGGGCCGCGCGTCCGGGGGTTGGAACCAGCTGTCAGGAAATAGTGCCTGGCAAGTCGTGCGTCAGTGAGACAGCGCACTGCAGGGGACGTCGCGGCACCTCCTGGAAACCATTAGACGTGGAAATGAAGACTCTCCGCAGTCACGTTAAGGGTGTTAGAATTACTGCCCTTTAGCGTTACCTCACACACTCCCCAGTGTTTGTCAGAGCCTTCGGACTTCCGGTCTGCCTGAGGTTCCGTACCAGGCCCCGAGAACACGAAGGTGAAAGGTCAGTCCCTCCTGTGAAGGAGCCAGGGAGGAATCCAAACAACTCATTGCTGTGTAAATAAGCAAGCAAGCTGGTGTCGCACCTGCATCCGCAGCCAGCACATGGTGTGTGTGTCCGGGCGCTGTGTGCAGGGTGCCGTGGAAACACAGAGGAAGGGGCAGGTTGGCATATTTCGAAGATGGGCTTTTGCAGAAGGAGAATTAGATCTGCATGTCGAAGAATGAGTAGGAGTTCCCTGAGTGGGTGTGGAGGACCAAATACATTCCAGGCAGAGGGAACAGCAGATGCAAAAGCACAGAGACACAAAACAGCCTGGTGTATGCAAGGAATTCTGGGAATCTCCATGGGGGTTGTGGGGGATGCTCTTGGGTAGGTTGCCTGGAACTAGATCGTGGAGGGTCCCAGATGGTATAAGAAAGAGTTTGGGCTTAATCCTCAGCATAGTGGGGATATTGATGAATTTTAAGTGGGCGCTGCATTTGGTTATCATGGTCAAATTCACTTTTTAGAATAAGTGCTCTGAGGAGGAGGGTGGACTGAGAGGTAAGAGGAAGGACCTGAGTCCCAGAGGCCTGTTAGGCTATGCAGGGACAGAAGGGGTAGATCTCAGCAAAGAAGGTACTGACATAAGTATGTCTGATTCACAGACTCTGAAATTTGCCAGCCCGATGGCCTTGCCATCTTGCCAACGTGCAAAGGGAATCCTTCTGAAGATATTCCAGGCCCAACCTCAGTAGCTGCCTACTTGAGCTCCAAGAATCAGCTTTCCACCAAAGTCAGTGTGATTGGGACCCATCAGTCCGAAAAAGTCGACCCTTCAAGTGATACAGAAAACCTAAAGCAGAAAATCTGTGACTTGGAAACTGAGCTCGAGGGCTACCGGAATTTCTTGTTTCAGCTTCAAAAGCACTCCCAGTGCAGCGAGGCCATTATCACAGTTTTGTGTGGGGCAGAAGGGGGCCAGGACGTCTTGAACAAGCCCAAGGGTAGTACTGACGAAGAAGAGATGACGTTTTCGAGTTTGCGCCAAGTCCGTTATGTGAAGCACATGAAGATCCTTCATCAGCTGGCTCCAGAGGTGACCGACGGGGGGCTGCTGGAGGGCCTCAGACAGCAGCTGGTGGAACAGGAGTATGAGCTGCAGAAGGAGCAGAATTTGAACATGGAGCTTTTCAGTGAAATCCATAACCTGCAGAATAAGTTCAGAGATCTCTCACCCTCCAGGTACATCCCACCGCTGCCTCTCCCGGTCCGGAAGCCTGCAGTTCCCCTGTGTTGCCACTAGGTCGGAGCCCATGAGCACAGGGCGATGATGGGGCGGCTTATGTACTGGGGAAGGCTTGATGGTGGGTTTAGGGCAGCTGGGCCCCGCGGAGAGGTGAACGTGAGGCCACAAAGAACAGCGGCTGTACACGTTCTAGTGCTGTGTCTTCCGAAACTGGCAGAGCTGGGAACTCAGGGCAAAGGTATTACTCCAGTCGTTCAGTGAGTTGCGGTACATTTGCAGAATGGCAGTGCTTACTCCTGGACCCCATTGCTGGCTTTTACTGTGCGACCGAAACTGATGTCCTAGGCAGGGTGGGAAGAATGTAGGTATTTTCCATATCTTTACCCTTTCAGGTCATCTTAGAGAAGGAAGCCTGCGTGGAAAGAGAAGAATTCTTAGGTCATGTTTTACGGGCATAGATATGTACAGTTTCGCTTTATGAGCTATGACCAAAAAAGCGATCATTTGTGGAGTTGACCTTCACTCGTCACTTATTTGAGACAAACACATAGTTCTGAATTGTCAGGAGCCAGAGTGAATTTTTTCAAGCCTTCCCAAAGAGCAAGATGGGTGGAAGCTTGTATTTATTGAAAGACAGTCGTGTCTGACCCCCAGGTAGGCACTTTCTTGTTTAATCCTCCGAATCACCGGGAGAGGTGTTCTTAAACATGTTTCTCCGGATGAGGAATTGAGGCTCAAAGAGGCTGCTCTGACTGAGCAGATGGCCCGAGGACGCTGATGGTGCTGCTCCGAGGCGTGGCCGGTGTGCAAGCCCTCACCGTCCCACCGCAGTCCTCGTGTCCTTCCTCACCCGAGAGACCGCGCCCCCTTCAGGGCAGCTGTCGCATGACCCCTACGTGCGTGCTCGCCAGCAGCCCCACGTACTGTCCTCACTCACTTCAGGGAAGGGGAAGCACGCTGATCCGAAGGGTCAGCAGCTTTGCCCAGCCACGCCGGGGCCGGGTAACTGTGGCCGCGGTTAACAGGAGCCACGTTTTCCTTGATTTGTGTTTTGCTCCGTGCCTGTGAGTACTCGTGGGCTGACACAGGGAAAGACAGATTTGGTGGCCGGAGGTGGTTTTGTATAATAGAGCGTGGGCTTTGAGGGCAGACTGTGTTTGAGCCCGAACCCTTCCCCATTTACCTTTGTGATCTCTGAGTCCGATTCCTCTGTAAACGAGGGGGTGTGTACTTTTGTCCGGAGATTGCAAGGAGCAGTTAACTTACCAAAAACCACCTAGCGCTCTGACTGATGGGTCACAGACCCTCCATAAATGGTCGTTAGGATTATGATCACTCCCCGACCTTTCAGTCGAGAGGAGGGAGTCCCGTTTTTGTATTCCGGTGTTACACTTTCTTTTTTGTTCTTCACAAGGATTCGTGGTAGGTCCTCTGGCCCTTGGAGCACTTATTTCTATAATTCAGAATAACGTTTTTGAAGAACGTATGGAAACTAATTGTCCTCCTGAGTTCTTGCCAGTCTGTACTGTAATTGGGGGCTTTATAAGGTTAAAAATATTGCCGAAGAACCTTTGTTCCAGCATTTGTTGGCTGTTTTGAAATCGAAGGAGTGACCTTGCAGACTTCCAATTTTTCTAGAAGTATGTATACTTGTATAGCTGCAGGCTTTTAAAAATTGTGCTCTGTCATTTTTCCAATTAGTGTTAAGGTCACAAAAATTCAGTCCTAAAATGGTGCAAGCATTTTCTCTCCCCCCCTTTTATCAGATACGATTCATTAGTTCAGTCCCAAGCCCGGGAGCTCTCCCTTCAAAGACAGCAGATTAAGGATAGCCACGGCATCTGTGTCATCTACCGGCAACACATGAATGCCATGATCACAGCGTTTGAGCAGTTGCTGCAGGCCAGCGACGTGGATCGCGACGTGGCCGAGGGTTTCCAGGAGCAGCTGAATCAATGTGCCGAGCTGCTCGAGAACTTGGAAAAGCTGTTTCTCAACGGTAAGTGGGGCAAGGGATGGCGAGTCTTAAGATACATCATTTGTCGATCCAGGACTTCTTTTGGGGGGGCCGGGGAGAAACCGACTCCCCGGCAGTACTTCCGTCCGCTCTGGTGAGGGGACAGCAGAGCCACGCCGACTGCCCTCCCTTCCAGGGACGGCCTCCACGTGCTGGGTGGTCCTCACTGTTCCAGCCCGGGCTCCTGCTGGTGAGGCACCGCCCCCAGCACCGGCCCCGTGCTCTAGATTGCTCTTAATTTTCAAGAGAAGATGGAAATTGGGTTTTTTTTTTTTTTTAGAGGGAGGAAGTGCTAGGAACTCATGAGTTTTAAATGTTGGCAACACTCAACAAAATGAGCAGACAAAAAAACCCCCAGACATTTATGGGTAAAAGAAATATATTCAGGGGTCAGAGGTGGTGAGAGGAAGGATAAAAGAGAACCTTTGTTGAACAGTTGCTGGGTGCCAGGTACTTCAACAGATGTTATTGCATTTAAATAAAAATCATATTGCAATTTTTTTGAGACTAGAACAAAGGGTTCTTTTTTACTGTGTACCCAGCTTCATCAGTTTTGCCGTATTTGCTTTGTCATTTTCTCTTTCTCTCTGTGTGTGTATTCAGATCTTCCTCCATTTATGATGGGGTCATATCCCAACAGACCCATCATAAACTTGAAAACGTCGGAAGTCAAAATGCGTTTAACCCACCTAACCTGCCCAACGTCATAGCTTAGCCCAGCCCGCTGTAAACGTGCCCAGAGCCCCACAGTAGCCTACAGCTGGGCGATAGCCTCTCACAAAGCCCATTTTATAATAAAGTATTGACTCTCTCGTGTTTGACATTGGAGGTGGTACTGAAGTGAGAGACAGAATGGCAGCGTGGGTCCAAGATGCTCTATCGTGATGGCGTGGCTCGCCAAGAGCCGTGGCTCGCTGCCGCTGCCAGGGTCACCAGGGACAGTCGAACCGCATCATCTCTAAGATGAAAATTCAGAATTTGAAGTACAGTCTCTACTGGATGCCTGTTGCTTTCACACCATCCTAAAGTCGAAAATTGTAAATTGCACCATTATAAGTCAGGGACCATCTGTATACAATGTTATTATTATTATTTAAAGATTTTATTTTTAAGTAATCTCTACACCCAACGTGGGGTTTGGACTCATGACCCTGAAATCAAGAGTCACACGCTCTCCCATCTGAGCCAGCCAGGCACCCCTCTAAGCACCCGACATTATTATTATTATTACGCAGGAGCCCACCATTATCGTCATTGCCATCATCATCATCATCATCATCATCGTGAGCCCTCCAAGGGTGGATTGGCGATATCATGTCCCTTCCCCCCTCCCCTGCCCCAAAAGTGTCAGAGTGTGTGACCCCTCACACTGAGGACACTGTTTTATGTAGCCACAGCACCATTATTAAATCTATGACATAGGATCGTTATCTCATATACAGTCTACATTAAAATTTCACTGATTGATTCAGTAATGTCTTTTATGAGTCTTATTCCTGATTCTGATCCAGGACCTACTCCCCACATTCCATTTAGCTGTCGTGTGTCTTTGGTTGTCTTTAACTTTCTCCTTCACCCTTTGTCTCTCATGACGTGGACCTATTTGAAGAGTTCAGGCCAGTGCCCCAGTTTGGGATTATCTGTTGTTTCTTTGGGACTGGATTAGATAAATTCAGTGAGATTAGTTACGTGGTTTGGGCACGAATGCTGCATTCAATATTGTGTTCTCCATACTGTGTTGACGAGGCGCGTGCCGTCGGCTTGTCCCGTTGTTGGTGAAAATAATTTTGATCACTTGGGCTGAGGTGATGTGTGTCCGGTTTCTCTGCTGTAAATGACAGTATTTCCCTGTGTGACGTGTAAGTAATTACTGGAGGGTACTTTGTAATCCGGTAAGTGTCTGGCTCCTCTTTGGATGTTTACCTGGATTTTACTGGATGTTCCTTCCCTCCGCTCTCACTGCGATGCTGGCAACGTGGTGATTTTCTTGCTCATGCCATCATTCCTTCTTCATTTCTTATCAGATGGCATCTGCTAGAAGGATGAACGCTCCCTGTATCTCCCTTTTTGTTTATGTGTTTGTTGCTTATTTGTTTATATTTGTTTATTAGCGTTGTGGACTTGTAGCTTCTTATTTTATTCAATAGATTAGTATTCATTCTGTCATTCTACTGATGCTCAGATTGTTTGAGATTTGGCGAGTGTTAATTCCTCTTGACAGGTCTCCATCTTTCTGGGGAGCACTTCTGTACTTTCTGGAACAAAAGAAAGATGTTCCAGCCTCATTGATACGGTGCCCGCCCTGAATTAGCCATTTCTCCAGGGAGCCCTGGTTCATCTTACTTGTTTCAAAGATTCTTCTCACTGCAATGGGACGGCACTTTATTTTTTTTTTTATTTTGTTATTTTTTAAAAAGGTTTTGTTTATTTATTTGACACAGAAAGAGTGAGAGAGGAAACACAAGCAAGGGAAGCGGGAGAGGGAGAAGCAGGCCTCCCGCTGAGCAGGGAGCCCGATGCGGGGCTCGATCCCAGGACCCTGGGATCATGACCTGAGCCGAAGGCAGCTGCTGACTTGACGGAGCCCCCCAGGCGCCCTGTAGTTCTTTTCGTTTTTAGGCTAAGGGTATATAGTCGGGTATTAAATTTAAAAGTTCCGTGGTTTCATTCTTTCTACAGTGTTGATATGTTATTCATTTGAAATATAATTAGATTTACTTATTTCTCTTTGTGCTCGGTGTTAGGCTTCCCCTCCCATTTTTACTGATTTAATTTTATTTTTTGAATATGAAAAATATGAAGGTGGTTCCAGAGTTAAAACTTTATCCACTTAAATGGCCTCTCTGAAGCCATTATCTTTGTCCCTCTCCTTTATATCCATTCGTCTGACTCTCCAGCCCACCTTTCTTTCTCAAAGCTCCTGGAGTTGGGCTTTCAGCCATGCCAGCCTCCACGCAAACGGCATGTGCCCGAGGGACTGGCACCTGCCACTTTGCTGAACCTGGCCATCGGTTTTGTGCCGCACCTCCCTCACCTTGACAGCAGACTTGGATGTGGTCAGCCCCCTCCCTTCTGGGGGAGATCCTTTCCTCCCTGAGTTTCCAAGTGGATACCACCCAGTACCTCTCCCACTCACTCGCTGCCCCTTCGAAGCTCTGCCCTCAACGTGTGCTGTAAATCCGACCAGCTTGCACCACCTCGTTGCTGCCACGGCTCTGGTTTGCCATGGTCTCCCCTCGTGGGTTATTGCAGTCCTTGTCCCCCCAGGGGCCCGGGCTTCCCCCCCAGGGCCCACCGTGGCCCCTTCCTGCACAACAGACAGAGTGATCTTTTCAGAATGTAAGTCAGGTCATGTTCCTTCTGCTCAAGATCATAGGCTTTCCTTGGTGCGCTGTAAGAATTAAATCATGAGCACGAAGCCTTGACTCAGGGCTGGGTGCGGGCTGACAGGGGCTCTGTGCTTGCCTGTGTATCTCTGCCTGTCGAGAGTCGGGGGCTTGTCCTCAGAACAACCTGCTTTACTTGAGGAACTTCGCCTTACGGAGGAGAGTCAGTTGCCCAAAGTTATAACCGACTTGGCGAAACCAAGGTTTGACCTTCGTTCTTCTGTCTTCATACATTGCAAAACAGATGGCTCATGAGGGTCCACATATGTTCAACTTAATTCCAAGAAAGAACGTGGGATAGTTTGGGCTTCTGGGCCCAGGGAATGGTTCCCGAGTTTTCTAAGGACCCCAGCAGCCCAGGCCTGCTGCAGACTTGTCCTAGTACCAGCTCCCCCGGACCTTGAGGCCCAAGGTCACGGGCACAGTTGACTCTTCCCAGCTTTGTGAAATCTACTTTCTCTTGACTAAGGGTTTCCAAATAGGCTAGTTTTTATTTTAATATTGGAGAAATAACTCGGTCCTCAAGATAGAGCTGTATCTTTCTGGCCTGAGGCATTTTCTGTGTGTCTCTCTCTTCTTCCTGCAAGTCCTCGACCAGGGCCCGAGGAAGTGGGAGGCTGAGAGAGAGTGCCTCTGGCACCAGCTGCCCTCCCTCACTCATCCAACCGCCCCCGCCCTTGATTTGTTTTTCACTTATTTACCTTGACAAGCCCAAGGAGATCTCACTTCTTGTTTCCTGCGGGTTTGGAAGCAGAAGTGTTTCAGGCTTCGCAGACAACATAAACATAGAACTTTATTCTCTTGTACAAAAGGCATAAAAGTCTCAGGTACCTCGCGACAACTCCCATTCTTAGAGAATAAAATGTAACAGAGGTAGGTCTTTCTTGGATGCTATCTGAGGGGTCTGGCTTCTGAATTATGAAAGGAGCTTATTGTAAAATAGTTTTATATTTGAGGCGGTCGCATAGCATGAGTTCTTAAAAATTTTAAGTATAGTCTTTTCTTTCTTAATACAAAGCCGTACATGTTTATTGTGGAATAACAGATAAGCAAATACTCCTATAGTTGCATTATTTACACAGCAAAAATGAACACCCTGGAGTTTATCCTTCCAGATCTTTTTTATACGTACGTGTATTTTTGGTGGAGCTAGAATTGTTTGCAACCTTTCCCTTTGTTCCATTGTAGATAACAAATACTAACCTGCATTGTAAGTTTTAGTGGCTGCAGAACATTCTTTTGTATGAATGTACCATAATTTACTTAATCATTCCCCATTAGGTGGACATTCAGGTTGTTTCCAGTTTGGGGCTATTAAAAGAACAGCATATTGGAATCTTTGTATATATTCTTGCTTTCCTTTAATGATGTTTAGTTGGTTGAAACCAAGAAGCAGGATGATAGTGTGCCTTCTCACTATTTGCCAGGACCAGAGCCGGGATCTTTCCTAGCTTCACAGGCTAGGGATTTCACTAGGGTCCAGAATCCTGCAAGATTTTCTGAGTGCCTTTTTCTGGGCTGGGGATCTATAACTTTCCGATTGTTGAAGTGGGTTGGGACCCAAAGTAGATTGAGAGCTGGTGTTGCAGTCCCACAGGGTCCTTGCTCCTGGTGCCTCCCAAGGCCAGTAGCATAAGTCAGGAAGACAGCGTGCTCCTCAGGTATTTCTGAGGCAGCCCTGGGGAAGGTACCGAGAAGGTCGTGAGGTGGCCCCTTTCCTCCGTGAGCTCATCACATGTGTCAGGGTGTAGCCACGCGGCCAGAAGACAGCTGTGCAAGTCCTTTCCCTAGACTCTCCTCTGCCTGCGGGGATGAACCTACACCACTCATTTCTTCCAGGGCCTTCCACGGTCTGCCTTGTCCAGTTCGCTCCCCTCTCAGCGAGAATGATGGTGATGGCGAGGAGGAGGAAGAGGATGATGGAGAAACAGTGAGGAAGGATGGGCTTTCTTGGCTGCAGTTCTGTGCTGGGCATGTTCTCGGCCTACGAGAAGCTACTATTTGTCACCTTCATTAAATGAAGGAGGAACAGAGAAGGGAATGTCCTTGCTCGAGGTGACCCAGGGAGCGGCGGAGTCTGGGTTTGAGCCCGGGCAGTTTGCTTCCACAGCCGAGCCCCCTGGTGCTTCTCACACCGCTGTCTGGCCGTGTGGCCCGGCCGGTACTTCTGTGCTGCAGGCCGCGTGTGCATTTCCCCTCTTCCGGGATTTTGCTCAAACCCGTCCCTTTTCTAGAAGCCTTGTACTCTCTCTTCCCTTCTAGAAATTCTGTTCATCATCTAGGAAGCTTTCTTTGTTCACCCCAAGTGGAAGCAAAACTCTGTTTTTTTTTATCCTGGGTTGGTTGTAGTTTGCCTATGACGGTCGCGTCTGGCCTCGTGACGGATACTCTTTGTCAGGTGAAAAGAACAGAACCTCTGAAGCCGGGCAGACTTGAGTTCAAATCCAGCTTTAGGCTTCTCTTACCCTCTTAATGTTCAGATTTCCTCTGTGAGGGAACAGTACCTATCTTGCAGAGTTATTTGTGAGGATTAAATGAGATTATTTAAAGTGTCTGGTATCCCGTCTAACCAATCTTAGGCGCACAGGAGGTGACAACCATGATTTCTTGTGGGCGTATTGTATTTCTTCAGAGCGTAGACTCCTGGAAGGTGGGGGCCTTGTTTGGCCCTGGCTCCCAAACTAAGCTGGGGCCACACTTGTAGTGCCCAGTCAGGGTTTGATGACAATACTGACAGTTTTGTGTGGTTTGGATCTTACTCTCGGGCACCCTATGACTCAGTGCCCTCTCTCCATCTGGCCCACGTCGTGGGGGCTGGGAGGGAGGAGCCCCTGAGTTCCGAAGGGAAGGCTTCCTGGAGAAAAGGGGATCAGAGCCCAGTCTTCCATATTGGAAGTCACTGGGGAGGGGTATTGTAGGAGTGGTAAGGGGGCATGCGGGGTATAGTTAGCATGGTAAGCAGGCAATCGGAGAAAATGGAAGATCTTTCCTAAATATCCATAGCATCTGCCCTCTGCGTGGCCCCTTAGCTGCTGCTTATCTTGATGCAGCAGTGCTCTCCTGCCTCAGACATGTGTCCCTGGTCACCTCCTCTAAATCGTCCTGGGTGGTCCACACTGGCTCACGTTCATTTCCTCTGCAGACCTTCCCCGGTATCCCGTGCCGCCCCTTGTCACAGCCCTGTAGCGTAATCGTCCTTTGGGTCCCTCGGCCCCCCGCAGCTGTGACCTCACTGAGGTTACGATGGTTCCTCGCTCATCTCTTACCCTCAGCGTCGGGCACAGGCACCTGGAGGAACTCCGTAAATGTGTTCTCCAAATTCCTGGCGGATGGAAAGGAAGGAGCGTTTGGGTCACGTAGGAGATGCCAGGCTATGATATTAGGACGGGATTCTGTACGGTCAGTGGATTTGGAACGAGGGAGTACTGTTTCAAAAGAGGCTTTTCAAACAGAGGCAGCTTTCAGGATGGATCAGTGCAGGGAGGAGGGCGGGCCGACCGGTGACAGGACTGTCCTGCGTGATCGTTCTCTCGCTGGTTCCAGTATGGATCGGATAACTAGACGTCTGTTGGTTCGAAAGGATGAAGCCCCCCCGCTCCCACTGCCACCAACTGCACAGCTTTTCGGTGTAGCGGTAAGATTCGCCTGAAAGATGGGAGCAGCGCCTTCATGACATGCTTTCCAAGCCTCCCGAATAGCCTGACAGATGGTACGCTGTCACCTGTGCGAAGGCAGTTTCCACCGCGGAATTCAGTGCATCAGTTGTCATGATGGCCCTATGAGTCCCACGCTAACAATTTGTCATTTGGCTTTAAAGCATTCTGTCGCAGCAGGAGAATGGGCAGAATATAATTGTGGAGTCATTGCCAAGTCCGCACAGGATGTCCTATTTGAAGACGGAGAAACCCGGGCTTTGGATGGCCTCAGGGCACTTCCTTCTCGGGTCGTGGATTTTGTGAGGAGTCGAAGAGAGCTTTTTGTGATAGCTACACCCTGAATTTTGTGGTCAGGAGTCAGTCCCAGAGTGCTTCAAGCGCGCCCCGGACCAGTGATCCCCGGCCGGTGAAGTTGCCGAGGCGGGCGTCCGCGCTCCGAAAGCCCTCCGGTCCCCGAAGCCGGAGATGGTGTGGTCTCATGCGCGGGCGGGCCGGGCAGGTGGCCCGTGGTCAGGGTGTGCGTGTCAGCTGAATGTTGGGGAGCAGCCCTGCGCAGGTGTGAGATGGAAAGTGCTGAGCTGTCCTAACAGTGGTCGTCTCTGCCCATTCCCCGTGGTCTCGCGGCGGGGAAATGGGCCCAGGCCGACTGGCGGTTTCCCTCTGGACGAGGAGTATAGAGGACGGAGAGGGAGCCCCTCCATGAGGCAGAGGCCTGTCACCCTCCCCCTACCTTGCGGGGCGTCAAAACGTCACTGCATTTTTGGTCGGGATGTAACCAGGAGGATCAAGACCTAGATCTGGGGTTGAGCTAGCTCTGGAGTGTCTTCAGACCCCTTGCTTAACTGAAGCATGTAGTGAGGTAGGTGATGGGATGTCGGAGGAGGAGCGGGGACACGTTGGACCTCTTGCATTTCCGCCTCACTGTTAAGTGGAGATCCTGACCCTGTGCCAGTGTGATCGGTGTGAGGCCAGAGGACGTCGTCGTTGTCCTTGGGGCCTGGCACCTGATCTCGGGGGGCCCGTGTGACTCCTTCCCGCTGCCCGCCAGTGCCCTGCAGCGGCAGGTGACGTTCGAGCCCTCAGGATGTCGCACTGGCTCCCTGTGCCCACTGCTGTCCCGCTGGGGTGTTGGGGGAGCCCCGATAGCAGCACCCCCCAGCCCTAGGGAGCATGCATGTGGGGACCATGGGGCACAAGGCAAATGCGTGAGTCTCTGGTGCTCTTTTCCTCCACGCTGTGGTGTTCGAGAACTTTCCCTTTTAGGAGTAGTTTTGAAAATGGAATGTGTGGGTGCTGTTTAATTATAGTCTCATTTTTCAAGTGCAGTTCTAGAAGGGTTTGTTTTTTTCTTTAGCCACGCTTTTGCTTCTTTAAAGAGCTCATCCCAGTCTGCAATTTCCAGAGTTCTGAAGTATTTTTAACGTGAAGTTGTTCGTCTCTTTGAAACCTGGGCTCCTGTGTTTCCTTTCAAACAGCAAAGGCTGCCGGGCAGGGGAGAGCAGCGCATCTTTTACCCACTTACGTTCTGAGCTTTATTTTGTTTTCTTTCGCCATTTCTCGTCGTCACTCCCCTGCCGCAGGCCCTGGCTTATTCAGCTGCACTCATATACTCCTCTCCCTGCTAATCCCACTTCTGAGAGTCTCTCCTAAGGAAACCATTTAAATGCAGATACTGCTGTATATACAAAGATGTTTATTTCATTTATTTATAAAAGTGAAAAAGTGGAGATGACCTACATGTCAAATAGGGGACCGGCAGAAACTACGGTACATGCTTGCCCGCAGTGGAAAATTAATACAGTTATTCAAAATTAGGTTTCCAAGGCAAATTCAGTGAGAAAAGTCCCTATAATAAAATATGAAGTGAAAAGATGAAGTCCCGTACAGTGTCGCCCATGCCAAAATGCACGGAAGAAAGAATGGAAGGAAATCCATAACACGTCTGTAGTGGGCACCAGGAGGAGAGCGACGTTCTTTTTCTTGCTTCTGTTACCCATTTCCTGTAACGAGCATATATTCTGTTAGCATCAGAGTTTTTAGAGAAGGGAAGAGAACCTGCACCTAGCAGCACCTTGGTGATGGGGTTTTTAGATTCAGGGGTGTCACCCCCCTCTGAGAACTGCTGCCAGAGCGGGAACGAAGGGGGAGCCTCGAGTCTGAGTGTATTCTTGGTGATCCTCCTTTAAATTTCCGGGATTGTTACAAAGAGTATTTAAACAAGTGGAACGGGGCCTCTGCAATCGTCTGAGCAAGAAATTATTAGGGAATACTGGTTTTTAGTATTTCTTTCTTTCTTTGTTTAACGTCTTCCTTCTTGATGTTCTTTCTGCTTCTAGGAAAATCAGCTGAAGTGGACCTGAGCCCCCAGAACGAAGTGATGGAGAGGTGAGTGCGGCGTGGGGGACGGAGGCTGCGGTCGGTCTCCCGCTGGGTGTGCCGGCGCCCTCCTCTCGGGTCAGTTTCCCGCCTCTCGCGGGTGAGGCGCAGACACCTGGGAAACTGACGGGCCGCGCGCAAGCAGGCGTTTCCTCTGCGCCCCGCAGCCTTCATTCGGTGGTTTGGGGCCTTTCCTGGCATCTGTCTGTGGGTGCTTTGACGAGGATGACACGTTCCTCCTGTTGGCTCCTGGATCCCCGCGGGATAAGTTTCAGATGCCTTAGCCTGACCTTTGAGGCCCTGCTCAGCCTGACCCATCTTCCTTTCTCTCGCGTTCCCCATGCTTCGGTCTTACCTGACTTTGTATTGTTCCGCAGCCCGGGCCTGGACACGGGCTGTGCACTCGAGTTCTTCCTGTCGTAGTTTGAAAATGCTTCTTCAGAGTCCGTTGATGTGGCAATGCACCTGGCTGTCCCCAGCATCGCCGTCTCTCTCCTACATCCCAGGATCAGTTACTCTTCCTGTAGTCCTTGGCATGTGGTCACACTGCAGCACTTCCCGGCACATGGCGTCGTGGCACGCCCTGCACTTATCTTTCTACTCCCAGACTTCCTCGGAAGAGGAGAGGAGCTGGCGTGAGCGGTATTGGTGTGTGCCAGCCGCTACCCTAGGCCGTCACACTCACTCTTTCTGACCCTACCACGCAAGCACTATTGTTCCCATTTTAGGATGAGGAACCCGAGGATCGGACTTGCATGCTTGCCAGTAAGAAGCAGCGCTGGGATTTGAACTTGAATCTGTCAGACTCCTGGGCTCTTATTAGTGTTGCATGTTGCCTTTTGAGGACAAAAACTGTGTCCTGAATATCTCTATACCTGCTCCAGCCCTAACTATCTGGCATGTAATTAGAATTTTTAAAATGTTGAGGGAATAAACGTGTTGTATGCTTTCTTAGTTTGCCTCGATGGCCTGCAGGAAAGGTCAAGGTCTCGCCCCCTCCGATTCCTTGTTTAAAGGTTCTGACTGTTGTGAGCGCTATGGTTATTTCCCTCCTCTTTGGAGCAGTGACCCTTCGGCTTCTGGGGGTAAAATAAAGAAACAGAGACCAGAATTTTAGACTTCCTTGGCATCACAAAGGCACGACATCATTAGAGGGAGCAGGTGGGGACGCATCCCAGCTCACCAGAGGACGTTTCGGTCAGAGCCCACCGCAGTGTTTCCGCAGATCCCTCCCAGTGTAGCCCTCTACTTCGATCCTTCCAATAACGGATCACATCTCAGCGGCAGGCGATGGAGAGGGTGAGCAAGGCCTCCCAGAGTGGAGACCTTGTCGGAAGGTGTCTGTGCACCAGACAAGGACGAGTGGGGATGAAGGAGGAGCCTCGAGTCTGAGTGTATTCTTGGTAATACACTCGAGGTGCAGGGAACTCGAGGGTCGAGGCTGGAGAGGCAGGTGGGGCCGCGCGGGGCTGGTCCTCAGATTCTGTGTTATGAGTCCAAATTCTGTGCTGCGGGAAGAGGGGAGTCTTTGAAGGAGAAGAAGCTGGGCCTGGACAAAATCAGACTTGCCGCTGTGAAAGACGAGCGTGGTTGCTTGGAGAGGGGGCTGCAAGGAGGCAGGGAGCCTGCTTCAGCCCTCCTCAGCCATGTGTCACCCTTCCCGTCTCTGACAGGTTGGTTTCTTTTCCTTCTGTTCTGCCTTTTTCTGCTGTAGGCTTAGCGCTCACACGGGTCACTCCTAAGCTAATTAAATGGGTGCCCTTGGCCCATTCGGCACTTCTGCAAGGCAGCGGCAAGCCCGTGCATCCATCACGCTGTCTGAGTGAAGTTGCATCTGGTGTTTACCTGTTAATGAATGCGTTGCAGCTTTGGAGTCCTTTGCTCTTGTCTGAGCTCATGAATAATGAGACAAGAAGTAATAGCAAAAAGTGGGAGAAAAAAGGAGCTTAAATTAAGGAGCTTATCTATAATGGAGATTCATGTGGGCTTTTCACCCAGTTCAAGGTGTTTTTCTTCATGGCTCAGGTGGCTCTTGGGAAATGCAGGTTAATAATCACATGATTGCCGGAACGGTGGCATTGAGACCTGCGTGGGGGCCATGAGGGTTTTGAGATTTTTAAGCCTATAAGGTCACTTCATGGGTTTGGGTTGGCCTCCTGCATTCTCCTGGGGCCGCAGAGACAGGCAGACCTGGGCTCAAGCTGTGAGACCGTGGGCAATCTTGTCCTTTGCGCAGGAGGATGGTCCTCTCCAGCTCAGAGGGTCTGTGGGGACGCGCAGGACGGTACGTCTAACACGCCTGGTACAGAGCGGGCACTGGCCCGTGTTCTCCCTCCCCGTGAGTCAGACAGTGGCTCCCCCTTCTTCTTGGGCTCCAGACTCAAGCCCACTGAGCGCTTTTTGGTTTTAGGGTGACCTCACTAATAAAATGCCCTAGGGAAGCAAAAGGGCTCCAAAACGAAGTCGCAAATACGGGGAGATCACAAAGGGCCAAGTAACCTTAAGTGTTCCCAAGCCCCGGTCCTGGCTTGGGATCTTAGTGTGGGAAACGATTTCTCTTCCAATCCCGACGGTGAAGGATGGAAGAAGACAGTGGCACCTACCAGCACATCCTCCCCGAGTCCCCCGAGCCGTCTGCCTCTCACGCGTTGTCCGATTGTGAAATGTCCGAGAAGTCGTCCGTCCTCTCACGAGACCAGAAGCAAGACAGCGAGACCGGGAAGACCTCGGTCTTGACGAACCATTTCTCTCAAGGTAAGCTAAGCTTCGCTAAGTGAGCGTTTTAGACACGGCCAAGGCTTCCTGGTCTCAACAGTAATTTGCCATCTTGCCTGAGTAAGCAGAGTGTAGCGACATTTGAATTTTGGTCTGATGGAGGGAGATCCTGGCAGGGCCGGAGCTGGCCGTTCAGAGTACCATTTATCACTGGGGAAAGCTGCGGTCGTTGGAAGTGTTGGTGATTGGGGAAGAGTCATTTTTATTTCTTAATGATGACTTATTATGCGACTCGCCGTTTCCTTGCTCTTCTCACAGTGGCTGAAACCAGGCTGGCAAGCACTGACGTTCTGTGTCCATTCCAAGTCTGGTTAATTTCCTGTTGTTCCATTTAGACTCTTCTTGAGGTCCTGTCACTTCGAAGACCCTTGCTTTGAATTGTACAGATGCCCCAGAGTACCTCACCACCTACCCTCCACCCGAACCGCCCTGAGGATATTCTGTAATTCTAGCCATCTGCAGTGTTTGCCTTTAGTGTGGGACCCTTCGTCCATCCTGCCGCTGACCGTGGGCCACGGGCTCGGTTGGCAGAATCAGCCTCCCGAACCTCCCCCTGCCCCTGAGCTCTCCTTTCCCTCCTCTGTATTTGCAGTCTCGATTACCTCCTGTTGGGGTATTAGGTATGAGGGTACCGGATTGGCAAGTTTTTCCTAGGAAAGGGCAGAGGAGAGTTTGGGCTGTGTGGTGCGTAAGGTCTTGGTTGTGATCACTCAGGGCTGTTGTAGCAGAAGACCAGATGTAAGTGAATGAGTGTGGCTTTGTTCCAATAAACCTTTATTTACCAAAACAGGTGGTGATTGGGTCTGAGCCGGGAGCTGTGGTTTTCTGACCCCTCGTTAGATTCTGGACCTTAGCTGACCCCCTCTCTCTCGTTTCTTCTAGTAGTTATTTGCAAGGCACCCGGGATGAACCCAGAGCACGAGTCAGACCCTGGCACGTCCTTTCTCAACACTTTTTGTTGACACCTGATCACATAGAAAGAACTGCCGTTTTCAAAAATTCAGTCTTTTTTAGCAATACCCCCCCCCCCCCAACCTCCGCTTTGTTTCAGATGAACTTTACGTGGAGGCCTAATGTTGTAATAGAGATACGGGTGAGACTTTGTCCTCCATGGTGGCTCCTGAGGCTCCCCTGGGATACTCGGGGCCCGAGGAGCACAGTTTGAAAACCTGCCCAGAGCATGGAGTACCCACGTTTGGTAGAAGTGCGGTGTCAGCCGGGCTCCTGCTCGTAGCCAGTCACCTAGATTTGCTGTCTTTGGGTTTCCGGCTGTATGCCTGTGCGATTTCTGTGAGTTACTGTGTACCAGGTTTCTCTCGGTTATTTCTGGCTCTTTGATCCGCCTTCTCCTCATTTGGGTCAGAACCATGAGTTGTTTCCCTGTCCTTAGCTGCGCTTCCTTCTGCACCGTGTCGGCCTGGCAAGGAACTCAGTCCATTCCCAAGAACCTCGGAGACTGTTTTTGTGGGAGGAACACCCTTGATTGAGGGCTGGAGGAATTACAAGGGCGAGAGGGTTAACAAGCAAGCCAGATCATTTAATGAGAATACTCGAGAGCCCTGTTCTTTAAAACCCTTCTGCTCAGGTATGGGCACCTCGCTCTAGATTCCTCTTGCCAGCCCCTCTTTTTTCTACCCTCCCACACGTCTGCCACCCCAGCCTTGGTTTATTTCCAATACAGAACCTTTTCGGCATCTCCTTAAGTCTTATGATTTGGGGGACCCATGACCTTGGGCTTGTCACACCCTCCTCATGCATTAGCAGGCACTTTGCTGAAGGGGGACAGGACTCTGGAGCGACCCCGATAAGCCCACTGTCAGCTTTTCTGGTTTGCTTGTCTTCAGACTTTGGGTCTCTGCATCTGTTTTTCCCTTTTGTCATGTTTATATTCTAAGTAGAGAGATAATTTAGTATTTTTCCTTTCCGCACGTGACATTCTATCATGAGCTTTTTCTAACATGTTGTTACATACCATCATTTTCAGTGGCTTTAGAATAGTCCGTTGAATGGCTGAACTGCAGTTTTCCTTATGTTCCCCTTTTGCTGAACATTTAAGTCATTTCTAAAATTTCACAATTGTGAACACAGCCCCAGGGAATATCTTTGAACATGAAGCTTTCCCCTTTTTTTGGCGCATTTTTCTTAACCTAGATTCCGTAGGGTGGGACTAGTAGGCCGAAGAGACACACACGGTCGTCGCTGGTTGCTTCTTGCAGGATTTACGGTTTCGAAAAGTTAGCATTTGTCAGAAGGATATTTATGAGAAGAGGGACAGTTGTTTTTCTCCCATTTTGTAAAGATGAGTCTAGTGTTTCCTTCTCTTCGGTTGGGGCTGCATAATTAATAAGCGGTGTCCAGTTCAACTGGGAATGTTTCCTTAAGCCCCGATGATGAGTCCGGCTCCTGGCCAGACTCCGTAGCAGGTGATGTGTACCGATGGCTGCTCCGCATTATCACCCCAGAAGCCGGCCGCGTGGGATGTGGACACAAACCAGCAAGGAGGACCGCTATGAGAATAGATAAGTCCCGGCCTCGCTCCGTCCTCACTAGCGGCTGGAAGATTCTCAGGGCAGCAGGGCAGGGACGGGAGGTGTGGCCAGGAGTTTGCTGCAGACAGGGTCTTTCAGCGCCGGGCTGGCCGCGAGGGCCTCATGCATCCCACCAAATGACTTGCCACACTTCTGGCATTAACAGGAGATAGCTGAAGGTCTGGGAATTAAGTCGTCTAATAAACATTCAGATTCATGGCAGGATTACTATTTAATTAGGAAAAGATCTGTAACATTGTACTACTTTTAAATGAAAGTCATTTTGGAGGAATTAAAACTGGGTCATAACATTAGTATAATGTTTTAAAACAAACATTATGAAGACATACGGAATCTACCGTAATTGATGAATTAAAGACATTAATTTTGCCTTTGGATACTTGATGTGGTTATGCTTTAAACACTGAATCTAGAAACCTACCTCCAGATTGCAACTGTGCGTCTTTCTTTCTTTGTTAAAGTGAGATGTGGCAGTAGCTGAGAAAAATAGGACATGCTCATTATAGAAAATTTGGGAAATTTAAATTTTTACGTGTTATTAAATGTTACATTGAGATAGAATATAGAAGTTTTGAAACCCCTGAAATCTACCACCCAAAGGCAACTGCTGTTAATATCTAGGGGTAGATTTCCTTATTTTGTGTTTATGTGTCTTTTTTTGCCTGCCAATTTTTAAACAGAGTTATAATTATGCTGACTAATCCATTTTGTATCTGTATTTTTCGTACTATTATATGGTCTTCGGAATAGGGTTTCAGTAGCTGTGGAATAGTGCATCACCGTAATGTAATATAGTTTACTTAATAATTTGAGTCATGTTCAGTTTTTATTGTTCTATAATAGTGCTTCAGATGAACGTTTTCATGTGTTCTGGCAAATGGTCGTCAGCATCTCTGGTGATCTCTTTGCGTAGATTCCTAGAAGTAGAATTATTTGAGGAAAGACATTGGAAAAGAACCTTTCTAAGGCGGATGATAAAAATAGACCCCAGAAGTCACACGCATTTATATTCATACGAACAGGATGTCCTCTGGAGAGTACACCCTTCTTACCATTTTCACTGGCACTGGGGTGACTGTTTTGCTTGGTTTTTGAACCTTAACTGAGAAAATGATAAATGGATAAACATATTCCTTTCAAAGGAATATCTGGATTCATTATGAAAGTGGCTAAATCCACTCTCGGGCAATTCAGGCAGACTTGAAAGTGATCTGTTAGTTTCACCATAAGGAAGATTTTAAATTAATATTTGATATTTAGAAGAATAAAGGGCCGCATTAGAGTCAGCATTAAAATTGCATGGAATATAATTTTTCCACGTGATACAGAACTCCCTGCTCGTGGAGGGCCGCAGAGAACCCGTACAGAGCTGTGTCCGTGGGCTGTGGGCAGTCGCTCAGCCTCACCAAGCCCGGGAGAGCGCTGCCAGTTACCGACGATCTGAACACATTTGGCACGACTTGCAATTTTAAGATCCTTGCATAATCTGTAAATTATTTGATTTGTTGGGGGCTTCAGATTTTAAATTAAAAATAACTCTCCCTCCTGTAGACTTAGTAATGGAACACATACAAGAAATCCGAAGTCTGAGGAGACGTTTAGAAGAATCTATTAAGACAAATGAGCAGCTTCGGGGACAGCTGGAACGGCAGGGGTCTGAACTCGACCCAGGTAAGGGGGAGCTGCCCCGGAGGGCTTCTCCGCGCCTGCGAGGGCTTCACCCCGGGCGCGCTGCTCCAGGTCAGCAGGCCCTGTGCTGGGGTGAGCTTCCCCTATCGCATGGCCCACACCCCGTCACACTCACTGCTGGCCAGAGAGCTCTCGGCCCGGATGCCGACCCTGCTACTTACCTCCACGGCGACCTCACTAAACGCTGCAGACTGTCAGTTACAGTGACTTACTGGTAAAGGGGTGGGGGGGGGATCATCCCCGTTTTATCCCGTGGCGAGGAGTTCCGTGAGCTGGCTGGAGCAGAGCGGCCCCCCTGCCGCTGGCACTGAAGGGGTCTGCTGGCCTCTGCAGCCTGAGTGGGGCCGGCTCCTCCTCTGACTTTGGTCGCTGGAGAGAAATACAGAGGTATTTTGAACTAAAACAGCGGTATTTCGTCTTTTTGTCAGTAATGGATCTTAAAAGTATTAGCTTGTTAGCGGTTTGGTGAGTCTCCCAGGCCGGCGACGAGGTTGCCAGTATGCCTGCATAGAGACATGGTGAGTTCTGAATGGAATATTCTTCCAGGCAGGACTTAAAAATATGTCTTTTTCCCATAAGGAAGACATTCACATGGTACAAAGCTTACTGCCTCCCTTCTATGCCCATTCCTCCTGCCCTCCCTTCTCTCTTCCCACCTCTGTTGTCTTGCACACCTTACGGCGCCTTTTCAATGCACGTACGAATATAAGTGCTTACTCTTTCCTTCACCTCGAATACTTCATATCTGTCATTCGGTCCCTTTTTTTCATTGAACGGTGTATCTTGGACATCTTTCCTTATTGCTCCAAAAAGATCGTTTTCATTCCACGAAGAATGTATCTTGAGAGCAGCTGTGTGCCCCCAGGAAAAGCCCGAGTTTGTTAGGGAGTCGCACTGAGTTGAGCGTGGACCCGGGTCTTGGGCAGGTCACCCCGCCTCTCCCAGACTTCATTATTTTATAAAACCGAGCCATCCGGAGAGTCAGTGAAGCAGCGCTCCGAATAGGGCCTTGCTCCGTGCCTCCCTCAGGAAGTGGTGGTTTTCTTGGTCATTATCAGGTTATTTTACTCTTTTATTTTGTATAACATTATCAGCTTAGCATCGCAGAGCCCTGCAACAGGTGGGGATGCAAACATTTTAAGGGAACTGAGTTCTAGAAAGATGTACTCAGTGGCGGCAGCACTTGAGTCCTTGGACCCCTTGAGTCCAGTTCTCATTCCTGCCTAGCCCATCATAGCCCTCTGCTTAGAAGGATCTTTCCAGAGGGCTGTATGTGCTGATGTGCCGAGGTCTGTGAGGTAGAGTGGATCCTCGCCTCTCTCTCTCTCTCTCTCTCTCTCTCCTCCCTCCTCCCCCATCCTGCTTCCTCCCTCTCTCTCACCCCCAGGGAAATTGATTAACCTGAGTTATTAGTCATATCAAACACCGGGAAGAAATACATGCCCGGGCCCTTCACATTCACTCGTGGTAATGCCTGAATTAGATTCATTCTGTTTTACATTTTTCCTGGCAAATCCAATTACAGAATCATTCGGGGGCTCAGATGGCCACCAGCTACAATGGAGCTGGCAGTGTCGCTCTGGAGAGTGATTCACTCTGATGGGAAGGTTTACCAAAAGGCATTCATAAAGTATTTACACCGCTGGAAAGACACGCCGTTCTCCCCGTGTTGTCACACTCTCTGGAAAGACAAGGGAATAGGAGCGGCCCGCCTCCCCCCTGCTGTGAGGCGTCGTCCGGGGAGCAGGTCTGAGAAAGGCACGGCTCCTTGTGATGCCGAGGCCGAATGTCGTGAAACACTGTCGCCTCGCGGGGTAACTTATCATCAGGTGGAGGAGCCGGGAGTGGCGGCCTTCCGAGGACACCCCGCCCGCCAGCTCAGGCTCTGTCCGGCTCTGGCCTCTGGCCTGACTCTTCCCCCGAGAAGCGGCCCCCCCAGCTGTGGCCGGAGCCGACTTCTGTAGGATTGTTCCCGTTCATCCAGATGGCGCTTCGGTCCTGTTTTTGGCTCCAGCCCACCACCAGTTACGATATTAATATAAATGGTAATAGCAGTAATAATAACAACATGGATCATTTTTACTGGGCTAGTGGAGACTTAGGGAAGTGACGTGATGAGCCTGAGGTCATGCAGCTATTAAGAAGCCGGAGCCATGATTCAGACCCAGGTGGCTCGGAGAAGACACCAGGGTTCATAGGGGAGAGTAGAGGGGACTGGCGGGGAGAGACACGTGCGAATGAAAAATTACACGGCGCCGTGAATCACTAACACGGGGAAAGGTGGTGCTGGGGAGCGGAGAGCGTGTGCAGCGGCGGCTTCTGGGAGGCCTGGCGTCCCACCGTCCTTACGGGGAGTTTGAATGTTACCGGTAATCAGTTGTGCACTGCGGTGCTTTCAGCTGCAGAGAACAGAATATGAGTGAAAACTGGTGTAAACAATGGGGATTTATGTTTTCTGACCTAACAAGAGATCCAGACGCAGGCAGTTCCAGGCAGGTTTACTGGCTCAGTGACAGGCTAGCAGGGCTGGGGGTCAGTCTCCGTGAGGACCGTGGTCGTTCCAAGCGTCACGTCCTCTCAGGACAGTGTCCACAGCATGGGAACGAAGATGGTGGGGCTCATCCCTGCCCTTCTCTTTTCATCCAGGTGCAGAATCTTTCCCAGAAGCCTCCAGCAGGCTTCCCCTCAGGTCTCATGCTCTAGCTGTCCCAGAGTCTAGGAAAGCAGTCTGCCTCTGCGGGGTGGTAAGGAAGGCCAGGAGGGAGGCATCTGCCTGCCCCATGTAGAGAGCCCTGTGCTCTCCTGAGGGTCGCATGTTCCCGTGCTCTGGATGTCACATATGGTGCAGGGATAGAAAGCTGGGTGTGTGTCAGGGCAGCCGTCCGGCCAGAGGAAGAGGTAGCATTTTAGGAGATGGACCACAGCCTGGGCTAAACTGATCAGAGTTTGTAAGTGATCTCAAACCTAGTCTGTCTGACTTCAGACCCTGATCGTCTTAGTAAACAGACTAGACAGCCAACTTAAGCTAAGAGTTGAAAGATAAGTGCGGTTTTGATAGGTGAAGGAGCCGGGCATTCTAGGCACAGGGCATAGAGATGTGCAACCGCACAGTGTGCGGGGGCACAGGTGTGGCCCGGACCGGCTGCGTTCAAGGACACTAGAGTCGAGGGTGTGGAGGGAGGGGGTTGTGCATGAGCTTGGAGTGAAGTCACGGAGATCTGAAGTGTGGGCCTTGGGTTTGGTTTGTTCACTTGTCTGTCTTCGTCATGGAGGGCCGTCGAGTGTTTCTGAGCAGAGAGATCATGGGCGGACTGGGCGCAGCCCCACTTGCAGAGTAGCAGGGAGGCAAGGTCAGGGCGCACTGATAAGGTCTGAACTATAGGGACAGAAAAAGAGTGAGTCAGCGTCTGAGGCATTTGGGAGGAAGAGCCAGCCGTCGTGATTGCCGGGGTGGGCAGTGTTGAGGAGGGCTCCGGTTTTGCTCGGAGTAGGGGTGGTGGAGATACTGTCTGCAGGGGAGGGCGGAAACGAACCTGTCCACCTCAGGTCACGCTCAGGAGGTAAGAATGGGGGAGCGGCTCTTGCCACCTCTTTCATGCTCACTCTCGTTTCCCTTTGGGCTCTGGTGATACCTCATCTGGAGTGATTTCCATTGCATGTTGTGTTTCCTTATTGTTTAAAACTGTTTTCTAGAATGTTCCATCCATATTGATCTGGTAACCATAAATCACTATTTATGTATGTTTTTATAGGTTCTACAAATGCTTTTGCTTATGGATCAGAGCTGCATAATTCTCTGACGTCAGAGATCTGTTTCCTGAGGAAGCAGAACCAGGCCCTCAATACGATGCTGGCCAAGGGATCCAGAGGTAGGAACTCAAGGAGCCACTGGCAGCCTGGACCCCCAGAACCCTCTGTGGCACGGAAAGAATGCACTGGAGTCTGACCAACCCAGGTTCACATTCTGTGGCTCTGTGACTTTGGGCAGTTCACTCAACCTCTCTGAACCTCAATATTCTTAGCTGTGAAATAGGAGTACGTATTGGGATACCTACAGGGCTGTTGTGATAGTCAGCGCTGCGAAGCTCTCAGCACAGTGTCTCTGATAAGTCCACAGGTTACCGTGGAAGACAGAAAGACTGGAAATCTATTACTGCCAAAATCTCATCCAGAGATTCCCTCTTATCAGGAAGGTTTTTCCAGTATTTCTTAGGAGGATCTTTTCTCTTAATTGTTTCTTTTTGGAGCTTAGCCCACGAATAGCTTTCACCTACATTATCTCTCAATACTTGAAAATGTTTCTGGACAGAGGAATTATTGGCGGTGTTTTGCAGATAAGAACCTGAGGCCTAGGGAATTGACCCGCTAGTGGTCCCGGAGCTAGAAATCTGTAGAGCTAGGAGTTGGGCCAGCTTCTCCCATTCTCCCCGGAGGATGTTGATGCTGCTTTTGGCTTACGAGACAGAATCGAGGCTTTTGAAGATTATTCATTCACTCAGCAAATGTGTCAGGGCCTGTGTAGACTGAGAGAGAAATGAATGGGTCCTGGTCCCTTCCCTCAAAGGGCTTGTGGTCTGATGGGAGAGGCAGCCAGGCAACCCCTGGCAGGCCCCCCTGAGGGTCAGCCAGGACAAAGGCAGGCTCGGGGAACACGGGACCCTGGGGACGGTGTCTTGACCCAGGCGAGGCTCGGCTTCAAGAGCTCAGTCCAGCAGGCTAAACAGGGGTTCGCCACGGTGCCTGAGGTTTAGAAGAGCCAGGGCCTTTTAAATAGAAGAAAGAGAGCAGACAAGACCCTAGGTGTCAGAGGCGGGGAGAGCATGGACCAGTCGGGAACGGCAGGAAGCCTAGCGTGGCTGGAGTCCGAGGGAGGAGGGGCACACTCGCCAGAAATCGTCATGCCGCGGCGAGGGCTGGTGTCCGAAGAGCCGGGTCTCCAGCTCCGCTCTGGCCTGTTTGGCTCTGTGACCTCGGGGAAGTTTCCACCGCGATCCTTTGTTTCCGCCCGGAAAACGGGGAGAAAAATAGTGCCTCCTCGGAGGTTTGCTACAGAGACGAAATCAGACGGTCCACGTGCGGGTGCTGGTGTGAGGCCTGCAGGCAGGGCGGCAGCCACCAGCGGCCCCGCAGAGAGCTGGCCCGGGGGCCGCCGACGCCTCCAGAGCGCTGGCGAAGCCTCGCGCTGAGCCCTTTACGTGCAGTATCTCAGTCCATCCTCGCAACGGCGCGTGTGGGGGAACCGAGGCACAGAGAAGGCAAGGAGGCCGCCGAGGTTCTGGCGCCCGTGGGCGGCAGAGTGCATCACGCCCGGGTCACGCTCTTTACTGCGCATCTCCGGGCCCTGGCGTGTTTTATCCCTCAGCGGAAGTGCTGTTGGCTCAGTCTGAGCCGTGGATGGGGGCTTGCCGACCTCGCTCCCTCCCGCGCGTCGCCGGAGTTGGGGGCAGGTTCTTGCCTCTGTCTATAATTTATACCCACTGTTTGCTCTGCGAAGGCACAGTGACTGGGTTTGCACGGCCCATTATTGTATAGAAAATTAAACAGGCCCATTTCATCCCAGTGACGTTTAATCTGCAGTCTTGATGTTGACAGATTTATCTGCCCAAAATGCATAAGATAATTGGAATGCCAAAATCATAAATGCCAGATTAAATCTCGCTCTGCTTTGTATTCCGGGAGCGCTCGAGCTGAAGTGGCGTGTTTGCGTAATAAGGTTGGAAAAAACAAATGGTGTCTCTTCTCAGTGGCGCTTTTTTGTGTTTGCAGATAAACAGAAGGAGAATGAAAAGTTACGCGAGTCCCTCTCCAGGAAGGCTGCGAACCTCGAGCTCCTCCAGCGAGAGTATGCCTGTGTGAAGGGGGAGAGCGAGAGGCTGCAGAGAGAGGTCTGCGAGCTGGAGCAGCACAACCAGCAGCTGCTCCGGGAGGTGGGCAGCAGCCGTGGCGAGCTGAGCAGGTAGGGCTCAGTGCCCCCCAGCCCCGGCCCTGCTGGCCGCACCAGGCGTCCAGTCACAGGGCGGGCACGCCGGCCCCTGCCCGAGCGCCGGGCACCTGATGTCGGGCGGGAATAAAGCGCGTGGGGCAGAATCGTCTGAGCAGACGGGGGTCTGGGGGGCAGAGCGCTGATCTTGATCCAGGGGAGGTCAGGGGAGGCCGCTCTGAAAGAAATGGCATTTGAGCCTCGCCCCAAGGCAGCGAAGGGGCGGCGCCCTGCAGCTAGTGGGGTATGGGGAGGCTCATTTGCAGCAGAAAGGGAGGGGCCCTGGGGGGTGGTGTCCTTGGCCCATGCAGGGCAGAGGAGGGAGGCCAGTGCACCTGGAGGGAACGGGGGCAGAGAGATGGCCGGCTGCCCAGGCCCGCAAGCCCTCGCAGCCAGCCGTGGGAGGGCCTCGGCTTTCCCTCCTCGGGCCTGGGGAGCCCGTGGGGAGGTTCTGCGCTGAGGGCGGCGGGAGGCCCGCTTAGATATTAAAGGGCCCGTACCGAGTGTCCCCGGTGCAGTTTGCCCTCGTCCCTGTCCTGTCCCACGTGTTTCCTGTTGTTCCTCAGCGCTCGTGAGCGCCCTGCTCTCTTCAGAGTAACTGACAGTCCCCCTCGGTCGCCCGGGGTGGTGCGCTGACCTAGCAGGATCATTGTCGGGCTGTCCCACGGTGCGGGCCCCTCCCGCGCTCTGCACCCCTGGCTAAGCCGGGACCTTGTAAGCTTCGCTTCCCCCGGTCCGTGCGCTGAGGGGCGGAGAGCAGGCGCCCGACGGGTGGCCCGGAAGACGACATGGGGTGGAGAGCGCACAGACAGGCCCGGGCCGGAGCGGCCCTTGGGGGAGAGGGCCCCTGCCGGGAAGCCTGACCCGCCCTCGGCAGTCTCACCTGCACTCTGCCGGCCGCTCTGCGGAGTCAGGGTCCGTCCCCGCGCGCCGGGATTGACATCTCCTCCCTGTGGCCCTGCGGCCTTTCAGGGTGCGGGAGGAGGCGAAGTTGAGGCAGCGGCTGCTCTCCCAGAACGACGAGCTCCTGCAGTCCCTCCGAGTGGAGCTGAAGGTGTATAAGAGGCTGGAGGAGGAGCACAGGAGGCCGAGAGGTACTGCGCGCTGGCCCGGGGCTCGTCCCGTCCTGGGCCGCTGCGTCCGGGCCGGGAGCTCACGTCAGCTCCCTCTCCTGAAATGCTGTCATCACAGCCCTCGCTGGCCTGCTGGGCGGAGGGGACACCCTTTGCAGCAAGCCCTCTGGCCCCCTCTTCTGAAGCAGCGTGGGAGGACTTGGGCTCGGGAGCTGGGCCGGCCGAGGCCTGGATTCCCATTGCCCCGTCCCAGCCGTGCACCTTCGGCGGGTCACCTCACGCCTGTGGGCCTGCTTCTTCCTCCAGGAAGCGTGTCTCCTAGTAGCTAGCTAGTCCGTGGAGAGGGGAAAATTCAGCGAGATCGTTTATGAAAAGCACCCTACCACAGTACGTGGGACGTAGCAGACACTCAAGGAATAATTAAATTATGAGTTTTCTGCTAGAGTGTGTTTCTTTTTGCCCATTCATTCGGCCAATAATTCTGGAGCGCCCACCACATGCAGGGCATTGCTGCGGAAATGGTTGTTGGCCCGGATCCTCTGACAGATACCCGATCAGAGCGACTTGACTGCAAACTCTGATGTTTTAGAATCAGTTTTGAGGTGTGGTGGCATTTTTTTTTAAACTAATTTTCCAGATGGTTTCTCCCTATTGAAAGTTTACCTCGAAAAGGGTCACCTCACACCTTCCATTTTCTCCTCAAGTTGCTTTTCTTCTTCTTGCTGTTGTGCCTTTTTAATATACTGTGGCTCTTAAAATCAGCCCCTTTCATTCCATAATTTCAGCCCAAATAGATTTTATTACTACTAGACATAATTTTGGGGTTTGGTGTGCAATTTGCTAGGCTTTTATGGCCAGAAGCGAAAATTAATTTCCAGCTCTTATTTAGCCTGTGGAATAGCAGCAATTAAGTCTGCCAATATTTTTGTTTTTAAAGTCAAGTTGTTATTTTAAATTGTACCTCATTCCCAGGCAGGGGAGGGCCGCGGTGGTGGGTTCGGAACACCGTGAGGCTCCTTCGATGCTGGACTGTTCGGCGGCGGGGGCCGTCAGGTTCTCCCCTTGCCCTTGTTTGCAGAGGCCGGAGCAGAGGCATCAGGAGAAGGCTGGAAGGGGCAGGACCCTTTCAGGGACCTGCGCGGTCTCCTAACAGAGATGCAGGCTCTGCGGGGCCAGCTGGAGAAGAGCATCGAGGCCAACAGCGTGCTGCAGGGCAGGCTGGAGGAGCAGCTGGCGATGGAAGGGAAGGAGGCTCAGGAAGCGGCCCTCACCGTGGCTCTCCAAGCCCTGTCCGTCCCCGAGTGGCCCCTGCAGCCGCACAAGCACGGTACTGCCCCTGCGTGCGTCGGTGAGCGCGGGAGCTTCTGGCTGGGGCGCTTGCCCCACGGAGGTGTCCCTCGGTTGACAGCGGACCACCCGCTGCCCCAGGAGCCAGGGGCCGGACCGCCACTCAGGATGCCGCAGTCTCCGTCCGGGGGCCTCTGGGTGGAGGGAAGTGGGGTTGGGGCCGCCGGTGCTCTCATCACCTCCAGTCTCGGCCCCGCCTCCACTCAGCCCTGCCCACAGCACTCCACGGCTGAAAATCCCTTTTAGTCCCGCTTACTACTGCCTTTCAGAGAGATGCTAAACATCTTAACTCTGGCTCTCAGTGTTTTGTAGGAGCCGAAAAGCATCCTGGTGGGTTTGAAAACTGCTTCTGTTTTGCATTGGCTCGCAGGTTGATTGTCTCGCCTACAGAGGCTGTGTAGGGTAGCAGAGAAGGGACAAGGGGTTCCTGTCACTCCTCTGTCACTTGCCCAGCACCGGGCTAGGAATAAGCCAGCAAATGGTCAGGCTAAGGCAGTCGGCCGGGCCATCGTCTTTGCTCTGTGGCTGAAGGAACTGAGACCCAGAGAGGGTATGGGACTTGCCCAAAGGAGGTGACAGGGCTGGAGCTAGAAATGCCTCTTCAGCCCCCGAGACCAGTGTTGTACCTGGAGCAGCACCTGGCCTTGCGGAGCCTCAGGTGTCCCGAGACGCCAGGGACGGGGAGTGTCAGCAGAGGGGGACTGTAGAAAAGTCTGGGCTTAGTTTTTTCTGGGATTGGGAATTCTATCTGTTGCCTTTAATTAAAAAAAAATTAAAATCTCTTAAAAAGAGCGCCCAGTCAGCCTGCTTTAGAACTTCTGGTGATTGGTCTATTGATCTCTCCTTGATGAGGCATTTAAAATTTTCACTAGAAGATGATGTGATGATACGAAAAAAAAGTGGAAAAAAAAGAATCCTTCACGATTCTACAGAATGATGATATTTTGCTTTGCGTATTTCTCTTCATTTGGCGATCACATGCAGGCACCGACTTCTATCGTTCACGTTGGGTTTTGTGCCATTCTGCCTCCTGTCTTTGTTTTTGCCCAATATTACGTCAGAAGTGTTTCCCGCCCTTTCACACAGGCTTCCTCATTACTGTTTTCAGATCATCCTCAGTCACGAAACCATTACCGTGGTGATTATTAAAGTGGTCTCTGATTTGGAGCTTTAATAAACATCGATGTTAATGGGCTTTTTGCTATTAAACAGCATTCTTTGGGTAAAAATCCTACCAGTGGAATCTCAGAGGGTTGGAAAGGAGCCATACCACTGCCTTCTGCATGGGCTGTCCGTCCACAGCGGTCTCTCTGCTTTAAATACAGGTCTGCTCCTGGCCCTTCTTAGGGCGTGGCAGAGAGGGACCGATGGGTCTGGGGGGTGGGGTGCTGGGGAGTTTGGGGCAGGGGCTGCCCAGGAGGGAGAGCTGGGGCAGCTGAAGTGAGGCGGCCGTGGAACAGCCTTCGCCTGCTTCTGGGATTTTTCTAGGGTTCAGCCATGGGGGAGCCTTGCAGGAGGCACTTGGGATAATGTGTTCAGGATCCACGGGGCTGCTTCAGTGCCATAGTGTCCTCCAGTGAAGGTGGGAATTCTGCCATCGGCAACGACCTCTCTTTCTCTGCACCAGCCTTTTCAGGATCATATTTAGTGCACTTACTCAAAAGTTCCGCTCTAAAGATGGCTGGTTTTGGCAGAAAGCAATCCCTCTTGGGGCCCAGTTCCTTGGTCCTGGAATCGAAGGTGGCTCTCAGTGGTGCCCCGAGGTGCCTGGGCAGGAAGGAGCTGGTGGGCCGTCCTAAGGCCTGGACGCTGGGTACGGTCCTCGCTCTGCCACCGACACTCTGCTGGCGCTGGGTGGGTCACCTCCCGGCCCTGCCCCTCCGTCGTCTGCTCCTCCCCAAGGTCTGAAATTAGATAGATAATTCCTGATAAATCAGATAGATAATTCCTGAAACACAGTGCCGTCCCGCCCGTGGCGCTCCGGGGAGTCGGATGTCCGCGTGCTCTAGACTTCACGGCGTGGCGGTCATCTCAGACAGCATCCAACTGGCTGTGCCTCCTGACGTTGTTTACGCCGCATCACTTCCTAAACTCTGCTTTGGGTCCCTCTTGTCTCCTGCTTGGGTAGTCACAGTAGCCTCCAGACTCACTCCTCCAGTCCAGAGCCCCTCCCTGAGCTCGGCATCGCCCTGCCTGACGCCCTCGAGGGGGCCCCACAGTCCTCACGGTCCGGCCTCGTGTCCCACCGCGGCCCTGTCTTGCGCCCCCGGCTCAGCCTCCCCGTCTGCTCGACCCCCCTCAGCACGTCCTGCTGGCTCACGCCTCTGTGCCTTTGCACCTGCGCGTTCCTGTGCCCGCATTACGTTCTCTCCTCTGGGCTAGCACCCCCCCCCCCCCCCACCGAGGACCCCCACGGCCCCATGCTTCCCTCCCTTAGTCCGGGCCACCTACAAGTGAAAGTCCCTGTTCACTTCCTGGACAGGAGGGTCCTTCCAGAGAGGCCGCTGGGCGTGCTCGCTCTCGGTCCCCAGGATCCTGCCCAGAGGATCCCAGTCCCAGGGATGCTTGTGTGTGTTTAGTTCTTTACTGTATTCTCATTCAGTTCTTTCTCAAACGCCGGTGACAGTTTCTTTTCCGTCTCTTGTTCTGCATCTTGTAGGTGGTGACAAGTGCCGCCCGGTGATAGATAATTCCCGTGAGCTGTTTGACTCCTCCCTGGCAGTGCCGCCACGATCAGGTACAAAGCCGAAGTCCAGGTAACGGGCGTGGCTGGCTTTGGCAGTAGGGCTTTTTGAATGAGAGGGGGGTCCCTGGTCCCAAATCAGGAGTGCTGGTGAGCATTTGGGCTTCCTGTTCTCGGCCTGTCTAGCTGGTGAGCCCCTCCCCCGACGCCAGTTAATCTGTTCTCAGTGGTACCAACGACCTCAGCTGCGGCGTGGGCTCCTTGTTGCCTCAGACGGAGGTGTGGGCACTGCAGTGTGGCTTTAAGGGGTCAGCATCCAGCCCCAGTGGGCCCACCCCGCCCTGTCCTTCTGCATTCGTGTGGCCATACAGAGGGGTCCGCATCCTGCAGACGGGCCCGCGTGCTCCTCTCGCTGGGACAGGGCGGTGCGGCTCCGTCCTTTCCCAGGCCACCTTTGTCCCGTTCTCTGCCGTGCCAGTCCTTCCACCTCGAGATTCATCCCAGTCAGAATTACTCATCTGTACTTTTGCGGATCCAAGGTAAAAAGCAACAGGCTTTACCTCTGTTGAGTGTAATTCTTGCTCTTGTTCAACAAGCTCAATTGTTGTCTCTCCCGGGAAGCCCTTCCTGGTCTCTCTTCCTGCACAGCGGATTGATTATTTCTTCCTCTGAGCTCTGGCTCTCCATCCTCGGGCTGTCACCCCTCCCGCGTGGGGTCTCATTGGACCGGGGCTCATGGAGCGCAGACACTGGCTTGGTTGGTCTGTGCCGGCCAGGGGTCCTTGCAGAGTGGGGGCCCGATAAGTGTTGGTTGAACTGAGTCGAGCTTCTCCTGTCAGATGAATAAGGCCAGGGAGGGGGAATAGACAGACGACGGTCCTGGAGCCAGGCCACTTTCCCCCTGTGCTGTGACGGGTGGCATTTGGGCCTTAAGGCCTTTCTCTGTCCTCCCAGTGGCTTCAGCATCGCCGAATGCAGCTCGTTGAACACAGGATACCGCCCCAAATGGCTCTGACATCTTCCCTCTCGTGTTGTAGCTTCAGAGACTCCCCCGCTCTCTGGAAGTGACACGGACTCCCTCTCCTGCAACAGCGGCAGCCCGGTCACCAGCACCCCAAGCGCGTCCCACCTGGTCACTGGCCACCGCCTGTGGGCCAGCTCGAGTGGCTGCCACGTCCTGGGCCTGGCTGGGGACTACGAGGCCCTGTGCCAGCAGATTGGCCAGGGCCAGAAGCTTTTGGCCGAGATGACCCTTCAGATCCAAGAGGCTCCCCCGCCCGCCAGCCCAGAGCTGGGAACAAAGGTAACCTGACCGCCGCTGGAGGGAGTGAGGTGGCCCCCTGGGAGCGGTAAGTGGAAGGGGCCGCCCGAGGGCTCTGAGAGGCAAAGGATGCCTGCATCCTCGGCAGGGCGCTGAGAAGAGGGACCAGGAAGTGGAGCCCACGAAAGCTCAGAGGGCAGGTCCAGTCTGGGGCGCTGTTCTAAGGGGAGGAACACTTACCGAGGTTGGTACCCTGTGTTAGTGCCATCCCTTCCCTGGGCTCATTCCTTCCTGCCTCATCCCACTGGATCCTCCTCACTTTAAAGTTACCTTTTGTTGAGGACCCGTGTGCCAGGTGCTCGACGTAAAGTTACTCATTCACTTCCTCCAGGGGTTGGGGTCACATTTTCTCTGTCCTCCCAGCTTGGACCCAATCACCAAACTTCCACGGGCCACGTTTTCTGGCCCCTTTCTCAGGTTCTTACTGAGGCCCCCCGTCTCCTGGTACCTGATTGGCCTTTTTGTTTTATTTTGTTTTACTCTGCTGTAAAAGTCATTCTGTATTTTACATTTCACTAGATAATAAACTTCAGGAGAGCAGGAATGGTGTCTCTTTTACTCAGTGTTGTGTATTTACTACCTAGCACCGGGCCTGGCGTGCAGTGGGTACACGGTAAATGTTTGTTGAATGAATTAGTAAATGTTAATAGGATTACTGTTCTTTTCTCATCATAATGTTTATTGTGCAAAAGCATAAAAACATCACTGTTCAGTGCTTAAAATTTTGATACACACACACGCGCATGCACACATGCACACACTCTTTTAGTTCATTCATAAAGTTTAGTAAAACTAACTCAACATGAATTTCATATTTTGACTCTCAGTTAACGTATAAACAATTTTCCTATCCCGTTCAGTATTTTTCTTGAACTCTTACTGGCTGAAAAATAAGCCAGTATGTGGACGTGACACCATTTATTTACTCTTTGGCCTGCTTTTTTGACATTTAAGGTGTAAACAGATCTCTCATTGCATTTTTGATTAGTTCATTAGGGACAAATTGCTGGCCAGAAGCTCGCTCCCAGGTTGTGAACGCTTTAGGGCTCTTGGTGAAAACCGTTGATGCGTTACTTTCAAAAAGATGTGTCCCTGTTTCCAAGTGAGAGGATCTCACTATACCTTATTCTTTCTTCATGGAGTAATTTTATTTATAAATGTTTTTTGCCAAGTAGATAGCTAAAAGGAGTACATCATTTTATCTTGTAGTGATTTTATTGCTTGTGAAGACAGTGCTCTTTTAATTTCTTTTCTTTTTAAAATGTATTTTGTTTTCCTCTCCCTGCCTCCTGTTCTTGGCTTTCTCTTGGCCTTGACATCCCTCAGTTAGGGTTTGCGTGTGTCGGCAGAGGGTGAGGGAGACTTTCCGAGGCCCCGACTTCGTATTGGCAGTACACGGAGCCGTTTAGCAGGGGCTGCAGCAGGCGCCGCAGAAACATTCGTGTTGCATCCCTTGCCGTTGCCAGCATTTGCCTTCCAGAGAGGCTCCGTGGTGCGGAGCAATGCCAGCGGCCCTCCTGTGGACCCTCTTCCCCTCTTCTTGGCTCAGTACATACAGTTAACGCACATGGTTGTTAATCATCATTATTGATTGGGCCAAAATCACCTCTGAAATTCTCTCATAATCTGTGATTCGCCAGTCTTTAGGGACAATAAATTGGTGTCGTCCGGCACCAGGCTCCCGCCCAGCGTGTGGGCACAAGCTGCGGTCTGGAGATTTATGCTGCCCGTTAAAGCCCGATTGTCCATAATCTTTTTCAATTGCATGTAACAACCTTCTCTCCCCCCCCCCCCCCCGCCCCGCTCCTTGTGCAGGGTCCACACTCAGCACCTCTGGACAGATTTGTTACCAGCATGGGCACAGCCAAGCTGATCCTGGAAGAGGCCGCGAGATTATTGACGCTTTTCTGGAGGGTCTCAGTCCCCACAAATGGCCAGTGCACGCTTCAGTGTGAACAGGTAGGCGGTGACACATGGACCCCGAGGCTGTGGGATGCCCCTGGGGCTGGTGTCTCGGTCTCGAGCTGGGGACCTTGCTCGCGGCAGATGTGCCCTCAGTTTGGGGAACATGTCGGGGGGGGTGCCGTGTTGGTTAGGGTGACATGTCAGGCATGGTGCCTGCTGCTTCAGGTGTGTTCTTGCTCTTCTCCCCCCGCTCCCCTGTGGGCTCGGCCTGCCGTCCTGACCTGACCACGGCCCCACTCCTAGCTTGTCGTTGTCCTAACCGCAAGTCCTCACTGCGTCTTACACCCGGGGACGCGGAGGGTCTGGAAGTGAGGCCCGACTGAGGGGACAGAGGTTTGGGCAGCACAAATATCTGAATCCAGAGGCCATGCTTTCACTTCGTAGATTTTAAGTCCTAGTTTGTCCTCGTAGACTAGCTCATTCCCTTCCATTCTAAATGGCTTGCATTTTGGGTGCCTTTCTCTGGACCATCTGATTCCTTTTGGTAGCTCTCAGAGTCCTGTTGGAGGGGTTCTAGTTTCAGTCTGTTTTAACTACCTAGAAAGTTCTTTTTTTTAACCACTGAAGATCATTCCTTATAAAATCATTGAAATTTCCCTCGAAAGCTTGACTTTGCAGCAACTTGAACGTGACCCAATTAAGAATGGTTGATGCCACAACCACCCTCGTCGCCGTCTTTCATGGCACAGACCGGGCGTCAGGCAGAGCGGAGGCCCTCCCCGGGCTCCCGTGGGCGGGAGACAGCTAGTGTCCTGCCGCGGCGAGCGGCTGCCCCGGTCATCCGAGAAGCCTCCCGGAAGGAAGGGCATGCCGATGAGCGAAGGGTTAGAACTTTGCTTGGTGGTCTGATAGGTATTGCCCCCTGCATTTATCTAACCTATAAGTGTTTGCCAAAGGCCAGCAGGAAGGCAGAGGGAAATTTGCATTCCATGCCGCTGCTCATCTGGTTAAACCCCTTCTGACAGCTCTCAGCTCTGTCAGCCGTGGCAAAGAGGCAGCAGCGAAGCAGCTCTCTCTGCTCGGCAGGTTCTAACGAGCCTGTCCTGTGATTTCCCTCTTGGGATCCTGGGGAGAAAGTTTGGGTGCACTAAGCTCGGGGAGGTAGGTAACCAGTCATTTTGCAGGGAAATCGTGTTTCGGCCACTTGTAGCGAGTGGGGCCGTGGAGAGGAGGAGGTTCGTTTTCTGCTCACCCACCGAGCTCTTTCCGTCTTAGGCTCGATGACACAGATGCTCTGCTGCCTGACTGCGCAGGCTCCCCCGCCCCGCTGCCTTCTCACCTCAGCGTCCGTCTCGCGTCAGGGTCACCCAGTCACAGCGCCCTCTTCTGCTTCATCATGGCCCTCCTCGCAAATTATCTGTTTGTCTCTTTAATGTCTGTCTCCCGCTGTTTCCCAGGAGGGGCCATGTTTATTTTGTTCATATTTTTGAGTGAATAATTTTTTTCTCATATTCCCAAACAAGTACTCGCCCATATGATTTTTAAAGCACAGTGTGTCTGGGTGAACCTCGATGCAATGTTTTTGTCCTCAGTACACAGTAATGTGTGTTAAATAGACGGAATGTAATTCTTCTTTCTTGTGTGTGTGTAAATATAAATTATGGCCACATCCGTCCCCGCCCCCCACCAGCAGACTCGTCCAGGGACTGGCCAGCGCTTGTGATGACCCCCCCACCTTCTTTCCAAGCGTTTCTCATATAATTGATTATGCTCACTTTAGCATCATAGAATTTTAGAGCCAGAAAAAGGACGTTGGAGCCAGTCTGATATGGTTGCTGGTGTACACGGACCCCCTGTGTGGTGTTAAATTGCCCCAAGTCACCTCTCCACCCCTGCCTGTGTTTCATACGGTGCCTTTTTCTCAGTGTGAAATGTGTGTAAAGCAGATTTACAAGTTTTCGGCCAGCAATCCCCAGCTTTTTTTTTTTTTTTTTATGACCTAGGGTGTTCTCTGAGTGTCATTAATCAGCCTTTTGAATTTAATATACCGTCCCCTGCAGTCCCTAGGATTACTCTGGAAAGTGTGTATCATATACATTGGTTTATCTAATAAGAAAGTTGTGGGGAGAGATACAAATATATACACATATTTGTTTATAAAAAATTTGTTTAACTAGAAGGATAAACAATAACAAGAAAACAGGCTACTTGTTGGGGTGGGAAGGAAGAGGAGGGAAGGGCACGGATAGAAAGTAGATTTCTCTAAAAAGATCTTGTTTCGTAAATTTGACGTTGAAACTGTATAAATGCTTTAAATAATTAAAAGTAAATCGAAATGGGAAAAAAACCAATTTCTTAAAATTGATAGCAAGATGAAATAAACCTTACTATAGATATAGTATTGAAGGCATACCCACGCAAATAGGAAACATTTCAAGACTAAAACACAGTATCCCTGGTAGAAGTACTCTAAGGGCAAAAAGGACTGAAAAAAATGTTTTAATTGTTTTAATTGATGATATTGTTAATAGTGATATTGGTACTGATGTTTTAAACTGTTAAATTTTTATTGTGGGATAAAATGAGTAGCTAATTAGGTTAATATTATTACTGTCAGGGAAGAGATATAAATTTTAAAACAAAGAAGTAAAAATCCTGCCATCCTTTATTTGGAAATACCAGTATGTGATGTATTTCCTGTTAAAAACATTTACTTTTAGGCTTTAAAAATGTCCACTCCAGTACCAGTGAGCACCTCTAGTGCCAAATTGTGGTTTCTAAATACCTTTCCCACTAACAGGAGCCAGGACTCCTTGGAGAAATGGGTTGATTCTAGGTCTGGGGCAGGAAATGTACAATATGAGTATAGAACATCTTTTCATCCTGGGGGAAAAGAGGAGAAAGGGGGAGTAAGACTTACAGATTTACAGCAGTTCTCAAATTATGATCCCTGGGCCAGCAGCATCAGTGTCATCTGGAAACTTGCTGAAAAGGCAAATTCTGGGTGAATCAGAAAGTCTGGGAGTGGGTCCCAGTGGTCTGTTTTTATAAGTCCTCTTGGTAGCCCTGAGAACCACTGGATTGAAAGAAATTTAAGAGACCTATCAAATGCAAAATGGGGAGTTTATTTGGATACTGATGAATTGGACCAGCTGTTCAAAAAAAATGAAATTATAATGGGCTCAGGGAAATGTGCCTCCCGATATACATGGTGATACTAAGCGATTTTTATTTTTTAAATAATTTTTTATTTAAATACAATTAACATATAATATATTGTTTGTTCCTGGGGTACAGGTCTGTGATTCATCAGTCTTAAATAACACCCAGTGGCTCATTACAACATGTGTCCTCTTCAATGTCCCAGCCACCCCACCCCCCTCCAGCCCAGCAACCCTCGGCTCGTTTCCTGAGATTAAGAGTCTCTTATGGTTTGTCTCCCTCTCTGGTTTCATCTTGTTTCATTTTTTTCCTCTCTTCCCCTATGATCCTCTGTCTTGTTTGCTAAATTCTCCATACCAGTGGGTCGTATGATAATTGTCTTTCTCTGACTTATTTTGCTTATCATAATGTCCTCTAGTTCCATCCACATCATTACAAATGGCAAGATTTCATTTTTTGATGGCTGCATAATATTCCTCTGTGTATGTATGTGTGTGTGTGTGTGTGTGTGTGTGTGTGTGTGTGTGTGTGTACACCCCACATCTTCTTTTATTGTCGTTCTAGGTGTGGTGACAATGTTTTTCTTTCTAAAGAATCTTTTTTCTAGAACTATATACCAAAATATTTTATGGACATGAAAGGTGATTGGCTTCTGGGGTTGAGTTTAAAAATACTTTTAGGGTGTCGATGGCAGGGGCATAGATGAAGCAGGTTTGGCGGTGGTTTGATAATCGCTGGAGCCAGCAGTTCATTATCCCGTTCTTTCTACTTTTGTGAATGTTCGAGATTGTTCAGTATAAAAAAGAAAAAAAACAATTTAAAAAGCCAGGCCTGGGAGTCGGGCCGAACCCTCCCGAGCCAGTGGGTGGCCTCCCGGGAGGGGCGTGGCTCCCAGCTCTGAGCTGGGCTCCCGAGGCCCCCCGGACGAGTTGCTCTGGCGAGCTCTCCTCGGTGCCAGGTACTGTGCCGTACCCGCAGCATCTCCTTTCATCCCTTACGGGAGCCTCCAGAGAGGGAGGCATTATATTACCTTTTTCCAGACGTGAGAATTGCAACTTCCTTGCTTTGCCATCATCACGGCTGGAAGGACCCGGCTGGGTCTTGGAGCCCTCTCGTTTTCACCACGGTGCAGTCATCCCATAAAAATGAAGATTTTAGTTCAGAGGAACAACAGATATGCAGAATTAAAATGTCTCATTTTAAGTGCTGGATAGAAGATAGGGTGTTTTGGGAATGTAGGCAAAAATTTAAGCTACCAGTCGGCAAAGGGTCTCACAGCATGGGCTCTGTGCCGGGCACTGGGGGGCAGAGGGAAGACTTGAGTCTCGGGAGAAGAAGCAAACAAGTAAATGATCATTTAAATTCAACATGAAATGGGCAGTGAGGAAGGAAGGACTGGGCGGAGTGAGTGCCCAAAGGAACAGTAACCAACCTAGATTTCTGGTAGGGAGGACTCTCCAGGAAAGCTTCCTGGGGGAGGTGTTACCCAAGCCGACTTTTGAAAAAGGGCTAGAGGTCAGCCAGGCAGGGGTGAGGCAACCGTGGTCCATCCTCAGGCCTCATCCCCTCTGCGTCTCACTCTAGATGGGTGGGGTCGGGGATTATCCCGGTTCTGCAGCCGCGGGGAGTGACTGTCTCAGAATGTGTGGTCTGGGAAGCCATGACCTGAACACCAATTTTTTTTTTTTTTTTTGGATGAACACAAATTTTGAGGGCTCCTAGCGTGAGGAAGAGAATCAGAGAAAACCTGAGGTTTGAATTAGGCTCTGTTTTGGAAGAACAGGTGATGTCCTTGTAGCTGACACAGTTGGTTAATCTTGAAAGTAGGTGAAAGCAGGGAATCAGGAGACGATACGTACCTTAAACATCGTAGCTTAACTGAAAACAGTTAAACGTACATTCGCTAGCTATTCTTTTGATGTCGGGCCAGGGCCTTTTCTTTGGATGTGGGTTTGCTGATGAGGATTTCACATCTCCTTTCTTTCATACACCACATCCATAATGTATGTCTGTCACTTCCAATTTCTGTTTCTTTCAGATGAAGAAAAAACGTAGACACTTGTAAAGCAACTCGAATACAGAGTTCTTCTAGACTGTGTTCCTCCCACATCCTCCGAGTTGATCCACCCAACTCGGGTGGCCTTTATCAAGTCTGGCCTTTATCAAGTCTTTCCTGAGGCATGTGCTAGTTTTCATACAACCAATTCTCTCTTTCCGTAGACACATTTCACGGGTTTACTTAATGCTTAATTAAATCCCATAACTGATTGCAAGTGCAACTGCCATAAACAAGTTTGGGAACAAAGTAAAGGGAGGTTCCTTGTAAGTTGGCAGCCCAGCGTGTCCCCTCTGGGGAGCAGAGGTCTTTCCCTGCCACCGAGCGTAGCCTGGGCGGGCGCGCCTTACAGTCGGGGTGGGGGGACGTTGATGAGAAAGGAGTGTCCTTGACTCTGTGAACCAGCTCGGCGCGGAGACTGGTTAAGGGAGGCTGTAGGGTAGGCACACTTCACATTAGAGGTCCGGGAACTCTGGCTTGCCACCCGTCCACTCTCCCCACACCTCGGAAGGATGAAAGCTCTCCTGGGATCATACTCTCCTAATCCTACTTTTATATTCTTTTTAAAATTTATCATTAAAATTTTTGTTTTAATGAGCATTATAGTTTTTATAAAAAACAAAAACAAAAACCTCAAACAATTCTGATAAATTTTTAAAAATGAAAAAGAAAACTTCCAAATCACATGGCTGAAACATAAGTCACTAGGAACATTTTGATGTCTCTTTGTTCATCACATTTTTTTCGACATCACACACCCTTCTGTGGATATAGATCTATGTATTCAATTTTGTGAAACAGGAATGCCTGGTATACAATAGCAGTTCTGGCCTCTTTTTGTCGCTAATTATGATCTTTCAACGTCAATAAATAGAGTTCTGCAACATCATTTTTTTGAAAGATTTTATTTCTTTGAGAGAGAGAGTGAGTGAGAGAGGGGTGAGGGGCAGAGGGAGGAGGAGAAACAGACTCCCCGCTGAGCAGGGAGCGTGATGTGAGGCTCGACCCCAAGACCCCAAGATCACGACCGGAGCTGAAGGCAGCCGCTTCACCGACAGAGCCCCCCAGGCGCCCCTACAACATCAGTGTTAATAGCCGCGAAATGATGCCATTGTATGTGAGCGCCATGGTTTCCTCGTCCAGACCCCTGTTGAAGCAAACCAGGTTGTTTATTGGCTTCTATGAAAGTGCAGAGATGAACATCCAGGACCACAGACATCTTCGTGTGCCTACGTAGTTATTGCTGGGGGTACACGGCCAAGTATAGACGTGCTGGATCGGAGGGTTAAGTGCACCTTAGGGTTTGGTAAGCCTTGCGGGCGTCCCGCCCGGGGCCGTGCCAATTCGCAGTCCCGCCAGTGCTCCCGAGGGTGTTTGCCCCGCACCCTGGCCCCTGCATTTTGCCTGGTTTCGCCAGTCCGACCGGCAGAAAATGGCTTCGCGTTTTCATTCAAACACTGCTGTTAGTAAGGCTGAGCATCTCTTTGCACACGTTTTAATTCTTTCCTATGTGATAGGGTATTTTGTATTCTTTGTTCATTTTTCCAATTCCTTTTCTCTCGAGACTGGAGAAATGAAGGCAGAGATCACCAGACTACACAAAAAGCTGTTTGAACAAGAAAAGAAGTTGCAAAACTCTGTGAAGCTTTTGCAGCTGAGCAAGCACCAGGAAAAAGTCATCTTTGATCAGCGTAAGTGAGCGGTTGGGGGCGGGCCGCCGTGTCTGACCACTTCACGCCTCTGAGGACTAAAAACCCCGTCCCGGACACCCACTTGGGAGCCCAGATCACCTGTCATCCTGCCTCCTATTTATGGGTTTCCTTTCATGCTTCGTCCTTTCTGACTCGCACAGACAAATAAATTCTCTTAACAGACCTCAGCGGAGGGGCTGCGTGCTGCCAGCGACCGTCCTCTCGTTGGGGAGACAGGTGCATGGCATGTGCTCTGACAGGAACGTGTGTGGGCTGGGGTCTCGGGGAACACTGAGAGGGGAGTGGGGAGGGCGTCATTCTGTCCCAGAGGGTCGGCTTCTTGGACACAGCGACAGCCGAGCCTGCAGGAAGGAGTGGGTGTGGGTCGGCTGGAAAGGGGGCATCGTGGACGGAGGCAGAGGAGCAAGAAAGAAGGTCTTGTGAGTGAGGAGCCTACGCCAGTTCACGTGGCTGGAGTAAGACTGCAGGTTGAGGCTCGAGGCGTCGCTGGGGCTGGCGCATGCTGGTGGCTGCTGCACTGGTCCGGGCAGGCCCGAGGAGGGCCTTGGTCCAGCCTCGAGGCTCCAGGGGGAGGGGAGGGTTTTGAGAAATATCTCTCAAGGCAGAAACAGGAGCTCCGGCTCCGAGAGGCTAAATGACATTTGTAACATCCGTGCTCGTCCTGATCCGGGAGCTCCGGAGATGGCGGGGAGCAGCTCCCTGTCGCCAGTAGAGACCCGCAGCGCGGCCGCACCCCGAGTGTTTAGAGGACTGCCAGTCGCCGAGCTTCTGCCCAGGCCTGTGGGCGTCACAGGCCTGGCCGAGCCTCGCAGGCCGCCTGTCCCTGTCCCTGTTCTGGGAGGGCCGTGGCCGTGGCGCTTTCCTCTGGAGCCGCCAGCCTGCCCCGCGCTGCTCTCTTATCAAAGGCCTGCGTTTCTGGGCCGTTTCTGAGAAGCGCAGCACAGGGGTGGTTGTTGGGTCGGCGTTTTCCTCAGCCGCCCCCCCCCACCCCGGAACCTTCTGAAAACAGACTCCGTGAGACCAGCGGAGCTGGACCTTCGGAAGGACGCTCAGTCGTGGAGCAGTGCTACTTGGCGCTCCCTGCCCCCCTGCCAGGCGATGGTTCCGCAGCACAGAGCTCTACTTAGTGGGGCAGACGCAGGAGTCAGCTGCAGGGCAGTGCACTGAGTGCGTCCCCAGCGGCCTCAGGTGGTTCGCGGCTCTGGACTGACGGGGTCTTGAGGGATGAGTAGGAGTTAGAGGAGGGCAAGGACATTATGGTCGGTGGCCTCAGGGGTAAGAACGAAGTATTCAGGAACGTACTTCGGGTATGCCAAGGGATTCACTCTGAGAGACAAAGAGAAAGAGCTGAGTAGGGACGGGTCACAGCGCGCCTATGGACAGACTCCAGAATGGGCAGCAGGGGCCGATGTGGTCCATCGCGTCTTCGAAGGTCCTTGTGGCTGAGCAGGGAGGGGCCCGGAGGCAGAGAGATGTCTCTGGGGCTGTGGCAGTCCCCCTGATGGCAGCAGGGGGCCTGGCTGGGGCAGGGCCACGGAGGGGAGGAGATGGTTTGGGCGGATGGTGAGGAGCCCTGGCCGAGTGGCGGCCCTCACGGGGTTCCCGCCTGTGGGGGACAGTGCCGGTCGCAATCACATGGGAGGCGGCTGTGGAGTACTCGGGTCAGAGCCCCGGGGCAGTGGGGACGGGAAGTGGCGATTTTGCATGGTCCCCAAGTCCAGGGACAGTCCGGACTCTGCAGTGGCGTCTCTCCATGGCAGCCCCGAACAGTCACGGGCACGTGCCGGTGAGGAGGTTCTGGAAGCGGGCAGTAGGTTCAGATGGACAAGCTTCTGTGGTAGGTCCAGCCTCGGAGCCCCGCGGCAGGGATTCAGCCGCCTGGGGTGACCTGGAATAAATGACCTTAACTCCCCGAGCTTCTGATCCCTCAGCCCTAACCAGAGACCGTAATCCCGGAGGACTCGGGTTGGCCAGACGGGCCTGGGTTCTAATCACAACTTCGTAGGAAGTGCCTCCGTTTCCTCCTCTGTGAAGCGGGACGGTAACGATACCTCAACTTCAGTCTTCAGGAATGGAGCGCGCGCTCCGCAAGGGCCAGTTCTCGGCCTCCTTTTGCCCATGAGCTGGGACTGGACTCCGCGTGGGCAGGTGGCAAACCACTCACAGAGGGACCACAGAGGTCTCACCCACTGCCCCTGCCTGAAGCAGGGCCACCCATCTCTGCGTCTCCAGGGCGCAGCTCAGGGCCCAGCCAGGGCTTGCCTGAGGTGGCCCGGCTGGTGGCCGGCCCTGGCCTGTGAGGGCTCCAGCCCCAGGCTGTCCAGCTCATCCCCGTGAGTCAGGCCCTCGGAGAGTCCCTGAGCCCTGCCAGCCTCAGGTCTGCTGCTGGCTCTGAGGGACGGAGCGAGAAGTGGTGTAGTGTCCCCTCCTCTGCCCCTCCCCCACCGCCATGGGGACCAGGAAGAGCGAGGGCCCAGGGCTGGTCTCGGCCTAAGTTGAGCTGAACCCCTCATCTGGTCCCAGAGTGTGCAGGGGAAAAGAAGGAAAGCTGTCACAGTGAGACCCAAGGACCCCTGCCATTCCCTTGTCACGTGACCAGGAGCCAGCCTGTCACACAGGGATGCTGCCCGGACAGGCTTGAGGGTATTCCCCGAGGTCCCGGTCGGCGAGCTAGATGCCGAAGCTGGTGTCTTCCTCGTCAGCCCTCTGCTGAGGTGGGAGGAGCTCTGCGCGGAGTTGGACAGTCCTGGGTTCGAGTTCCGCCTCCGCACTGGGCACGCCTGGATTTGGGACGAGCTCGTTACTGCTCTGTCTCTCGGGCTTCTCGTGGCAGCAGGGACTTCCGGGCTCTGGAAGGTGAGCACCAGTGTTCAGATGCGAGGCCCTTTCACACTTGGGGCAGGTCGGCCCTCGTTCTTCATCGGGAGTCTGTGCTTTTGGTACTTCTGGTCCCCTTTCGGTATGATTTTAAACCTCCATACCTGGGGTACCTAATCTTTTCTGGGGCGCAGGCGCTTTGGCAAGTCCCAGGAGAGGTAGGAGTTCTCTCCAGAAGGACGCCTCTACCCAGACACATGAAAAGATTCGCGCGTAGTTTGCAGGGAGTCAGGACTCCTAAAGCATAACCCCGGACACAGGTGCAGAACTCCTTTCCTGGAGCGTGGGGGTGGGGTGGGCGCAGAGACACAGTGGGCACCCCTGAAGTCGAGTTTGGCCAGTTAAAAACAAAGCCCGCACTGGCCGTGTCTCCTCCCCCCCCCCCCCCCCGCCCCCGTGTCACAGATTGCAAACGGACTTCGTTACTTCAATGGAAATTTTTTGTGAGGCAAGAAATAAATATTTTCCCAAGGCCACCACATGGCTCCTGTTCTGAACGAGCCACTGGGGAGTCGTGCCGTGTGTGCACTGGTGGGGAGTCCGTTTCATCCTTGGGCACCATTGGCCAGAGGCCCAGTTCCAGAAGCCTTGATTCCGTCTAACCCGGGGAGTCAGCAGACTCCGTGATCCTCACTGACGCATGTTTGGAACAGACCCCTGATTGGGCCAGAAATCTCCTCAGTGGCAGCATTCGCACCGCTGCTGGTGTTTGTGCTGGACAAGAAAAGGATTCAGGGGGGAAGTGGCCTCACTTTACAGTTGTCGCCCTGAAAGGCAGGCACCCTGCTTCCTCCCGGGGCGCCGGATACACTAGGCGTCTGCCTTGCACGCAGCTTAGAGCATCAGATCGGTGGGACCTCTGGAATCATCCCATCCAGGGAACCGTGTCGAGTTCTTCTCCCAGCTAAAGGACATCTAAGGAGAAAAAAGTGCCCAGAGTTCATGCTTTCCCCCAACTGATTCAAATGCCTGCCTTAAGGGTAAAAATTGACTTTGCAAAGCTGCCTCTGACCCTTGCCTTGGGCCTTGGCACAAGGGCTTGCTTGGAGTTGGGCAGACCCCTTCCCAGAGCTGCACGTCCGGAGGGCCTGGGAGACCAAAGTGTGTGGGTTCCAGTCAGGCACAGGCGTCTGCCCACCGTCACCCCTCAGACCCATAGACGTGAGCCCGGCGTGGAGAGGGGGCTGGGCATCCACGGGCCTCGCCGAGCCCGTAACATGGGCTGGTACCGCTGTGAGCTTATGGCTTAGCATGACCTCGAAGAGGTGGCTCTGGTCCCCCATGGATTCTTTGGTCCTGGGGTATGTGACGGGCGGATGGAGCCTTCCACGCCTCTCTCGGCTCTGGATGCTTCGGGCTCGTCCCCATGTCTGCCTGACCCATTTGGGCTTCAGGGGGCGTGTCCTCCCTGCAGCTGCCTTTTACACGGTCTCCCTCAGCGTCTGTGTCTAACAGTCCTGTGCTTTCTTTCTTCTCAGTGGTCGTAACCCACAAAATCCTTCGGAAGGCCAGAGGAAACCTGGAGGTAATGCCGCTTTGAGTTCTTTTATTGAGGCCCGTTTGGGACTTGGGGGATGGGTGCAGGGCTGGGTGCAGGGCAGGAACGGACTTCTTTTGAAAAACAACCAGGACGCACGTCCTCCACAAACAATTGTGTTTTTCCGCCAGCAGCACATAAAAGGTTTCATTTTATTATGGCGTGGTTTCAGGGCTTATTCTAGTTATTACATTTGTTTGCTGTTGTTAAGAGTGAGAAATTCAGCAAACAGCGCCTGGCACGTAGTAGGCGTTTGGTAAACATCTCTTGAATGAATGAATACAATATGATCTCATCGGCCGGGTTCTGGAAATATTTACTGATTAAACAGTGTGTCTTTGAAAGTAGTTTCAGAGTAACAATGCCGCCTTTAGTTCTGCCAAGGCTCTTACTTCGGAAGCCCTCCATGGGACCTAAAATTCTCCTTTTCTCTCTCCCTTTCCTAGCTCAGGCCCGGGGGTGCCCATCCAGGAACGTCCAGTCCTAGCCGACCAGGCTCCTAAGGAGAACTTCCTGCCAATAAAGCTTGCGGTTCCCACTGAGCTCCCGCTGTGGCTTTGTTCCAAGTGTGGTTTCGATTTAGTGAGGGAAGAAAAGGACTGTCTGGCTGAAGGACATCTGCTTTCCCCTTTATGTTTTCTCTCCTAAAGTTGGTTTAAGGGTTGTCGTCAGACAGCGTTCAGGTGCCCGGCAGCAAGGGTGCGAACAGGCCCCGAGCTCTGGGGCGCTGGGCCGTCTGCCTCGGGGCTGTGGGCTCACCGTGGCGGCCTGGGGTCCACCTCACACTGGCTTCGTGCTCAGCCGGCTCTGCGGTCCGGGGACCTCACTGAATGAGTCATTTTGACTTGGCGATTCAGTGACTTTGTGCAGAGCCTGGAGGCCCAATAGGCCCTCGGGTGCCCCCGGGCTCTCCGCTAAGGTCCCTCAGGGGCTCAGAGAGGAGCGACGCCCTGCGGGATGGCCGTGGCCGGGCCTGGTGCCGTCCCAGAGCAGTCCCCTGAGGGTGCCCTTCCCCAGGAGGAGAGATCCAAGCGAGGCCTGGTTCGGGGTCTTGTCGTTGCCGTGTCCCCGAGATGACGGTGATCCTTCAATTCCACTGTCCCACGACACTGCCTCTTGGTTTGCTGCAACCTTGTCATCGTCGTATTTAATCATCCTCTGTCTTGGTCCTGAGCCTCACAGTGGCCCTGAGAAGTAAACCCAGTGGGGCCCAGCCCCGTTTGCAGAAGCCCGCTGTGCGCCAGAGAGGCACTGGCAGACCGGGCGGCCCCAGGCCTGCTGGCGGGACACGCTCTGCTGGGCTCCGCTCCTTCTGCCTCACGGGCCCGCGCTCGCCTCGGTGCCAGCGAGCAGGAATCCGCTGAGCAGCCCGCCATCGGGGAGCCTGGGGAGTGCCCGCTCCACCTCCCCCTGGGCTCATGCCGGCCAGCATTCAGGGGACTTCCGTGTCCGTGTGGGGACACTTCAGCTTGCCCTTCCTCTGCACCCACTCATTCTGACACTTTGCCCTTGAACCATCGCCTCCTGTCCGTCAGCTTGTTCACTCCTTATCCCCTCCTCTGCTTTGACCTCTTGGAGGCTTTGCCTCTTTCCCTACCCCTAAGCTCCTTGTGTTTTTAGTTCCCCTCGCGCACTGGGTTTCTCCAGTCTTGCCTCCCATGTCTGAATCCCTTTTCTGCCCTGGAGCGGCCGAGGGTTGGCGAGAAAGCACCATCTGCCCCAGGATGCTGCCCCACCTGGAAGAGTTTTACCCTTGGCTCCGAGCCCAAGCCCCTCACATGGTGAACCAGGCCCTGCCGTGGCCAGGATGACTTGTCCAAGGTCCTGATCCCACTTGTCCTGAATCCCATGCCGTCTTCTCGCTGCTGTCCCCGAAGCCCTGTGGACGCAGCAGTGATTGAGGTGACTGTGTGAGCCACTGGGAGTGGAGGGCCAGGAGCCCGAGCTGGGGGGCAGAGGCTCATGTGGGGCTCCCTGCCTCTTGGCCTTGGTTTCCCATGGAGTGTGGGTGCGGGGCAGGGGGTCAGTGGGGACCCGCTCGGCTTGGGTTCCTGTCATCTGAGCTTTCTTCATGAGAAATATTTGCAGAGGTGTGCCTTATTTTAATATAGGCCAGTGTGTGAAAACTCAGATTTTGGCATAAAACAACTCAGTAGCTCCCTTTTCGAGAAGTTGCACAATGGATTCCCCCGTGGAAGCGGCCGTCTGCACACGAGGTGGCTCAGAGCTCCCGTGGAGGCAGCAGGAGGCCTGGCGCCTTGTCCCAGGTGGCGCGCTTCCGCTCCCAGTCTCTGTGCCGGTGAAACGGCAGTCCCCGCCCCCCTGCCCAGTCCCGGTTAGTCGTGAGCCCCCAAATTTGGAACTCGCTGAATAGTAAGACCTTTTCCAAAAACCAATGAGTCTTCGGTGTGTTTCTCGGTGGCTGGTCTCAAGCAGATTTCTGAAGCACTGCTTTGTTCTGAACACGTGGCTGATGTGCACAGATGTGCACAAGCGTGTAGGAGTGTGTGTGTGTGTGTGAGTGACGGGGAGTCGGTCGTCAGTGAGTGGTTAGAGCCCAGGCTAGGCTTGCAGGTCAGAGCTGGGTTCAGCTGAACCGGCAGAGGAAGCGGTACATACAGTGCCCGGCACACAGTTACTGCCCAGCCCGTGGGCACTGAACTTGGTCGTTGGCAAGGGCATGAGCTGGAAGGGTTGAGGTGATCCACCTTGGATTCTGCTCCATCCCGGGTCCATCTGGTTGGTAAACCCAGGTGTGCCCGAGAGCAGGGCCTACAGAGGAAGGAGCTCAGGGAAATTGGCTGCCCATTCGCTTAGTCACCCACCGCTGTCTGTGAACACAGTAACCCAAAGCAAAGTAGATTTTTTGCTACCTGGTTTAGACGCGTGTAAAATATTCCCAACCTTGGGCTAGTGAAGGCCCTCCCTCCTCTGGGGTGTGCAGGAGCAGCCTGGTTTGTTTGCGCTGGATTCAGGCCAAGAACAAACTGCAATAAGGACAATTTGGACCTTGGAGAAAGCTCCATTGTCCCTGGTGAGTTAATTTTACCAGCAGCTGAATTCTGGAGGCTGTGTCAATTTCCCCGGTGGTGAAATTAATCACCACGTGAGTGGAGGGGCTGCACCTGAGAGCCGCAGCTGCAGGGGCTAAATATATAGAGCGGGGTGCAGGAGGGGGGCGGGCACAGGGCCTGCAGCTCACCTGGGAGCCCCTTGCTCGCCCCGCCCTGGCCCATCTGCCCACCTCCCTGCCGGGAGCCCGAGGGTAATCCCCACGCTCCCAGGCGGCTGCTCACCTTCACAGCAGTGGCTGTGGCCTGCCCAGTCTCATTAATCTGCACCACCGTGCATATTTCACAAATGAGAGAACGGGGGAGAGTCCCCTCAGGAAGTGGGGGAGCCAGGATTTGAACCTGAGTCTCAAAACCTCTTCTCTGTCCTGTCCTCTGGATTATCCTGTCTCCCTAGAATGTTATCTCTTCAAAAAACTGCAACCCTTCCTTACCTTACAAACCAAAGTATTCCCACTATCGTCTCCAACAACACGTCTCTAGGTGACTTGAGCGGGCCCCAGAGACCCACAATTGAATTCCTTGACACAGCAGCCCCGAGAACCACTTGTAAAGGAGCTGGGAATAGGGGGAAGAGTGATCTCGTTAATAAGCTCTGAGCATCGTGGGGGCCGACCTGCCTGGGGGCTGCCGACCCTGCCGAATTGCCTCTTCAATCTTGGCCATATTTGAAGTCTAACTCAAAAATTCAATTATCAAAATTACTCATCCCGTCCTCTGAGAAGCCCAGGGCTCTGCCTTAGGGCCAGACGTGTTTACCTCTTGCCACAGAGGAAGCCTTCCTGACTCACCCTGTTGGCGCCAGGTCGACTGGGTATGGGCAGGTTTAGAGACCCAGGATCTTGTCCTGGCCTTCAGGGGCTCTGAGTAGAACCTGGTGTCACTTCCTCATCTGCAGGATGGTGATGCAAAAAGATAGAGTGGCTGACCATAAGGCCCAGACGTTGGCCACATCCCTGGGGTTTGCTTGTTCCTTTATCTCAGCAAAGATTCTGCCTTGGGGTAGCCGCCCGCGCTGGAGTCACCCTTGACATCGCCTTCTTCCTCACCCTCCGTATTCCGTCCACAATCACGACCACTCTCTCTACTTTCACTCCATTTGTGTCCATCACCTTCTTGGTTCAGGTGACCATCATCTCTCACCTGGATAACTTGCTGGCTTCCCAGTTAGACTCCCCACATCCAGCCCTCCCCTACCTCAGTGTCCCCATATCCCAGCTAGAGGGATTCTTTAAAATGCAAAGCTGATCATATTATCTCCATTTAAAATGTTGAATGCTTCACACTGCACTTAGCATGCCCTGTAGGCCCTCGGTGTACTGAGTCCTATCCATTCCTCATTCCCCTCCAGCTGTCCACCCTCTCAGCTCCCCATGCTGCAGCCTCATGGGGCTTTCCTCTCTCCAGCCACAGGGCCTTTGCGCATGCTTCCACCTGCCTAGCGTGCTTCCATCAACATCCCTGGCTTCTCTTGTGTTTCTTGCTAGTCAGCTCCTACTCATGCCTCAGAGCCTTGTTGGGGAATTCTTCCCCGTCAGGAACTTCTGTTAGACACTCTCTCGGTGTGGTTCCCTTTCACAGAAACACAGCCACTGCTGTGACTGGATTGTACAAGTGTCGTTTTTTGGGCCTTGCCTCTCCCCATCAGTAGCTAGAGGGTTGGTGAGGGCACAGGTGGATGTGATTTGCTCCCCACTCTGGCCCTAGCGCCAGCCACAGGGCGGCCAGTATGTTCACTCAGCAAACAGGCCTTCTCCGATGTCCTTTCAGAAGAAATCAGTCTGGTGGGGCGAACAGACGAGTAAGAATGCCAGTAGGAAAGCCTTGTTAGGGGGTGGGGGACCCGGGGGCCAGGGTGTCTTCATAACGTTATCCCGTGCAGTCATGGGACAGCCCTGTGGGGGCGATGCTGCTTTTTCCCCTGAGGAGAGCCTGGGTCCCTGAGCTGCCCACCCGAGGTCACGTGGCCCATAGTTGGTGGGCTGGGAGCTCAGCCCCCTCCCCCGCCACGTGCACGGCCAGTGCCCAGACCGCTCGGGGCGGCCCCGTGGGATCCACACTGGCGATGCCAGAAGGTTCCTGCCAGCAGATCCAAGTCCAGCTCTATCCCCGGCTTGGGCTTCGTCTCTCCATCCCACCAGGACACGGGGAGCGGGAGCTGCCCCTCGCTCACCTCCCCTGGACTTCTGTCCTCCTGCCCTTCCAGCTCTGTCCATGTGACCCCACGCCTGGGGAGGCCGCTGCCCTGCCTCCCCGGAGGCCCCGCTGGGCACGGGCTGGGGGGGCGCCACCTCCGTAAACGCACAGCAGCCGCGGGCGCCTTCCCGTGGAGTCAGGTCCTTGTGAACGGGCGTTCGCGGGAGGACTTAATTCCAGGTTCTCAGGCTTAGAAAGACCCTCGGTTTGTACTGGCGCCACTTTCTTCAGCCAAACACAGCAGCACCGTGTGGCCAGGGACGGCGGACGGGGGACAGAGAGCACCCGCCCTGGTTCGGGGTCGCAGGCGCGGCGCGGCCAGCTGACGAGGCCCGCGGGGGGTGGTGGCCCCTGGCTGCTGGCCCCCCTGGAACGTGATCCTGACGGGCCGGCGGGGTGGGAGACGTTTGCCGTCTTGCATGCAGTCAACTCCGGGACGTGGTGACAAGTGACAAGAACACGGGAAAGAGGCTCCCCACAGGCCTCGGGTGGGGCCGGGAGCGGGCCCTGTGGTGCCGGGGGTTTGTAAGGAGGGACGCTGGGGAAGAGGGGCTTCTAGGCAGAGCAAACCGCCGACAAAGGCTCGTGCGTGGCCTGCTGGCCTGGCCGGAGCTTGGGGACCGGTCAGTGACACGGAGAGGACAGGCTGGAGGTGCCTGTGGGAGGCAGGCAGGCAGCGAGGGGACACGGAGGGATCTGTGTTGGGGACGGGGGAGCCCGCTGTGGAGCGGGACGGCTGGGGACACACGACCCTGCTCTCCTCTGGCTGCTGCTGTGGGAAGGCCGGTGCCGGGGCAGCGGGGGGTCAGCGCCTCAGGTGGCCTCCTGGGGACTTGCTGGGACTCCTGTTGGGTCTGCCGACTCGGGGTCCCGCCCTGGGGTGACCTGGGGCCCCGGCTGTGGGCAGCTCTTGCGTTGGAGACGGGACCAGGACGGGGGTCCAGGCAGCTGTGCCGAAGTGGCCTGTGTCTCAGCTGCGTGGCCTCCTGGCTGCCTGACCTCGGGGCGGGGATCTGAGCTCTCCCAGCCTCAGCTGCTCACCTTCGAGATGAAGGTAATAATCCATCGCTTCTCCTCCTCCCTAGGGAGTTTCCTGTCCCCCAACCCTTCCAGTCTCCCAGGGCTGTCCTTGGCCTCTCGCTGCCTCTTGCCAGCCGAGTCGACCCTGCTCCCCCCTTCGCCTCTCCGCTCTGTCCTCTCCTGTCCACCCCTCCTCCTCCTCCTCACGCCCCGGTGAGGGCTGCAGCGTCCCCCGTGGGCCTGCCTGCCCCCAGCATCCCTCTGGTCTCTGTGGACAAGGCAGGGTGAGCTTATCGACCAGGAGCCCGAGGGCCATTTCACTTCTGGGCTTGCACACCTCCCAAGACCGGGCTCCTGTTCCTCTGTGGCACGCAGGCCCTCCCCCGTCTGACCCCGGTCTCTCTGGGCTTCTCACTGGTGGGACGTCCGCCCCCACCCAGAGGGGCCGTCCTCCCACACTCCTCACCGCCCAAGGCACCTCCTGCTCCCTTGCTGAGCCAGGCTTTGCACGTGTCTCCTGGACTGAAGTGCCCCGTCTCCCACCCCCTCAGCCTGACTCCACGCATCCTTAAAGGCTCACCTCAAGCATCGCCTCAGCCCCCAACCTGTAAGCCTCAGTTTATCCCCTTAGAAAATGGGCACGTTCCTAAATTTGTCCTCTTGTAACTGGAGACTAATTTAGGGTTTTAATGGACTGCAAGCAGCTAAGTTAACAGACTGTCCAAAGAAAGGGCCTCAAATGCTAATGTTACCTTGGCTGCATTAATAGAGGTAGAGTCCAAACAAGAGAGGTGAATAGTCTTCTTTTGTCCGTGACCTGTCATAATGGGCGGTGAGCCTTGTGATCCTTTCCTGCACTTTGCTCTACGAGGGATATTGACAAAGGGGATTCTGTCATCTCTGATCCTGCCTCCCCGGGCTCACTGAATTTGTTTTTCATTCATCGAACATGAATATGCCAAGCACTACACAACACGTCGTCACATTGAACGATAACACTCCTGTCCTCTATCCAGGTGAAGTGGAAGTCACAGCCTGTTTGGTATTGTAGTAAGAAAGTAAGGCCTGGGGCAGACAGAGCATTGTGCCCCGGAGAGGTCTGTTCTCCGAGCTTGTGAATATTTACATTACGTGACAAAAGGAAATTTACAGATGTGCTTACTGTTAAAGACCTTGAGATGGGGAGATCATCCTGGATTATCCAGGTAGGACACTGTAATTACACGAGTGCTTAAAAGAGGAGAATCTTTCCCAGCAGGGGTCAGAGAGAGCTGTAAAAACAAAAAAAGGGTCAGCGAGCTGCTGGCTTTGAGGGTGGAGGACGGGGCCCTGAGTCAAGGACGCAGGTGACCTGGGAAGCCGGAAAAGGCAACGGAACAGATTCTTCCCTCGAAATGCCATGAAGGAATGCAGTCCTGCCAACGCCCTGATTGTAGCTCGGCGAGGCCCACGTCCGACTTCCGACCTACAGAACCGCAGGATGATTTTGTGTTGTTTGAAGCCCCCAAGTGTGTGGGGATTTGTTATGCCTACAATAGAAATCTAATGCCTTAGATCGTCAACATAAATATGACTGTATGAATTTAGAGATTGGAAGCCATGTGCCGATAGCAACGTAGGGTAAACTCCTAACAACAGGGCCCATCAGATGCGTAGCCTGAGGGGTAGTGAGCTCCCCGTCCCCAGAAGTACGATTGCAGGAGTGCAGCTGGAGATGTTGTAGAGGGGATTCCTGTCTAGATGGGCAGGCGTCCCCCCCGGAAGGACGTCCGGAGATCAGAGTCGGAAGCCAAGTGGCCCCAGGTGAGAGGAGACGAGGGTTCTGTGTGCTGGCTCTCTGTCACCTGTCACCATGCGCAGCGTCCTCCCCTTAGGAGGTTATTATATATGGCTCCAGGACTCCATTACTTCAGAATGCTTCTATGTTAGGCGTTGAAGGAATTATTGAAATGTGTAATTACAGTGTGCATTGTAATATGAAACAAGCCCATTATATTCATTTGATGGAACCGCACTCCATAATGTCTATTCTGATATAAAAGACTGCCATCAGAGTGTTATATTGTGATGCTAATTGTCCGTCTGTAGTCGCGGTCGCCCCGCTCCTCACCCGTTCCCACGCTCCCTCCCCCCACCTCGCTGCGGCTTCTGAGTCGGGAGGGCACTTCAGGGTCACTCGGCCCACCCCCCACCCGACAGCTGGGGAGTGCGAGGCTGGCGCCCCCTGAGTCCCAGCCGTCGCCGGGAGCTGCAACCCAACCGGCGGTGAGGAGGATCTCCCTGGAAGCCCAGCAGACCGGGCAGACGGAAGGGGTCCCGACGGCCAGCCAGCCTGTCACACGGCCATCCCCTCTCTGAGGCCCCGCCACAGGATACTGGGGCTCCGAGGGGCCCCCTTTGCAGAGCAGGGGCCTGATGCTTTCTTCGTCCAGGTGGAGAGCGCTGGCCGGAGGTCGTACCCCAAGTGGGGGCCAGAGCTGGGACTCAGAGCCCTCCCCACCCTAGCCGCGTGGGGGTCAACCTCCCAACCCGCTGGGGATGCCTCGCCCGCGAGTGGGGTGTGGGCTCTGTGGTGTCCCTAGTTCGACCAGGCACCCCAGGCCCCCTGCCGCATAGTGGGTTAGGAGGGCTTCCTTCCTGGACCTTGCTGGCCTGCGCTGATCCGGGCCTCGCCAGCTGGGCCGCTGTCACCCTTGCACAGATGTTTAGAGCTCAGGTGACGGGCACTGTTCTGGGCTCTGGGGACGCATCCGTGGACCCTGGCTTCGGTTCTAGCAGCACGGGAGCAGAACGACGGAGGGAGCGACCTCCATTGTCAGGGGTGAAGGACAGGAGAGCGGAGTGAGAGGAGATGTGGTAAGCCGAGCTGTCCCCGCCCGAGGGGAAGGACAGCCGCAGGGGCAGCACGGGGGACAGGAGGGAGCCAGGAGCCCGCGAGTGGGGGACAAGGGCTGAGAGGTGACCAGGGCCCTCGGAGGCTAGTGTGACTTTGAGGGAGAGGGCGGACACTGGGGGGCCTGGAGCAGAGGAGGGGTGGCCTGGTGGGTTCTGGGAGCGTCGCTCTGGCCCCCGAGCCAGGAGACCTGGGCCTCTCCAGGTGAGGAGCAGCAGCCTCCCTCTCCCGCCGCCAGCCCAGCATCTGGTTTCCCTGCAGCCGGGGTGTGTCCCCCAGGAAGAACGCTGGAGAAAAGAGGGAAGCCCCACTTAAGATTTTTAAAGTGTAATTTCCACTGTTAATCTCTTAGCAAACAGTCCTGCCTGTAAATTAAGTTTCATCTCCTTTTCTTTTATACTTGAAGGAACTTTTCAGAGAGGTGAAGACAACTGCCTGAGATCACAGAGAGGGTCGGGGGGCCAGGGCTCAAGCAGGCTTCTTGTCCTGCCTCTTGCCAAAGGGGGAACCCCTGGGGCGGTCCCCCTCAGGCCACTTGGCTTCCAGCAGTGACAGAACCGAGGTCCTGGGCAAGGCACTGTGTTATAATGTGATCTGGGTAGAATCACACTCAGTCACATTGTCCCCTGGGGGCACCTGTCTTCCCATTAGAGCCTTTAGGAGAATCTCTCCCACTTCCAGGAGACTGAGGGCAGACAAAGGCACCTTTCAAAGGTGCGCAGTGGCTGCAGGTGTTGCTCAGCCAACCTGATTCCTCCCTTGCCTGGATCTGTGCAGTAGCATGTTGGGAACAGAGAAAGTAAAAATGCTGCCCTTCCAGTTCCTTCGTTGTTTGTCTTGTGGTTGGGCTCTGAAGCTCCCTTCGGCTTAGGGTGGGGTCTCATGGTCCCTCCAACTTCTGCCTGCAGCCTTGTGCACTGTGGTCAGATCCTGTCCTGGGCTGGGCTGGGGACAGGCTCCTGTCTCTGCCCTAGGGATTCTCATCCTCCATCTTCTGTCCCTGGGGCCCTTCTGGCCACGTGATGAACATGCGCAAATAAATGCCTCGGGTTTGCTGGAACAGTTGGGGGCTGAAGCCTGGTTTGCAAAGCTCCACATACCAGTTCCGTCCTCACAACATCCCCTGCGGCTGGTTTTAATTCTCCCATTTCGCAGACAAGGGAATAAATCTCAGTGTGATTCATTCACTTGCTCGGGGGCGGTGTCCAGTAAATCAAGGAGCCGGCACTGGAGCTGGGACCGTGTCCCCACCACCTTGCATCACCTCATTAAGTGTTTGCTGACCTGCTGAACGGGGGTGGGTCGGATTAGGCGAGCTGAGTTAGAACCCCTGCACTGACAATTTAGAGCACGTTATTCAAATCCAGCCAAGTCCTGTCTTAACACCAACTGTCATCAAAGGCCACCGTTAACAGGAGCCGCATCTTCCTTTGTGCATTTGAAAAAGTGCAGGGACCATGGAGGAGTCGGCTGGAATTAAATCAGGAGCCAGGAAAGGGAAGAAGGGAGAGGAAGGTCATCTTTTGAAATGACAAAGAGGTGCTGTTTTCTCAGCCGGGTAGGCGCGGCTTCCGGAGCACCCACTGGGCTGCAAATTTTAATTCCAGTCTCTGCAGCTGCTAATGTGCTTGTCGCTTGGAGAATAGACACTAATTGACAAGCAACTAAATAAATAACGTGTAACATGAAAGCAAACATAAGCTTTAAAGGAGGGGAGAAAAAAAACAGCAAAAAAGGATGGAATTAAAAATGTGGGGGGTTGAACGGTGTTTTCCGCACTCCATTAAAGCGACATCAAAAGGCTTCTCAAAATATTTGTTTTATGGTGAAGATACAGTTTGGAAGCATCTAAGCTCCTGTCCCCACGCTGCTGTGCTGGAGATCAGAGGCCGCCCAGCGAGAAAAGGAGAGTAGTTCCTTCAGTAGGACCTGGAGAGGCACCCGCCGCCGCCTACAGGAGGACGGACTGAGGGCTTGAGGCACAGCCAAGGGCACAAGCTGGGCCCCTGGGAGGTTAGAAGTCTGGTTTGGGTTGAAAGTATATGCATCCCTCCTTAAAGATGCGTTCCAGTCCTAAACCCCAGCACCCCAGGGTGGGACCTTATTGGAAATAGGATTGTTGCTGACGTCACTGGGGAAGATGAGGTCATCCTGGAGGGGGTAGGGCCTCAACCCCACTTAAGGGGTGTCCTTGTAAGAGGAGGAGAGAGGCATGGGCTGGGGGAAGCACCAGGTGAAGAAGACGTGGGGACCCACGGGGGGATGGCACGTGACCACAGACGCAGGGGTTGGAGTGACGTCACCGTGAGCCGAGGAAGCCACCAGCAGAAAGGAGGGAGGAAGAGTCCAGGAAGGGTTCTGCCCAGAGCCTGGGACGGAGCGCGCCCCTGCCCACCCCCGGATTTTGGACGTCTGCCTCCAGAATGGTGGGAGAAAAAATTTCTGTTGGTTTAAGTCCCCCCAGGTGGTGGCATTTTGTGATGGCAGAAGCCAGCACAGCCTCTGGGACTCGTGTCCCAAGTCCCAGCTCCAGGTGCTGCCCCTGGGAACTCCCCTGACTGATTCCACCCCGCTGTGCCCTGACCCCCACGCAGCCGGATGTCACTTGCCGTGAACCATGTCTGTGCTTCTCACCGCCTAGATCACAGGAACCTTCCCAAATACGATTCACTTGTCCGCCCAGCACTTCTCGAGCTTTCGGACCAACTCTGCCGGCCGCTCCCAGTCTCCCATGGGTCACCCTCTGCCCTCACCCCTGTCCTCTCTCCCGTCTCTCCCTCCAGCCCAGCCTCCCCCGCTCCCTTGCTCCACCCCACCCACAAGCCCCACGGAGTGCTCCCGCAGCAGACCCCGGGTGCTCCCCCTGCCTGGAATGCCCTCCCCACAGACATCCGTCACGGGGCTCACTCCCTCATCCCCTTGGAGGCTTTCTCGGCTGTCACCTTCCCAGTGAGGCCACGCGGACCCTGATTTGCAAACACGACCTCCCCCCACCCCCCGCCCCTGCCACCCGCCCTCCTGCTCCCACACGTCATCATTTTTACCCCCGCCACGGCCCTGTGCACAGTCCCTCTTCCCTCCGTAGAAGGCACCCTTGGTGAGAGCGGGGACCTGGCCTCCTGGCACCTGGTAGGCCCTCCATCACCATTTGCTGGATAAACGGCGCTCCCCGGAGCCGGGCCATGCGAGGCAGCAGGGCAGCTGGTCCAGGAACCTGGAATCGCTCACACACGTCCCAGCCCAGCAGCCCTGCTCTGGGGCCGCGGGCAACCACGGGACTGGATGGGCCTGACAGGCAGGGCACGTCTCCCTGAGGGCCTTCTGGAGGAGGTGGGGTCCTATATGAATAGGGGGGTAGGAGGGCCTGGCAAAAGGGTGCTGGCAAGGAGCCAGGGCGTGAGCCCCTGTCTCCCCTGAGGCTGCAAGAGAGGGATGCTGAGACTGTGGGGACAGACGTGGGCTGGGAGATGGGCGGTCGGCCTGCGTGTCAGGCTCGCGGGCTCTTCCCCGGGAGGCAAGAGGAGACAAGCGAGAGGGACAGACCATTTTTGGGGTGCAGAGGTCCATTTGTCCCCCCCTAACCCTGCCGCTCTGTGTCACCTGATCGTGCCTGAGGCGCGATGGGTTGAGTGACTCCGCCCTCCGCGCTCTGCAAGGGGGCTCGCGGTCTCCAGGGCCCAGCTGGAGGAGCAAGGCGGGAGCAGGCACGGAAGGTGCTGGAAACGGGGGCTCGCCACACCTCCGTCTCCCCTTCTCTCTTTGGGCCGCTGTCCTTCCTCCCCGGTGGGGGACACACTGCTCAGCGGCGTCCAGGCTCACATTTTCCGGGCTTCATGAGCAGGGGAGGTGCTCATCCTGCAGCCGCTGAGGGCGGGGGCCCAGGGAAGGGCCGTCCTGTGTCCTGTGTCCTGTGCGCCGTCGCTGGGGCAGAAGGAAGCAGGGGCCTCACGTGAGACTCCGGGCTGGAGCGCGGGGTGGGCCGCTGGGCCCTGCAGGGCGCCCTCACGCAAGGGGGGCACTCACCCGGCCAGGAGCGGACGGATTCGGGGCAGACAAAGGCCCGTGTCGTGCAGGACCCCACCGGTCAGCCCCTGGGTCGAAATCAAAGCTCTTTAAGTCAAAAGAGGCCCCATCAGAGGACCAGGGTGAAGCGGGAAGAGTTGTCAGGTTTGGAGTGTGCGCCTGGATCGGGACCCTTCCTCCCAGCATGTTCTGGTCGTTTCTCCCCTGTGAGACTCAGGGTCCTCCCCTGGAAAAGGGCGATGACCGGCTCTGCTTCAGAAGGGTTTGTGCGGGGCATGGGGCAGTCATGCGGGAGCAGCGGACGGCGAGGCTGGAAGGGCCCCCAGAAGTGGGGGGCATCCGCTCCGGAGCCGGAGGCCGGTGCTCGCGGTCCCGTGGGGTCTGCCGCAGCCCCCGGAAGTGAGCGCCCAGGTGACAAATGGGCGCCCAGGCAGGCGCCTGGCGTAAAATGAAATTGCTTATCAGAGAAATAATGCTAAAAGTAAAATAAATTAGACTTCTCGCTGACGTTGTAATTTTAAAAATTAATTAAGAATAAAAAGAAGATGCATCTCGAAGGAAAGGAGAAGTCTAATTTTGACAGACAGTAATTAATTCCCCCGTTTAGGGATTCATTAACTGGCCTGAAGTACAAATTGCTCCTTTGCAGGGCTTGAAATTCCCTGGGGGGCCTTCTCAAGGCTCGGGGGGTGGGGGGACCGAGGGCCTGTCACAGGGAGGTCACTTCTAGGGACCAGAATCCGGGCCCTCCGCCCTCTAGGACAGGCTCCTGAATGTATTGCTCTGAGTGACAGTCCCTGTGGGGGGTGGCCGGGGGCTCCTTCCCTGGTGGCATCTCCATCGGGCACAGAGGACCTTGGACAGGAGCAGCCACTGTGCCCTGTGTACCCGCAGGGAATCGGCCGAGGCTCCACCTGCCGGCCGAGGCTCCACCCCCAGGCCGAGGCTCCACCCCCAGGCCGAGGCTCCACCCCCCAACCGCAGCACTGGTATCCCCTGTGCTGGTACTGGGGAGGGAGATGGGGCTGGGGGGGCGCGTGGAGAGGCAGGGGAGGCTCTGAAACAAGTCTTAGGGGATTGTGGGGACCATCCCAGGAAGAAGGAGAGTGGGGCACTCCAGGCAGGGAAAGCACGGGTGTGCGTGCGTGCATGTGTGCGTGTGCATGCGTTTGTGCGTGCGTGCGTGTGTGTGTGTGTGTGTAGAAACCGCAGGGCTCCAGGACCTGCTGGAAAGTACCCTATCTGGAGGAGGGTGTGAAAGGCAAGCGGGTGGAGTGGGCGTGGGGAGGCGGCCTCAAATGCCAGATCCAGGAGCGTGGATTTTATCTGGGTCCTAAAGCCTCAGAGCTGTCCGTGGGCTGCCGTTCTGACCTCAATGCTGGCGAGCTCCCCTTCCTTCTAGAGGATTCCCTGGGTCATCACCACTCATCAGTGCGGCACCCGAGCCAAATGGCTGTCCCAGGGTACTTCATGTATTTTTAAAGCAAAAGGGGAATTCAGTGGGTAAGATAACAGAAATCTGAAGGGTGATAAGGGCCCCAGGCATGTCTAGGGACTCCTCAATGTCATGGGCTCTGATTTGCTTCAGCCTCTGCACAGATGCATGCCCGTAGCAAAAAGACAGACACGGAAAAGCCCAGATTCACATTCCTCCAACTTGACAACGCTGGCTGAAAGTTGGTACCTTCCCCAAGAGCGCCAGCCGGAAGTCCCAGGGGACGCTTTGAATGCTTTGAATGGCCAGCTGGAGTGGGAGATTCTTCCCCGGGGCCACAGAGGTGGGTCCTCCCCACCTTAGCCACACAAGGGGGGTAATCCCAGGGAAAGAAGGTATCTGGAGCAAGACAAAAACTCATGTTTACCAACAGTCGAAGTCGTAAATCTAATTCTGTTTCCTGACTTACCTCCTTTAGGCAGTATCTGTTTCCTCCTTGCAAAGAAAGTTGAGAAACCGAACATATTTTCCCATCTTCCACTTCTCCTTTCCCTTACTGAATTTAGTTCTGGTATTAATCTGAGTTTTTGGACAGATAGCCTTTGTAACTTTTAATATCATACTTAGTCTCTATTTCTTGATTTATTCCTTTCGGATGGTAAATATCGATCTCTGTGCTGAAAAATAAAGAAATCAGTATACTTACACTTCCTCCTGTGTCTCCTGCTCGCCCCCCAATTCTTGTTAAATAATTATTCTTACGCTGTCAAGATTCATAACATTTACATTCTCTCTGTTACCACAATGATCTCTCATGATTTCTCTATAGATTGGTTCTAGAATTTTAAACCCAACGAGATACCATTTATACTCGTTAGATTGTGGAAATATTCACTGCAGAACCAAGGCGATGTGATTCTATCTGTAGAGAGGAGAAGGGGATCCTATGTCTGGGAACCCTCAGTGTTCCCAGGGAATGTTCTAAACACCAGCACCTGCAGATTGTCCTGAAAGCTGGCTCACCCTTCCCTCAGCCCTGACTTATCTTGAGTTGCTATTGCTTCCTCTGTCTACTCTTTTCCTCTTCCCTAAGTTTTTTAAGCATAAAATTGACCAATTGAACGATTGTAGAGGTACTTTGCAATGCATTAAGTACATTCATCGTGTCGTGCATCCATCACCACGATCTGCTTCCAGAACTCTATCATATCCCAAAAGGAAACCCTGTCCCCTCGGAGCAGTCAATCCTCATTCCTCTCTCCCATCAGCCCCTGGCAATGGCAAACCTTCTTTCTGTCTCTGTGGATGTATTTATTGCAGACGCTTGAATGAATGGAATCATCCAGTACCTGGTCATTTGTGTCCGGCTTCCTTCACCTAACATAATGTTTCCAAGCATGCAACAGTAAGTACCTCATTTCTTGGATGAATGATACTCCATCGTGGGATATATAGCACGTTTTATCTACTAAGCTAAAGGTAGCTAAGCTAAAGGTAGTTTCCACAGTTAGCTATTGGGAAGTGTGTTGCTATGAATATTTGTGAACAAGTATTGGTTTGAGTCCTTGCCGTCACCTCTTTGGGGCACATACCCTGGAGTGGAATTCTTGGGTCACGTGGCAGTTGTATGTTTCACTCACCGAGGAATAGCCACACTGTTTCCCACGGTGGCTACACCAGCTAGCATTCCCACCAGTGATGCAGGAAGGTTCCCATTTCTCCGTACCCTCTGTCCCTGCCGACACTTTGTTCTCTGTGTGTTTTTTTTAAGATTTTATTTATTTATTCGAGAGTAGGGGGAGGAAGAGAGAGAAGCAGACTGACCGCTAAGCAAGAAGCCTGGTGCGGGACTCGATCCCAGGACTGTGAGATCATGACCTGAGCCGAAGTCAGATGCTTAGATGACTGAGCCACCCAGGCGCCCCTATTCTCTGGTTTTGGACGACAGCCAGCCTATGTGGTGTGCTGCAAAGCATTTCCTTAGTGACTAATGATGCTGGACATCTTTTCATGTGCTTGTTGGCCATTGGGCATTTTCTTTGGAGTAGTATCTGTTCAGGTCCTTTGCACATCTTTGAATTGCATTGCTTGCCTTTCTGTTGTTTCAAAATTTTTAAAAGTTATTATTAGTTACAAAAGCATCTCCATATACATGTTTTTAAGTTCAGGTGCCTAGGGATAAATGTTCTGCATTTTCGGGAATTTGTTTGATGGGTTGGCTTTGTATAGAAACCTGCGATGCAAACCACTTTTCCTTGGACCATGGAAACTGTGGCAGGCTGAATAATGGCCCCCCAAATATACAGGTCCTGATCTCTGGATCCTGTGAATGTCACCTTGACTGGCAGATATGATGAAGGATCTGGAGATGGGGGCCGCCCAGGTAGGCCCTAAAAGTAATCACAAGTGTCCTTATGAGAGGGAAGCAGTGGGGGCCGCTGTCTACAGAAGAAGAAGGTCAGGTGGCCGCTGAGACAAGACGCCACACTGCCGGCTTGGAAGAAGGAGGAAGGCACCCAGCACCAAGGAATCATGGACTGCAGTTCTAGAAGCCGGAGGAGACCAGGCAAGGGAACCGGTTCTCTGCCAGGGTTTCTGGACCGAGGTAGTCAGGCGCCTTGATTCGCCCCTGGCGAAGCTGATTTTAGACTTCTGATCTCCCGAGCTGCAAGAGAATACGTCTGTGTCGATGGAAGTCCCCAAGTTTGTAATGACCTGTTACAGCGGCCACAGGGAGCGAGTACAGAAGCCCAGCTCCGTCTGCGGCATCCCATGGTGGCTGACCCCGCTGGATTTTCTGTGCTCTGGAAGCCTTTCACGTTTGCTCTTTATCTGCAGAAAACTGCAATCTCGCTGGGAGCTGTCTCGCTGGGTTTTCTTCCTTCGTCCTGTGTGGCATTTATACCCTCTGGTCTTCGAGGTCACGGCTACCCACCTCTGGCACCCTAAATGCAGCCCTTTGACAAACCACCTGGTGACGTCCCTGTCCCTGGGGCCGGCATGACATCTGTGACACGGAGCCTGGACCTTCTCTCAACCTCCCTGGAAGTCCTGGAAGTGGTGACCTCTGCTGTCTTTGGACCATGATATCTTCTGTCCATTCATTTAGTGCATTTCTCTCTCCTCTCTCTCTCTTTTTTACTTCGAACTCTTCAGATTGCTGCGACAGTGGAGACTAGTGCCATGGGCTCCCATACGCCTGGGATCTGGATGCAACAGCTGTCACGGTTTTTCTTTTCCTCTATTTGCTTTTTTCTCCCTTCCCCACCCGCCCCTTTGTTAAGTCGGCACTGGTTTCTTTTTTAAATCGGCCCTTCTCAATATTTAATATGCTAGCAGATCACCTGGGGATCTTGTTAAATTCCAGACTTTGAGGTAGCAGGTCTGTGATGGGGCCTGAGAATTGGCATCGTGGACGAGTTCCCGGGTGAAGCCGATGCTGCTGGTCCCGGGGGCCGCACATGAGCAGCAAATCGCAGACGTGGTAGATTTCATCCCCATCCCCCTCAGCGCAGGGCGCGGGACCCGTGGGATCGGTGCACCTCTGAAATGATCAAGGATGTGTGCGTGTATTTTCTTGGTTTACATGGAGTTCTAACTATTTCCTTCTCCTGAATTATAGCCGTTCCCCCCAAGGCAGGGAGAGTTCTAGCTCTTTCCCATGAATCATAATGGTCTGATATGGAGCTTCTTCCCCTACCTTTTAGTACAGGACCTTTCCACTGACCTGAGATTAAGAAATCCTTCACTTTTTCTGCACTCCTACGTTCACTCTTACGTTCCCAGTATTATTCACAATGGCCAAGGTGTGGCAATAACCACACGGCCTTCAACAGACAAATGGATAAAGAAAACGCGCTCTATCCATAAAATGGAATATTATTCAGCCTTCCGAAAGAAGGGGATCCTGCCATTTGTGACAGGGGTGAAACCGGAGGGCGTCACGCTCAGTGAGATAAGTCGGTCACGGGACAAGCCGTACGTGGTTCCACTTTCCATGAGATGATCTAAAGTAGTCAAGCTCATGGAAGCAGAGAAGAGAGGGGTGGTTGCCACGGCCGAGAGGGGGGCGAAAAGGGGGATCATCATTCCACCAGGATAAAGTTAGGTTATGCGAGAGGAGTAAGCTCCGGAGATCAGCTGCACAACATACCCCCTCTAACCAACGGTGCCGTACTGTGCACCGAAAAATTTGTCAGGAGGGTCGACCTCGTGTTACGTGTTCTTACCCCCAAACCCCAAACCCCAAACCCCAAACGAAAAACAACAGGGGCAGAAGGAAACTTCTGGAGGCGATGGATCTGATTGCGGCGGTGGGTTCTCGCGTGTGTACACATGACCGAACTCGTCAACCTGTGTATGCTAAAAACATGCGGGTTTTTGCATATCGGCGATACCTCAATACAAGTGTTGGAAAAAACCCCAGAACTACTTCTCTTGCTGACAACGAAACTTCTCGGTCCTACTGACCACCTTGCTCGAGCCACGGCTCGCTCTGCTCCCATCCCCCAGTGTGGTGGCCGCGTGCGGTGGGGGGGGGGGCAGGGTTTAGGCAGCAGGGGGGCCTCGGCGCGGCTGTCAGGAGCCCCCCCTGTCGGCCACGACTGCTTTGGTTTCTCATATACTCAACTCTGGAGCCTGCTGCTCTCGGTTTCCCCTCCACACCGCGAGATCCAGGCCGCCTGCTCCGTGGTTCGTCTCCTTTCAGCAGGGAGGGCGAGGGCTCGGGAGAGACTGCCTCCATCACAAAGGAGCTGAACCCCTACTCCTGGGAACGGGCTGTGCAAATCCAGCTCTGGGAAGGGACAGCGAGCGTCCCTTTTCTCCTCCCCGAATGATGAGCATCGTCGGGTCCTACTCGGGATTCGGTGGCCCATCCACAGAGCTCTGCCAGGCTGTGGCAAGCGCAGAAGCCAGGTCTTTTCCCTGACCTTGTAGAGCCACCAGACAGATGGCCTGAGATTCGAAGTTTCTCTTTGTACCCGTGGGCAGCCCGGAGCTCCCGATGGTCTCTCTGGCCTTCTCCGCAGTGATGGAGACATGACGACGCTCCGTCAATATTTGGTGAATAAACCAATGTGGTTTCATATTCTTCTTCAAGAAACAGTTTGGGACTTCTGAAAAAAATATTGCTGAATAATTAAAGCAGACTGTTGTTCAAAACTCACAGGATGATTAGACCTCTGAGAAGCGTTTCTTCCAGAAAGAAAGGTGAGAGTCTCCTTTGGACCTTTGGGAGAACGCAAGGAGACGGTGGCTTTTCTGAAATTAGAGCAGAAAGCTGTAAGGAGAGGAAGCGGAGAGGAACGGATATCTCGATGAAATATTAAGAGAGTGGGAGGAGACAAGGAATATTGACCAGGGATCTAGAAGACAATGGAATCATTACAGTATCTCTGAAAGCCTCCATAGTGGAACTGACTTTATGGAAAATCAAATCAGCCACGTGGAGGGCAATCTTAAAAGCTTCCTTAGGGGCGCCTGGGTGGTGCAGTTGGTTAAGCAACTGCCTTCAGCTCAGGTCATGATCCTGGAGTCCCGAGATCGAGTCCCACATCGGGCTCCTAGCTCCATGGGGAGTCTACTTCTCCCTCTGACCTTCTCTCTTCTCATGCTCTCTCTCACTCTCTCTCTTTCCTAATAAATAAATAAATAAATAAATAAAATCTTTAAAAAAAAAAAGCTTCCTTAGAAGGCAGAAAAAAAGGATAAAGACAGAAAATATGGGGCAATAGTAGATATGATGGTGGGTCCTGTGGAATGAGTGGGACAGTTGGCACCAAGGCAGAAAATAAAGCCACATTGTGCAGGTCCAGAGGCCCCTTCCTTGCTGATCAAGTCAGGGGAAGACCCCCACTTCGATAAATTCTAGATAATGTGTGGAATTACAAGAAAAAAAGAGCAAACCAAATACCCTGCAAGGATCCAGGGAGGAAAAAGCAAAATATCTAACAGGTGCCCCAGCAAGGGACAAGTTGGGCTTGGCTTCAGACTTCCTTCCTTTGCAGCAACACACCAATGTCTACAGAGTCATGGCCAAGTTCTTTTCTCTTCTTCCAAAGACTCTTATAACGTAGATAGGCAAATTGTTTCTGTGTCTGCGAGGTAGGGCCAATAAGAGTCCTTCCCTATGGGATTACGAGAAAGCTAAGTGAAATATGCATGTATTTCAACGTTTAGAATATTCCCTGGCATTGGAGTTTCCATTCATTCTGGCTTTGGGGCTTTCAATAAATGAAGATGTCTACCTCAGTTGGGCCACATTGAGTGGAGAGGCCCAGAGGGCTTCTGGATCTCTGCATTTGGAGCTCAAGAGAGAGTTGTAAGGTGGAGATGGTGACCGAAGCCAAAGGGACAGATTGAACTACCAGGAAAGTGTTTTCAGTGCAAGAAGAGGTTGCAGGAAGAGACCACCATTGGCACCCAGGGGTTCTGGGGAGGGTCTGAGCCCAATCTGAGGTTTATTGGGGGTCCTGTTCTTGGCTGTGGAGCCCACCTGGCAATCAAATATCTCCTTTTCCGGAAAGGCCCAGAAACTGCCCCAAATCGTGGGGGTACCAAATTGCCTACTGCAGGCAGACCTCCCCGCGAGCCCATCCCCTCCCTGGGAGCGTGGCCTTGCGCCCTGACTTTTAGTGGGGACTCAGCTGATCAATCGCCAATAACTCCAGGCTCTGAGGTTTCACTCCCCTCTTGGCGATAAGGACGACTCCGCTCTCCTTCCAGGTCAAGGCAGACTAATTGGGACCAGGATGTTCAGTGTTTGAAGATTGTAGGATTAGGGAAATGTACGAACTCAATTTCGCCTGGCCAGATTCGATTCTGCTCTAATCAGAGCGATAGAAGACTCCAGTGTGACCATGGCAAGCAGATGACTTTGTTTCTGGTCATTTCAATGTGTCCCCGAAAACACTTTCTGGGGAGCTGAGGCCTTTGGACTTGCTTTGCTGGGGCTGTGGGAAGGGTGAGGGTTTGGTGGGGTTTCCGGAGCTGGTCTCTGTATGTCAATACCCTCCTTTCCTACAGAGCCCTGGTGAGGCCTTTGAATGGTGCCTGGGGCGAGCTTGGAACCCGATGGCGAATGGGGTTGATGGGGGCACTCATCCCTCTGCCCCGCTCTGAGCTGGTCCCACTTTGCCTCCTGCCAGCCCTTGTGGGTCCGGGGGTGAGGCTAGCACCCGGGCCGCACTCGGGCCCTCTTACTCATCCTTCAAAACCCGCTCAAAATGTTCCCTCTGAAAGCCCAGGTAAGCCGGCCACTCTGCTCTGTGCCATCGCTGGGCACAAAATTCTCTTCTTACCCTTCTCTCCACGAGCCTGCTTTTTTCACGGAAGCTCTTTAGTTAGCTCTGAGCTCAGATCTGAACATCGGGGGACGTTACTGGCCCCTGTAGCTGGGGCCAAGCTCAGTCCTTAGAGGAAACTGAAGTAGACACTGTCCTAAAACATCCCCACGAGGGAGGTCCTCGGGCCAGCTCTTTGCTGTCACTTGGTCATGGTTCCTTCTGGCCGTAGGCCCGGCCAGCCGAGGAGCCTGGGGACTTGCTGGAGTGGGTAGATGGAATAAAGGCCTTGGCTTTTGGAGAGGAGTGGGCTCCTGTCTTTGCTTTCAGGCCACTGAGAAGGAGTGGGCAGCCCTGGGAATGTGGCTGGGCCCCAGCCTAGCACGTGTACCCTGAGGGTCCTGCCACGTCTCCGGCTCTCGGTTCCCTCCCATCTCTATGACGGGGACAGTGGTCGGCCTGCCTTATAGGGTTGCTAGTGGATTCGGCGACATCCCCAGGTAAACCCCTTAGAACAGGGCGGAGGTTAGCCCTTGGCGAGGTTGACCATGAGCAGCCATGCTCGCCTCATTCTGCGGAGGGGCTAGACCCTGAAGCTGCAGCGAATGTGCGAGATCCTGGGCCCAGAGATGAGGAATGCCCCAGAATCGGGGGCTGCTGTTCGCGGGTGTGGGGGAGGGACGTGGCATGCTGGAGCCCAGGGCACCATTCAGGAGCGCTGACTCCCTGCAAGGCGCCCGTAAGCCCTTCCTTAGCTCCTCTTCGCTAGAACCTCAGGATATCCAGTGAGTGCTAGAGACCCCTTTTGCAGATTGGGAAACTCAGGGGACCCAGTGGGAGGGGATGGGGCAGGGGTGGGGACCTGGACGCAAAGGCGGGTCTGTCCAAGGGCAAAATGCCTCGGGCATTCCAGCTCTGCGATCTCCGCCATTCTACTGGTTCGCTGTTGAGGAACCGAGGCTAGAGATGCTCCAGCGTCCCTCAGCCCCTCGCGTGGCCCTAGGCACCTGTTCTTTCCTTCATGCCACCAGCTGGCTGCAGGGAAGGGCCGGGGTGTTGACGCCGGCTCCTCCTTCCCACTCTCCCTGGGACCCGGGGACCTGACTCACAGGTGTCAGGAACGTCATTCCCTGGGATGAGCATCAGCCCCGCTGAACGCTGGCCCGGGGATCATCGCTGTCGCTCCATTTGCTAAGTCTTCTGAAATTTAATGACCTATGCACGATAACAGATAATTTGCAAATTTGACATAATCGGCACTGGCCAGTTCCATTCAATTATTTGTTAATAAACACCCGGGCCCCTGGCTGGAGTTTTATGCCTCCGAAGTTGAAATGAAAAAACCAGGAAGTGGAATAGAGCATGCTATCTGCCTCTTTTTTGCTGAATATTTAGAAGGAACTTTATTCCGGTAGGGCCCAGTAACACCCAACGTTTACTTGCTGTTCATTTGCACTGTGAATTTTTTTTTAAATAGTAATTATCTGTAAAGGGTCAAATATTTGCTTTATCTATATAATTCAATTTCCCAAAGGCCTTTGGGATTCAAATTAGCGCCCTTGTAATATCTTCATTGAAAAGGAAGATTAATTATGCTTACATGGAACCTAATTTGGCTTATCAGACCTTTAATATGGCTGTGATCGTGAATGCATTTAAATTTAGGATTACGCGGGTGATCCCGGTCCCTTATTTGGGAGACTTTTAATATTTGTCATTATTTTTATGCATATCATTTTTCCCGCCTGCTCAGGAAAATTAAAATGTCGGTTCTGAAAGAAATAAACATTATGTATTGACATTGGTAATTATGTTTTGGTATTTAAGGATGCATAAAAAACTGCACACAGGGCTTCAAATATAAATTTGCAGTTAATGCCTTCAGATGGAAGCTGGAGCTCTTTTACTCTTTTACTTGACTCACTAAATTGGGAACACCATCCCTGGGGTTTCTGCCTGCTGTAGTCAGGGGTGGCATCGAGGCCAATAAAGTAATTTTTATTGGCACTCAAGGGTGCTTCAAGTTGTGAGTGGCCCCAGGAAGTCTCGATTTAGGGTCAGGAGCCTGAAGTTGCTCTTTGTCACTAAAGTTCAGTCTGATCCTGGTCCATTACAGGCCTCTTCTGAGCCCCAGGCTCCGATCTGTGAACAGTAGTCACGCACTAGGTTCTTTCTCACTGGACGATCAGCTCCTCACTGGCAAGGCCGTATCGTATGTAGTCTTGACCTCTAGACCTCACAACACAGCATCTGCACATGTAGGTTATGGGTAGGGCTTTGATCCCTAACAAGGGCAGTGGGCTCTTGGGGAAAGCAGGGATCGCGAGTCTGAGTTCGGCTTTGTATCGGTTAGTTATTGCTGTGTAACAAATCAGATTAAGTCTTACGAAAAATGTAGTGGCTTCCAATAAGAGTGGTCTATTCTTTTCCGCACTCTGCTGGTCACCTGTGTTCTTCTCCTGAGCTGGGCTGGATTGACCAGTCTTGGCTGGCTTGTTCACAGATCTCGGGTCAGCTGGCAAGAGGGCTGGGGGGTTGCGAGTCCAGAATGGCCTCGGTGGCTGGGGAGGGGGATGCTTCGTGGCCTTGCTCATTCTCTGGCTGACTCTGGCCGACTCACCCGGGCTTGTTCTCATGGCAGAACAGGAGTTTGAGGGCAGAAGCAGAAATACGCAAATGTTTTTTCAGGCTTCTCCTTGCATCTGGTTTGCTGGCGTGTCACTGGCCAAAGTCACTGATGCGGCCACGCCTGGAGTCGGTGTGGGAGGTGCCACCCCGGGGAGGGACACAGGGCCAGAGATGCCATCAGTCCCCCACGGGCTTCATCCCAGCCCTGCCATTTACCAGCTCTGGGACCAGAGGGACAGGACCTGAGACTCTCCATCTCAGCCTCTGTACCTGCCCAGTCGGGAGAGAGGCAGTGAGGGGTAAGTGAGATAAATGCATTTTAAGTATTGGGTCCCCGATGCGCGGTGGCGGCGAGGAAGGCTTACTGAAGGTTCAAGGATGAATGTCCCAAGATGGGCACCGTGGGTTTGTCCATAAGGAAATTCAGAGAAACATGCGTAAATGTCCATCAGAAGGTGCCTAGTTAAAGAAATCATGGCACACCCACTTAATACAACGCTTTTTAGGCGTCAGGTCAATAGATCAATATTACTGGCCTAGAAGGAGGTTCCTGATAGATTGTTGAATGGAGGGAAAAAAAGCACATTTCAGTACAACTTACAATGTAGGATACCGCTGTGTGCATGTGTGTGTGTGTGTGTGTGTGTGTGTGTGTGTGACAAGGCGGCCGTAGGTTTATTCCTATTTATAGAAATGTCGGGAAAGCTGTGCCCCGAACGGTAAGCATTCAAGCCTTCCTGATAGTTTGAGTCTTTGCAATGAACATACATTACTTGTGGGCTGGGACAAGAGAAAAAAAGAAACCGGAAAAAAATTTTAGGCAAAGAACATAAAAAAAAAAAAATGATGGCTTTTGGGTTTTAAGTCATGTGAAGAACTTGCTAAAAGCCTCTAAAAACAATACGATGTGTGAACTAATATAAAAATAGTAATAGCCGCTCTTTATTGGGGACTCATTAGGGGCTGAATACTGCACATCCTGCGTCTACCATACCCGAAAGAGGGGTGGGATCCCCAGTTGCCAGGGGAGGAAACTGAGGCCCAGAGTGAAAGGGGAGCTGGCCAGCTGAGAGCTGGGTCGGCCAGCCGCCTGCCTTTGCTGCCTGACACCTGCCCCCCCTCCCCCGGAGAGGCTGCACCTCGTTCCCCGGGCCTGGCCACCCCCTGGAAGTGCCAAGGGGCTTTTTCCAAATACAGATGCCTGGGCCCCATCCATACCCAACGAACCATTTCTCTCTTGAGAGGGGACCTGGGAATCTGTATTTTCACATGTGTCCGCAGGGATCTGGGGACAGTCCTTCTGCTATTCAGGATCTGCGGCCCTAAATCTTTTTACCCTTGTCCAGTGGGTCACATGACCTTCACGCCACTCAGGGAACAAAACAAAATGTAGATCGTGGCCGTCATCCCCATTTTACAGATAAGGAAACTGAGGCTCGGAGGAGGAAGTCACTTGCTCAGGGCCCTGGAACTAGGGAGTGGGATTGAAGCCTCGGCCTGACTCTGAGCCTCCAGGCCACTCCAGTGCCCTGCTGAGCGGACTGGCAAGGCCCTTGGGAGGGTGACAGGAAGGGAGGAATATTCCCGAAGAGTCAGAGACCACCTGGTAGCTCGTGGCCCCCGGCTGCCCTCGTCCCCATGCCCTCAGCCTTTGGGAGCGTCCCCGTGGCACATTCTCTGCCGGTCTCTTCGAGGCCGATGCTGTGTGGAGCCGTGGTGGGACTCTTGCTTTACCCACGGTCCCCCAGATGACCCCAGCGATCCAGCCCCATACAATGGGGGCAAGAAATGGGCCCTGCGGGGCGCCTGGGTGGCTCGGTCGGTTAAGCGTCTGACTCTTGGTTTTGACTCAGGTGGTGATCGGGATCCTGAGGTCGAGCCCCACGTCAGCCTCCACACTCAGTGTGGACTCTGCTTCCGGCTCCCTCCCCCTCTCCCCTTCCTGCTCATGCCTTTCTTTGGCTCTAAAATACATAAACAAGTCTGAAAGAAAGAAAGAAAGAAAGAAAGAAAGAAAGAAAGAAAGAAAGAAAGAAAGAAAGAAAGAAAGAAAGAAAGAAAGAAAGAAAGAAAGAAATGTTCTTCCTCCTCCCGCCTGCTGCCCTTCCCAGTGGCGGGGACTCTGAGGGCTCTTTCTCTCTTCTTCTTCTCCATTTGCTGCTTCTTGGCTTTTATTAGCAAGTTCAGAGGGAGTCGGTTTGCCTGGCAAACGATGAAGAGGCGGTTGTAAGCGGAGAGCTTCGAGCCATCACGTTGAGGACGTGGCCCCCAGGAGACCCCACCTGCGTTCCCGACCTTCTTAGCCGGTGGGAGCCGGCTTGTGGGGAGGTGGGGCCGGAGGGCCTGCGGGTCTGAGAACGTCTCCTGAGTGTCCCCAAACCTCAGAGGAGCCTTTTGCCACCATCTCCCGGCCTGAGGTGAGGACGAGACACTGCCTCCTGCTTGCTTCTCCCGACAAGGAGCCCCATGATGTCAACTCCTTTGCTGCCTGTTCTCCGACAGACCTCTTGTCTCCTCTCGGGCTCCTGGGTTCGGTTCACTGTGTTTATTTTGTTTTATTTTATTTTGTTTTGTTTTGTTTTATCTTATTATTTTTGGAGCAGCTTTCCTGAGATATACACCCCACAGCCCGCCCATTGAGAGTGTGCCGTTCAATAGTATTGCAATTCACTTCAGTTGAATGCTAGCCACAAAATCGTGCGAATGTCCCTCCGTTCATTTGTCGAACACTTTCATTTGTCAGAAGCAAACCCATTACCCTTCACCCTTCACCT
>CM052813.1:68448011-68481436 GCA_028533885.1 Nasua narica | reverse complement strand
CCCCCCCCCCCCCCCCCCCCCCCCCCCGTCCCTCCCAGGTCGTCTCTCTAGCTTTGCACGTCGTGGGCATTTCATACAAATGGGATCATATAACCCGAGCCCTTGGGTGTATGGCTTCTCACCCTTAGCACGTTTCCCAGCCTCGTCCATGTGTCGGGGCTTCACCCCTTGTTATGGCCGAATAATTCTCCATTATTTTGCTAAATGGATAATATACCATCATTTATTTCATTTTATCAATATCCCTTTTTTTCTTTTTTCTAGCTCCCAAAGGGATTTACCAGTCACGCAACTGAGAGAATGCTGATGGGTTAAAAACAAAAGTAAGAGACAATTTCTGGAAAGTTTTCACACAAATGGGAGAAATGAGGCCCCAGCAAGGTCAAGGCTGCTTGTTTCGTAATTGCCCAAATGAGAAAGAGCCTCCATGCACAGAAACAGGGATCTGGCTAAATAAATAGGGGTAATCCATACTACGGCCCGCAGGGCAGCCCCGTGGGCTTACATCGTTGATGTGAAAAGTACCTGAGACATATAGTTGAGTCAATTATATGATGCCATTTCTATAAAAATTATACTTTTGTTTCATGCCTGTCTGTAAGGATGGTCCCCAAAATATACACATGAGCATTATCTCTGAGGGATGGAATTTCCAGTGGGATGTGTGTATTTTTATTTTGGAGGGGGGAAATAGCAAGGAAGTTGAAGCTCGGAGTAAACAAATGGAGCATAATATATACCTTAAGGCACTTCGAACACCTAAAAGAATGTTTGATCCCCTATTGTATGCTGGGGAATTGTCTGCATTTACGGAAAGGGCCCCCGTTGCTCCCTCTCAGTGAGCGCTAGGAAACTGATGGGGCTGGATGATCAAACTTATGTTTGGCTCTGAGCTCCCTAGCAGCCAAAGCAAAGAGGGAAAGCAGCATCTACAGCTTGTTTGCTGTTGCCTAGAGAAGCCCTAGCTATTTCTGAGGGAGGCTGACAGAGCCCATCCTCCTGAGTCTCAGGGAAATACTGCTCCCTGCTGGGATGAACAACGCTCTCCAGGACATCCTCTCTGTACATGCAAGAGCGAGACTCCTAACTGTGGGCACCATGTCCTGCCTTATGCAGGCTGAGAAGTGAGCCAATGAGGGACAGAGGTGAAAGGAAGCGGGGCAGGGGAGTTGCTATCCACTGGCAGATCCTAATGTTCGCAGTGTGAGACTGTGGGGCTCAGCGTGCTGCCCTGCAGGGGACGGAGAGGAGAAAGGAGCCCTCCTCGGTGCCAGCTCCAAGTCGGGCCCTCCTTCTCTTGCTCCTCCTTATGAGATGTTAGTCCGAGGGTCTCATCCTACTCATTTGGCTGCCCAGGCAGCCGAGAGGGAGGCCAGGGGCCCGAATTCATCCAGCTGAGTGAGCAGACCAGGAGAGTCTTCCTGGTCTTGCTGTCCCAAAGCCAGGGCTCTTGCGACCCTACACCTGATGGGCCCTGCTTCTGCTTCTCGAGGCTCATCTGGTCTTCTCCTCCCCCCCTCTAGCAGCCTCACAGTCATGTGGCCTGGGACAAGCTGCTTAACATCTCTGGGCCTCAGCTTCTTCATTTGGAAAGTGGGGACAACAGCCCTTCCTCGTCCTAGTGAGAAGGAAAGAGTTGGTAGGGGCTGAGGGCGGCACCGAGGCCACAGCCGACATTCCCTGGTCTTCTTGCGTCTTCCCGACGTCTCTTTCTCGCCTTCCTATGCTGTGCCCTCTGCTTGGCTCTCTCCCCTTCCTCCCCACACCCAGCAGATGCCTTCTTATCTTTCGGGTTATGGCTTAGATGCCGCCTCCTCCAGGAAGCCTTCCCTGATTCCCCAGCCCTCCGCTGGGCTCCCATGCTCCTCCCACACGGCCTGGGTATGGTCTGCTCCCCTTTGGCGTCTCTGACTGCCTGGCGTGTGGAGGGCAGCTTGTCTGTGACTCGCGGAGTGTGTGACACACAGGGGCCAGTGGCATATCTGGTGAGTGGCAGGGGACAGAGTAGGGCTTCATGGGAGAAGGCTGGGCTGGCAAAGGCCCGGCATGCTCGGGGCGCAGAATGAGGGCTGACCATGCACCGCTGACCGGGCACAGCACACACGCCGTCTAGTCCAGCTCGTGGACTAGACTGTCCCCCGCCCGTGATCGTGGAGTTAGGTCATCGGCCTGAGCTCTCCAGCTAGCGAGAGGTGGGCTGGCACTTACCCCCACGGCATCAGATGCCAGATGGTGGGACCCCCCACGGTGCCCTTGCTGCTCTCGAGCCGCACATGGACAGACGGACGGGCCGGCATAGAGATCAAGGTGAGAGGAGGATGTTGGTGTGAGATCGACATTTTCAGAAATTTACTTGGTGCCGGGGGTGTGGGTAACAGACGCCTAACTGAACTCACACCTACACACACCTAGCTGCCTGCAAGTGTGGGTTCCTACGCAAACATTTGCCAGAGGGGCAAATGGAGCCCCACGCCTTTGCCTGCTGAGACGGGGAGTACCCATAAAGAGATAAGCAAAATCGCCTGCGGAACTCTTCCGGCAAACACCCGGATCACTCCAGCACAGACGCGCAGAGTCTCGAACGTCTGTGTAAAATGCTGTGCCCACCATGCACACCCCCACCCCCAGGAATTCACAGAGGGAGAGAAAGCCCTCGGGAGTGAGGTGGGCGAAGGAAGCAGGGAAGCTGCCCCCAGCATGTCCCATTCCTGCCCCCACAAGTGCCCGTCCTGTCTGGGGCTGCCCCCTGGCAGGTGCCATGGCCTCTGGCTTGGGTCCTCACCCTGTTGGATTTTATTCTTCCTTCTCGCTGGCATTTTGAGCCAGCGACTCTCCCCTGGGGAGTAACCAGGGAAAATGGAGCAGAAGTGCGGCAAGCAGGGCGCGCTCTCCTTTCTGGGCTCTGGGCTCTCACGACGGCCACCTTCCTGGGACCCTGGCCCAGGAAATGCCCTTCTGGCCTTTTGGGGTCCGAATCAGGCTCATGGAGACCGGGTCACGGATGCTGCGAGATGTCCATTTCTCCCTGGGAGACGGTTTGCACTGGCACCTAGTGAACTCGCCGACACTGGGCGAGACCAAGGGGAAAGATGAGGCCCAGAGTCACGCGCTGGGGGCTCGGTCTAGAAGCGGTGACGTGGGTCTAAGGTCCTCGTGGGCTCTGGGAGTCTGAGTGTATCTGTGGTCCCCTCAGTTTTATAGACCCTTACGCGTGCGGCTTTCTTTTGCTGAGCAGAGTCCAAAGATAGGGGCTGTCTGCTGGGAGGACTGCGCGACGCCCTCTGCCTCCTCCCCGGCCCCATTCTCCCCCTGACCATGTCACATTCGAGCTTAACACCGGCAGAGGCTTCCCACCGAGCTCAGACTTAGAGTATTTGCCCGACGTGACCCCTCCAGCCTTGCCGCCTTTCCCTCCCAACCTCTGCGCCAGTCGCACTGGGCTCTTGCAGTCCCTCCCGCGGGGGTCATCACCCACACCCCTGGCACTTCCTGCCAACCCGCATGCGCCGTCCGGCCAGCGCACACTGGCCCTTCAGCTTTCAATTCAGATGTCGCCTCCTTCAGGAAGCCTTCCCTGACCTTCGGGCTGGGTCAAGGGCCCTACTATGGGCCGCCTCTCAACCAGCCCTGATCAGCCTGGACTGTAATCTTCGCGGCTGGCCCCGCCACCAGCCAGGGGCTCTTTGAGGGCCTCTTGGCGTCTTCGGCGTTCAGCACAGAGTTGGACCTCATGGTTCCAGGTCCAACTCTGCCACTCAATGGTTCCGATGGTCACTCTTTGTCATTGTGGCGTCAGAGTGCGAGACAAAACCTCTCTGCAACGCAAGACACAGCGTGGCAGAAACCGCCAGAACGTAGCATGACTGAGCCACAGACCCGACAGTCCCCATGGCCTCTGTGATTTCGTCACACCCTGTGCCTCTCCTGGAAGCCGCATGGGCTCAACTGAGTACCGCGAGCGGATACTGGAGAAAATAGGGGCACAAAGAGGGCACGTGACCCGCCACACGTCTGGGTCGAGGCAGGAGCAGGTGGCACTCCAGGCGGGAAGGCTTGGTGAGGAGGGAGCATTTCTGTGTGCTTCCGAGTCCTGGACAAGACTCTGATGAGGCCGGGGAGCCTTCCAGGAGGAGGGAACAGCCCGAGCAAGGGGAAACTGTGGGCATAGTTCTATGCTCCTGGCCTCACTGCGCTAGATCACGGGGGCCTCTGGGAGCCAGATGGAGGAAAGAACCCCGTCCTGGAGGAGGGTGAATCTGGGGGCGGGGAGGCCCCTGAGAAGATTGTGGCAAGATCCAGGCAAGAGGTGGTGGTGGGAGGCAGGTGGGGGCCTCGGGCTGGAGCGGAGGGCGCGCCCCCTCCCGTTGTCCTCTGTCCGCCCCTGGCGGGTCCCCCGGAAGCAAGCAGGTTTGCCAGTGGCCTCCACCTCGGAAGAGGCAGCTGGTGGATGGCTCTCCTTGAGGGCATCGGGGACTGCCCTGGTTAGGGTCCTGCCGGGCCAATGGGGTGGGGGCCCGAGTGGGGGGAGGCCGGAGGTGGGAGCCATGTCTGCCACCTCCGATTTCCACAGGAGGTCAGTGTAACATTAAAGTTCCTCCGACGGCCGGTTCTGCCCTGTGCAGCCTAACAGAGGCCGGTGGGTTCGGGGATCTGGGACAGCGGGTTATATCCGGAACCCCTGGCGGGCAGGTGCGAGGCCAGGTGGGCTGGCGGGCCGAGCCATTTGAGAATCAATTTGTTTGTTTGTTTTCTTTTTGGTTTTGACTTTAGGGTGGCAGAGGGGACTTCCTGAGAAAGCCGCGGAGGTCCCATCCCTTCCCTCTAAAAGCCCGCAGGGGACCAGCCCTTGCCAGAAATCCCTCTGCCTCCATCTGGGTTCCCTGGGAAGGTGGGGTCCGCCTACAGGGCCGCTCTCCTCAAATGACAGATGCCAGAGCCCTCGAGAGCCTCAGACGTGACCTTAGATCTCAGCTGAGCCCACACATTTTGCGACTCTCTGCTTGGTTGTTGAGAATGTTGAGAAACGGAGACCAGAGCCGCGGTCTGGTTTGCCCCAGGTCTTTGGTGAGTTGGCGTCAGAGCCGGGTTGGACTCCTGGCCGGCTCGCCCCCAAGGGGCTCTCTGGGTGTCAGTGGGGCCAGCCTCGGCTGATGACGTCATTGGCAGAGAACCGTGGGACTTGCGGCGGCTGTCGCTGGCTCAGGGCTCCCCACCCACGTCCTCGGCCAACCTGCCAGGGTGGGCACTGCTGTCTTCAAGTCACAGGTGAGGAAACAGGCCAGGTGGTTGAGGGCTGCCTCAGAGAGCAGGTGGAGGTCAGACTTCCCGATCTCGAACTTGGGGTTCTGTACAACACATCAGTGTTCCCCAAACTGATGTCATGAACCTCAGACACTCTGGGGGAGCTTCTTTGGAATGTGATATCCTGAACCCCACTTCCAGGCATTCTGGTACATGAGATTTGGGGTGGGACCTTTCTAAACAAACCCCGCCGAGGAATTCTGAAGCAGACTGTTGGTCGCTTACCTTTGGAGAGCTTGGGGGCCAAGTTCAGGGCTTCTCGGACTTTGATGCACCTACATGTCCTACCTGGACATTGTGTTCCAATGCCCACCCAGATCCAGTGGCTCTCGGCCGGAGGGTGGGGCGGGGGTGCTGAGGGTCTGTGAGATGCTCCGGCTAACCAGCTTCCTGCTGATGTTACTGTTGTGGGATCGGGGACGGCCCTGGGAGGCCCGCTGTGGTTGAGACCATACACTCATCCCCGTGGGCCCACACTGGGGGTAGACAGGTTGCAAAGTCAACAACATCCACTCAGTGGTCCCTCCCAGGGACCCTGTAGCCACTCGCCCCTTCCTCTGCATCCCATACATCAGAGGTGGGGGAGCCCCAAAAGTAGAAGAAAGAAAGACAGAAGTCTCACTGGACTCCCTTGCTGAGAGGAATCCCACAAAACCACTGCTGGGGAAATCCGTCCCCGATGTCCCCAGAGCTCGGAGAGGGCCAGGAAACGTTGAAAGCTCAGGGAAATTAGGTGACGCTGACCTCCTTCTGTGGTCTCTTTCCCATGCCGTCTCAATATTATTTCTACCCTCCCCCCCAAAATCCTGTGTTATGTTAATAGTTCCCTACGTATTTTTAATTAGATTTTCCAAGCAAAAGAAAGTTTCCAAAGTTAATTAAAAGTTGTCTCACTGTAATTGTATAAAGGCAGCTTTTGCTTCTGAAAAATTAAATTCTTATAATTAAACTCCTCTATCCGTTTAAAGATTTCAGTGGAATGTTTATTATTCATCTATTAGGAAAACCTGGGAGGGATGCCTGCTCCCACAGCCAGGGATGGGTCCATCTGACGCAGTGTCGCGGACCCGGATTTTCCCTGCCTTTGATGACTTCACGCCTCTGGGAGAGAAAGATCAAGTCCTCGGGACTGGGCAGGTACATGAGATGCAGGCTTGAAGCCAAGCCCCCCGCCCTCCCGTGCGATGGATGACATCTCACTCACGTCTACGGATGCCCCCTTGCGGGTCTGCCCCACTTCTGCCGGCTCTGGCCACGTGGCTTTCTCTAGCCAATAGATGCAGGTAAAGTGACGTGTGTGACTTCAAGGAAGAAAGTTCCAGAACCAGCACGTTCTTCTCTGCCGTTATGACCGACAATGACCCAGGCAGACAGAGGCTGCTCTGGGACCCGGAGTGAGACCATATGGAGCACAGACACAGCTGCCTATAAGGTCTCCTATTAATGACCTCTTCACCCGGATAAATCTTCCCTGGGTCTCGTGACTCGGCTTGGCTGTCCCTTTCTGCGGAAACCATCCCCTGGCTAACGGGACAGGGTGAGTTGTCATTCCTGTGAGCTGCCACAGCCTCCCTGGCTTTCGGGTCTGCAAACGCCGATGCCGTTATGTCTAACGGAATAAATGCTAATGTGTCCTTTAAAAAAAAAAAATCAATGCCGGTATAGTTACTAGACAGGGTTATATTCCAGGTGAACGACAGTGGGATTCAACCATTCCGTACAGGGCTCAATGCTCACGACCTGGGCACCGGCTCTGTGAAAAGTCTGCTTTTTCGTGGGTCTCTCTGTTTGTTTGTTTTGTTTCCTTTTTTTTGTTTGTTTTTGTTTGTTTGTTTTGTTTCTTAAATACCACATCTGAGTGAAGTCATACAGTATTTGTCTTTCTCTGACCGCCTTATTTCACTTAGCATGATACTTTCTAGATCGATCCATATTGTTGCAAATGGCAAGGTTTCATTCTTCTTTGTGGCTGAATAATATTCCATTACATATACTATATAAATATATCATATATCATGTATATATGATACATATGATATATCATGTATATATGATATACATGATATATCATATATGATATATATGATATGATATATCATGTATATATGATATATATGATATATCATGTATATATGATATATATGATATATCATATATGATATATATGATATGATATATCATGTATATATATATATATATATATATATATATATATACATATTCTTCTCTATACAATACATTCTCTTGGTCGGCGTGTCCTTTAAGTGGAATGCATTGGAAATAGATGCTGTGTCTTGTATCTGTGCTCCTACAACCCAATATAATGCCGTACTCACGCTCGTTGAATGGCCAACTGAGATTCGGGGGTGGGGGTCAGCTAGATCTGGAGCTGAATCCCAGGTCCATGGTTTACTAGTCAGCACAAGCTGTGGACACGCTACTTAACATCTCTAGGCTTTAGTTTGTCACCTGTAGAGAGGCTCTTAAGAATGACGCTTACTGTGGACTTACCTGGATGGGTCCAACCTGCCAGGGAGACGGGGAGGACAGGGGAGCGATCTACGCAGGGGGCTCCCCACTTTCTTCCCTGAAAGGAGCCCCGGGATGACGAACAGACGTCTGCCTTTCTCCAGTCTTGGCTGAAGAGAATTTGGGACTTGCTTCTGGGGAGTGACGCTGGTGAGTCGGCCTGGCGAGGTAGCCGGGATATGGGGCTTCATGACTGATTCCTCCACACGGACTCTGACTAGAGCCAGGGAGAGACACGGTGGGGGGGAGGGGGGCAAGACATGGAAGGTCTCTCTCCTTGGCCTGCAAGTCACAGTCTTTCCCTAGATAGCAGTTTCAGTCTGTGGCACAGCCCAGCCCAGCCCTCTCTGCACGCCTTTTCTTGGGATGGTGCTAAGTAGATCCCGGCGGTTCCCCTCTGTGGGAAACCGAGTCGTGGCTCCCCCGAAGACCCGTTTTTGCCCTAACCTGGGAGAACGTTATGTTACATGGCAAAGAGGAGTTCAGGTTGCAATGGAATTAACACAGTTATGCAGATGACCTTCAAAGAGAGCAGCTGCTCAGGTGGCCCCATTCTAAGCACAGGGTCCTCCCAAGTGCAAGAAGGAGGCACGAGAGAAGCCACGGTCAGAGGGAGAGACGGGCACTCCCAGTGCCGTGTCGCGGGCTCTGCAGGTGGAGGAAGGGGCTGCGAGCCCAGGATGCCGGCTTCCGGCCTCTGGGAAAGGCAAGGACGCGGGTTCTCCCCTGGAACCTCCAGCAGGAAAGCTGGCCTGCAGACGGTTTGATTTTAGCCCAGGGCCACCCATTTTGGACCACTGACGTCCAGAACTGTAAGATAATAAATAATCCCGTGCTGTTCTAAGCCACTAAGTTCATGGTCGTTTGTCAGGAGCAGAAGGAAATTCATACACCACACACGGGCTGTTTCTTCCCTTCTGTATGTCTTGCCCTTTATTATCATGTCATTAACATAAAGCCTTTCTGCTTCCAGGCACCTGGAATGGCATATTAGCAGGTGGCTTCGATGGAGGTTTTTGTCTTTCCCAAGTGAGCTCTCCTCTTGAGATTAAAAACAAAAAATTGTAACTCTCCCACAGTCCGTGTGTTTTCCCTCCTTGTTTCCCCTCTCGGCTACATCAAGGTCTGGCCGCTCTGCGTTTCTCTGGAATTTACCAGGTACAGTTCCGGCTCTTTCTTAGCTACTCTGATACTTTCCCAGGCCCCCAAACCATAGATTCTCTCTGATCAATACTTCACATTCAATATTCCCCCACTTGCCCCAAGTGTTGCTTTATATTTTTATCTCCCTATTAAAAGGAATTCATTTGTGAGTTTCCTCATCTAGCATCTTCCTTTCTTCCCTCCCTTTCCTCCTTCCTCCTTCTTCTTTCCCTTCCTCCCGCCTCCCTCTCTCCCTCCCTTCCTTCCTTCCCTTCCCTTCCCTCTCTCATTCCTACCTCCACTCCCTCCTTCCCTTCCTCCCTCTCTCCCTCCCTCCCTCTCCTCTTTCCTTTCTCTTCTCTCCTCTCTACCTCCTTCTCTCTCTCTTTCTCCTCCTTTCTTCCTTCCTTATTACTTTGCTATTTGCTATGGATGAGTGACAATACTCCAAAATACATAATTCGGTATGTGAAGCAGCGGACGGTACCAACTATTCCAGTACCCAGTGTGGGCTCCCTTTTTGCCGGGCGCCGAGCAGCATCCTCTCAGCACCGCAAATGGCCCTGACCTACTTTGTTATCTCATCGTTCTGGGTGTTGCCAGCTCTCAGTGTATTTTTAACTCTTTTGTCACGTCCTCTGAATTTAAACTTTCTCACCACTTGGCTACCTGGAAGCTGACAAATTCCTTTATTTCTATTTCATTTCGCTGCCCCTGGAAGGTCAAGTTCTGGCCAAAACCATTAAAGAGGCTCTGTATCCTGGGAGGGAGGAGAATCTCTCTACCTGCTTTGGCTCTTTTAATTCTACTTTCTGCTCTTCCTATAGGGAGCATTCTTTTCCTACATGGCTTCACCAATGCTGCATTCCGAGGTGGGGGGGGATTAGTGGAAATTGCCCTCAGGTTGAAGTTCCCATGTGGAATATGCCCCTTCAATATCATGGGCAGAATCTCCACATGCCTGAGAAGGATGACAGTCATGAGCTGCCCACCGATATGCACTAAGAATGAAAGTTTTCTCCAAAATCCTTTGCTGGGGTGGTGGTGGGGCACCTTGGTGGCTCAGTCGGTTGGGAGTGTGACTCTTGGTTTCTGCTCAGTTCATGATCTCAGGGTCATGAGACGGAGCCCCAAATTGGGCTCTGTGCTCAGTGTGGAGTCTGCTTGAAATTCTTTCCCTCTCCCTATCCCTCTACAACGCTCCCCCCACCGACCCGTGCTCTTTCTCTCTTACAAATAGATAAACAAACAAATAAATAAAGTCTTTAAAAAAATCTTTTGCTCGGAACTTGGAGGTCCCCCCTGGAATCCCACTTAACACATTGTTTTTAGAGAGTTGGAAGAAAAAGTCTTTAATGGTGGAATGGGGCAGAAATGGATCCTCTAGAGTCACTGATATTATTTATACACTATGAACATATTGCAAATGCGTGAGCAGTTTAACAGTGAAATAAATCAAGGACCAACCCCCTTTCCCCCACTTTCCTGCCAGCTCAGTTTCCTCAGTTCTGCTCTTCCTCTGTTCCTAAGTTAAAAAAAAAATTGTGGGAAAATGGATCTACCATAAAAATTGCCATTTAACCATTGTTTAGCGTGTAATAGATTCAACGACATCAATTATATTCGCCATGTTGTGTGACATCACTGTTCTGTTTCCAAACACTTTTTTTCACCCCAAACAGGAACTCTGTACCATAAAGCAGTAGCTCCCCTTTCCCCTTTCCCTGGTTAACTTTGTATTTTTTTAAAAAGATTTTTATTTATTTATTTGAGAGACAGAGAGCACAAGCAGAGGGAGCAGCAGGCAGAGGGAGAGGGAGAGGCAGGCTCCCTGCTGGGCAGGGAGCCCGATACAGGACTCGATCCCAGGACCCCGGGATCATGATCTGAGCCGAAGGCAGATGCTTAACCGACTGAGCCACCCAGGCACCCCTCCCTGGTAACTTCTAACCTCCTTTCTGTCCCTATGAATCGGTGTATTCCAGGCACCTCACATAAGTGGAATCATACAATATTTGTACTGTGTATGGCTGCACAGTAATCCTTTGTATGAATATACCACATTTTATTTATCCATTCATCTGTTGATGGACACTTGGGTTGTTTGCACCTTTTGGCTATTGTGATAATGCTGCGATCAACATTGGAACGCCAGGAGCTGAGTCTCCTTTCCAAATTCTTTTGGCTAGACTCCCAGGACTAGGACACCTGGCTCACATGGTGACTCTATGTTCCACAGCGGTGGCGCCATTTTACATTTCTACCTGCAATGTACAAGCTGGCTGCTTCCTCTTTGGTCTGTTTCCTTTCCCCTTCCGTTGCTTTTTTATTCTTTATTTTAAAGAATTTCTTATTTATTTGAGAGAGGGAGAGAAAGAGCACTGGAGAGAGATAGAGCATGAAGAGGGGGCAGAGGGAGACAAAGAAGCAGCCTCTTGCTTGCTCCCGACCCAGGGCTCAATCCCAGGACTCTGAGATCATGACCTGAGCCAAAGGCAGATGCTCAATTGACTGAGACATCCAGGCGCCCCTTCCCTTCCATTGTTAATCCCATTTCCCCTTATCCTCCAATTTTTTACAGCCCTCTGGTACATAACTTTTCAAGTCCAGGTTCTATGTTCCCATTTTTACCAAAGTTATTCACAAAGATTGGCCTGAGACATGAAAGCCGACAAACTCCCACCCAGAAAGAGCGACGTTCATGGTGCCACGGAGCCGCTACGCTATCATGGAGCTGGCATTATAGCACATTTCAGACCCAATTCCATTTTCACATTATGTTTAGGTGTCTCCAAAGACCAAGTCATTCCTAGATATTTTTGGCCCATTCCCAGATTTTTTTTTATACTCCAACATAAAAGCACAAAAATTCAACAAGTAATAGGCACCAAAAATTTTAGTGCAAGCAATCTAAAGCTGAGCACGCATCCACACACGGCAGGTCCGTCCCCCATCATTTCACAAACTAAAGTGTCTGCAAAGCCACCGCCGAGAGAAAGCACAGCATCGCCATTGAAAAGCATTCAGGCTCATACACAGCAAACAAAAGTAGCTGACCTTAAAGAGATTTCTCTTCCTTCCACTGAGGAAAAGTCCTTCAATCTTGTGTGGATTCGGTACATCCCAATGGGAAAGCACACAGCCTGTGAATGATTACGTGTCAGTTAATAACGGGTATTTTGACGCGGGACTGAAGGGTGGGGACCAGCACAGATTTGGAAACTGTACAACACAGAGGATGTGTTCAGCCAAATCTCAAAGCCAGTGAGTGGCTGGGAGTGGAGGTGATTTAGGTCTCCCTAAGTCATAGCGTCTCCACATTCGCCACCAGAGCATTTGCTTTATTGTCATGTACCTCGTGCCTCTGTCAGCAAGATGTGCCCTCTGGTATCGGAAAAGCCCAAAAGAGGTGATTTTTGGGGTCTGGGAACGCACACATTTTTTTCCATGTAAGTTGCTGGTAATTGCTACTTTGCTTTATGACATTGAGGTAGAGGAAGCTTTCGCAGAACTGTGATGCTCTCAGATAGCAGAGAAACCTGTAGCCTGAGCGATGGGTGTTGCCCAGGGGCCCAGAATGAAGTGACTCCGTCATCGTGCCCAGGGGTTTAGGCAAAAGCCCTTCAGTTTCTGAGATGGTGGATGACGATGCTGGCGCTCTTGGTGCCTCTGGTCCGGACTTGGACTTGACAGAGACAGAGCAAGGACAAGACTTGTACGATGTAGACTCCTCAAAACCTGTGCTTGTTTGAACTTATAGTATTTCTGGAGCAGTTTTTCTTTGGTTGTCTGGAGACAGCTCTCTTTGGTGAAAGCAAGGCCCGAGGTGATCAGATCCCAAGATGAGATAAGTTGTTTTGAGCCGTGCTGTGGCTCTCTCTGGCATGACTTGCCTCGTCCCTTGTCCCCCCTCTCTTGCCCCCAGCTTTAACTGAGCTGCTCTTTTGTTTCAGGCTCTATGCTTGGTAATGAGCATTCGGGCTGGGATGCCACACTGTCCCTGCTGTCCCCGTCCCCAGGGGGAGACACCTGCAAGGTACCATGGGAAGTCCTAGGGTCAACCTAGAGACCTGGGGAACCCCAGGGGCTCCCCAGAAGAGGTGGGGCCCAGGTCTCAGCCCCAAGGAGGCATTAATACAGCCTGTCGTGTCCCCCAGTTTAGTTGCCCTGGTGTTCTAATTCCAAATCCTCAGGCTCAGTCTGGGAAGTCACTCCAGCCAATGGCCCTTGCCGAGATGCTACAGCAAAGCGCTGGCTCGGGGCCCAGAATGGAGGAATAAACTTCACACCTGGCCTGTGTCAGACATGCGGCGGTGCGTTCTTTGGATTGTTATTTTGCTTGGAGCGTTGGTTCATTTACATTCTCCCGAAATGGGGGCCATTCTCTTCTTCCTTTGGCAAACTTGACTTAATCTTATGTCATACTTCGGAAAATGCAGGACTCCATCACCCCCCGGTCTTACTCTCCCCTGGGCAAAGAGAGGCAGAGATCGCAAAATGTGACTAGAAGGGAAGAGAGGGAGACAGAGGAATCTTGGGGGAGGCTTAGGTTTATCAGCATTCTTTTTTTTTTTTTTTAAATTTTATTTATTTATTTGAGATGGAGACAGTGAGAGAGAGAGCATGAGAGAGGAGAAGGTCAGAGGGAGAAGCAGACTCCCCGCGGAGCCGGGAGCCTGATGTGGGACTCGATCCCAGGACTCTGGGATCATGACCTGAGCCGAAGGCAGTTGCTTAACCAACTGAGCCACCCAGGCACCCAAGCATTCTTTTTAAGCTTAAAAAAAATTGAGGTGAAATTCACGTGGCATACGATTAACCATTTCAAGCACGGGATGCCGTGCCGTGTGGTACATTCACGCTCTACATGGACCAAGGTCCACTTCTCTCTACTTTCAAAACATCTTTGTTGCCCTGAAAGCAAACTCTGCACCCATGAACTAATTACAGCCATTCTCTCTCCCTGGACCCCTGGCAACCACTCATCTCTTTCATCTCTATGGATTTGTCTACCCTGCATATTGCATATAAAAGGGATCACGCAACACGTGACTGTTAGGGCTGAAATGTGTCCCTCAAAATTCACATGCTGGTGTCCTAACCCCCAGCCCCTCAGACTGTGACTGTATTTGGAGGTGGGGTCTTTGCAGAGGTCATTAAGTTAAACTGAGGTCTTTAGGGTGGGCTCAAATCCAATAGGATTAGCCTTCTTCTTTTTATAATTTTTTAATTTTTTAATGCTTTCGAGTCCATAGTATTTATAACTTTTTTTATGATGTTATGTTAGTCACCATACAGTACCTCATTAGTTTGTGTTCCATGATTCATTGCGTATAATACCCAGTGCTCCCTGCAATCCGTGCCCTCCTTAATACCCATCACTGAGCTCACCCCTCCCCCAACCCCCTCCCCTCTAAAACCCTTAGTTTGAGTCCCAGAGTCCATAGTCTCTCATGGTTCATCTTCCATTTTGATTCCGCCGCCTTCATTTTTCCCTTCCTCCTCCTAATGTCCTCCATGCTATTCCTTATGTTCCACAAATATGTGAAACCATATGATAATTGACTTTCTCTGCTTGACTTATTTCACTCAACATAATCTCTTCCAGTCCCATCCATGTTGATGCAAAAGTTGGGTATTCATAGGCTTTGTCTTATTCAAGAAGAGGAGCTTAGGACATAAGAACCCACACAGGGAAGAAGAACATGTGAAGTCACATGGAGAAGATGGCCATCTCCAAGCCAACAAGAGAGGTGTCCGAAGAAACCCATCCCCCAGACCCTTGATCTCAAGACTCCCAGTCTCCTGAGGAGTATGAGTTAATTTCGGTTAAGATTTCTGCTGTCTAGTCTGTGCTACGTTGTTACAGTAGCTTTAGCAAACCAACACAGGGATCCCTTTTTTAAAAAATAAGCTTTCTTTTTTAGAGCAGATGTAGGTTCATAGCAAGACTGAGCAGGGGGCACTGAGTTCCCACGCACCCCCTGGGCCCCACGTAGGCATGCACACGGCCTCTGTCACTCGTGACGTCTTGCGGTGACCTTTTGTGCCTGGCTTCTCTCACTTGGCACAGTGTTTTCGAGGTTCACCCACATAGTGGCAGGTGTTCCTTCCATCCTTTTGATGACGGGGGAATATTCCATTGCATGACTGCCTCGCAGTTTGCTCACCTTCAGATGGACATTCGTGTTGCCCCTACCTTTCGGCTCCTGTGTGCACCTTTCTGTGTAGATATACGTTTTCATTTCTCTTGGACAGACACCTATGCGTGGAATGGCTGGGTCATATGGGAACTCAATGTTTAACCTTGGATGTGTTTATAGCCTTTTTCTGGGACCACAAGTATTTACGGCGTGCCTCCCACCTCCCCAGAGCCGTGTCGTGCTGCAGTGGAGAGATGGAGTCTGGTAATGAACTGCCTGGCCCACGTCCTGCTTTCGCGTTACTATCTGGAGGGGTCTGGGCAAGTTCCTGAACTCCACTGCTGCTCATTTTCTGGAGGCTGTGCAGGTTACATGCAAGTGGGGATGAAGGACTTCGGACGTACGAGTCATTTGGTAAATGCTGGCTACTTTAGGAGGCCAGAATGCAGCCCCATGCACACAGTCCCTGCTCGACTTCTTGGCTCTTTGTACTATTGTAGTTCACCTGCAGGGATGTGGACATGTGAGGGTATTAGGGGATGGCATTCCGGGGAAGACAGGGGAGTGTGCAGAGGTGTGGTGGAGGAGTGCCCCGGGGAAGGTGCATTCAGCTGCTGCGGGGTATGTGATACATTTTCAGGAGCTGGTGGGGGCCAGACTTAAGGGGCCTGAGGATGCCTTACTTTCAGCGGGGCCTTGAATGCCGATGCCAGTCTCGGGGTGAATGTCACCAAGATCATGGGATGAGAGGAGGGTAGGTGTACGCTCTCATAGATCACCAACATCTCAGCAACTGTGGTGGCGTTTGCTGTATTTTGTGACACGGGAGCTTGACATTTATACTCCAGATATTCAACATTTGGGGGATGGAAGAGGTCTGTTTAGTGCAGAACTCCTTAGACCAGACCCAGAAAAATGTGCCTTTAACGTCGTGATAATCTATGGAAAGGCCACTGCACAAACACTTCACCAAGTCTTACAAAAATAAAACAAAGGAGAATGTTAAGGGGGGGAAGACATCACGTTGTAAACCAGGGCTGGCAGGAAAACTTACAAAAGGAGAACGTTGGCTTAAGAGAAAATGCATTTTTGAATCCTGACGAGCATAATTGAGGAGTGGAGTTACCTCCTGGAGAAGGCGTTTTAAAAAACTCCGTTTTTCATTTCATTTCATTTTCAATTAAAATTCTTTCTGAATTTGTTCAACACATATGACTAGCCTGTGCCATGAAATTAGGAATTTCCGAATGCATATGATATATAATATACAATATATAACATATAATATATACAAAACAATATACAATATATACATCCAAGCATATATACTTAGTGCGTAATAATACATAGTAATTTCTACATGTATTAGTCTCCATTTTAATAATTAAGCATTGTTTAATAAAAATAATACATGCCCGGACTTTAAAAGTGAAATGATAGGGTTGAAAAAGAGAAAGAGTAGGGCCCCCACGATGGGACTCACCAGAGACAACCTCTCCTTGTCCTCACTGAGATTTTTCATTTTGACAAATCTGGTTAGTTTTGGGGAGTGTGAGTCTTCTAGAACTTGCATTTATCTTATTTAAATGCTATGTGAGACTTCTACAGTTTTCTCTACTAATGCCGGTTTTGGGCACAGTGAACGGGGGCTTTTGACGCAGGGGAGCTGGGGGGTGGCAGAGACTTCCTGGGGAGGGGGTGGCTAAGGCCTGGCAACTTCCTTGGGGCGCTCAGCGACAAATGGTCCACGGTTTCCTAAATTAAGAAAGATGCCTCCAAGACCAGTAGGACCATTGTATGAAGTGAGCCCTGGTTCCTGGCTCAACATTTCCCAGCTCTTACCCTCTCTCTCTTACTGGAGTCGAGTGAGAAGGGCACGGGGTTGGAATCAGAAGGCCCCAGACACACCGACCGTCGGGTGACCTTGGCTCAGTCCCTTGCCTTCTTGGGTCCCGGCCTTACCAGGTTGAAGGAGGGCATCGGGAGAGATGTCCCCGTTTGTACTGGCTAGGGGTCGGGGGCCCATGCCCAGGGGTCTTACTGTGGGGTGTTACGTGCTTGTGGAATCACTGGTGGCACCAAAGAAACAGATCCTATCTTGAAATGTCAGCAGCATCTCCCAGAACCACACCCAGAAGCTGGACTTCCGAGAAGTCCTGGTCATTGCTGAGGTCAGAGCCGTGTCACTTCTCGGGAGCCCAGGCTGGTGGCCCAGCTGTCCTGTGTCCTGCCTTCTCCAGATAAGAAGTTCCTGAACGCTGGGGACTTCTATTACAGCTGCCTCAGGGACACCGGCACCGAGCGCGCCCCTTTTAGGGAGATCCGGAGACCACAGGAGCCCCCGGCGCACCTGCCGGTGGTGCGAGGGGGACGGGGAGGAGGGTCTTGTCCCCTACTTGCCAGCCCTGGGGCTCTGCGGATCAATCTGGGGGCCTCTGCAGCCCAGGAGTCGCTGCTGCTGCCCTGCTGGCAAACGCTGTCCCTGTCCTCTGCCCTTCTGGGCACGCAGACTGGGGCCCAGGGTGTCCTGCGATAGTCCCTTGAGTCAGGAAAGCGCGCCTCAGGAGCGCCCCCTGGTGGAACAGCCCCGGGAGGGAATGAGCCGAAGCCCCGGGTCCTCGCCCGCCTGGAACGGGAGGCTTCCAGGAACTCAGGGCCACGCCGTGATTGATTGGTTAGCTCGTGTTCCCCAGAAAATAAGACCTGAGGCACGACCTCCCGGGTTGTCGGTCCTGGAGAAGGCAGTCCCAAGGAAGCAAGCGTGGCGTCGGGGGGCAGCGAGGCCAGGAAGAAGTTCTGCAGACCCAAGGCAGCCCGTGGCTGAGGGGACCACGTTGGGCACTAGGGGTGGCAGAAGGGGCTGTGTCTCCAGTCTGTCCCAGGGCCGAAGGCGGAGGAATGTGGTTAGTGGCTCCCTTTTCCTATTGGTCCATCTTGGCTCTTAGGAGCTGTCAGTTCCCCTGCAAGTCCAGGCTGTTACGACTGTGCCTCATCAGCGGCGGCTGGGAAGCTAAACCCCAGCAGGGCCAGTGAGTGGACGCGAGCCAGCAGCGCGCTCCCGGTCTGTGCGGCCGGCGGCTGGGGTCCGGGATGGGGGGGTGAGCAGGGACTCCCGTGTGGTCCCTGAGCGCGTCCCATCAGCGCGTCCGTGCCACGGGGAGGGGACAGCGGGCGAGCGGTGCTGGCAGCGCAAACCCACGAGCCACACAAGACGGGAGACGCAGCTGCCACAGCGGCTCCTCCAGCCGCGTAGGTGGAACACTGCGGTGACAGGATCCCCCTCGCCAAGGCGGAGATGAGGTTCTACAAAACTCCCCCCCGATAAAGATCCGCGGGGCCTGAAGGAGTGCAGCCGCAGCTAAGGAATCTTCGCAGGGGTTTGCCCTCAGCACTGAGCTGGAAACCGTCGCCAGGAGCCGGATTTCCATGTGCCTGCTATTGACAGCAGGGTCTCATCTCCCCTCTTGCTGGCCTCTGTGGCACTCACAGGACCCCCCTCGCAGGGCTGCAGGGGGAGGTGGGGAGCCTGGACTTTGGCAGAGAGGGGAGGTGCTGGCGGGATTTGGTCCAAGGGGAAACGTGGCTTCAGAATGCTTGGAGCTACTTGGTACGGGCAAAGGTAGCTGAGACCGCAGCCAGAGGGTTCGAGGTGAGACGATCAGTAGAACTCTCCAGGCTTTGGGCATGTGGGATGTGAGAAGGAGCACCCAGAGAAAACCTTGCGTGTGAGTTGTTGAGGTCGCAGTCACCCCGTTGGACCCGTTCTTGGAGATTTGAGCTCGCTCTGTAACTTGAGCTCTCTCAAGGGGAACGGGACACAGCCTTGGGTGGCTCAGCCCAGCCTCGTGAGCCCCTGATGACAGGCCGCCGGCCGCCAGGGGGCCGTTTCATGAGAGCTGGCAATCAGGGGCAACCGGAGTGACACCTGATGGCAGGCGGCAGACGATGATGAGCCCTTCTGTGTCTCCCACCGCCTCTGACTGCCGCCTCCTGGAACTGGAGCTGAAGCCTGAACCCCAAGCCGCCCGTCCCGCCTCACCCCGCAAACGAAGCTTCCCACTCCCATGAAACCACGACTGCCACGACTGCAAGGAGCTAGGAGCTCTTCTCCCTCCAGCTGCTCTTCCTGGGCTCTCTCATCCATGCCACCTCCAAGCTGGCCTCCAAGACTGGCACCTTCAGCCTGGGTGCTGCTGATCACAGATCCCGCAGCCTCATGGACACTTCCGTTGGCGTGACTGACGGCACTTCCCACGCAGTATGTCCCAAACTCTTTCCACCCACAGTCCTCCTGCGTGAGTCTTTGTTTCACTGCACACACCCAAGTCACCCAATTACCCACTGCCCTTACCATCAGCCATCTGATTGCTCCCCACCCTCTCCCCACCTGGCTGCTTCCCTCCCCACTAGCACCTGTGTCCTGGCTCTGAAACCAGCTCTGACCACATCATCCCTGCTCACAGTCCTTCAGTGGCTCCCTGCTACCTTTTTACTAAATTCTAACTCCGTCTCCTGCCCATCTTTCCAGCTGCATCCCCAACCCCTTTTCCTCTTGCATTTAACTCCCAGGTCAGATGAAACTATGTGTGATTTCCCCAGACACCCATTCTGTTCAGTAATCCCGGGTTGTGAGCTTTCTGAAGAACCTCGGCCCCTGTCCCTGATCTGAGCCCTCTAGTGAGGGCTTTTTGTACCTCAAAATCCTCCTTAGGTATTGCCTTCTCTTTGAAGCCCTCCCTCAACACTTATCACTCCTCTTAAACTACTTCTTTATTGCAAACACACCATTCATTCATTAATGCAACTCATAATATATGTTTTCTCAACTCATATTTGTTGACCATGTGCTAAACATTTGATCCCCACCCTCCTAAAGCTTGCAATCTGGTAGGAGAGTTTGACATGTAACACTCTTGCAAATTGTGATGTGTGCAAGGAAAGCCAAAGAATAAGGAAGGATAGAAGGTATTGGTGGATAGTTAGCTTGAGGAGTCATGGGAGCACTCACCAAGTAAAGGACATTTGTGCTGAGACCTGAGTAGGAGTCCTCTCCTACTTCCCCTGGGAAAGAGGAGAGAAAGAGCATTGCAGACAGAGCACACAGCTTGTGCAAAGGCCCTGAGGCAGGAAGGAGTGTGGTGCATTCAATAAAGTGAAGAGCTCAGGGTGCAAGAAGGCGGGTGAGGGAGGCGGGGCTAAAGAGAGAGGCAGGAGTCAGACCATGTGGGAAGACAAGAGGGTGCCTGGAACTAGGATGGTCCCTTGGATGGACAGGTGGATGCAGGAAGGTACTGGGAATTCTGCAGGTGCCGAGATACCGGCAGCAAAGTCTGCCTTTCCTGTCATCTTGGGGCAGGCGTGCTGGTGGGATGTGTCCACTGCGGGTGATGCAGCGTGGAGAAGGGACAGTACTTACAGGCAAAAATAGAGTCACTGGAGCAGAAAACCCCTTGGGAGCCTGAGAGGACTGGAGGAAATTGAAATTCCATGCTCAGGAGGCCCAGAAGGAGGAGGCTGAGGGGGGCCTCTGGGTCTCTGACTTGCAAGGCGAGGTAAGTCACACTTAATGTCATTTGACTCTCAAGGCTGCAAGGGAATCCTGGCAGTCACCTGCCTGTGTGACCTTGACATCAAGGCAGATTCTCAGTAAATGCCTGTGGCTGGGAATGGACCTCGAGTGCTGTCTTAGACCTGCGCCCTTGGAAACACCTTAATTCTGGGCGAAGACGGGCTTTGGATTGCTTCCACAATTTCCATTCTACTTGCTACCCCAACTTCCACTTGCATTAAGCAGAAGGCCTGCTTTCCCCTCTCCATTTGTGGCTTGCAGAAGTTGTCTGGTCTTATGCCTTTTAAAAATGCATTTAAACATGAGCCCCTCTCCACGGTAGCTCCTTCTCCTGAGCTGCAGGTGGGGCGGGCAGTCCCACACCCTCGGGCTGGCCCTATCCAGCTCTCCTGCACTTAAGAGACCCTTGCAGAGTCAGTGCTGACCCTCCCCTCTGAGCAGGAAACACACACTTCAGCATTCAGCCGGAGCGCCTGGAGGCAATTGTGTAGAGAACCCAGGACGGGAGTTGGGGGTGGGGATGGCACTGGGGCCGCCAGCCCGGGTTTCACAGAGATTTGTTGCCTTTTGATGAACTGAGCAGCGAGAACAGAGCATGCCTCGTCCAGGACTCCTGTCCAGAGCACCGTGCGGGGCCGGCAGGTGGAAGGTCCAGGGAGGCCCCTGCTGGGTAGGTGTGAAGGGAGGGGACCCCTGGTCTCATGGTGAGGGGAGCAGCAGGGAAAGTCTTGGGTCACTGGGGCAGCTGACCTGGGAGAGGACAGGAAGTGGCTTTAATGTGCTCTCCTGGAAGGGACATCCCCTAGGAGACAACTCTGCCCGCCTTTCCTAGTCTAGTAAAGCCCAGAGAGGACAGCAGATGCTGAGTATTTGGGGGTCGTGCCCATAACGGGCAAATTCTCCTTGCCGCTCTTCCTTTGCTCTAACCTGTCCTCCCCAAAACCCTCAAGTGCTCCCTCAAGCACCATGTGAATCCGTCAGCCCCACGGCGGGCCTCCAGTGCCGGCAGGATAAAGCCATGACTCCTTAATTGGGCACCAGTGCGCTTCAGGCTCGAACCCAGCTTCCTCCCCACCTACTTTCCTGCCACACTCCCTGAGCGGCAGACATCCCAGACATCCCGAGCCCTCTGTGGGCCTGACCGTCCCTGAATGCTGTCAGGTGCATGCCATGCCCTTTCCTTCTTTCTGCACCTGGGAAATGCCTCCTCCTCCTCAAACCTCACCCACTTGGCTAAGTCCCTCTTCCCGTACCCTCAGTGCTCCTCGGACACATGTGGGTGCCGTGGGCGGAGAGTAGAGGAGGCTGTGAAACGTGATGGCTGAAAGTCCATGTGCTCCGCCCCTCGCTAGCTGTGTGACTTTGGGCAAGTTACTTAACCTCTCTGAGCCTCATCTGTAGAATGAGGACCGTGATCTCCTCCCCACAGGGCTGCTGACCGGGTTTATTGGGAAGATGTATGCACTGGGGAAGTGCATCCCGTCGTGACTGGAACTTCGCGGAGCACTTACTGAATGCCGGCTGCTGTTTCACTACAGTGCACGAGGGCTGGCGGTTTTTGCATTTGCCTTTCCTGTCCGGGCCCCAGCTCCAGCCTCCTTGACCTCAGTTCACTCCTGCATACAAAGGGAACTGAATTAGCATCCTTTATCTAGGGTGTGACCATTAGAGGGCCCAGCTAGCACCCCACAGAGAGTGGGGGTTTGCTGCCTTTTCTCAAGAGAAGGGCCTGCCACTTGCCCTTTTCTGCATCTTTGCTCCTGGCTCAGTGCTGGGCCTCGGGCATCAGAACCCCTAGGGAGGGTGCTTGCCCCTGAGTGACTGGCCGAAGATGGGGTGCTCGCCCCTACTGCTGCACCCCGCCCCGCCCGAGGTCCTTCCTACAGCCCCCAGGGCCCTCAGATGGTCTCCAAGCTCCTGGACTGTCCCATGAGGCCTCTCTTCTGCCGTCACGGTCTCTCCAAGGTCTGGCCACTGCTTCTTCCGCTTCTGCAAAGGGGCTCAGATGCACCCTTACCTCGGAGCTTTGGCTGCTTTTGTTTTCTCTTCTCAAACCAGCCTCCAAGTCCCTGCTCTGCCTCCAGCAGGGGTGGGCGCCCATGTGTGGGCTGGTTCATGCCTCCGTCTCACTTTTGGTCTCAGCCTCCTGCCCCACGCCCCACGGTGGGGGGGAGGGCGGTTTCTAGGCAGCCCAGGGAGGCTGTGGGCCCTGAGTCCCACTGCTTGGGTTTGAACCCCTGCCCTTCTGCTTATGAGCTGACCCCCTCTGAGCCCCAGTTTCCTTGTCCATAAAATCGATCCATGTTGGCAGGGGCACCTCGAGAACTCAAGAGACCACCCTTGGCTGCTGTGTGTATCAGCCCATGATCGCTGAGGGGTGCATTTGCCTTTAAGACCAGAAATGCTTCCTCGAGGATGTGTGGGTAAATATTCCCTCCCTAAATATTTGATTTAAAGAGCTTGACTCGGAGGACAACATAAAATAAAGCTGCAGCTTTTGGCCATGTATTATTAATAGTCGTAAATGGGTGAAGGCGTGGGCTCTGTCCAATGATGCCGTTTCTCGGAGCGGTGGGCCTTTAACTAGGTTCCGTTTATTGAAAAGCGGGCTGTGAAGGGGGGGATATGAACTCTCTGTCCAGGTAGAATGATAACGACGTGGCACAGGCATCTTGCCACATGGGCCAGAAGGAGGATGGCTTGTGGGACCAGGAGATGGACCCGGAGACGGCAGGGAGAAACAGAACTCCTTCATTCATTCACTTGTTTATTCACCTGTTCATGTCTTAGGGCAGTTTGGTCTTCACACTCAGTCCTTCCTGCCTCTCCAATCCCTTCCTCCCTCCTTCCCTTCCTCTTTCCTCCCTCCCTCCCTTCCTTCCTCCCTCCCTCCCTTCCTTCCTTCCTTCCTTCCTTCCACAAAACCAGCAATAGAGGTAAGGAATACCGTCTCTGCTGTGTAGATGACAAGATGAGCCTCAGAACAGTGACATTTCTTGCTGCCTTCACAGAGTGGGGAGGAGGTAGATGGGGACTTTGAACTCTGCTGAGGACCATAGCCCGCCCAAAGGCAGGAGTCGTGTCTGCTTTGTCCCTGTTTCCCCAACTCCTGGCTCAGAACTCCCGGCCGGTCTCTCTTCGGCTGCTGGTGGAAGAGAGATTGCTGGCTTGACCTCTCTGTTCATTTTGATGAACACACAGTGGTAGCTCCTGTGCTCAAGATAGGGATACGGAAGCACTGGATACGGATCTCTCCCCAGGGAGTTCACCCTCTAGTGGGCAAGCCAGATGGTAGCTTGGACGAGGCTTGGGGGCCGAGGGGTCCAGAGACACGACGGACTGGAGAAAACAGCACTGGCAGATGCTTCAGTGGAGGGAAGAGCCGCTCAGCGGGCTGACGGTCCTGCCCGTGTGCAGGGAGGTATCCCCCCTCCCCAAGATCAAATTGATAACAACAGGTTCGTTCACGGCCCCTGATTTATCTGCCAAGCAGATTCTCCCCGGTGCGACCACGTTGCTCGAGCTGTCACCCCCGATACAAAGACGAGACAAATGCCCTCTCTAGATTTCATGTACCAGTAGGAGAATGAAATCATAACTCACTTTAGGAGCCAGTGATACATATTTATACTCTGACTGGTGCGGGCCCGGAAGAGCTCTTCACTTCTCGCCTTCCCTGGCTGCGGACGGACATCAATCTTCTCTCCAGTTTGCTAACGCGGCTGCCACTCAAGTCAGATTTACCGTCACATGACTGATTGTGCGGAGACTATTCATCACGGGAACATTTGCCTAATTTGCCCCATCCGAATTGTTCCCTGCAACGCTGACGCCCGATACGGCTCCATAAATGACATTTCTTTTCTGTTAGAAAAAGATCTTTCTGCCCTTCTCCCCCACCCCTTCTTGTGTGCTGCCCATCTTCTTACTCAGCGGAAGCAGTGAATGTCAAAACTATCTGTAACTCCACAGAAGGAAGTCAACATCGAAGGCCAAACCAAAACCCACGTAAACTGTCTTTGGCCCACACGGCATTGGCCCAATCGAGGGGACGGGGCTCATTTCTTGTAGGAGACCTGACCCCAAAAGTCTAGCCATATTGAAACAACAACAACCTACCTGGTTCCCTACTTGATATTTGTTCTGGGCAGGGTGTGCGCTCTCGTTGCACTTTGTCCTGCAGAATTTCCAACGTTCTCTCTCCTCTCTCCTCCGAGTGATTCACGTTTCTGTTGTAAGCCCCTCCGCTGTGCCAGACCCCGCGATAACCATGTTTGCGCATTGCCTACTTGAACTGTGGCGGGCAAGGATAATTGTCCCTACGGAAGTTCGGGGACGTCAAAACTTGCCACATGGGTTACAGTCCCCTGAATCTAAGTCCAGGATCATTTCTTATGCCTTCAGGATTAACTTCCAGGCTTCCCAAGGTCAAGGAAGCCTTTAAATTGTCTGTGTGGAGCATGGGGATATGCCACATGGGGATAAGACACAACCCCAAGCCTCTCAGACATACGGGATACCTCAAGGGCAGCCTGGACTCTGTATGCGGAGTGCCTTGACCAGCGCCTTTAACCCTAACAGCCCTCTGAAGTGCAATGTGGGACTTTGGGGCTGCCTCTCACTCAGCTCCGTGGGTCCAAATTCTACTGTTGCTACCACAAGCAGATCTCCAGATACAGTCCTGTTCCGAGGGACTAGGGGTGAGGACTTCAACACGTGAGTTTTCGGGAGGACACAATTCAACCCATAACAATGATGGACCTAAAGAAACCTCTAAATGGAAAGGTCCCCTTATTTGGAATAGGAAGTATCAGTTTTGTAAAGCTGGTGATTCTCTTTAAATCTCCTTATAAATTCAGTGTGTTAACAGTAACAACGATATTTGTATTTGTATGAAAATCCAAACATGGGGAAGATGGGAAAAATCTGAAAATGGGGAGTGGGGACCAACCCTAGGAGATATTAGAACAGATTTACTCTACAGTAACAATGAAAATAATACAATCGTGAGTGTAGATAGAGAACCCAGAAACAGATCCAAGAAGGTGAAAGGATTTTGTGTTTAGTAGGACGGCATTTAATTCAGAATGGTAAAGATGGGCAGAGAGTATTAGGTCTTCCGGCTGGTCGTCTGTGGTTGGGATGGGGCAAGTTACATTCCCACTTCACTCATTATACTGAAATAAATTGCAATTTAAGGAAGATCTAAATGTAAATTATGAAACCACAGAGTCCTAGAAGTAGGTGTGCATGAAATTAAGAGAACATTGGAGTGACAAGGGTTCTTCTAAGCAACGCATAAAACCACGAAGGTAAAAAAGATAGACAAACCCATTATCTAGCATTTAAAAATATTTCTGTGTGGCAAGAAGGCATAAATAACCCAAAAGGTAAATAAATGGCAAAGCAACAAAAATATTTGTGACAAATGACAGCATTTCCTCATTAATAAAAGTACTTAGAAATTCTAATGGAAGAGCAAAAGAGAAAAATGGGCAAAAGGTATATAAAGAGGCCCTTTCCAGAATAAAGGAATATTAATATCTGAAAAGATGCTCAACCTCACTCATAATTCCAGAAATGAAATCTAAAATGAAAGCCAATTTGCTCTTTGTTTATTTTTTTTTTAAGATTTTATTTATTTATTTGACAGAGAGAGAGATCACAAGTAGGTAGAGGCAGGCAGAGAGAGAGGGGGAAGCAGGCTCCCCACTGAGCAGAGAGCCCGACTTGGGGCTCAATCTCAGGACCCTGAGATCTGGCCTGAGCCTAAGGCAGGGGCTTTAACCCACTGAGCCACCCAGGCGCCACTGCTCTTTGTTTATTGCAGATGACCCTTGCCCATTGCTGGCTTTCTTCATCTGTGAAATGGGAAGAACACAGTCGGGTTGGCCCCAACGTGACAGCTGCATTCCTCAGAAACCTCGAGCGTGTTCTCAAAAGTTGTATTCTGAAGCTTTTTTTTTTTTTTTTTCCTGTAAGAGAGTAGGATCAACACATTTAAAACTCACAATTAGTGATTTTCTTGTAGGCGAGGGCATTTTCATACATAGCTCTAGAGATTACAGTCACGGTGCCTCAAATAACAATTTGGTTGATTAACCCCGATAAAATGAAATCTAAACAACTCATTGTATCACATCCAAACCAATGCGTTTCGAACAATCAAAATAAAGGACAGTCACCAACTTGGGCAAAAGGACAGGCAAGATGATTTCCAGGTCACCCACTCAAAGTAGGTTTCCTTGGCTCACAGCTTGTCGGGGGACAGGATGAGCCGCACCGGTCGGTGTTGTCGCGGGTGTCCCCTCACTAAATGCCGGCTCTGGATTCCATCTGCCTTGGGAGCATTTGGGCAGGAGGCGGAATGTCCCCGATCTGCAGCACGAAGGTGGCTTTAGGCTGTGCTTCCGAAGGTCTGGGACTTGTTTCAGGGCCCAGGGTGTAGGAAGTACGCAGCAAATGTTCTTCTCCTTTTTTTTTTTTTTAAAGATTTTACTTATTTCTTTGACAGAGAGAGATCACAAGTAGGCAGAGAGGCAGTCAGAGAGAGAGGGGGGGAAGCAGGCTCCCCACCCAGCAGAGAGCCCGATGTGGGGCTCGATCCCAGGACCCTGAGATCATGACCCGAGCAGACGGCAGAGGCTTTAACCCACTGAGCCACCCAGGAGCCCCTCTTATGCTCCTTATTCAGCGTCTCTACCCCAGCTTCTCCAGCTGTTCCTCACCGGCCAGACCACTCCAGTCCTTCTATTTCCGGGTTTGGACGATACCTTCAAGGAACTTGTGGTCTGGAGGGAAGTGGGCATGTGCATGACTTACCATGATGCCCCGCCCCCCACTGCCCCGCGGGTGCCTTCCCTATTGGAAGGAAAGTGAATGGTGGGGGAAGAGGGAGGGGGAGTTAGTTCTGCTAGTTTTGGGGGGGTTCACATCTGACTGTCATGGAACGATGATGTTCAGGGCAGGGAAGCCGTGAGTGGCCTAACTTCCCTTCACATGGAGCAGAGACCTGCGGTTTCTGTTCTGACTTTAGGGGCTCCCGGGAGAGGGGCGCACATGGAAAGACCGCCCGCGCCGGCAAAGCAAGCGAGACAACGTAGTTCATAGACGTGGCGCATGGCGGGTGCGCAGAGATGCCAGTCCCTGGGGTCAAAGGCACACGTCTGGGGCCAGCCTTTCCGTGGTGCATAGAATGAATTAAACTGAGTCCCCGAGGTAGTGGCTGAAATTTCTGTCTCCTGTGAATCTGGCTTGGTTTTCAGCTTCATTGGATTTTAATCAAAGGCCATTCGGAGAAGTGGTTACGACCCTGGGGGACCGGCTGACAAGTAAAATGGCCAAAGAGAGGGGGCAGGCTAGTCCCCCTGAGGACGCAGGAAACCAGTGGAGTTATAACCACACTGGGAGACCAGCGCTCTCAGGAATGCCCGGTCCTGCGGAGCCTGGGGGCCCTGCGGCTTTGCACTGGGCCCTGGGAGCTGGGAGAGGTTTAGAGAGCAGCCTGGGCCTTGGCCTGGGGGCTCCCCTGAACTGGAACTCTTCATCTGGGGGCTCCCTCAGTCTGAGCCCTCAGGAGGCTCACCTTAGAAAATTAGATTCTCTCTTCTTCGGACCCGCCACCAAAGGGGCTGTTCCTGGGCCTCCCAGGTCAATGAGGAGATTGGAGTTCCTTCCAGCAGAGAACCTCCTCTAGGCAGGCACGGGGACTGATAATCCTGCCATTTACTGCGAGCCTGCCCTGTGCCAGGCACATTCCCATCAAAGATTGTGATGCCCATTTTAAAGATGAGGAAACAGATCTAGAGAGCTGAAGAGGCTTGCCAGAGGCCACTCAGCTAGGGGAGCTGTATGCTAGAAAATTAATTCCATCTCTAAATATTTCAGATTGTATTTCTAAAAGATAAGGACTGGGGCGCCTGGGTGGCTGAGTTGGTTAAGGGTCTGCCTTCGGCTCAGGTCATGATCCCAGAGTCCTGGGATCGAGCTCCTCATCGGGCTCCCTGTTCGAGGGGAGTCTGTTTCCCTCTCCCTCTGTAGCTCCCCCTGCTTGTGCTCTCTCGCTCTCTCTGTCAAATAAACAAAATCTTAAAAAAAAAAAAAAAAAAGATAAGGACTTTTACAAAACAAATATCCTTATCCCACCTAAACAAAATTAACAAGAATTCTTTAATATCTCAAATACCTACTGTGTCCTAGAATGTGTACCTACACATTCCCCCTCCCGTTGCTGGTTTGGGGTTTGCACTGGGACGACACGTTGTGACAGGTGATGCATTGCCTCGCTTTATTTCAGTCTATAAGTCCCCTCTCCGTCTCTTTTCTCGCCTTGCAATATTATGTGGATGTAACCCGGTAATTAGCCCTGTGAAATTTCCCACAGTCAAGATTTTACTGATCCAGGGGCGCCTGGGTGGCTGAGTCGGTTAAGGGTCTGCCTTCGGCTCAGGTCATGATCTCAGGCTCCTGGGATCGAGCCCCACGTCGGGCTCTCTGCTTGGCAAGGAGCCTACTTCCCTCTCTCTCTCTGCCTGCCTCTCTGCCTACTTGTGATCTCTCCCTCTCTGTCAAATAAATAAACAAAATTAAAAAAAAAAAAAAGATTTTACTGATCCAAAGCAGAAATGTGAACCCAGATGTGTTTCCGGAATGTACGGGCTTTCCAGGACATGGGCTCTACCCTTCTCTGGGGAAGCTGGTCATTCCCAACACGCAGTCGAATAGAACATTCATCTGCTTGAAATCCACCACCTCAGGGTAAAATCCACTATATTTGGAGCTGAGGCCCAGAGGACCTGGTGCCGGGCCACTTCTCTGATCTTGAAGATTCCTCCCGATTGTTGTGGTTTGGCCCATTGACTCTCTCCCTGGGCTTCGGGCACTCGGAGCACGAGGCAGAGTCAGATTTCCTCCTGGCTCAACCGGACTACAGGTCCCGCCTGGGCACTTGTTCTGATACACGGAGCTCCCAGAGCCCGCTTACTGCCCCGCCCCCCGGCTGGGGAGGTTCCCCTCCCACCTCTGCAGCCCCAGGGGTTTGCATAGGTGAACTGCATCAATATCAGGAGGCCTGAGAGGGAACCCGGGGTCCAGGAAACTTTGCCACCTGGAGGGCCCCCTTTTCCTCCCTCAGTGGGCACAACCCTGCCCTTCCAGCCAGTGCAGACGGTGCAGAGTCTCGGTTGGACTCTGCTTTGAGCTCCCTCTCCACGATGTCTGTTTCCTGGGTGCCCACCGGTTGCTACTTTGCTCTGAAAATTACTCAGCTCAATCCATAGCGTCTGGCATGAAAGGTACCCCCATCCCCCAACACACTTGGCCTTGCCTTTATTTCAATCTACAGATTCCCCTTTCCCATCTGTCGTTTCCTTCATTGCGATATCTGGGGGATGAAACCAGCTAGTTAGTTCCGTCAAAGTTCTCACAGTCTGGACTTTGCTGATCTGAACCCCTTGCTCAGGAGTGGGGGGCTCCAGCTGCCACAAGCAGCTCTCAGAGGTCCCCACCCTTCATGAGGTGGCTCCTGGCTGACGCTTCCTTCCCCCGCCTCCATCCCCTGCCCCCAGCCTCGGGGAGCCCTTCAGATCCCGCCCTGAGCCAGGCTGGGAGGTGTCTGATTGAATGTGGCTCCCAGCTGGTCGGCCTCGAGCTTCTAGAACAACCGCCATCTACATCTTGGTGGACATTGAAATTTTGAGTTTCTGGTCTCTCCTCTTGGCCCAGGCTGTTATTACCCTCTGCTCGTTCGTTCGTTCGTTCATTCATTCATTCATTCATTCCTCAGAAACATAGACCAGGCGCTCAGTCTGGCTGGGGAGCCACGCAGAGGCTGTGCAGTGTGATGGGGGCTACGGTATGGGGTGGAGAGACAGGACTGTAGGTCCAGCAATCAGGGAAAGCTTCCCGGAGGAAGGGCACCTACGATGAGCTTTGGCAGGTGATTAGGGTTTGACTGGCTCTGTTGGTTTGCCAGGGCGACGATAACAAAGTTCCTCGAAGGGGGCAGCTTCAACTACCACCGTTTATGGGCTCAGAGGTCTGGAGGCCACAAGCCCCAAATCAGGGTGTCAGCAGGGTTGGTCCCCTCTGGGGGCTGTGAGGGAGAGTCTGTTGGATGCCTCTCCCCCTCCTGGTAGTTTGTGGGCAGTCTTTGGAGTTCCTTGGCTTCTCGAATCATCACCTTGATCCCTACCCTCGTCCTTACATGGTGTTCTCCTGTTTCTGTGTCTGTCTCCAAACTTCCCCTATTATAAGGACACCAGCCATATGGGATTAGGGCCCACCTTGAGGACCTCATTTAGACCCGACCACCTCCATGAGACCCTATCTCCAAATAAGGTCACAGTCACAGGTACTGAGGGGTAGGACTTCATCGCATGACTTTCCAGGGGACACAAATGAATCCGTAACATCAGGGGAATGCAAATGCTGTGGAGTGAGGGGGTGGGGGGAGGCAAGGGGGCTCCAGGTGTGTGTGGGGGTATAATACGTGCAAAGTCTGAAGGCAGGAGAGGAAGCATGGGTCCAAGGAAATGAAAGCTATTGGGTCTGGCTGGGTGGGGCTGGGGTCAGATGGCGGAGGCCGGAGGTGAGGCTGCAGAGGTTGGCTGGGGTCAGATCTGGGAGAATCTCAAAGACTTGGAGAGGAGTCCGCAGCTCATCCTGGGAGCCATGAAGAGTTTTACGCAGGGCGTGACAGGTACAGAACTCTCGGGCTGTGGGTCTAGGGGTCTGAGCTGGCAGACCCGGGGAGACAGCGGTGAGAGAAAGCAGACGGATTTCAGAGAGGGAGGTCCAGCGGGGCTTCCCAGTGGCTTGGCTGGGGAGGGGTGAGGACAAGGGAAGCTCCGGGATGGTGTCTTGGTTTCTGTTTCATCGGGGTGCTGGGGGCCCCGTCCGTGACTGAGGCCTCAAGAGGACCCTGACACGGAGGTCCCCAGGCTCAGATCCACTTCATGGTGACAGACAGCGGAGATCCTGTTACTCTCTGGGAACTGGGGAGGTAATTCTGGGACAGCTAGGAAGGGTGGGGGTTAAGGCTGTGAACAGCAGGGACGAAGTGCGTCTCTGAACTTTGGCCTGCCTGCTTTCAGTGCAAAAAGAGGGAAGGTGTGGCCCAAACGACTTACTTGGCAATGGATCCTAAGTGGCTCCCATCCCCTTTTTATGGCACGGTGTACCCAGAACACGGCCCACACGTGAACCCTGGCATTCAGGGTCCTCCAGGGTCTGCTCCAAGATCTTGCCAGCTGCAAGCTCTTCTGTCCCTGCTCACCTCCTGATGAGCAGAACAATCCACTGTCCCACCTCCATTCTGGGTCGCTTAGCCACTCCATCTCTCCCGAACGTTCTCCCAGCATCTGTGTGATGCTCTCCTCGCCTTCCAGCCCCTCTTGTGTATTCTTTATCTCTCCCAATTATATTATGAGCTTCTTGATGTCAGGTAAAAACATCGGACTCACCTATGTAATCCCCATGCCTGCACATAATAAGGAAGGAAAGAAACGGACATTTATTGAACACCCATTAAACACCGATCACTCCATCACAGGATTCAAGTGTAAATTCACAGTTAATCCTTACTGCCTTTCAGAGTTGGTCTTTGAAGTCAGCCTACAGGTGAGAACACAGGCTCAGAGAGAGGGAAGTGCCTTGATCAAGCGACTTGGTATACTTGGCAGGGCTCTGAAGTGTGTGCCCTTTCTACTCCAGGCCGCTGGGTACACACTTGCTAAATGAATGAATGAATGAATGAATGAAAAGTTGGAGGGATGGCCTCTCTCATTTTAGGACTGGAAAGGAAACAAGGAATGAAGGTAGGAATTGTTCCGTAAATGAAGGAGGAGATGAGCTGGGTGTGGAAGGTCAGCCGGAGTTCTGTAACCGCGGCCCCTTGGAGAGTGGCTAGAGGGGCAGGAGGGCCCTGGGTTTCACTGTGGGGTGACCTTGGGCAGGTCACTCCCACGGGGAAGGAGAAGGCTGGTCTATCCTCCATCTGTGGACCTTCTCTTGGTCACACTGATGGTGGTCCCCATGGACTCCCCCAGCGTCTGGCCATCTCCTGGCCTCCCGAGAGCTCGGAGCAGAGGGCAGGGAGCAGGGCAGGGGAGTGGCCCCCACTTCTTTCCAGCAGGGCCCAGATCACCTAGGCAGTTGACTCGCTCAGAACGGGTGAGACCTTTTCATTCCAATCAGGGGTGGCACATGGATGCGCAGTCATTTCAACAGGAGCTCGGCTCTCCAATCTGCCTTGCTTCTGCCGCTCTAAGAGCTATTGCTACTTGTTCTGTGGAGGGAATGAAGGTGGGGGGAGCACGGGGTATTAGATTCAATTATAGACTGAGGCTCGTGGAGTCCATTCTCAGATGTGGAAATGCTGAATCCTTCCCCCTGACTCCCCTGCCTTTTAAGACACAAAGATGTCCAAGGTCCCAGCAGCCTCCTTGGGTCAGCCCCAAGTGCCTTTTCCATGCATGCTGCTCTCTTCTCAAAGGGCGAATTAGCTCACGAGTGGGTGATTTTGCCTGCCATAGCTCCATTCTCCTTTCCTATAAAAATCACAGTGTTCTCATTCATTCTCTTTCTTTCTTTCTTTCTTTCTTTCTTTCTTTCTTTCTTTCTTTCTTTCTTTCTTTCTTTCTTTTTTACTCAAACATATTGATGATGGCATCTCTGATGCGCTGGGGACCCAGCTTCTTGGGAGAAAAAGGGACCTCAGTTTATACCCCTACTTCTGTTTC
>CM052813.1:68420039-68447511 GCA_028533885.1 Nasua narica | reverse complement strand
GTCATCTCTTTGCAATTCAGAGCTCCTTTGGCGATCAGCTGGGGCGTCTGTTAGCACTGTGCCAGCTTCTCCCTCTGCCCGACCTTATGTTCCCTCCTCCCTCACAGGTGTTGGTCCTGAGGACACCCCAGTAAACCACGTGCATGCAGACATCTGTCTTAGATTGGAGCCCATTCCCAGGAACCTGATCTATGAGCAGACACATGACAATAGTCATTTATCCTCAGAACGGGAAGCCGGTGGGAAAAGGAGAAGGTGAGCTTCATGACCTTGGCCGTGTCACTCCTCATTCTGAACCTTAGTTCCCATCCGCACGTGGAAGGAGTTATAGAGACCAGCGGGTGTCGGCCCCAATCCTTTCTCCCCTTTGTTCACAATGATTGCATTGCCGCTGCGCACATGCTGAATTTCTCAGGCTCCCCCGTCGTTAGGGGGTCTGGGGGGCGCATCAGCAGAAGGCCTGGTTCTGGGGCCTTTGACCTTAGCTTGCCTCTTCTCTATTTTTCTTTCCTGTGACTTGCACCTGGACATCATGGTGACCCAGTATTGGCCAAGGAGATGACGACACCTTCCTGGGGTTGGAGGAGCACAAAGATCAAGGGGGTGGGTCCCCAAACGGCTGTGTGGTGCAGCGCTACAGCCTGATCCGGGCTACTTATGTGAGTTCTGCTGAATAAGAGAGAAAGAAACTCCTTTGTTCTTCAATTCAGCTGATTGTCCCTCCCCTCCCCCAACAAACAGAGGATGTTCCACAAAATCCAGTGCTCTGGGAAATGTTCGTTTTCTTTCCAGCTATATCTTTATATGATTGTAGAAAACCAAATGAATTTGGAACAATTTATGCACTCATTCCTCTACCCACCCATTCATTTCTTTGGCATTTACTGCGAAGATCTGCTTCGCCCTGATGACGTGACCGCCACACAGCTGCCGCTGTGCGAGTGTTCATGGTCTCGTCTGGGGAGAAGGACGCTTGAGGATCTCCCTGTGACACACTGAGATGGGTCGCTATGAAGTCCCCCTGGGAAGGAGTACAAACTCCTATGAAGGTGGGACAGGAAAGGCCTCACAGAATTCCATTTCGAATACGGAATATAAAAAGACAGTTTGAATTGGACCTTGAGGTATGAGTAGGAGTTTGTAGGAGGCTAAGTGGGACGGACATTTTAGGCAGAGAAACGAGGGTGCAAATGGCGGGTTTTGGAAACTGCAGATGTGGTGGGGTGGGGCAAATGCGGGGTAGGGGGGAGTGGTGGGGTAAATGGGAAGCGGCTGGAGTGCTAAGAGTGGACTCCATCCTCTCAGTGAGAGGTGGTCCGTGAAGGTTCAAGTGGAAGAGGGACGCGATCCCGAGGGGGGCACGTGAGGGTCTAGCCTGTGTGAAGAGAAGCCCTGGAAGGGGAGACCGAGGGGAGGAGGCCACTTGGGAGACCCTGGCCTGCCCCACTGTGGCTGACCACAGTGGCAATAAGAAGGGAAATTCAGTTTGGTCCCCTTGGTAGAACACTCACCAGGCCCGAGAGCTCAAGTCCCGGCAAAGCTGTCTTTTTGTTCCTCAGTAGATCCCTGCTGCCTGGTACAATGTCTGGTACCCACTGGGTGCTCAGTAGATGCTTGGTGACCCTGCAGATGGAAGGGGGAAGAGAAGAAACAGGTGCTCTTTGGGGGTGGGGAGAGCCGACGTGGCAAAATTAGAGGGATGGAGAGAGGAAGGACACACGGATTCACTTCGTCTTTCAGAGTTGTCCCCAGCCTGACTTTCTGTGCACCGCACACAGGTCCACACCATGTGGAGCCTGGTGACGATCTCCTCTGTTGTCCCCTCCCTGGCTTTTTACCCCCTGTTCCCCGCCACCCCCAACCTCCGCTCTGGCACCCTGGCCCGGAAGTGGCCCCGGGAATAAATGAATGCCTTTTTTTTTTTTTTCCTAATTTGCTATATTCTTTTTCTTCTTCAGAAATTAATGTATTGCATCTACGCATGATGGAAATTAGGCGAATTTCCTCTGCCTGACCGGTGTAGGGGGGAGGCAGGGGCAGCAAACTCTGCTCCCGTTTCATTCAACCATGTCTAGTTAAGGTACCGTCAGCATTTTCCATTGTGGACTTTATTTTCCAGATTTCAGGCTCGGTGTGGGACAGGAGAGAACCAGTCCCCCGGAAGCTTCCTCCAGCAAGGGCATTCGTCAGTGCAGCCTTGCTGGGTTCCCTCTGCTTCCCCAGCTTTCCTGCCCTGGGGCTCCACGGACTCCTGGAGGCTTGCGCACTGCCCCCCGGGTTGGCGGGGGGGACGGGAAAATGGAATCCCTCTGCAGAGCTGAGAAGACTCCTGGAATGGATTAGGAATTCTGTGAGTTAACCTGGGCCCGAATGGGTCAAACTGGATGGGGAGGAGTCCTAGGAGTCAGGCGGGGTAGAGGGTGGTCTGGGGCGGAGGGCGTTGTGACCCTCCAGCTGCTCCCAGGGCCCTCCGAATTTCTTCCGGTCTTTCTTTGGGCTTCTGCAGCAGAGCTCGCTTGAAGAAGCGGTTCCGTGGCTAACGAGTTTGGCCAGCCCACCTACCCACTGTACAGATAGGGAGCAGGAAGGCTGGCTGGAAAGAGCGAGTTGCCCACACGGACAAGGGCACCTCAGGAGTCGACCCAGCATCTGGAGGAAGTGACTCCGCATCTCTGAGCTCGGATCTCTTGTCTGTAAAATGTGGGAAGGGGTACAATCCAGGTCCTGCTGAGCTGTGTGGATTGAATGCAATTTCGTAATTGTGCAGACCTTGTGGCCAGATGGAAGCTGGTGCCCTCTTCGGCAAACCTGCAGTATCTAAGCAGGCTGGATATTAGCAACCTCACCTCCGGGTATCCATCTATCCAACAGCAATGAGTGCTTGTATCCTACAAAGGACAAGGACGAGAATGTTCCCGGCAGCTGTATTCATAATAGCCCCTAACTGGACACTGTCCAAATATCCATCAATGGCAGAATGGATAGATAGTAGCGTAGTCATACAATGAAATACTACATAGCAATAAAAAAGAACAAATAGGTGCTATACACAACGATAGAAGGTCACAGAAGCAATATCAAAGGGTGAGAAGCCAGGCACAAGAAAGTGTTTATGGTATAATCCCATCTGTATGATAATTAAGAACAGGCAAAAGTACCAAATGGAGATGGGGCTCAGAACAGTAGTCTCCTTTGGGGAGAAGTGATTTGGAGGGGGTACAAAGGTGTGGTGGGGGCTAGAAATGTTCTATGTCTTAATTAGGGTGGTGGCTTCACAGGTAAGTACAAACGGGAGAGTAATCAAACTGCACATATTCGAATGTTGCATGTTATTGTATGCAAATTATTGTAAAAAATAAAGAAAGAGGGGCGCCTGGGTGTCTCAGTTGGTTGAGTGTCTGACTCTTGGTTTTGGCTCGGGTCATGATCTCAGGGTCGTGGGACTGAGCCCTGCAACAGGCTCCGTGCTCAGTGGGGAGTCAGCTTGAGACGCTCTCTCTCCTTCTGCCCCTCCTCTTCCATGCGCGCGTTCTCTCTCAAATAAATAAATAAAAATACATAAACAAAGAAATTATAAATATTAACAAAACATCAGATTATAGACCCCCTGTGTGTATGTGCGTGTTAACAACTGGGGTCCAAATGACAGGTGTCAGGTACTGTGAGGGCTAAGGACACATTAAGTCAGTGGTTCTTAAGCTCCACACGTGTAAAAATCACCTAGAGAGCGTGTTAGCATGCAGATTCCTGGGCCCCACCCCAGAGTTTCAAATTCAGTGGATCTGGAATGGGATCCGCTTTACTTAGAAGTTCCTAGGGGATGCTGGTGAGGCTGGTCCCCAGCCCCTGCCTTGAGGAGTCCGGTCTAAGGGGTCCTCAGAAGCAAATGGAAACAATCCACTCGGCACCCCACAAGCCGCCTGCCAAGGTTCCGCCCACACGCCACCTCCTTTCTGCCCTCTGAAACTCACATGGATGGAGCGCCATTAGCCTTCCATGCCGGAGCTGCAAGGGCATCTGGGAAATGTAGTTTTCAGTTTCTGGGTCTTGCTGTACAGGAAGGTACACAGAAGGGGGATAGGTCCCAAGTGACATCGGACCACACTTCTACCGGTCCCACTGAGCTGCCAGCTCGTGATACTGACATGAGCACGGGTGTTGTGCTGGGCGACGGGGGTTAATGGCAGCTGTAGTCTACTGGGGATTCTGGACACCGTTTCCAGTCTAGGGGAGTCGACTTTTAGGTTGGAAACTCTGATCCGGATTGTTAGCTGAGACGGTTATTCCCTTGTTTGGCCCAATGATACAAAGAGGAAATCAAAATTTAGTTGACGTTAGAGCTAGAAGAAACAATCCCCCGCACTACCTGCTCCCCACCCATTTCTCAGATGGGGAGACGGAGGCCCCCCAAAGGACAAAGTTCCCCTGGGCGGAGCTGGGACTTAAATTCATGGGCCTTCCTGTCTGTTCAGAAAGCATTTTGCTCTCTGTGATTCCTTTTGTTCCTGCCCTGTGCCTGTGCCAAAAGCAGAGCAGGAACTGTTATTTTATAGATAAGGAGGCTGAGGCATTACAACCAGCGTGGCAAGCGTGGTCCTCTTGCCTGGCTCAGCCCAGAGCCAGGGGACTGAGGGAAGGCCTTGGGCAATCATCGTATGGGATCATCACTGCCTTCCTCCCACTCAGCTGCATCCCTCGGGCTGGCCTCGAGGCCAGCCGCCAGCTTCCCCACTCTACGTCCTAACAGAAGAGAAAGAACTTCTTTTGCTAGTGGTTCTTAGAAATTTTGCAGCTAGCTCAGTCTCTTCTTTCGCTCTACAACCACCCTCCCGCCCTTTGGATGCGCTTAATGTTTTAATTGTGGCAAAATACACGTCACGGAACATTTACCGACTTGATCGTTTTTTGTGTACATCTCGGTGGCATCAAGATGCACAAACGGTGCATCTTGATGCGTTCGCATTGTTGCACAAACGGTGGCACCGCCTTCTCCAGGACCACCTGTCTCCAAGACGGAAGCTCTTGATGCATGAAATGGCTCCCAACCCCCCCTTCTCCCAGCCGCCGGCAACCGCCTTGATTTTCCTGTCTCTATGAACTTGACTACTCTAGGTACCTCTTGTAAATGCAATCCCACAGCACTTGTCTTTTTGTGTCTGGCTTGTTTCACTTAAGATAATGTCCTCAGAGTTCATTCATGCTGTAGCCTGTGTCTGAACTTCCTTCCTTTTTAAGGCCGAGTAATACTCTACGGGATGAAGTTTTAGAATATAGGTGAGGTTCAGTGGGTGGAGTCCGGAGCTGATGACCAAGAAGGAATTCTTGAACTGTCTTTGGGGCCAAATGGTGGTTTATTCAAGCATGGGGACAGGACCTGTGGGCGGAAAGAGCTGCTGCCCTGGGGTTGTGAGGGGTGGCGGGTTATGTACCATGGGGTTGGGGAAGGTAAGGAAAAAGGGAGGTTCCAAAAGAACTCTTATATGCTAAAGAGGACCTACGAGAAACCAGATAGCAGAGGCCAAGCCATTGTCAAGGTTTTTCCCTCTAGCAAGGTATTAACATTAAGATAGTTGGGAGATTCCTAAAGAAAGTCACATCTGTCCCACCCAGGGGTGGGGGACGGGGATGTTGCCGGGTGTCAGCTTCTGCTCTGTCCTCAGCTTGCCTTCTGTCCCCTCATCAATTGTACGTCGGTGACACATTTTGTCTATCTGCTGGTGGCTTCCACTTTTGGGTTATTGTGAATAATGCTGTATGGACACGGATGCACAAATCTCTGTTTTGAGTCTCAGCTTTCAATATTTTTGAGTATATTCTCAGAAGTGGGATTACAGGATCATTTGGTAGTTCTATTTTTAATTTTTTGAGGGCTCACCATACTGGTTTCCATAGAGGCTGCCCGATTTTGCATTCCCACCAGCAAGGCACAGGCTTCCGGTTCCTCCACATCCTGGTGAATCCTTGTTATTTTTTTATTTTGCTTGTTTGTTTTGATAGTAGCCATATATATCACCATAGTAATAGATATGAGGCGGCTGCTGACCACTCCATCCCACCCCACCACACCCTACCCTACCCCACCCCATCCCATCCCATCTCATCCCATCCCATCCCTTCCCTATCCATCCCTTCCCATCTCATCCCATCCCATCCCATCCCTACCCATCCCTTCCCATCTCACCCCATCCCATCCCTTCCCTACCCATCCCTTCCCATCCCATCCCATCCCATCCCTACCCATCCCTTCCCATCCCATCCCATCCTGTTGTTGGAAATTTGATGTAATCATTGAAGAGAAGAATCCAGCACTCTGGGACGCTGCGTCTCCTGATGAGTCGGAAGCTCATGAAACTTACCCAGAAGCGGTGGCACATAGGGAAGGGTGGCAGAAGGCCCAGAGGGACAGCCAGGTGCAATATCTTTCTCCTCTCCTTCCAAACGGCAAACACTTCCTGAGTCTAGAGGAAGCATTTCTGTACACACCAGACTACTGAAATCAGCGTGTGGAAATGCCTTTGCTCCATTCTTCAGCTCTTCTTCCCTTTTTAGCCTCTGGAAGAGGAGTTTTATTTTGTCTTCACAGTGGCACAGTAATAACCGCAGAGTTTAAACATAAGTTTTCTTGTGCATTTCCTTGTTGAATTTTGCACATTGAAATTTTTATATTCATGCATTCTTTTATGATGCCTAAATGTTTTCCTGGAAATGTGTATTGATTTGTAAATTAGATTGTCTTCTGTAATAAAATTTCGTTTGCACAAAAAAAGCTTTGTTGTTACAGGAGGTGTGGATGGGGAACTGGAGGGGTGGGGGGGTGGCGAGCCTTGTAGGATTGGGTGTAAGGCACAAAGGGAACAGCTGTGGCCTGGGCTAGGGCGCTGGCAGCGAGGACCACCAGGTGGTGGGGGACAGGGAAGACAAGACCCATTTCAGAGGTAATCTAAAGAATGTGGTGGCCAGTCTGCGATTGGGCCTGAGGGAGGAGGAGTGGGGGTCCTGGGCAACTTCCATAGTTTTGGCTTCACGTGTTGAGGGTGGTGGAGAAGGCTGGGAATAGAGCAGAGGGGTCGATGACTCTTTCTGCTTAGACCTTAAAGGGCCTGCAGGCCACTCAAGCTTCAGGACATGTTCCATAAGGCCGAGGCAGGGCATTGGAAGAGGAAGGGAAAGGGAAGTTGGGAGATGAGTTGCAAAGGGCCGTACAGTTAGGCTTGGGTGTGTGAGTTTGACCTTCTAGGGTAGAGAGATAGCACGGCCCAGATACGAGACCCCAGATGTCCTGACTCCGGGGATGGGAAAGGGGCCCGAGAGCTCTCGGCCCCTAAGCTCTCTCTTGGGTTGGTGTCCTGAGGGCATGCCCACCCCCACGTCCCTCTCCGCTCCAAGGGCACACATCCTTGACTGAGGATCCAGCACCCGCACGAGTCAGAATGACCTGTGTTCCAGGCCAACCTCTCTCACCAGCTCTGCTCCCCGAATCTCAAGTTCCTCATGGGTCATGTGGGGACACTGATGCCTCGATACCAGGTTTTAATGACATAGTCACATAGAAGGGCTGGCGGATTGCTTGACAGGCGTCCGGCAGGCAGTCCATAAACAATTGTTGAATCTGGATCATTTCTGAGTCTACCTGGATGCCCCCTCCTCCAGGAAGCCTTCTCTGGTTCCCCTCCCCTAGTCACACAAGGTTGGATATGATCCCCCTTCTCTGTGCCGCTTAAGCACCTCCCTGTGCACTTCATTGTCTGTTTTCTTGGGGACAAGGGTGGTATTACTTAGCAGGACAGTTTCATTTTGTCATCATATATATCCTCTCTCTGCTACTGCCTCACTATGGCATCTGGGCAAGTCTGTCTGTGTCTCTGAGCCTTGCTTTGCCCCCTCTGCAAAATGGGAACGCTATCAATCGTACCTGCCTCTTAGGGCCATTGTGAAGATTAACGGAGATAATACATGTACACAGTCCTTAGAACCAGGCCTGGCCTGTGGCAGGCGCTCAGTGAGCGTGAACCATTATCCACCTTTACTCATTATCATTACTGCGGGCATCTTTACTTGGAGGTCTATGGAACTAAGAGTCAGAAGACTTGAGTTCTGGTCTCAGGTTTTTCTTGTGTTGATCTTTAGTGAACTTTGTTGTATCTAGAACTGTTCTAGGTCAGTGGTTAGGTAACGAAAGGGGTGCTTTGTAATGAAGAGAAGCTCTAGGTACCGTCCTTTCTGCTTTCGGCCGCACACAGACCAGGTGACAAACGCGTTTATGGAGAGGTTTTGTGGGAAAGAGGCTCTAGAGAGGCTCCTGCCTTCTGTCCTGTGACCCCAGGGGTCGTTGTCCGGGATCCCACGCTCTGGTGGCACCTGCTCACAGCCAGTGGGGTCCCAGCTCCCATCGCTGGAGCCTTCCCAAAGGGTACAGGGCAGAGGCCCTCCGCGGGGCGCACTCCCAAGCCTTTGGGGCTCCCTCCGCGCACACATGTGTATTTGGGAGATGTTTCTCTTAATCATATCTTGAATTAATGCAGGCCTCGTTCTTTCCCAGCTCTCATTACCCTCTTAATTAACTCGGCACAGATGGAAAAAGTCGGAATTGCTCTAGCCGAGTTGTTCTGCTAGTTTTAAAATGAGATGGCAGATGGGAGGACGAGGTGGAACGCTCCGGCTCGGAGGGAGGAGAGGAGTTTTCAAGCTGTCATCGGAGCGTCAACAAACGCTCCATCTGTCGGCGGTGAGGCCGGGCCGAGGCCTCGTGCGAGGGGCTGGCGCTCATAGGGCCGCACGGGGCCAAGGCAGAGAGGCGCGGGTAGTGCGGCTTCCCGGGGCCTGGTCCCCAGCGCGGGGGACCGGCGCCGGGAGTTCTGGGGTCCTGATGTGGCCGACACCTCTACCGTGACCGTGACCGGAACACTCCTGCCCCCACGGCTGTTTTGGGAGCCAAAGAAGCCTTTTCTTCTCCTTATCTAAAATAGCCTCAGAGAATGAATGACGTCAATCCACGAGGCTGTCAGAGTGAACTTTCTGAAATGCACATCACTCTTCGGCTTCACTGCCACTCGTTCCTCGGGGTCTTCAAGGCAGTCTGGCCAGCCTGGGAGTGTAGCCTCATCTCTCCCCAGCCCTCCACTTGCCCCCGGCTGCCTCCAGCCGGGAGGACCTAGGCTGGTCTTTCTGATGTCTCGTCATGCTGTCCCATGCCTCTGGACCTTGGCATTTCCCGTTCCCTCCGCTGGAACCGGCCCCTTCTTCTCGTCTTTCAAGACCAGCTGTGTTAGGTACCCCTCCGAGTCCTCGCTCTGCTTCTGTGTTTCTCCCACCAACGTATTTTCTAAAATCCTCTGCTTGTGAATGAATTAATAAATGGTTCTTCAGCAGCCCCGTACAGGGTGTGTGGACTATATGGGGATGCGTCTCAACCTGCAAAGATCATAGAATGCTAGCATTCAAAGAGATCCCAGGAACCTCTTAGAGTGCAGGGATTCATCTAGTGCATTCCAGACAGGTGGGTTCTCAGGCTTGGCTTGCATACTCGCAGGGATGGGGAACTCACTCCCACCCAACAGACGCTTTTCGTGGACGGGTCTGATTGTTCCACTGTTCTCTGGGCTGGGCAGTGATTGGGCTCTGTGTGATGTGAATGGGAGTAAAATCTGCCCCCTCTCTTGCAGGCCAGTCCTTCGGAGCCTTGGCAACAAAGTCTGCCCTGGGGCTGCCACGCTCAGTGACATACTGCAGAAGGGAGCACCTGCTGATCGCTCTCTGACTCTCTGTTAGAAGACAGGGTCCTAGGATTACTGGCCGTTCTGTCTTAGGTCCTGAGGTTTGTGGATTAGTAGAGCTCAGACTTCAGAGTCAGACAGACCTGGTGTCAAGCCCATTTACTAGCTATGAGACCTCAAACAAGTCCTTAACCTCTCGGAGCCTTGGCTTGTGCATCTGTAAAATGGGGGTTGAATCAGACGATTGTTCTGTTCCTTTCAGTTGTGACCCATGAGGTTCCAAGACTGTTGTCGCCGAGTCTCCACGGTCTGCTTCAGGGACTTCTCATCTGAACCTTGACTCCTGCCCCACCCCCCATCCTTCTATCGTAATACCTGGTCCATTACACTGTGTGTCTGGCTCTTTTCACCAGCTTCTCTTTAAATTCAGTTCTGATCAAGTCACTCCTGGGTTTCTGTCTTCAACCTCTACCAGCTGGGGAGTTATGTCTGGGCTCCCTGGAGTGGCCTTGCCAGTGTCCCCAGATCCACAAGCGGTAACTCCTCACTCTCTATTTTTCCCTCCAGACTTCTCCAAACACACATTCTACCACTTCATACACACCCGTTACTTCCGCCTGCGAACCCCTTTCCCTGGCTGTTGTCAGCTACTACCTCCTATTGATACCGCAAAACCCTATTTGGGTGTCACCTTTTGTCTGAGCTTTTCCAGATCGTTCTTTCCTTCTGAGACAAGTCAACCATTCTGTCTTCTGGATACTTTTACAAGAGCAATACTGCACCTAGCACAGTGTGTTCGAATAGCCCTTTCCTGCAGTTGTCTTCTGGAAATTTCACAAAACAGGGACATCCTGATTCCTCTCTGTCCTCCGCACCAGGGACAGGGCCTGGCAGGCCAATGTCCCCACCTTCCTGTGTTGCTGCACTTCTGACCCTGGTCTCTTTCCTCACTTTTTTCAAGTGAAAATGACAGCAGCTCTTAATCAGAACTTCTTAATCACCCCACATTATCCTTCCGAGATGCTTTTACCTCCAGGAACCCATTGATTCTCCACTCTAAATTACTATAATTACCACAAATGATAAAATAGCAGCTTTCCCAGTTTTCTTTACCCTTGCCAATTTGCATATGCTAATGCACGAGCATCTCCCCTCGCCCCCACCCACCCCCCACCCCTCCTGCTGGCTCTTCTAAGACAATTTTTGTGTTTGCACGTACTTGGTCCCACTGTAACTCAGGGCTGGTTCTGGGCAGGGAGGACAGAAGTTTCCAGAAGTTCCTAATCCACCCAAGGAATGGGAAAAATAAATTTCCTGTCATATAAAGCGTAATGAATAGGGAAGCAAATCTGCTAGCTCAGGAGAAGGGAGGCGGGGGAAACAGAGGGCACCCTCCGCTGAGAGGCAGCTGAAGCCTGGGCTCACGTTGCTGCCTCTGTTAGTCTTGGCCAGGTCCCCTTGCTTTCTGAATCTCATATCCTTCTTCTGGAAACTGGGAGGTTATAGCCATTTGGCAGTTTGTAATGAGGAAGAAATATGACCTTTTTTGTATTATGGTAAAATACCCATAACATACAATTTACCATTTTAGCCATTTAAAGTATACGGTTCTGTGGCATCAAGCACATTCACGACATTGGGCAAGCATCACTACCTTCCACCTCCAGAACTCTTCTCATCTTGCAAAACTAACCTCTGTACCCATTAAACACTCACACCCCATGCTGTCCCTGCACCCCCAGCCCCCTGCAACCACTTTCTGCCCCTATGAACTTGACTGCTTCCATTGTACGTATGTGCCCCATTTTGCTTATCTAATCATTCATTGCTGGATACTTGGGTTGCTAGAAATACCCTTTTATAGGTTAAAATATCTTCTAAAATTTACAGACAGCACAATCTTAGGAGGGGGAGGTGGTTAGGACAGTGAACTGTAGTGTTACACTTGACCTTGAGTCCCGGCCCAGGTGCCCTTGGGCTTCTTAACCCAGTGCCAACATGTGGGGCTGTGAGGTTAGCGATCTAAGGCACATGCGAGGCTTATCACGGAGGTTGAGCTGCAGGAAGTGTTCATTTTTTTTAGTCATTCATCCATTCATTCATTCATTCATTTATTCACTCAACAAATCTCTACTAAGCACCTACTATGCTCTAGGCACTGAGCTTACCATAAAACACGTGTGTTTCACAGTGCTGACCTCAAGAAGGCAAGACAGACTATCATCAAATAAGTAAGAGAAAACATATTATGTTAGACAGTGGTAAATTCTATGGATTGATGGAGACCAGATTAAAAGGGATAGTGAGTGCTTGGGGAGGGGGCAGTGAGTGCTACGCATACAGGGTGAGCAGAAAAGGTCTCCTGAGGACACGAGAGCTGCAAGGGTGAGCCTGGTAAAGATTACTAGAAACGGAGAGAAGAGAAAACACAAAGACTTGAGGTGGGAGCATGCCTGGAATGTCCTAGGAATAGGGACATGTCTAGTGTGGCTGGAGAAAGTTGAGATAGGGCATGGCAGGACATAAGGGCAGAGAGGTAGCTGGGGGTTAGAGCAGCAGGACTAGGTGAGCCGGGGCGGGAGAGCAGCTGGCACTGAGGAAGTCAGGGAAGTGATGGGGTCTGACTCCAGTTTAAAAAGCATTTCTCTGCCTGCCAGGTTGAGAATCGATTATAGTGTCAGCAAGGGTGTAGATAGGAAGACCTATGACTGAAATAATCCAGGCCAGGAATTGGCAAACATTTTCTATGAAGTTCCAGAGAGTAAATGTGCTTGGCTTTATGGGGCCATGGTGTCTCTGCTGCAATTACTCAATTCTGCCCTTGGAATTCAAAAGCAGCCATGGACAATGTGTAAACAAATGGGTGTGACTGTGTTCCAATAAAACTTTATTTATAAAAACAGATTGTTGGCTGGATTGGGCTGATGGGCCCATAGTTACTGATCCTGGCTTTAGCTAAATGGTGGTGGGTTGGACCAGGGTGTGGCAATGAAGCCGTGGGAAGTAACTGAATATGGGATATATTTTGAAGGTAGTATCAGCAGGATTTTGTTGTTGACCCAAGAAACACCAGTTACTGAGATGAGAGAGTCTATGGGTGTAAGAGATTTTTTTTAGGGTGTGAGGAGAATTAGGATTTTGGTTTCAAACATACTGAGTTTGAGACAGCCCTTAGATATCCAAGATGTCTAAGGCATGGATGTATGAGTCTGGAGCTCCGGAGAGAGACTGAGGATGGAGGGAGGAATTTTGGAGTTATCTAGATGGATATGATGATATGAGAATGGATGAAATCATTTATGGAAAGGGAGAGGCTAGAGAAGCAAGGTGACCAAAGACTAAACCCTGGGGGTGCTTAGAGAGACAAGGAGCAACGCAACTGGTCAAGGAGACTGAGGACAAGGTGGTCACTGAGGTGTGAGGAAAACCCAGAGAGTCTGGTGTCCTGGAAGCAAGGAGAAGGAAGTGTATCTATGCGGAAATGCTCAATTTACTAAATGTTGCTGCTGGGGGTTGTTGTCTACTGAAAACCCCAATATGTGGCCTTCTTTGGAAATAAGAGTCTTTGCCGATATAGATGATATAAGATGAGGTCGCACTGATTTAGGGCAGCCCTACATCGAGTGACTGGTGTCCTCTAGGAGTGGACACATGAGACACATAGAGGTTTAGGCTGTGTGTGGATGGAGACAGGTAGAGCAATCGAGGCGATGCAGCTATAAGCCAAGGAAGGCCAAGGAAGGGCAGTGACCACCAGAAGCTGGAAGATGCAAGGAAAGAGTCTTCCTTGGAAATGTCAGAGGGAACGGGACCTACTGACACCTGGATTTTGGATTTCTGGCCTCTAGACTGTTATAAATAAGTTTCTGTTCTTTTAGGTCACCAAGTTTGTGGTACCTGGCTTTAGAAAGCCTGGGAAACTAATACATGTCGCTAATGGGTTAAGTAGGATCAGGACAGACAAAGGACCTTGGATTTGGCAACACTGGATGACCTCGACAAAAGCCGCTTTCACTAAAGTGGTGGGTGTGAAAGTTTGCTTGGAGTGGATTCCAGAGAGAACAGGAGGAAAGGTATCAGATACTGTCAGCATGACCCATTCTTTCATTTTAAAGGGAGTGGGGAGGAAGGATATAGTCAGGGAGGAATGGGAGAAATGAGATATGTCTTGTGTTGAAGGGGACAATCCAGCGGAGAGTCAAGAAATCGTGGTGCGGGAGAGTGGGGAGACTGAGTGGTGTCCTCCAGGACTGCATTAGTGGGCATGGAGAGAGGCTGGATCCTGGGGAGGTCGTTCATAACAGCGGGAGGGAAAGCAGTGGGGTTGGTGGGCATGACTGGCACAAGTATTGGAGAGACCTGTGGGATTTCTTTTCTGGTTGCTTTTATTGTCTCAGTGAAACTGATGTCAAAGAGATGAGCTGCAACTAAGACTGGGGAGGAAACAACAAAGGTTTGAGTGGAGAGAGAGGGTAGGTGGCCGTGTGTGTGTGTGTGTGTGTGTGTGTGTGTGTGTGTGTGTGTGCGTGCACGCATGTGAGATTCTCACTGGGGAAATGTATTTGGATGATGAGGCAGCCCAAAGGGCCTACTTGAGCTCAGTGGCCCTGAGTTCAGTGTGGGCAGGTTTGTGAGTTACCCTCTCATCACATTCAGATGCTAGGTCCAGGTTGAGAGCAGATGGAGAATTGGATTAAACTAGCAAGTGTAACGAAGCAAGAAATGAACAGGGTAGTCAAGGGTTGTATCAGTTACCTATTGCTCTGTAACAAAACCTCCCCAGTACTTGGTGGCTTAAAAAATAATCATTCATTTTTCTTGTGAGTCTTCAATTCTTTAGTGGGGACAGCTTATCTCAGCTCAGCTGGGGTGGTTTGACTGGGAAGGGAGGATTTGCTTTGAAGATGGGTAGTAGGCAGACTGGCCCCTAAAGATGTCAAGTTCTAATCCCTGGAACCTGTCAATGTTACCTTTTTTGGAAAAGGTAGATATGATTGCAGATATGCAGATATGATTAAGTTAAGGATCTTGAGACGGAGAAATTATCTTGGACTGATTATCCATGTGGGGTGTAAATGCAATCATGAGTGTTTTTGCAAGAGGGTTGCAGAGGGAGATTGGACATACAGAAGAGGTAGAGGCAATGGACTACAGTGGAAGCGACTGGAAGGATGTAGCTGCAAGCCAAGGAATGCCTGGAGCTACCAGAAGCTGGAAGATGCAAAGAATGAATTCTCCCGTACAGCCTCCAAAAGAGTTTGGTTCTGCTGACACCTTGATTTTGGACTTCTAATTTCCATAACTATGGGGCAATAAATTTCTGTTGTTTTAAGCCACCAAATTTGTGGTTATTTGTTATAGCAGCTCTAGGAAACTCATCCAGATGGTGGCACTCATGTCTTTCAAGTTGTTTCTGTCTGCCATCCATGAGCTCAGGTGGCACTGAGGGCTGAGGGCCTTAGTTCCTCTTCACCTGGACCTCTTGAGGCATGGTAGCTGGGTTCTAAGAGTGAGTATCCCAAGGCAGAAGTGATCTTGCCTTTTTGACAGTCTTGGCATCACTCCTGCCATAGTCATAGTCACACTCCATTTCAAGGCCCACTTCTCAAGGGGAGGAGTGTAAAAGTCACATAAGAAGTAGATGTGAGAAGGGAGGTGTTGCTGCAGCCAGTTTTTGGAGTGTATGACATGCCACGAGGGTGATACAAGGAAATGATGGTAATGATATGATGTTGGCAAGGATGATAGTGATGATGGTGGTGATGATGATGATGTTGGACATAATGGTGATGATGATGATGGTGGTGATGATGGTGATGATGGTGGTGGTGATGATGATGATGGAATGATGATGGTGGTGGTGATGTTGATGGTGATGATGGTGGTGATGGTGATGATGGTGATGGTAGTGATGATGGTGATGGTGGTGATGATGATGGTGGTGATGATGGTGGTGATGATGATGGTGGTGATGATGGTGGTGATGATGATGGTGGTGATGATTATGGTGGTGATGTTGATGGTGGTGATGATGATGGGATGGTGATGATGGTGGTGGTGATGTTGATGGCGATGATGATGGTGATTGTGATGATGGTGATGGTAGTGATGATGGTGATGGTGATGATGTTGATGGTGGTGATGATGGTGATGATGGTGGTGGTGATGATGATGGTGGTGATGATTATGGTGGTGATGATGGTGGTGATGATGACGATGGTGATGACTGACCATGACTCGTTGGTTGGGCAAAGAGGGAAGTGAGGACACACTGGGCAGTGGGCAATGAAAGAGTGGCAGAGTCAACAGACCCTAGACCTAGTGAGATGGAAGAACCATTGATCGTAGAGTGAGCAGTGCCTGGAGAGTGAGATCCTTGAAACTGAGGTGATGGAATGAGAATAGTTATGTGTAGTGATAGGTATAGTTTACCCATGGCAGTGAGTGACTGGGGCATGGATTTTGCAAGACAGGAAGTCAAAGATTGACAAAATAGTCTGTTGAGAGGAACACTCACATAGATCCTGAAACTGAGTCTGTGTTGGAAAGAGTGCCAGTAAACCAGGACTTAAAACCTCTGGGGACACAGGGATAGTGCCATGAAAAGGAGGGGTAGTCTAATATTATGGGGTGAGGTTCAGAGCTGGAGGCATTTAGGGAGGGGGGCAGTGTTCTGGAAGCAGCAGTGAGGAGCAGTGTGAATGGCAGAAGGGGTGTGGGAGAGAAACAGGTCCTCTGGAGAGGGCTGCAGGGGAGGAGGGTTCCTGGGAGATCAGATTTCGGTGGGAGCTAGAAAGTGAATGTGCTCAGAAGTTTAGGAAAGGATAGAGGAATTGCAGAGGGCGTAGTGGGAGATTTTGGTAAGGCCGCAGAGCCTAGTGGGGATGAGTGCTGAGGAGGGGGGAATGCTCTGGGAACCCTGGGCTTCTCAGGGTGACTGATGTGAACCAGGATATACAGCATGACAGTATTAGATTTCGGGGTCTCAAGGCACACAGCTGGTCTCTGAAGGCTGAATGGAGGTGGAAAATGGGTGCCGGGAGCCCCAGAGCTCCTGTTTGTAATGCTGAGAGGCCAGGGGAGGGGCCGTGTGTCCAGGGGGACTCAGAGCTCAACAGATATTAATTGTTGCCATCATTGTCATTGTTTTGCAGATCAGCTGCGGATTTTATACAAGGGGAATGGGCCTTATTTCACTTTTCACATTATGTTCTGACTGTTTCTCTAGCTTCCCCAGAGGGCCGTGAGCTCTCCAGAGCAGGGTCTTCATCTTGTGGCCTTGGAATCCTAACACCCAGCACGGTGCTTAGCCTGGAGTATTCGTCAGATAGTATGTGTTGAATGAAAAAGGCTCAGAGACACATATGGCCTTCCCCAAGGTCACAGTGCAAATACGGAGCCAGGAAAAATCACCTGGATTCCTGGTTCTCAATTTTCTTTGCGCTCCTACAAATCTAAATCCTTCGAATTCTTGTAGTGGTCGTTTTTCCCCTTCGTCTCCTTCCCTTTTGCCCATTTATTTTCCAGTGAGATCTCTAGCCCCACATGGAATTTGAAGCCCAGAACCTCCATCAATGTTCAAAGCCTCCCTCTTTTTGCTCATGTGTAATCTTCAAAAGACCTTTTTCTCCCATAACGATCTTCCCCGGGGAGATCCTGGCAAGCCTGAACATAGGAACTGCAGGCTGGCTAAAGAGGGCTTTTTGGCTAATAGAATCAACAGGCGAGAAAATAGGGAATGAGGCGGGGAGCTCTAGGGCCTCTTTGTCAACTGTTTTGGACTTGGCATTGGGGGCTTCCTAAGTCCATTAGCCTCTGTTAATTTCTCTAGTGCTTTATGGTGAAGGGGATAGAATTGGGTGGAAATACTCTGTAAGTGGGGTTAGTCACACCCGAAAATGACAAGCTGAGATAAACCCATTTGGGGGAAGAAGAATATCTTCTCGACCCATCCAAAAGATTTGAGGAGTGGGAGGAGAGAATCCCATGATCCAGTGCCAACTTCTTGATCACAGACTCCCTTCTGAGATGCTGTCAGCGGGGGGCTTGGAGCAACCCCTCTTAAAGCCGGGATTTGGAAATGGCTGATGAGTCACTGCTCTGTGATCAGCTCAGAAATAATGGGTTCCATGCCTTGATTTTCCTGTCCGAAAACTTCAGAGGCTGGCCAGGCATTAAGGAGACAAAGAGAGATGAGTACAAAATGAGAATATCAGTCCCACCATTATAGAGATTGGGGTGTGCATGTGTGCGCGTGCATGTGTGTGTGTGTGTGTGTGTGTACGTGGGATGGAAGGAGGACTGGGGTGTAAGGGAAGGGAGGAAGACTCTGCACATGCAAGAAGCAGCATCAGGCTGGCCTAGAGGCTGGCTGGTAGAGAAGTCCCTCCTCCGGCCCCCAAAAGAAAACCCTCCTCTCTTAGAGAAAGAAAAGGCAGGAGGAGGATGAAATCTCAAAGTCTTTGCAGAGAGTTATGAGAAAAAGGAATCGATTGGGAAGAATGGCACTCACATGGGGTGGGTGTCTCAGGAAGACAAAGAGGGATACACTCTGGGAAGGCATTTTCTGTCACCTCGAGAGCCTCCAGTGGGTTGCTGCTGAGGGTGAACCCCCAGTCCCATGGGGGGCTGAGTCACGTGTGAAGACCACTCAACACTGTGTGGGCTTCAGGCACTGCCAGACCATGCAAGGCAGAGTGGTTGAGCCTTGGGCAGATGCTACTGGCACCGCAGCCAAAATATATCCCAGCCCGTCTACTGTTCCATCCTTACTGCTAGCGTCCTGGGCTAAGCCATCGTCACCTGTCCCTGGACAGCTACAGTGACCCCTTAGCGCATGTCCCCGGTGCTATTTTAAAAATGTCAATCCAATCATGGTTCTGTTTGTTACAAACCCTCCAATGGCTTTTCATTGCTCTTAGAATAAAGTCCAGACTCTCTCATGGTCCATAAGACTGGGCACTCTTGACCTCAGCCCGTACCCTCTGACCTCAGCCCGTACCCTCTGACCTCACCCCCTACCCTCTGACTTCACCCTCTACCCTCTGACCTCACCCCGTACCCTCTGACCTCACCCCGTACCCTCTGACCTCACCCCGTACCCTCTGACCTCACCCCCTACCCTCTGACCTCACCCCCTACCCTCTGACCTCACCTCGGACCCTCTGACCTTACTGCATGCTGCACCCACACAGTGAGCGGAGTCACACACCTTCTCTCTCCTCCTCGAAGAGGTTGTTCCTGTCTTGAGGCCTCTGCTCATGGTGGTCCCTCTGCCTGGAGCGCTCTTCTATGGATCTTTGCATGGTTAACTTTTCCTTATTCTGCAGGTCCTGCGTCATCTGTCACTTCCACACAGAGGCCTCCTTTGCCCCCATTGGGAAGTAGGCCCCCTCTCCTCACCCCGGCCACTCTCTTCATCTGGTTCTATTTTCTTTGTTATTACGGCTTCTTGGTATTTGAAATAATCTCATTAGTGTATTAATCTGTTTGTGCATTTTCTGTCTTCTACCACGAAAACATGAGCTTCAAGAACAGAGAGCTCCTCTATCCTGTTTACCACCCGAGGGCTGGGTGTGTGGGATGCTTTCAAAGCATAGTTGTGGGATGAATGAATGAATGAATGAATGAATGAAGAGATGAACAGAAGAGTCAGACAGACCTGGATTTGACCACCTACAGGCCTAGTGACTTTGGAAATGTTCGTTGGTAACCTGGGGCCTCGTGTATAGTGTCGGGACCATGATATTCACCCTGAGGACATCACGGGACACCTGTGCCAGAATTATGTGAGACTTGCAGCTCAGTACCTCTCACCCAGAAGTGCCCATTAATGTCAGCTCCCTTCTCCTCGAAGTTCTTTCAGTTGTGGATTCCACCTGAAGCTGGAGGGTCAGGATGGACCACCTCTGCCAGAGGACTACCATTGGAAGGGCCAGTCACAGGGATGGACAACTGGTCTACCTGCCTCCCAGCCCTGATCTCATCCCCATGATCCACCTGGCTCTCGGAGGCCCAGACTCTGCCCACAGTCCTGTTGCCACTGCTGTGCTCAGCACCCTCCTGCCTTCCAATGTGGCTTCCTAACGCTGAGGCTTCTTAAAGCCTGGCATTCAAGGCTTTTGAACACCAGCTCTCATTTTATCTGTGCAATCTTATGCTCGTGACTTTTACGGCTCCTTGACTCTGTTCAGGCTGTTGCTTACCCCACCCTTCACAGTCCATTGTAAACTTTTTCTTTTGGTGCCCTCAGCACTGGGTTGGTGCACAAGAAATGAATGTACTAATTACAAAATGGCCCCTTAAATTCCTTAAAGGGTATGGGTCCCAATTTTACTAGAGATGTGCTTCTAGTAGACACTTGGGCTGGACCTTCCCTTTGTGTGTTGATTTGTCTTTCCTGGGAACATAAACTTTTAGGGCAGGAAAGATGATCTTGTCCAACTCTCACGACAGAGGGGGAAATAGGGCCCAGAGAAGTAAAGCACCCTGCCCAGGTCACGCCGTGAGTCAGTAGCAGAGTGAAGACTGGAACTCAACTATGGATTTTGGCAGCAGGGGGCTCGTGGCTGAGCTCAGTTTGGATTCAGCCTGGGCAGGAAGCCCACGGCCTGGTCTGCTTTGGCCGTGCCCGCAGGCACCATGTGAGTGGCAGCAGCTGGAGGCCATTAGGGGCGTGTGTGTGTCTTGCTCACACCCGCATCTACAAACATTATCCTTGGAGGCAGCCTCAGCTGGGATGGTACACCCAGGTGGCTGTCCCATGTGCCAGCCTGTGTGCCCTGAAGCTTTCTCTGAAGCCTTCCTACTAGGGAGGTCAGAACTGAGCTTTCCACCAGGGGAGCAGGAACAGGACTCAGACCCTGCTGCAGGCAGATGGGATCCTGGGTTCAGGCAGGCTTCTGGGATGGTCATTGTCAAAGAGAGCAGTGCTGCCCCCTGCAGGGTATTTTGGTATTTATGGGGGTTGTTTCTGGTCCTCGCCCTGTTTGGGGGAGACTATTAATGATTAGCCGGTGGGAGCAGATATGCCCAGCATACCGCCTTGTGCCAGAAAATTCCACATTATAGAGAATCCACTTGCTTCTTCCTGAGCAATGTTTTCATGTCTCACTGGAAATGCATGCAAGTGAAAAATCTGTTTATAGTTATGTATTTCTAGACCCAAGCTCTCTCTCTCTCTCTCTCTCTCATCTATCTATCTATGAATATATATACGAAGAAAGTTATTTTGTGCCTAGTTTTAAAATACACCGAGCTTTCCAGGAACACCACTACTTGGTAAATCGAGGATAGACTGTACTACGTTTTGTTCAAAACTTCACGAAGAGTGGTTCACCATTTCAGAATATTATGCTGTGGTTGGCAAGACTATGGTTGAATTTAAGACACTGATACATTCCCCCTAGCCTCTGTCTGCTTTTGTAGTTATAAATATAGAAAAGTGCTTAGTTAACCTTTATTTCAAAATGTCAGATTTAAAGAAAAAAATGCCAATGATATTCGGTTGAATAGTGTTTCACGTCTCCTAAGTCCCCACTCCTCATTAGAAAGAGGTGTAAACATCTTATTGCTTTCGTGTGTCTTCACCGAAGTCATGTTTGAGCATTTAGTTATTAAAATATATATTATTTGGAGTTATTGTCTTTATCTTTATGATGTATCTATCTTTATATTAGCTTAAACAATTGTGTAAGTAGGTTATACTATACTCTAGAGTTAGTATACCCACCTATGCCGGGAGATACTACACTATACTATTTCATCATAGTAAAGAGGATGTTACAAGTAGTTGCTATGAAAAGAGGGGTGAGGGTCTGAGAGCAGAATAAACCTGCTGCCTCACCTCTAGGGACACATATCTGGTATGCCAATACCATTTAAATCCTGTCTTCTGGAGGAAAATCTATTTTTCCCTTCTTGGGACCCATGAACATCCAGCTCTGTGATCTTCATTCATTCACTTGCTAATCTGATGTATACTAAGACCTGCCGTGTGTGTACCAGACACGGTGCTGAGCACCCAGTGTATATTACCTCACTTAATCCTCCTGGCCATGCTGCAGAAGAGGAGTCATCCTACTCTTGCAGTCATGGGTTCAAGTCCCACAGAGCTTCCAGGCCAGTGGGGGAGACAGACAAGCAAAGAGGCATTGATGGTCCAGTGTGGTCACTGCGTTCATGGGGGGAAGCACAGAGAGGGGCTGTAGGACCCGGAAGAGGGGGTGTCCTAACTCTCTTCCAGCAGGAGAGAAGCTGTTTTAAGGAAGCGATGCTGACAGATCAATATCTGAGCTCAGTTTTAACAGATGGGCAGGAGTCAGGCAGAGAGAAGGAGGATGCAGGGGCAAGGGCAGGAATTAGCACGGCCAGCCTGGAGTGCTGCGAGCCATTCATTGTGGTTGGAGCCCAGAGTAAGTGGGGATGGTGAGAGAGGAGGCTGTGTGCAAGGAGGAGGTAGCCTCTATAGTGTTGCCTGGGCTCACTGGGTGCAGCCCCGGGGATCCCTCATTTTGTTCCAAAAGCACTAGGGAGCCACGGAAGTGTGTATGCAGTGGAATGATGCTGTCCATGTGGTGGGTTGGAGTGATCACTGGTGTTACAAGCTGGAGAATGATTGGTGGGGACACGACTAAAGGCTAAGAGGCTGGATCAGAGGCTTTTAGCCCAATTAAGTAATTCAGTATTACCGCAAATATTTATTGATTATCTTGTATATTGTAGGGCATGAAGTCAGAAGCCCCCAAAGCCCCTGAAGCCATAAATCTGGCCACTTAATTTCTATTAGCCCAATATGAGCCAGAATTGTGACATTAATTAGGACCCCATGCCACACCTACCCCATCGCTTTCTGAGGTCCCAGACCTGGGGGCCCAGAACACTTATTTATTTACAGTGCTAATCCAATGACCAGTTCCTCCAAAAAGGCAGCAAGGAAGACATTTGGCTCCTGGTTGGACCTTAATTTTGGATAATTGATTATTATTCTGAAATATTTTCTAATTGACCGAATATTAATTGGCCGGAGCTGACATCCAGTGGGACCAGCAGTTCTAGCACCACAAGAAACCTCGCTGTGCTGAGTAGAGTTCTCTGGGGAAGGTAAACTTGCTCGGCCTCAAAGGCCAGTTAGTCATGAGGGTACACGGTGACCTGCAGGTCAGCAGGTCACTAGAGATGTCAAGAGAAAGGAAATGCCCGATCTTGGGGAGACACAAAACGCAGATCGTGAGACTCTCTGGTTCAAGGCTTAAGAGACTGGCCTGTTGGCATTCCCCCACTCAGCAGTGTTTACCCAGCACCTTATGTGTTTTGCAGAGGTCAAAACAGATGTGGCCCTTGTCCGTGGAGGCTTATAGCTTAGTGGGGGTACAGATGCTGAACAGCTAATTATTCAAATGATTATTTAATTAAAATTGTGATAAATGCTGTGAAAAGAAAGATCAGGGTGATAGCAGAGGGAATGACCACTGGATCTAATTGGATTTTGGGGTGGGCGTCCTTGAGGATGTGATGTTGGAGACCAGATTGGGGAGCAAGTAGGGGATGACAAGATGGGATAAAGGTGCAATGGGGCAGCAGGAATAGTGGCTGGGAAGGCTTGGAGATGGGCCACGCAAACAAGGCCAGCGAAGGTGAAGCACAGACAATGAAGAAGACACCTGAGAGAAGGTGGTACCAGCTAGTGCATCTCCAGGCTTCCGTTCGAATAGCTCAGGTGGGAGGAGAAGGGCTAAGCATGGGGACTTCTTGAATACTTTGACAAAGATGTCCAACTAGCCACTTTAAGGATATTAATATATTTAAATCTATGAATAGGTTGTATTCTGAGTGTTAACTCTGATCCGTTAGTGGTCATTGCCTGGGAGTATTGTTGAGAAGGATTCTGAGGCTCTCTCCAGGGTTAGTGATAAAGAGTAACATGATTGATTAGTGATGTCTGCTGTAGGCGAGGGAAAGGAACTGGTAGCTGACATGTTGGTTACTTGCTTTCCCCGTTTCTACTGCTGCTAACAAACCACCTGCGAAATGAGTGATGTAAAACAACCATTTTATTATGCTTTCAGATTTGATGGGCCACAAAGGTGGATAGAGTAGTCTGTGACTTCTCATTCTCTTGATGTTGTCTTTTGCAGAATAGAGGAAACAATGCTAATAAACTCCCAGATTATCAACTATTTCGTTCATGGATCATACCTTTAGTGTTTTATCCAAAAGGTCATTGTCATACCGGAAGGTCATCTAGATTTTCTCCTATATTATCTTCCAGAAGTTTTATAGTTTTGTGGTTTACATTTAGATCTGTGATCCATTTGCATTAATTTTTGTGATGAGTATAAGATCTGTGTTTAGATTATTTTTTTTCCTTTTTGCATGTGAATGTCCAGTAGTTCCAGCACCATTTGTTGAAAAACTATCTTTGCTTCCTTGTATTGGCTTTGATCCTGTCAAAGATCAGTTGGCTGTATTTATGTGGGCCTGTTTCTGGGTTCTCTATTCCGTTCCATTGATTTGCCTATTCATTCACCAATACCATAGTGCTTGATGACTGTAGCTTTAGAGTAAATCTGGAGTTGGATAGTCAGTCTACGACTTTGTTATTCTTCAATATTGTACTGGTTATTCTGCATCGATTGCTTTTCCATGTAAACTTTAGATCTAGTCAGTTTGTCGATATGCACAAAGTAACTCCTTGGGATATTAATTGGTACTGCATCGAATCTACAAAACAATTTGGGAAGAACTGACATCTTGATAGTATTGAGACTTCCTATCCATGAACATGGAACATCTCTCCATTTATTTAGTCCTCCTTTGATTTTGTTTATCAGAGATTCATAGTTTTCTTCATCTAGATCTTATACACACTTTGTTAGGCTTATATTTAAGTATTTAAATTTGAGGGTGTTAATGTGAATGATATTGTATTGCATTTTTCCCTTCAAGTTCTACTTGTTCATTGCTGGTATATAGGAAAGCAGTTGATTTTGTATATGAACCTTGCTAAGTCACTTATTAGGTTCTTTGCTTTTCTGATGATAGACATTATAACTAGTGTGAAGTGATATGACACCAAAAGCTCCATACATTTTAAGAAGAATTTTATAGGTTTATTGTTGTTTGTTTGTTGTTTTGGGTGACACTTCTGTGATACCTAAAAACCAGCAAAAAGGGGAATCTGGGTGGCTCAGTCAGTTGAACATCTGACTCTTGGTTTTGGCTCAGGTCACGATCTCAGGGTCCTGAGATTGAGTCTGGGATCAGGCCCAGTGTTTAGTGGGAGAGTCCGCTTGAAGATTCTCTCCCTCTGCCCCCCTCTCTCTTTCTCTCTCTAATATAAATAAATCTTTTAAAAAAGCCAAGCAAGGAAGAAATTCTGATTCCTAAAACACAGTTTAAACATATTTCAAAGAAGGGGAAAAATAATGAAAGAGTTTTAGAAAGAAGATGCTTAATGTAATTGATTACCTAAAATCAACTCTTGAAAGAAGACCCTGCAATTCTCTTTTGGTTCTCATAAAGGCAACAAGTTCTCGAGCAAACCTGTCTAGAAATCACCTTATATGCACCGTAAAAGATGCCCACATCCTTTGGAAGTGGGTCCAGTTGAGGGTGTAGCTGTCTGAGGCTAGGCTTCCTGGAGACAGACTCTGAGAAGGAGACTGGCAGACAGGAAGTATTGATTCAGTGTAGCTCTTCTTGGGAGTGACGCCTGTGAGAGAAAGGAAGCAGGGACGGGCAGAGGGAAGACTTGAACGACAATGCCAAAGCCTTTGTGGGGGAAATCTTGGTTTATTTCTAGGTAGCTCTGGGGCTGAGATAGCCCTTTAGAGTTGTTTTTAATCAAGGTAAGGGCTCAGGTCTTTGTAGCTCAACATGGGAGTGGGCTGACCCTTGGGTGATGCAGTGCCCTTTGGCAGTTCCTGGAAGTTCCTGGGGAAGGAAGCTTTGTGAGCTCCCAGGAATCCACACTCCCAGGCAATGCTATGGGAACAAGTGCCTTGGTCACAGAGGGGCACCTGGGAGCCACATAACTGTGTTGACTACAGTATTGAAGAAGGCAATTTGAATAGGATTTTGAAGTATGAGTAGGAGTTTGCCAGGTGGGCAAAAAAAATTTTTATCCTAATATCACTACTCCCCTTCCAGTTCAGGACAAGATAGGCTGACTTATACTTTCATTACAACCAACAAAGTTTGAAGCGAAAATACAAAAGTTCCATGTAGCTTTGGGAATGGGATGACTCAATCTCTATCAACCTCTAAGGCTTTCATGGCAGTGAAAAGAGGAACCTATGGAGAGGAATGTGCTTTAGGTGGAATTGGTTTGGTTTAGCTCAGATGTCCCCTGCTATACTGTATCGCTCTCCTTCAATAGGATCCAAGCCCAAATCACCAAAGACATAGATTAAAATTTCACAGTGATTAAAGAGCCCCTTATTTCTCCTCCATGCCTTTCCCCCAGAACTTAGCATCTAATTAGCCAAACATTCGTTATCTAGGGAGTTCCAGAGTTTCCAATGTAAGCATCGACCCAAAAAAGAAACAGCATCATATTTTAGAAGTCACGGTTGCAGTTGTTTTTGGTGAATTACCATTTATACATTTTCCATCTGTGAGTATTTTTCTAGAGTGCCACCTGTTTTCTCCCCACTTTGGTAGTAGAGAATCCAACAGATCCTATCTCAGAATAAATGCATTTTATCTATAGTAGTTTTCCACATTTTCAGCAACTTTTTTTTTTAATCTCACAAAATAATCTCCCCTAAATACAAACCAGCTTTAAAGCCACAAATAGACATGGACGCTTTAAAGTTTTTTTATTTTTTTCAAATCTCTCACGAGAGCTCTGGGAAGTCGATCTTTAGAGAGAAACTCAAAGTGACAGTGAAGATGATGAGAAACCCGAGATGGGAGACGCATCCTGTACCGAGAGCACTTTGCTAAACAGCAGAGCAAAGAGGGAAGGGAAAGCTCACAGTCGTGGGGAGCCTGAGTGGGGAGAAAGCCTGTCTTCGAATCCAAGGGACGTAGATTTTAAATTTCCTCTGTGTTCCTTGTTTCCATGAAGCCTTACACGAGCTACTTAACCTCCCTGACTTCTCATTTCTGCCTCTATGATACGGGGATCATAATCATGCGCCCGAGCCTGTGGTTTGAGGAGATGACGTCCGATGCATTGTGGATGCCTAATCAGTGTTAGTCTTCCTGTTAGATTGCTTAGTTAGGTCTTCCTGCTCAGATTGCTTGCTATGCCAGATGCCTGGGTGAAAATGTACCTCTTCATTTTCAGGGGGCAGCCCCCACCTAATGAGAGCAAAGGCCTCTGGGACTGTGCTTTCCTGAGAAACACGCCAGGGGGGCACTCCAAACCCCAGAGTAAACAGAGCATCTTACGAGTGCTTTAACTTTATACTTCAGCAACTCTTTTATTTTTTATTTTATTTTTTAAAAAAGATTTTAGTTGTTTATTTGACAGAGAGAGCGAGAGAGCACAAGCAGGGGGAACAGTAGAGAGAGAGGGAGAAGCAGGCTCCCCGCTGAGCAGGGAGCCCAACGCTGTGAGTTCAAGCCCCATACTGGGTATAGAGATTATTTAAAAATAAAATCTTGGGGAAAAAAAAGAGTGAGATGAGGGATGTGTTGTTAAATTAACTTGATGGCAGAAATCTCTTCAAAATGTATACATGCATCAAATCATAATATACACTTTAAATCTTTTGTCAATTATATGTCAATAAGGCTGAAAATTTTTTTTA
>CM052813.1:68319504-68419539 GCA_028533885.1 Nasua narica | reverse complement strand
TCACCTATCTGTTCCCACATGCTACTACAATACCAGTGACTATAATATTCCCTATCCTGGACCTTTTATCCCCATGACTTCTTCATTCCATAACTGGAAGCTTATATCTTGTATTTCTTATCTCTTTTTCTTAAAAAATTGAATCTCATCAAGATTTAACAGCTCTATCACCTAACCAAGCAAAGTGAGTCTTTGCAGTTAATCTTTTTCGTCCCAGGACCCTGAGGTCATGACCTGAGCCGAAGGTAGACACTTAACTGTCTGAGCCACCGAGGCGCCTCTCAGCAACTAATTTAAACATAGTTTTCAAGTTAAAAGAAACATGTGTATATTGTAATGTAGATGGAAAATTCTGTGTATTTCATTTTAAAACCCAGAATTCAGAAGAACCTCTTGTGGGGTTCTATAGATGGTGCCTATAGGACTTTGGGGGCATGACGTTAGGGTTCCCTGGCTTCAGGGGTGCATGGCTCAGGCAAAGGGTTTGGAAGCCCTGCTTAGGAGCTTCCTGCAAGCCTGGTGGCCACTCTGTCATCATCTCCTAGCCTCCATGGGAGAATCAAGGGAGTCGTGTCAAGGAGCTAGAAAGGACTTTTGAAATATGACCATTTATCTTCACGGGAGGCACAAGGAAGTGTTCAAAGCCTGAAGGATAGATGGACCCCAAGTAGAGCATCGCGATCACCCACTGGTTAGGAGTATGGGGATCCTGAGCAGTTTTCCCTTAGTGCTGTGTTGTGAGGGGAACCATGTAATTTATCATCCAAACTGGAACATTTGAAAGGGAAGGGGGTGCTATTAGTAACGACATGGGGACGACAGGCACAAAGCAGACTGCTTGGTGGTCCGGAGCCTAGAGGGACCCTATGCAAAATGCTGCGGTCCCTTGATTCCATGACTTCTATGGCACATCATTGGAAACAAAAGGGAAAAGATTAGGTGTCATTGGAATGTTTTCACAGGGGAGTCTTGGTCTGATTTGTTTCAAAAGTTAAAAATCACGCTAATTACTGTGCACAGAGTGGATGGGGTCCCATCAGTGTGGTACCGGAGAGATCCGTAAGGAGGCTGGTCCCGGGCCGAGGGGGGTGGCCTCTGACTCGCATCCACCTTCCAAGTACCCAGCCCAGCATTTAAAGAACCCTGGTGACCCCTTGCTCTAGATACTTCATGTTACCCATCTCCAGCTCCGGAAGCCTGGGCAAATCACCCCACGCTGCAAAAGTAGAAAATGAAACAGACAATATCTGTTACCCAGAGGAACATTTCAAGACATTGGACAAAGAATTAAAAAAAAAAAAAAAAAAGGATAAGTCTGAAAAAATCTGCCTCTTGGTCATCTCAGTGCTTCAGTGATGCAAACAAAGTTGGCCGACAGGAAAGCATCAAGAATGCAGAGAGATAGACGGTCTTTTAAGGTATAACCCTCTGCTTCCGGGAAAGATGTTCACATCTTGCATTTGCAAGGATGGAGAAGGTTTTTTTTTTGTTGTTGTTCTTTTGATGCTTCTGAAATATATCTTGGTCTGTGGGGACAAGATGCTCAATATTTCACACACGTTACCTTCTTTCCTACCCCAGGGCCTTTGCACATGCTCCCTTCTTTTTCCTGGAAGTCTTCTCCCCAGTCCTCACACAACTAGCTCCTTCTTTTCCTCTGTGTCTCAGCTCAGTGCCTACGTCTTGAGTGGCCTTCCCTAACCCATCCAGTTAATGTAGATGGTCCCCTTGTCACCTGCCATCTCAGCCTTTGTGCTTTGTTTTACACACCTGACACAATCTGCCACCATTTGTCTGTTTCCTTGTGCGGCTTATCTTCCGTCCTAGAAGGTAAGCACCATGAGGAGGAAAATGGCTCTGCCTTCTTCACTGCTGTGCCTTCAGCACCCAGAAACAGCGCCTGAGATATGTCAGGAGCTCAGCAAATATCGTGGAATGGAAAGATGATCCTCAGATTGATCGGGGGCTTAGAGGGCAGCTCTGAACTTGCCCCCACCTCTCAGAGCCTTTGAGTTTACAAATATTTTGTCACCAAGGCAGTGGTGACACACAGTGTGTCCGCGGCCCTTCCTCCCAGGGTCTGTTCAGGAGGCAGGACGTGGAGCCCTTCCTTCTGGCACTGGCACCCCTGTCCCAGATACACCGGCTCCGGCCAGCGGGAGTCTCAGGAGTGGCCTTAAATCGCACAGCTGTCCCGAGGAGGGAGTGTAACCGGGGTCCGGGTCCTAGATCACCGGGCGTGAGGCGGAGGTCGTGTATCACCTAACTCCATAAAGCCTCCGTGGCACCTGGGGAAGCTGCTCGAAGCGCTTCACTGATCAGTGGAGCGCGGAGTAATTGTCCTCATATGTAACTTTCCCTGCACTCAGGAGGGCTGCCTTTCCTTTTTCATTCTCCCCCCTCTTTCTTTATTGCTAAGTTTTATTCCCTCCTTCCCTTCCTTTCTATTTTGTTTTCTAAAAGGGAGTGGTGTTACCGCTGGAAAAATGCAGCGTTATTAGGGTAGATAAGAGGAGGCAAGGGACAGAGGACTCACTGGGGTCCGGATCACAAGGACAGCAAACCCAGGAGGACCCCCTACCCTGGAGGCCATGATGGTGCAGAGGGTCAGGGGGGTCCCATATATGCTGGGTTCTACGGGAAATGTGGGTGGTGGGGAAACCAGCCTGGTCCTCGGGCTACGATAGACGTGGGTTCAAGTTCTGCCTCCCCTTTACTTTGCCCAGACATCGTAAGAGATGTGACAGCATCTTGGAAGGATGGTGAGTTCTAGGGGAGGTCAGATATGGGTCCGGGTGTCTTTCCGGTGGCTCCTGTGACCCGAACACCTCTGTCAAGCTCCTTTCCCCGTCCTCGCCGTGGGATACGAACAGCGAGTCGCTCACTATGCTGGTGGAGGAGAACAAAGGCAGCGGTAAGTGTGCAGGTGCCTGATAAACTGTAGTGTCCTACCGACGGGCGATAGCAACGACCATGACGATTAACCTTGATGCATGACACAGCGCCACTCACAGGGAGCGACCGTTCCAGAAACATCTTCCTCCGGAGCGGCTTCTGCAGGAGGAGATTCTGCTGCCGTGTCCTCCAAAGGGTGTCCGAGATAACCTCTCTGTGAATGAATCTGATAGAAAGTCGGGAGAAGGGGAGGGGAGAGAGAGATATTGTTGGTCTTGGCCATTTGCTGTTTGGATGACGCAGTGGGGTCTCGGGAAGGGGGACCCTTGTGGCCTCGTGGGCAGATAAACAAAGAGTCCTTTGTTTTCTTTGGCCACTGTTTGGCTGACCTGGGAGATGGCCACAGCCTAGAATGGGTGTTGTAGAACATCTGCTCCCTATTTAGAGGGGCCATTGGAGCAGCTGGACTGGCATCCGGACCGGCGCATCGGTTGGTGACAGCATGGGCTCCGGAAGCCCACCCATCTGGCTGTCTGTGCGCCGCGGGGCGTGTTATTCAAACTTTTCAGACTCAGATCATGCACTCCTGAAACAGGGCCACTAATTCAGGGACTGTGGGAGTCTGAAGTCCCCGGAGAATTCCCTGGATGGGGTTGGATGGGGAGAGAGACTAGAGTCCCACAGTCACCCAGGCCCCTGGCTCTGCTCTGCGTTCTGTCCCATGATGATCCAGACAGGAAAGTTCTCAACTTCCCCACACTACGTTCCCTGCCTCCCCCATATCTCGAGCCAAGTTTGTGAAGGTTTGCAAGGGAGCTGGAAGAGGGGTTCATATCCTAGAGATAGTAATGACTATAAAATAGACTTGAGGCATCTCCTTCCTTAAAATGTCAGCCAACTGAGTAAAGAAGGTCTCCCTCACCAGTGCCAATGGGCATTATCTGGTCTATTGAGGGCCTGAATGGAACCGGAGGGCAGAGGAAGGGCAAATTTGCTCTCTGCTTGAGCTGAGACATCCCTCTTCTCCCACCATTGGACGTGGGTTACTCCTGGTTCTCGGGCTTTCAGACTCGACTGAATCACATCACCAGCTTCCTGGTTCTCCAGCTTGACAAATCGTGGGACTTCTCAGCCTCCGTAGCCCATGAGTCAATTCCTACAATAAATCCTCTCTTAATGTATCTCTAGCTATCCTAATGGTCCTGCTTCTCTGGAGATCCCTGATCAATACAACCACCCAATGGGGGGTTTCTTCACTGCCTGTAGCCCTCCCAACCTCATCCCATCTAGCAGAGTCCCTATGTTAGTTTTCTGGGGCTGCTATAACAAAGTGTTACAGTTATAAACTATAAAAGTACCTTAAAACAATAGATATTTATTCTTTCATAGTTCTGGAGGCTAAAGCCCAAAATGAAAATATCGGCAGGGTCGCCTTTCTTCCAAAGCCTCTAGAGGAAGATCTTTCTTTGCTTGTGCCAGCTTCTGGGAGCCCCAGGCATCCCTTGGTTTCTGGCAGTACCACCTCAAGCTCTGTCTGTCTTCATGTGTCTTCTTATAAAGACCGTCCCAGTGGCTTATGATGTCATCTTAGCTTGGTTGTATCTACAAAGAACCCATTTCCAGATAAGGTCACATTCAACTTGGAGGTTAAGATTGCAACAGATCTTTTTAGGGGACACTGTTCAATCCGCTATAGTCTTTTTTCCTCTCCTGTTCCTTATGTCTCCACTTCCTCCCCCTCCCCCTGCCGGAATGCTCCCCAAAACTGCATGTTCTTCTCTACTACACAGAGCTCTTTAATCCTCCCGGGCACCTGCAACCAAAGTTTATCCTCACTTATCCAGAATCATCAGGGTGACTATGACTTTCAACTCGACAGGGTCCATCCTTCCTAGAACCCAGACCACAGCTTCTTTCTTCTTCTTCCTCATTATGCACAGCACACACATGAGATCATGTTATACATACTGTTATATACCTTGTTTTTGTTTGTTTATTTGATGCTTTGCAGTAAATCGTGAACGTCTTTCCATGCCAACACACATAATTCTACAGTATGCTTTTTAAGGGAGGGCCATGTAGAACTTTGTCATGCGTGCCTCTTCCATAATTTAATTAACCAATCACCAGCTGTTGGAGCATGGGCTGCCTCCACTTTTATGCTGCTGATCACATCACCGTGATGAGCTCCCCCGCAAGTCTGAGCTCTGGAATTCAGTGGTTTCCCCTGTTGGGCTTTTATCTACATGCACACTGGGTGAACAGGAGGCACACGCTTTGCAAAGCCAGCAAAATAACTGCAGCCAGAGCTAAAGATGGGTGCGAGCTCCTGACGCAGCACCTTGTGCTGTCCATTAATAGGGCCGGATGATGCTCCGATGCCTTAAATCTGCAGGCCTGTCTAATTCTAGAAGGAAACGGATGGTGCCCATCCTGGAGTCAGTGTTTGGAAACAACAAAAGGGAAGCTTTATTAACACTGGAAATGTACTCTCAGCTCATGTTTCCTTTTCAACACCCGTCTTGTTCATCTCACAGCTCAATGAACTGTTAACGTCACATATATCTTTTGTTCCAGCACTGAATCCAGTTACTCCAGGCTTCTGCTAACTGCAGACAGATGAGATTTAGTTTTCCCAGGGAGCAAGAGGAAGAGAGAGAGAGAGATTAACTCTGTATAGATGGTCTTGGCAGGGCTGAGGTGGGGGTGGGGGTGGGGGATGCATGTTGCTTTTTTGATCCATAGGGCACCAGATGCTTCCGTCTTCTCATGGCGTGATTGTAAACTTCAGATCTGTTTTCCCCTGTTGATGAAGGCTTCCGTTCAATCCACTCTTTGGTAGAAGGTGTTGAGTTGACTATGGCCGTTGCCTGTCCACTCGAAGAGAACCTGAGAGCCATTGAGATTCCAGAAAGGAGCACTTTTCCGTTCGGGCCCAGAAGATGACCCACCATTTAACCCTGATTTCCCTTATAGATAGTTTACCCCAGATGAGACTATGACAAATAAAGGCAATATGGCACCCCAGATAAGATGATGAAGCAAAAGTCATCCCAGATGAGATGATGGCAAATAAGAACAATTTAAAGGCAAAGGATACTTTGTCCTATTTGCCTAGATGCGCCTGACACCCTCCTTGACTCGACCTTGAAGGCTTTCAAGTTGAGGTCTGTCTTTTACTCTAATCCTTGCTCTTATGTTGCGTTGATTCACTGTCAGAGCATTTCTTGCTTCTCCTAATCCAGTGGTGTAATGCATTGGGTAGTGGCTGTGGGGTTATACATCAGGGCTTTCACTGCAAATTCCAAGTTCAGAAGGACTGCCTCAGCTTTAGTTTTTTTTTTTTTCCCCTGAATTGAACACCAAAAGGGATGGAATTCCTACAGTTAGCTTCAGGCCCTAAAAGCAACCAGGGCTTTGGAGTTGGAATATGTGGCTCAAATCTCTCCTAATATTTATTATGGCTGTCATTTTGGGTGAGTCAAGGCTTTTCCTCAACTGTCAAATGGGACCTATATGAGATCTAACCCCTCTAGGGAATTTTGCTACCTTCAAGGTAAATGTAAATGAAACAGCACTTTAAAAACTGCCAAGTGGTTGACCATGGGGTTTCACTGATGTCTGGGACACAAAGGAGTGTGTGATTTGGAGTTTGATGGACGTGGGTTGGAATGCTATTTCTACTTCTTTGAGTTGAATTTCTTCATCCATAATATTTATACTAGCTAACAGTGGTTGGGGATGTACTATGTGTCATGTGCAGTCCTAAATGTTTTGTGTGGATTAAAGTATCAACTTGCAATACAATCTTCATGAGGTAGATGCCATTAATATCTTCATTTTAGAGAAAAAAGAAACAGAGCCACAGAGTGATGAAGAACTCTCTGAATTTGCTGAAGGTCCTCCAGTTAGTAGTTGTTATAGTTGGGATTAGACAAACTGGACAGAGCTCTACCTCTGTCATTGGGTTGTTGTAAGGGTCAAGTTGGTGCCTTCCAGATTTTCCACCACAAGGCTACCATTTCTCCCTTTGTACTTGACATTATGTGGTGAGATGTTCCAAGATTATGCTTATATCCTCTTGCTCATAAAACTCACCATCCACTGATAATAGTATCTGACAATTCCTACCTAAATTAGTCTCTCCATGATGGTGGCTGGATGGTGATTTTCTATTTCCAACATTCCTCTCACATTTACTAGTAGGAATTCTACTGTAAGGAAGAATCTTCTTTTTTTCTTATTTGTTCACTAACTAACCAACCAACCAATACCAGGATGGAATTAATGGATTCCTATTTTATTTAATGAATTATAATCCATTATGATCATTATTTACTCTGATGCACAAATTGTCCCAGATTTCCCTACTGGGAGGCCCGTCAGCTGGTTCCCATATATTTTTAAAGTCATTTCCTTACTTTCTGGCCTGAGATATTCCATGTTTGTTTTATATTTTCCCATCCTGCCCCAGCTCTAGAATCAGCTAGTTCTTCAAGAGTCCCTGGTTCCTGTTAGTAAAGGATGGTATTTAGAAACCAAGGATTGGGTGCTAAGGGTGCTCATTCTACTGGACTGTCATTGCTTCCAGGTTCTTTCAATGGACAGTGCTAGAAAACAAGTAAGTGTGTATGTACACCCACACATCTCTATGTCTATGTGTATGTATGAATATACCTAACTATCTCATAAATTTATATCAGTACTTCCAATTCCAATCCAACACCACAGCATTCATACCTGCTTTTTCCCTTCTCATATTTTAAAGATTTTTTTTTTTTGACAGAGAGAGAGAGAGCACAAATGTATGGGAGTGATTGGGGGGTGAGGGGGAAGGAGCAGTAGGAGAGGGAGAGAATCTCCCATCCAAGAACTAACCAGACCCAACCCTGCATCGCTTCTGAGTTCAGACGAAAAGGGAGAGAATCTCAAGCAGACGCCTCGCTGAGCATGGAGCCCAGTCCAGTGCAGGGCTTGATCTCACAACCCTGAGACCATGACCTGAGCTGAAATCAAGAGCCAGATGTTTAACTGACTGAGACATTCAGATGCTCCTTCCCTTCAAATATTTTAGAATTTCTCCTCTGACCACAAGGAAATGGTCCCTACTTTTCTCAGAATATTAACATAACTGTTAATATCCTTGTGGATAACCAATCTCCCAATCAGATCATTCTGGCTGTGCATTTGACCAGCCACATCACTGCCTGTAGCTCCTGCTGTCTCTCAGACAACAAGCATGTCACTACCTCTACTCCCCTGATGGAGGGAAATTCAGGGAGGAACTCTGGATATGAAGGTCCTATATTTAGGCCACTGGTGGAAATAAAAGCTCATGGTGGCATTTCTCTCAATCCAGATGCATTTTTTGAGGTTATACTCAAAGTCACTCACTGTGTTGGATGTTGGGACTCCACAGGTAGATAAACCCTGGTTCTGAACCATAAAAACCTCCTTGTTTCATGAAGGAGGTGGACATATGGACTGATACTGCTAATTAGAGTGTCAGAGATGCTACATAGGGTCCCTGCTACATGATTGACTCTGCCAGGGAAAGGTGTAACAGAGAAGGGACCTCGCTGGGTGACTATGAGTTGGCCAAGAGAGTGAGGGGTTGGTGTGCGCTGGAAAAGGACATTCTAGGCAGAGGGCACAGCAAGCCAAAGGCACAGAAGCATGAAATTGTTTGTTCATTGGTAGGACTGCCACTCTCATCATCCTTTGGCAATTGACTCTTGAAGGTCAGATGATTGCTCACAGTCAAGGACATCAGAGGCATGTGGGTTCACCCAGCAGGCCAACAATTTCACATCCCGTCAAAATTACGGTATTTAAATCTTAATATAGGATTTGTTTGGGAGGGTCAGGGAAATAGTGTTTGATTCGTAAAAACACATGTACCTCTTTATTTAGTTGAAAAGTAAAAGACTTATTATAGGATTTTCCAGGTCATGTAGCTCTTTGGGAGTATTCCCAAATAATCAGTTGGCTGGTGCAGGGCAGGTGGCGTGATAGGCAGTTGCCTCCTGCTATTTGTACAGCTTTAGGTGGGTGACTGCAGGTGCTTTCTGTGACAAAGGACTGGACGAGTCAAGTATTTTTTATTATGTAAGCAGTTGCAGATGAAACCTGAATTATCTGACACCACATTCCTTTGTGGGTTTCAGCAAGGCTTTATTTAGTACATCGTATAGGCTGACATCCTGAGCAGTTGCCCAGCTGCTGATTCTAGTTTTTCCATGGGGTGAACCAGGGTCACAGCAGATTCTTCTGGTTGGTGCTGACGTCCTTTCACTGTTGTTTTTTAAAGAATGTATTTATTTTAGAGAGAGTAAGAATGAGTGAGGGGGGCAGAGGAAGAGGGAGAGAATCTCAAGAAGATGCCACGTGAAGCCCGATGTGGGGCTTGATCCCAGGACCTGTGAGATCTTGACCTGAGCTGAACCCAAGAGTTGGATGCTCAACTGACTGTGCCACCAGCCCCCCATCCTTTCACTATTATATATTGCTTCCTATTTTACCCAACCCAAACTCATTCCTTCTACTCCCGTATAAATATTGACTCCATTGTGGATCACCCAACCCTCCCAGCTTGGGCCAAGAATAAGGTAGAAGGGAAAAAAAAAAAAATGAACATTTCTCCTAAGCCTCCAAACACTCTTAGGATCCCATAAACCACCACGGAGACTGGAGGCACCAATTAAGGATTCGTCATGATTTTCTTAAACATGGGGCAAGAGCTCCTCTGTGCAAGCCACGAGGAGAAAGTTGGAGAAGCAAATTGGTGCTGGAAACAAGCTCTCAAGGGCAATGTTTTTTTGAGACAAGAAATTGTTTACAAGCTCCATGGGAGTGCCATTTACATAAAACAATCACTATGCTCATTACCGAGCATTTTCATTTATTCATTAAAACAGGTACCTGCAGGACTTGGCAAACCTTTGTTCGGTGGGTTCTGTGGATTTCTGTTTCTCCAAAGGGAGATTTGGGAGGAATATTTACTCCTTTAGTGTTTTCAATCTGACGATGGTAACAGGTACCATTACTGAGGGCGCTTGCTCAGGGCCGGCTGCTTTTGATACATTTCATTCTGCAATCTTCACGGTGGTCTGGTGAGGTAGGACCTCTCCTCCCATCTGATGTATAAAAAAAATGATATTCACAGATTCGTGGTGCTCATCCAAGATTCTCCAGCAGGTGGGCAGTGGTGCCGGCTGGCTGCTTCTCCAGGGCAAATTGGATGGGATGGAGCCCTTATTGCTCAGAAGCCGTGTGGGGACTAACGGGGAGGCTGGAAGCTTGCACGCCTGTTTTGCTGTCCCCTTGCACAATTCCAGCCTTAGCAGAGGACCAGGGAGCTCCAAAATGTTCGTTGAGAGAGTTTGTTATTGGTGAATAGTAGCATGTCACGGAGAGTAGATTTTGGCTTCAACCTTGATCTGATTGGGGAAATCTGGGTCCAACCCTGGCATACAAGTCACGTCACATCCTCTCTCTGGGCCTCTGCTTCTCCACCTCTAGAGTGGGGGGAAAGTAGTAGTTTGAGAGGTTCATGGTTCTTGATGAGATCCACCAGTAGGGTTTTGGATGGGGGCCGCGTGAAGTTAAACGCAAACTGTAGGGTTTTGGATGGGGGCCGCGTGAAGTTAAACGCAAACTTGTGCGCACTGGTGCGTGTTTTGGTTTCTCGAAATGGTTACTGGTCTAATACTAATTCAGAGGAGGGCAATAGAAGAGATGATGTATTAAATGCTTATTAAAAACCAAATATGATGCTCTTTGCCCTATCTTGCTTCATTCTCACAAAACCCTACGAGGTAAGGATTAGGATTCTCATTTTACAAGTGGGTGAAACTCAGGCTCAGGGAGGTTGAACCCCCCAGCGAAGATCACAAAGCTCGTGAGTGGGAGATAGAGGCTAAGAGCTGGGGACGCTTTGCTCTTAGTCACATCGCTGCCTTTATAATATCTTTTATTCCAGGCTTCCTCCTTGGCCCTCTGAGATGTAAATAGCAGAATGACACGCTAGGCCTGATAAGTTGTGGATTGGAAGAGAGGATTCACAGGGATGGTGAGCACGACCCTGAGACACCACTCCCCCCTACCCCGGAGAAGTGAAGTCACCCACACATTCCACCGCTCTGCCATTCACTCAGCAAACACTGAAGTCCCATGTCGGGCTGGCTCTGCATCAGGTGCTGTGGCTGTGGGGCTGCCCCCGGAGCTCACGGCCAGACGGCTGAGCCCTAAGTGGAAGCCCGCAGCAGGACGTAAGTGGCGCCAAGGCTGGGGCATGGCTGGGGTGCCAGGCCGAGAGGAGGTGGCCCCCACCCTGCCGGGGGCAGCGGGGAGGACAGGAAAGGCTTTGCTGAAGGGCAGTCTGATTTGGGTTTTGCAGCACCCTCCTGGGGTCAGGGACAACGTTAACGGAGTTACTCCTCCCTTAACCCTATGAGGTAGCTAGTGTTCTTGTCCCCATTTCACAGATGAGGAAGCTGAAGCACAGAGAGGTTAATGAGCCCACGCGGGAGGCCTTTACAGCAATGACAAAGGACAATAGCTATCATTTATCCAGCCTTTACTCCTCCGAGGGCTTTCGTGTCTGCTCCCATTCGACCTTCACACTGATCCCCTGAGTGAGTACTGCTGTCCTCATTTCCCTTTTGAGAAAACCAAGGCTCAAGGAGGTGGGGCAAACTGACAAAGTTCACGCACTGAGAAATGGCAAAGACAGGCCTGGGACTCATGTCTGTCTGGTCCCCGAAACACTGAGCACAAGGCTCCCATCATCCTGGGGGGAGAAGGCTGATCAGAGCCCAGGAGGGGAGGAGGCTTTGGGGGAGACGAGGGTTCGTATATTCTGTGTAGGGTGCTGACACAGTGAATTTTCTCCATTTAGGGGAAGGGAACTGAGGACCAAGGAGGGCGTGGGGTCTGCACAAGGCCGTGTAGGTGATGGGCTCCAGACTGGGATTCCTGTGTGGGTCCGCCTGGTGCCAGAGCTCCTGGGCTTCTCCCCGAAGCACGAGCAGACCTTTGGAAACCCAACGCCAGGACTCCGTGCTGAAGAGTTCCCAGCACTTCCTTCACACATTCCCACGGGCCCTGCACGTTCAATGTCATCACTCAGCTCCGCCTGGCCACCTGGGTTTGAATCTATGCTCTGCTCCTTATTAGCTGTGTGGCTTGAGGCAGGTTTTTTGACCTCTCTGAGCATCTCTTTTCTTGCTGTGAAATGGATAATGACAAAACGCCAATTTCAGCATGCAAGGATGACATGAGACAAGGCACGGTAGCCCGCCGAGAGTAACACCGCTCTGCCATGGCCAACTTCCATTCTTTCCCAAATAGGAAGGCATTCAATAAATTATTAAGTTGCTGTACCGATAGAGGAGGGAGGAGGGGTGTAGGACTCCAGACTTTTCCACCTCTCTGGAGCCTGTGATTCTCGCATCCTGTTATTATTCTCGTATATGACACTGCTGGCATACCTTCTCCAGGGAGCTAAGCAGCACCTAATTAGCAAAGGCGGTTTAGCTCTGAGGGGCCAGGTTGTGTTGTCTGCTGGATGATGGCCTGGTGGGGGCCCCTGGCGGCCCTGGGGAGGGGGTGCGGAGGGCATTGCAGTCCGCCCTTCGCTGCCTCCCTCCTCCACTCTCCCTCCTCCCTTCCACCCACTGGAGCCCCAGAGCAGCGGCTGTTTGTTTGCAAGAAGAAAAGCAACACAAGCCACAAGACCTCTTGGACCCTGCCTGCCCCAATTAATCTAAGAAAACAAAGATGTAGCCACACACACACACTTCGTATTAATTGTGAAGAGCTGAGAGCCAGGGATCCACATGAGGCCCCATGGTCACAGGATACAGAGCTGGAACACAAACCCTGGTTTTCATCCCCAGAGCGAGTTCTCTTTCTCTTACTTATCTGCCTCCTCCTCCTGTCTCTTTCTCCTGAGAGAGTGAGGACACACACGGATGTTGGCCTGGGTGCAAAAGACAAGAGAATTCCAGCCATGCCTTCTACAGCCATTGGCCCAAATGGGCAGGACTCGGTCGGTGGCTGCCAGCCTCTCTATTCTTGCCCTGGCTTCCCAACTCAGGACCGATCAGAGGAAGCCAAGTATGTCTCCTGAACCAACTGCAGAAGATATATGCACTTACTGTCCATCTGCCTCCAGCCCCCCGGGTGCCAGTCTCCAGTTGGAGCTCACCTGCAGCCTTCCTCTTCATTCGCTGTCCAACTTCCCACTCCCACCTGCTTTTGGGTCTCTGCCAGATGCAAGCGACGGTGGCTAACTCCTTTGCTCTGAGTAGACAACCTCTGCTTGTTCTCCTTTGGGTGGTCTTTGTTTGTTTCCACACTTCCCTCCCCTGCGAGTCCACTTTCTAGCCCAGGACTTCGAACCTGGACTATCGCATGAGCCCCGCAAGATGGATGCTTCTGTCCATTCACCCCTCACTTGTAGCCTCACGAGCCTTCCTCAGATTCTGTGCCCCTGTCATTAAATTAAAATAAGTTTAAACCCACCAGGGACTCTCTGCGGCTCAGGAACAAGCATTAACTCCCATCTGTGGGCTGGAACAGGATATGGTTCTATGTTCTCATTCTCAAGGTCAGTAGCTGGGTTCAGTATCAACTATAAGCATTTTCCCTAAGGTCTCTGGGTCTCAGCTGCCTCATCTGTGACATGGGCACAATAATGCCTTCCTCAGGAGATTGCTATGAATCGTGGGAATTAATGAGATCATTTATTCCTTAAGCCAACAGGTATTTATTGAGTGTCTATTATGTGCCAGACACCGTGGGTACAGCAATGAGCACAACAAAAACAATGTCCCTCCCTTCCCCTTGGGGGGATAACATTTTACTCTGGGGAGACAGAAGACACACACACACACACACACACACACACACACACATACACACACACACATGCAGTATTTGATGATTGGTGGGAATGCAAAACGATATAGCAATTTTGGAAAATACTTTGGCTATTTCTTATAAAATTAAATATACCCTTACCACAGGACCCTGAAATTGTACGCGTATGCATTTGCCAAGAGAAAGTGTTGTTCACACAAAAACTTGCATGCAAAGGTTGATTTATAGTCACCAAACACTGGAAACAACCCAAATGTCCTTTACTGGGTGGATGGATAAACACACCAAGGGGGCAGGCTGACATCCAGGACCTATAAGGGTTTTGAATGGTGTGATAGTTTATTTTATGTGTCAAATTGACTGGGTTACAGGGTGCTTAGATAAATGGTCAAACATTATTCTGGGAATGCCTGTAAGGGTGTTTTTGGATGGAATCACTTTTAAATGGATAGACTGAATAAAACAGATTGCTCTCCCTACTGTGGGTGGGCCTCATCTAATCAGTTGAAGGCCTAACTAGACCAAAAGGCTGATCTTCCCTGGGATAAGAGGGAATTTCTCCTCCCTGACAGCATTTGATCTGAGATGTTGTTTTTTTTCCCCCCTACACTTTGGGCTCGCACAAAACATCAGCTGTTCCTGAGTCAGAGCCTTCTGGTCTTCTGACTGGAACTCGTCCTCAGCTCTCCCGGGTCCCCAGTTTGCAGACTGGAGATCTTGGGACTTGTTAGCCTCCATAGTCATGTGAACCAATACCTAATAATAACTCCTGCAAATCTCCATCTCTGTCTCCTATTGGTTCTATTTCTTGGAGAACTCTGACTAGTACAAATGGATCAAAGGAGCTGCCTTTCTACTTTGATGACTCAAAAGAGCTCTATGCACAGATCAGACGGATCGTATTACGCTCTTACTTGGCCTTCCCTAGCCTCAGTGTCCAGCTCTGTAAAGTGGCCTCAGAGGTCACTGTGGGGCCTCTTCTGGGCACCCTATCTCAATTCAAACCCCCTTCTGTATCTTTCTGCTTAACACTGATCACCATATCCAAGTTATTCATCCTGCTTATTGACTGTCTCCCAGTGGAATGTAAGTAGGGACTTCTGCTGACCATTTGGCACCAAAATAGCACCTGGCCCATAAGAGCTGCTCAATACAAATGTTTAATACATGAGCGGGTGTGTCTTATGGATCGCCGTATCTCCAGCTGCCAGCCCAGGGGCTGAACTAGAGGAGGCAGAAGACGTGTTTGCTGAACGAACGAATGAATGAATGAATGAATACACATACATGAGAGCATAGACCCACAAGAGGCAGGAAAGGAAACAAGACCTCCTTTCCGCTGAGGGGGAGCCTTAATTCTTTGGTGTGCATGACAATATGGTGCTTAAAACATGCTTTAGGGCAAGGAAAGGGTCTTTTGCTCTTTAACCTCTGTTGTCACTCATCTGGGTCCCTGCAGAAGGGAGGGACTTGAAGACGCCCATGAATCGTCCACAAATTGCCTGGGTGCTGTTCTGCGGGGTCCGCGTGGACCCAGCTCCAGGGCGTGGTGTCGCCCTCTCCTCCGCAATAATCCTTTTTTTGATGAGGACGGACTGCTGCAGCCCCGCACATCCGTTGCGTGTTTACTAGTGTGTTTCCAGCCTGTTTCATCTGGATTAGGCTGAGGCACAGGGTCCTCGCGTGTTTTCTCTGTGCATTTCAGAACCTCATGAAATTACATTATAGATTCATTGTATAAACAGGATAGTGAGCACCGCCGTCGTCACGCGGCCCCGCAGTCAAGAGGCAGCGATGGTGGGGCCGTGGGACGCCGGGGCTGGCTGCACGCAACGCCTTGCATAGCAAACCGGTCACGCGTTTGTTTATTTAATCTCCAGCTTCTAAACGCCCATTTGGCAGTGAAAATCACCTTTTTGCACACTTCGGCTGGGAGATAATGGGAGGAGGGAGGTGACGGGCAGATGTAATGCAGAAGGAGGCCCCTTTTGAGATGAAACAGGACTGGGAGGGGCTGGTAGTGTTGGGGCCAAGTGCAGGGCCGGCTCCTCATCGGCTGTGTGGCCTCCAGCAAAGTACAAAACTCTTCCGAGCCTCAGTTTCCTTATTATAGAGACGAGACTATCCACGCCACTGGGTTCTAAGCAAGTTACACATAAATTCCACCTGTGTCACGTGTGAGCGTGGACCTGACATGCAGTAGGTAGCCAAATGTTAGGAATCTCAATGCACTTGACGTGCCTTACCCATTGATCGCTATTAGTGTGTGAATAATTATTGAGAACATAACGCATCACACACAGAAGGAGGCTGACCTTCATGGTTATAATCATGGCTTTGAGCCCTGAGCCTGCAGTCTCTAGGAAGAGACCTCTGAGTCTTTGTTCCCAAAAGTATAAACTAAGGTTTTCACCTTGACGGTGATTATTTTGAGGATTAAACAGGAGAGAGACCCGGGAGGTGCTGCAGAAATGACAAAGTGTGATTCTTGGGTTAGTTGTTATTACAGTGATAATCGCACATACTTAAAAGCAACTCTTCCAGGCAATTAATATGTGTTTAACTCATTTTCTTCTTATAGCAGCACTAAAAGGTAGGTATTGTTATTATCCTCATGTTGCATATGAGGTAACTGGGGGCACAGAGAGGTTAAGTAACTTGCCTCAGGTTGTTCAGCGGATAAGAAAAAGAGCCAAAAATGGATCCCAGCTATCCTGGCTCTAGGGTCTTGGCTTTTGATGGCTCCTCTATGCCGCCCAATAATGGTAATCATAAAAGCAGGCAGTACGTAGTGCCTATGATGGGCCTGATGTTGTTCTTGAATATCTATCTGCCTTCTTTGGGGTCCCCACGGATCTGCAGCTGATGGCTTCTAGATCGTTCTTGATGGTAACAGTAGAAATCCACTCTGCCTAACTCAAGCAGGAAAAGGAATTGATTGGAAGGATAGTAGAGAACTTGCAAAGTTGATACGAAGTTTGGAGAACCATAGGCAAGAGCCAGGGGAGGCAGCCACCTCCGAAAGCGTCACTCTGCTCAGGTCTTATTCAACGCTCTTAGCACTGTGTGTTTTGGGGTCAGAGAGGGTCTTACCCCCTTTTGGCTTCCAGAATGGGAAGAGGGGCTTCACCTCTTTTATTTTTTAACTTGGAAATCTCCCAGTAGAAAGGGGATTTAGATATTCAGCAGCCACAAATAACAAACAGTTGGAGGTATTATCCCATTTAACAGACGTGGAGGTTGAATGCCTTGTCCCAAGTCCTGATGCTGAGGAAGGAGCCCAGTGCTGCCTTGGCTGGGCTCCCTGGGGTCCTCCCAGACCCTAGGCTGCCTTTTTGAGGACACAGATGGATAGGGCATAATCCCCCTGAGGTTTTGCAATTTCAATCTTTAAAATCCAAAGATATCTCAAAAATATTTATACTCTCTGATCTGGTTTTTCTATTTCAAGTTCTTTGTGCTGTGGTAATAATAAATAAAGATGATTATTCAGATTTATACAGAAGGATATTCATGCCAACTTTGTTTATTATATAGGGATGCTATATGTAATGTAAACATCCAATATCAGGGGATCTTTAAGAAAGGATCTATATATGATGGAATATTATAAAAAAAATCCTAACAATAACTTAAGAAAATCAGTACATAAAACAAAACAAAACAAAACAAAACAAAATAGCACTGATTATAGGATTTTACCCCAACCTAAATTTTGGGGTAAGTTTCTCATATGCATAGAAAAGAAGACTGAAAGAGATATGCTTAACTTTTAGTGGTGATTATATTTGGTGGGAAGGATTATGATAATTTTTACTTTCCTTTTTTTTAAGATTTTTATTTGCTTATTTGAGAGAGAGAGGATGAGGGGGGAGGAAGGACAGAGGGAGAGGGAGAAGCAGACTCCATGCTGAGCAGGAAGCCCGACACTGGACTTGATCCCAAGACTCTGGGATCATGACATGAGCTGAAGACAGATGCTTAACCAACTGAGCCACCCAGGCACCCAATTTTTACTTTTTGGATCTTTTTTTCTGTTCAAAGTTTCCATAATGAACAGATATTTCTGTTACAAACAGAAAAAGAGTCAGGAAGCACAAAGACATCCAAGATGGTCAAGCTTTGTGGGGAAATGGTGCCAGCACGCTCCACCAGTGTGGGATAAATTGGTACAGATCTTTCGGGGGAAACAAAAATTCCAGTAACAGGTAGAAAAGAGTTTGAATGAGGTTTGTGCCCTTTGATTCCAAACACCGACCTCTGGGATTTTCTCTTTTATTCTGGGGACATAATTCATTGGATGCCGAAAGCTTTGTGCAAGGCGGATGCTCATTATGGCGTCATCTACAATAGCAAACACTGTATAAAAGCTAAATGCCCAACGATGGGTGAACAGTTTTGTAAAATCTGTGGTGACAATGTGAAAGGGTATTTTGGCGCCATTAAAATTATAATTATGAAGGCTAGCAACATGGAATCCATTATGGGAGATGCAAGTACAGGGCCGAATATACAAGTCTGTGACCGTTTATCACATGTCGCTATCCAGAGCTCAGAGTGGATGCTCAAAACATGACAAGTAAAATAGTAATTATGGTGGCACGCAAGGGTTTTTGGGGAGATTAGTATTAGTTTGTTTTCTTAAAACTTTATTTAAATATTGTTGATACTTACCTTCTTTTTTAAAAAAATGGTCATTATTTTATTTTATTATTTTTTTTATCTTTTTAAAAGATTTTATTTTAAGTAATCGCTACATCCAACGTGGGGCTCGAACTCACAACCCCGCGATCAGGAGTCAAATACTCCACTGACTTAACCGGATGGGCATCCATCTTCCATCGTCTTGCTGCAACTTGCATTCTGCTTAACAGAGCTCTTTGAGAAATTGGGATACAGGTGCCTGGGTGACCCAGTCGGTCAAGTGACCAACTCTTGATTTCAGCTCAGGTCATGATCTCAGGGTCTTGAGGTCGAACTCCGTGCTGAGCCCAGATCGGAGCCTGCTTGAGAGTCTCTCTCTCCCTCTGCCCCTCCCTCCTTGCTCTCTTAAAAAAAAAAGGAAATTGGGGTAAAGCAAACAGGGAGAGTGGGGGGTCGGCTCTCCAAAATTAAAATTAAATTAAGATGAAAATGATTGAGCAAAGGCCTATAGAAGAAGGAGCTGAGTGCGGTGTAGATAGTTCTCTGCAGCTACCGGCCTGGCCCAGGCTCCAGGCTCACTCCTGGGAAATGGGGGGACGGTAAACTCAGTCCCTGGGATTCTTCCAGCTCTGATAATTTCCAAATCTGTGATATTTATTGAGCCCTATACCCTGGCGCTTTGTTATGTACTCGGCTGATAACCACTCTTTGGGGTTGGTCCTATCGCCGGTGTCACTCTAAGGACAAGAAACTCAGATTCAGGGTAGTGAAGTGGTTTCTGCAAGGCAAATAGCCAGCAGTGAAGCAAAATGTCCACATTTCTTACCCCACTTCACATTTTATTTTTTCTCTTTTTAAAAAAATGTTTATTTATTTATTTATTTATTTATTTGACAGAGAGAGAGAGAGAGAGATCACAAGTAGGCAGAGAGAGAGAGGGGGAAGCAGACTCCCCGCTGAGCAGAAAGCCCGATGGGGGGCTCGATCCCAGGACCCTGGGATCATGACCTGAGCCAAAGGCAGAGGCTTTAACCCACTGAGCCATCCAGGCACCCCACATATTATTTTCCTGGCCCAGCATCATGGCAGCCTGTGAGGCACATCTGGCCCTGGGCCTCAATTCCTTCCTTTACTCTCTCCATCTCTCTGGAGATTTCGAGCCCAAGAGACTAGTCGCGGTTGCCCTTTGACCTCACAGAACCTGTAGGTTCCCGAGTCAGGAGAAGAACACTCACTGTTGGGGATGGAGATGGAGAAGGTAGAGGATATTTGCCCTTGCATGGTGGGGTTTAAAAAGGTGGATTAAGAAAGCATTGCTTCCTTATTTCTTTATGATGTGTGTCTTTATCCTAAAAGTGGAAGAGTCTGGGAAATCAACCTTGACTGAACAAGGGGTACAGTCTTTTTAGGGCTGATCTAAGTTTTCCAGTTCTTTGTTAATTGTAGTAACTGCTGAGATCTGTACTCACCAAACCGCGAGACAACACACATTCCCTAAGGACTGGCGCGGTGCTGCAGGTGACAGAGACAGGGTCTCTGGCCTCCGAGGGGCTCCCCGCCCCCTCCCCGTTGCCCAGGTGCTCATTCAGATCTGGGGAGAGGTGAGGCCTGGCCCCCAGTGCCCTGATGCTCATTCACACCACAAGAGAGGTTGGAGGCAGAGAAGTCCAAACACATGATGCGAGGCATTTCCCAGCATGCCTAAAATTGTCCGCGGTGTTTGTATAGTGAAATAATAATTTTCCTAGAGGAGAAAGGAGAGGGAAAGGCAGAATGGGAGTTTAGGGATTCCCCGGCGCCGCAGCGCGCTAGGCATGGCAATTAGAGTGCCTCGGGTGGTTCTCCAGCACTTTGCGAGCTCTCTGGAGTGATCACCGGGCGTGGGAAAGACTTGGCCACGCTCCTTCCCAGGTGAGAGGATCCCAGGAGGATGGACAGGCCCTGCTTCTGGTCCCAGTGCTGCCTCCTGCTGTGGGGCCCCAGGCAGGTCCCAGGAGCTGGGTGGGGCCACCGCCAGTTCAGCCCAGCCCCTCTGAGCCTGAAAATCCCTTTACCCCTTTAGGGGAGGCAGACTAGAAAGCACGGCTATGCGGTAGTGCCCCTCCTTGAGGCCAGATGTGTCCGCCCACCCAGACCGCAGCCAAGCAGAAAGACCTGACGACTCGCATCACAGGGTCTCATTGCAGCGTCCAGGCATGTAGGGGCCAGAAAGGAGAGAGAGAGACAGCTGTTTACTTTGGAGCAGGGTCCGGGCCCACCTACACGTTCTGTAGCATAAATAAGAGGTGAAGAGAGGGCTGGGGAAAGCAAGATTTCTGGGCTTCCTCCCACGCAAGCGAAGAGCCCGGGGCCAGATTTCCAGCAGAGGGGAGACCTGGAGCACAGATGAGGTCTCTAGGGCAGAGGGGGTCTCTCATAAGCACCACCCACCAGGCCCGAGTCCTGGCGCTGGACCACTCCCTTTACAACCCTTTGGAGGCGGGGTTGGGGGAGAATGGTGGTGGCTGAGGTCAGTGTCAGGAAGGAAGGGCTTTGAGGACTCCTCTAGAGAGCTCCCTTCTGGATCAAGTAGGGATAACAACATTTCGAACTGTGGCAATGGGACCCCAGTGAGGTCATGGGCGGGGGCGGTGGGTGGAGGGAGTGGGTGAGAATGGGGGGTCACCGCCTCCTTTGTCCAGAGAGTTGCTAGTGGCTGATGGAGATTATGTCCCCAGCCCCTCCCCCCAACAAACCGCTCGTAAGTCAAGGCTGGACTCCACCGAATCTGCATTCTTTATCCTTTCCCTGCAGGAGAGTCCCAGTCTCTGCTTCTAGGGAACCAAGTTGGGACAGGGCTCCAGTGAGAACCCTTTAGTCCCTCCCCCTGCTTTCCTTTTGCTTCATACCACTGATTCCGCGGACATCATGGGCTGCATCTGACCCATTACTGTCTGCCCCTCCCCATGGCGATGCAACCTCCACGAAAGTAAGCCCCCGTCACTTGTGTCCATGCTCTGTCCCCAGGACCCAGCCCAGAGCTGGGCTCATCATAACGCCCGGGAGCCCGGAATGTTCCCAAGGTGGTCATGCTACAAGGACCCAGAGTTAACATCTTTTTGCTTCTCAATTCTGGAAGAAATCCACGGACTTTCAGGATTAGGTCAAATAGGGTGAGAGTTGATGCAATTTTCCTTGGAAGTTTTTTGTGCTTAAAATGTGAAGGAGAAGACAAAAGATCTTTGGGACATTCACTGCTGACCATTCCTGGGATGGCTCTGAGGGATGAGGTATTTTGGATGGCATCTGGCCTCAGGGTGGGAAACTGCTCACTCATTTACTCAGCTAACATTTTCCCAGGGCCACCTCTGTGCCAGACGCTGGGCCAGTCCAGAAGACCCAGGCCTGAGATGTAGTCTTCGAGAAGCTTCCAGAGACCTGGGTTTTAGTCTCGGGTTTGTCCCTAATTGGTGGCACGACCTTGGCACGGCGCTCCCTTCCCTGGGGTTCTGTCTTCCATTCCTAAAGCCAGAGCGCTGGCCTGGGTGATTTTCTGACTCTATGAACCGGCTCCCTGTCTCAAGGGCTGAGTCTTGCTTCCAGATGGGCTGTCTGATTTTCATGGCCATCAATATTTCTCTAATCATCCTTTTCTCTGGGGACTGAAATTAAAGCTAACTTGTTTTTCCAGATATAATTCAACGTTGTCACAGTCAATACATTTAGATCGAGCCCGGGCGGGAAAGAGGGTGGGAGGCTCCCCCCACCACGTATCAATGGAGGGTGAGCCCAGTGAGTGTCCAACGATGTCCCATTACCCACCGCCACTCCTCAGACTCAATTCCCCGGTGTCGCAAATGCCTGCAACGGGTGCTGGTCCACATCCTGCCTCCTACTCCCAGTGTGTCCTAATGAATGCATCGATTTTCCTATTCTGTACCACAAAGTTATTTCAGAGATAAATGCCTCCTGTTTGTGGTTATTAAATCTGCTTCGTGTTGGACAGCTGAGGGTGGGTGGGAAGACTGGTCCGGGCAGAGCCAAGTGGGGGGCAATCTGGGACAGATCCCATCTCAATTTTCAGCAGGCTACGGGACCTTGGGCTGGCCACTACTCTCTGAGCCTCAGTTTCTCTTCTGTGATATGAAAGTGTTGCAGGGTGTCTGAGGTTTAAACATTTTTTTTTTTTTTTGTAAAGCAGCAGAATGTTTCGATGATAGATGTTCTTATAAGATAAGGTGTAAAACAGATGAAAAGGAGTGGCTCTGTTTGGAATAGGGATGGGGCGGGACTCCCTCCCATCTGGCCTCCTCCCAGCTCCCTATGGAAGCCTGGCACCTCCAGGAAACCCCAAAGCTCCGAAGAACATATTTTGAAAACCTCCAGGCTAGATGGATGCAACTCATATTGTAAGGTCCTCAGTGACTGATGAGGGAGGCGGGGCCAAGGACGTGGCAAAAGGAAAGGAGGGACTGACCTGGCCAGACAGGTAACTCAGGAAGTGGCCCATACGCATGACTTTCTTAATGCCTGAATAGTTCTGTCTTTGCTCAGAGCCCTTCTCTCCAGCCAAGTCACCAGAGATGAGACCTTAGTTGGCCCCTACGGATAGGGGAGGCTGCTGACTCCTGGGCCAGGCAGATCTGGGTTTGAGTCCTAACCCAGGCACTTTCTAGCTGTGTGGCCTTGGATGAGGCTCTTTACTTCTCTGAACCTCAGTGTCCTCATCTGTAAAATAGAGACGATAACTCCAAATTAAGGATAGCTTCCCATACACACCATGTTTTTCTTTGATCTGATATAATCACGTGCCTTTTAATTCTTAGAAACAGCAATAACAGAATGGTAAGCTTTTGTTGGCCACTTACTACATAATAGTTCCATGCTTAATTTTGAGGCTAACATCTCGTCTTTGCAATCACCTAGCAAGAGAGGGGTCAACATATCTACCTTCCAGGTGAATCTGGAACAGGAGAAGCCAAGAAAAGCTGCAGGTTTTGAGCGCAGGTCTGTTGGGTTTTGGAGAACATGTTTTTGCTTCTGTACCAAACATCGGAAGCCCTTTCAACCCCCTCCTCTGCTATGTCTGGGAATCGCTGAGTCACTTTTTTTTGTTCTTTGTGAAAAGCCGTCCAGATGCTTGGTCCTGAAGAAGATCTTTGAGGGTCATGATATCTAGCTATCTTTATTTCACATTGCTTTGAAATTCCTGCAGACATAGGAGGCTGATCCTGTCCTTGTTTTTGCAGGCTTTCAGTTGTTCCCATGGTTGGTTAGTTAGTAATCATTTGGCAACTGAACCCTTTATCCGTAGCAGTTACTATGTTGTTTCCTGGGAACCAGGAGGTCAATGAGACAGGATCCCTGTCCTCAGGGAGCTCACAGTCTAATGGTCTAATGGAGAAACACTCGGATATTAGAAAATGATCTTGCACAGTGGGCATTGTTATGACAGGGGGTCTCTGGAGACACAGAAAAGCCTGGAAGGCTTTTTGTAGGAGGTGGAATCTCAACTTTATATGGAAGGATGCATGAGGGGCTGGTCAAAACCAGCAGAGATAAGGAATTGGCAATGAGAACCTGGAAAAGCCGAGGCACACTGTGTGCAAAGGACGGGGATGGTATGGGACACTTGGGGGACAAGTGACAGTTCAAATGACTGGGGAGGAAGGAGGACGGGGAGAGGCTAACGAGAGGCTGAAGGGGAGCCACGTGTCTGACCCCAGGGAGCCAGGTGGCTGGAATGTGATCCAAAAGACAACTTCAGCCGTCCAAGATCCCAAAACAGAATTCTGGAAAGAACGTTCAGAGAATTCTGTGACAGCTGCCCTGGAGCAGGGGCCCAGGGAGGAGGCTGGGAGAGTGACCCCAGAGAGATGGTGGGGCATGGACCTGGGTAGAGGCAGAGGAATTGGGGGAAATGAGGGTGCATTTAGCATAGTCAGGGAGCTGAATCTCCAGGACAGGATGGATGGATGGATGCAAGCTAGATGGAGAGTTGACTGGGAGGTGGGGGGGGGGTAGGGGGTGTGCATTTCGGGGTTTATCTGGTCTGCGTGACTGGAGGCTATTGGTGCCTTGGTCAAGATGGGAATCCTGGAGGAGGAGCTCAGTGTGGCACTCAGTGGCTCTGAGGGGCCAGGGGACCTTCAGGTGGGGTCAACCGGGAAGCTCTGGGACACTCGGGCCTCAAGCTAGGGAATGAGTTCGAGCTGGATACTGGAAATCATGAGCTCCCATACTGAGACTGCTGGGGGACATCCAGAAGAACATGTAGACAGAAGAGGAGAGAGACAAGGAAGCCTGAATTTACCTGGCCAAATGAAGCCATAAAATATAGGTAAGAAGACCCTTTGGAAGACAGACTGAAGCCTTTTCCTGGAGCTGGTCACGCACTCTTCAAAGCTGCTACCTGGACGCTGAGCAGCATTTAAAGAACGCGAACATCCGAGAGCGTGAGCATCGCGTTCCCGCGATATTATTTGAGGGCTGTTACTAAATCCATATCGCATCCAATTTCTCCATTTTCCAGAGGGTAAAAAAAATAAAGAAAATAACTGTTCATTTTGGTTACTATTTCTTTCTAACTATATTCCCTTAATGAGGCATTTGCCTGCAACACGGTCTGTTATGTATTCCGTGTTTTATAAAAGATCTCTTGGGGAAAATAACCCAGGAAACACAATTTTTCGGCACCATCTCCTTTTATTAAGAATAATGAAAAGGAAACAAGAATCACTCTCCCAGTCAAATACACTTCTGCTTCCCCTTATTGGTGTTTTTATGACAACTGCCAGGTAGTAGTATAGACATCTAGGCAGTGGCTTCTACCCAGATGTGTTGTTTTATGGCCATGCTAATGACCCAGTTGCATGTACATGAAGGCGGGGGTGTGTCTATAAATATCTCGGATGCATAGATTTATGTATCACCCATCTCTGGGTAAGTGTCTGGGATGGTCCAAGATCTTAAAATTACACACACACACACACACAAAACGGGCTCTTTGCCCAGAAAACCAATCATCCTTCAAAATGGGCAGAAAGAGCAAATAGGGAAATTAACCCAGGAGAGAGAACGCAAAAGCAAAAGGCTGGGGAGTGGTGTGTTCACTGGAAACTCTAGCTGGGCTTCTGGAGACGCTGTGAGTTCTCCACACCCTCTCTCTGCATGAGTTTGGCCACACTCACGGCTGGACGGCTGCCCAGGTGCGGGAGGGAGGCTCCTTCCTGCCCACGGCTCCAGCCTAGACCTCCCATGGATGCTTCGGATGTGTGGCTCCAACTGCCAACTGGACATCTTCCCTTGGATGTTCCGCAGGCACCTGGTATAAATGTCTGGTAATTCTCTCCGCCTCGTCTCCCCTGGTTCCTTAGCACAGTCAATGCCCATCTCAGTAGGTGAGCCCTGCGAGTCATGCCGTGGTCCCAGGCAAGGACCAGCCCTGGTTCCCTCACCTCTCTCTTCCCCTTTATCCAAACTGGCAAATGTTGCCTGAGTCACTCCCTGGTGCCAAGTGCTCTTCGAGGCATAAGTGACCGACGTGCTCCCAGCTTCAAGGAGCTCACCGTTGTGTGGGGACGCAGAATCACACAGCGGTTAGGAGGGTAGGTTCCCAAGTCGGAAGCATCCAAGGTCCCACTCTAGCTCTGGCACGGATCCACTACCAGACCCTGGGCTCGTAAGCTTCAGTTTCTTCATTTGTAAAATGGGAACAACATCAAGAGCCCCTTTCTCGTTGGGGGGGTTTATCACCAAGTCTGAGCACAGAGGAGGAGCGTGACAAAAGTGAATTCTTCCTAGCACTGGCCGGGCTGGATGACACAGATGGCCCGTGGTCTTCTACTTCCAGTTTGCCCTTTTTCCTGAGGGGTTTTTAGTGGGGCACATGGCGGCCCAGGACGAAGACACATTTTTCAGCGCTCTTTGTGGTTTGGTGGCTTCGCTATGAACAGGGAGACTTCCGGAAAGCCCTCCTAAGACAGTGACACCTTCTTTACTCATTTTTTTTTCAACCTGCTGCCTGATATGTGGATGCGACAGCTCTCTGAGACCACGCGTTATTAGGGTAGGTGTACCAGGTTGGATTTCCCGGGAGTAGAGGTGGAGGAGGAATTTAGTGTGTGAGGGCTTTATTCGGGAGTGCCATTGGTGTCTACACCCTTGGGAGGAAGAGGGCAGAAGCTGGATTGGGGAGAGGGAGGTTCCGCTGTGATGCAGGCAGGCCTCTACACCCCTCTATGCTTCAGCTTCCAGCAGTCGTTGGATGTGGGCCACCCCATGGGGAGCATGGCTTTGAGGAAGCGGTCCTTGAAGGGAAGGGCAGTTGGGGGCTGTGCGCTGACAGCCCTCCCAGGAGTTGGGCCTCGGCCCTTCTTTGATGGGGATCTGGGAGGGCGGCTCCAAGGCTATGTCAGTAAATCACTGCTGTAGACAGCTCAATGCGACAAAGCTTACGCATTGCCCATGGGACAGAGCATAACACAAGTATCCTCGGTCTGGTGGTCAGGAACCCTGGCTCCTTCCGTCTTGTGACTCTGCCTTTGTCTCACCCTCAGAATCCTCTTAGTTCACCAGGAAGAAGAGAAAAGTGACTGCATGGCTGCTGTGGTGGGTTTTGAGGGCCAGGCCGGGTAGGGACACTTCCGTCCACAGATTCTGGTCATTGGCTACACTTCACTGCAAGGGAGGCTGGGAAATGTAGTTTAGCTGCATGTTCAGGAAGACAAAGGACCGAATTTGGTGAATGCCTAGTCAGTCTTTGTCAGAGACAATGAGAAGGGGGCCACACTCTGGAAAGGCAGAGTCGTGGCCTGGAAGGAACCTGGGCCTGGGAGTTGGGACGCCAACATACCCACCATGGGAAATCTTATGTCCGGGCTTTCTTTATATGGGAGACACAGAGACAGAAAGAAATGCAACAATACAGATGTTAGGGGCTGAGATTGAGGAAGCCCGAAGGAGGGGCAGCTGCTTGGGGCTGGTGATGGTTGATCTAGATCTGAAGGCTGAACAGGAGTTGACCAGTTGTCAGAGCTGATGGCAGGCACTTGTAGTTCAAGTCACTGACCCAAAACCAGGGCACAGATGACATTTTGCATGAGTCTTAAAGACTAAAAAATAAATGCTTTCCTGATGTCTGTTTTGCTCGGAACCTTGCACAGAACATAAATGAATGAATAAACATGTTAGTGCGTGAAATTTTCTCCATCAACACCCACTCAGTTTGACAATCCGTCCTTCCCTGTGGCCCCCGGCATCTTCCCTTACATGCCCACACTCCAGCACATATGATGCTGCACTCTAATTACCATTTGATGTATCTGACTCTCCACTTGACTTCAAGGTCAAGGACTTTGTCTCCTTCATCCTCATGCCCCTGTCATCTCGCTAAGCCTGGTTCTGGCGTTCTAAACAAATGTTTGCCCAATAAGTGAACAAACATACTAGTCCATTTTGTCATAAAGGGCTAGAAAAGTCATTCTATGGTTGCACCGAAATCTATTTCCTTCTGCCTTCCGCAAATCCAGCTCGGTTCCTCGGTGCTGGGTACCGGCAGTAGTCCAGGCTCTGTGTTAATGCAGAGGGTAGGCTGTAAAGGCAAAGAACCTCCCCGGCGCTCAGAAGCATCCCCGACCAGCTAGCTGTCTCCTTTCAGAACAAGATGAGATCTTATTCTGTGAGTGTCTATTAGGAGTATTCCCTGAACTGGCGTGGCCCTGAGATGGGATGCTGTGCCAGGTGCGGGCTAGCCCAGGCAGAGGGAGGTGTGATAGCCCCCAGGTGCTGCTGGGACAGTGCTGCTCCTAAGCTTTGGAAGTAGAAGTTTCAGATCTGCCTGACAGGCTACTGCTCCTTGTTCATTCATTCCATTTCATAAAGCAAGCCTGGGCCAGGTCCCAGGGGGATTTCAGGGCTTCAGGGAGATGAGGTGCCGCATAGGCCCCACCAACTGTGGCTCACTCTTCCCATGCATGATGGCTTTCTATAAGCACCTGCAATATAAGCACCTTCCTATAAGCACTATAAACACCTGCAAACTCTCCCTTCGGGCTTTGTCTGGCCACAGGGGCACGGTACCTGTGCACAGCATGGACGGGCAAGGCTGGGGAGTCATCCAGTGCAGGGGGGACGTGGTATAGAATTACTGAGCTTCCTCACCTGGCATGGGGGCATGTCCTACACCACCTCCAAGGTCCCCAGGGGGACTGAGCTCGTTGCCCACCATGGAGACCCGCTCATCATTGTTCTTTCTCATCTCTCTTTCCTTGTATCATTTCCCCAGCCCCCAAGGGTGCTTCTTGGGTTGCGTCCTAAATCAGCCCCTTGTACAGAATTCCTCATCTTGAGGTTTTGTTTTCTTCTGGTCGAACCCAGCCAACCTAATACATGAAGTATCTGTCCTTTCTAAACTGTCCCCTAACCAGGAAGTGTGGCGCTTAGTTACATGACGATAGTAGGGGAAGCAGGAGCCGAGACAGCACACAGCTTGGGAACAACGGTCCAGGGAGGGTCTTTTGTAGGAAGCGACTTCAAGCCGAATCCACAGATTTGCTTGGATTGGTTTGCTCCGGGTTTCTTATGGTTCCCGCAGCCTTGCCGTGGACGCGAACAGCGCCCCCTACGGCCATGCAGCATTTTCCGCCGGGAGTCCTTCTGAACCTTCTTGGAAGGAACAAGGGTTTGGGGAGACCTGTAGTTTGGGGGGCCGGCCTGATTGCAGGCACAACTCCTGCCTGGTCTCCTCTTCAGTTCGGTCCTTGGAGGCCGGTGTCACGGCTCACATTCATAGATGAGGACACACAGACTCCGAAGGGGCCTTCTTGCGCAGGGGGCCCACAGCCCGGTGGGGCTGAGTCAGGACTGGTGCCGGCGGACCTTGAAGCTCAACTGACAGCGGGCCTCCGTCACCAGCTCCCGGACCGCTCTTCGCACCCTGCTTTGGAGGTGACCTCGGGGTGCAGGCACTCTCGGTACAGTTCTCCTGATGAGGCCGCCCTGCAGCCCAGAGAGCCGGAGGGACGCTGTGCAAGGTGCACGTGGCGGAACTGGGGCTTGTTTCCGCACCCTCTGCTCTCCTCTCTCCAGCAGGCGGCCCATGATGGAGAGATGCCCCTGGGCATCTGGGATGGGATGGTCCTCTGGGATGCCCCTGAGGAGCACTGTGGGGGGTTCCCCCCAAGCACAGCCGTCCACTCCACCGCAAGCGCGAGGCTGCTGAGCAGTTCCGCCGCTAAGGGCGCAGCCCTGCCCTTGAACTGCGGGTGTTCAAATCTCGGCTCCACCCATCAGAGCAACGTGATTGGGGCAGGGCCCCTGCCTTCTCTGTGCCCCGGTTTCCTCATCCATGAAATGGGGATAATAATAGTCACTACCTCATGGGGTGGCTGTGAGGATTAAGTAAGACAATACAAGGAACATGCCTGTAGAGTGCCCACAAAAATACGGAATCTGTGGACCATGATAGAGCTCCGACCTGCTTTAGCTGTTCAGTAGGGACCAAAGCTCAGCTGAGCTATTTTACGTGATTCCATCTTACCCTCTTGAGTCAGGGAGGTTGGCCTTACTACCTCCTGCTTTGCAGAGAAGACTGGGGCTCAGGGAGGTCAAGTAACCCACTCAGCGTCACACAGCATGCCACAGATCCGACTCTTCAGCTGGACTTCCTGATCACAGCATCTCCTTGGTGGGCACCGTCTGCAGCTGGCCCAGAAGAGCTTAATTCAGTGAATCCCAGGCTTGTCCTTCATCCTGTGCGTCAGCGCCAGCCCCTGGCACTGGAGGTGTCTGAGGGCAGCGAGGCGATCTTTCTAAGAAGCATCTGTGGCTCCCGTGGCAGATCGCTTCTTTTGGCTGCCAACTCGGGCCGCAGGCAGGACTGGCCAGAGCCGGCACCGCGCTGTCTCCATCCGGGGTCCCGGATCGCACAATCTGCTCACATGTCATTGCCCACCTGCGGGGACCCCACAAACCCTCCAAAGAGTGACCATCAGGGAGCTCCCCCACCTCCCCCCCGACCCCCAGGCCCAGCTTCCCATCTCACCAGCGCTTAGTAACGCACCCATCTTTTAAACTCAAGCCCTGCTGTAATATTAAGGCAGTAATTTATACACTTGGCTCCCGAGCTCCTGGCTGTTTCGAAGGCATTGATCACCCCGGAGCACTCATACATGATTCAGGCTCACTCCTCCAACTCCTCTGCCAGCTATTGATTCCAATGACATTATTTATCAATTACGAAAGGTTTATTCCTCACTCGCTCCTGCACAAAAGGATCCGTGCATTTATTTTACAGCATGATTTATTGACACGTCACCATGCATTACATGGAAAATTGAATTTTTGGAGGCTGGAGAACCTTAGGAAATTTCACAGGTTCAATTAGACAGGAGAACATCAAAGAGTTTAATGATACAATTTTTCATCCATTTGCTGCAGCCCTGCGAGGGGAGGGACCCCGGGCCAGGTCAGCTCGAGCCCCAGGTGGCCCAGGTGTGTACGTCGGGATGAAAATCTCCAGGCTGTAACCCACCTCGGAGACTTGGCTGGAGGCTTCTATTGTGAGTCCTGAGGTCAGAACATTTCGTTAAGCTGGATGAACCCTTTGTTCCCAGAGCAATAGCCTTACTTTGGGCTGTTGGGGAGGCTGGGGCAGATCTTTCCTTGACTTGTGGTGGTGGATCAGTGCGAGAGAGAAATGGTGACGTACTATTTAGGGCACAGTTGTAGCATCTTCCCACCCGTCCACCCTGGCGAGGTTGCAAGTTCTAGGAGAAGCCCTCCCGTATCCCCCAAGGTGGATCAGGCCCCTTCTCCAGGTTCTCAGAGCACTTTTCCGTTTGTTGATATACATCGTTGGGATGATTTGACTAATACCACCCATCCCTTCCATGGGGACTCCCCCAGGGCATCGGGCAGGATGGGTTGTCTTGGATTGGCGCTACGACCTTTCCCATCCACAGCTGGGAACCAGGAATGCCTCCTCTTTCAGGATCTAGGTTTGAATTTGCCAGACAATGGGACTTGCGGAAGCTAAGAGGGCAAGACATTGTTCTCATGGCCAGCAGATGTGGCTGCTTTGGGTTCCTGTGCTCAAGTTCCCACTTTGAGTGGGAATGTAGTGGATTCTTGGATGTAGTGGATTCTTCGACTTCCCGGTAAACTCTGGCTTCTCCACCTGTTCTAGCATTTGGGTCTAAAATGTTAGTGACTGCTTCTCTGATCCTCTGGCTCCTGACTTCTATCCCCCCCACTCCCAGCTCCTCTCGCATGGGTGTAAACTCTAATTCCCATACTACACCTTTTGTTCTTATCCTAGTAATGGACCTGCCATTTTCCTGATGGGACCCCCGATTGATGCAGTGGTAATGTCTATTTTGTGTTCCTTCCATTCTTCAATACCAAGAGTATACTAGATATGGTATATAATCAAATATATTGCATTGAATTGATGAATGAAGACCCTCCCCTCCTCGAACCAGCTAACTCCTACTTGGCCTTTAAAGCTCATCTCCTCCAAGAAGCCTTCTTTGATTCCAAATGTGGGTCAAAGACACCTCTTCTGGGCTTCCACTGTTAGAGCGTATATATTGGAGCTCGGTTATAAACATCTGTTTCCTTCCCATCTGCTACAGTAGATGATGAGCTCCTTAAGGCTAAGGATGAAATTTAACAGTCCCTGTTTTTCCACTTCTACATACCTGGCCCACAAAGAGTCTTCTACAGAGGTTGAAGGATGGACTTCATCATTGATTGGCCTGACCATCACTGTTGTGTGTAAGAACAAGGCATACTGGTTACTGGATCCTTTCACACCTGTTCTCTTAGTTGACGCTCACAACAGATCCATGGGGCAGGTGGCGGCTTCCCTGGGCAGATCCTCATACAGTGTAGAGAGTATTGCCCATCTGAAGAGCAAAGCACAAGGGTTGGAAGTGCGTGATCCTTTCCTTGTCCAGAGTGCTCTCCACAAACCAAAGCCAGACGGACTCGGGAGCAAGCATTAGAAAAGTCAAAAGAATAACAGTAATAAATTATATATTTGGAACTAATATAATGATAATTAGACAAATTGAATATTAAATACTCAAATGGAATCTAAAATTATAAGCTAAAGCAGCATTAAAGTCAGTGCCTGCGATGTTTGAAAGTGACAGATCATTTGGATCGCTAAAGCTGCCATTTATTTAATCAACTTTCTATTTCCTAAAATGGGCTAGAGATGAATTTATATCCCTTTGTAACTGTGATAAAGACACACGTCACTTGCTACAGATACACTTTAAGAAACAGATTGAATCCCATACGGTTAGCCTTGAAGCAAATTTCTCTAAAGTGAATTAGATTTTCCCATTGATTTACATGATTAAATTAAAGATGTGTTCTCATGGGAAAAGTTGACCAATAAATGGAATTAAATTCTTTTTTTTCTCACAAGAATGGGGTAGGGGGAGCAGTCGTAGGCTAGTACGGGTGCTGTGGTCCATTGCTAGCTTGCCGGGAGCTATTGTCCTTACATGGTCATTTACTCCTTTTGTGGTGTAGTTTCTTACGGTGTACAAAGCATTTCTTGTCTAAACTTTATAAATTGGGGGGAGTCAGCCAGGAATGGTGGCCAACATTTATCGAATCTTTATTCTGGGCTGGCTACTGAATGACCCACTTTTTAATTCTTACAACCACCTTCGGAAAGGAACTATTATTATCCTTATTTTATAGAGAAGAACCCAGAGGTTCAGAGACGTAAAGCCACTTGGCCAGGGTCCTAGAGCTGAGCCTGTCTGACTCCAGAGCCTATGGCTTCATTGGGATAGGATGCAAAGGTAAAAATAATCCAAAGTCACCGATAAAGAAAAGATCAACTATCTGTTTCTCTTTTGGATGGGATCATGTTCTTATACTTAAATATAGAAATGTCAATTGCCTGTAAATTCTCTTAAAATGTTACTTGGGTGGTACCTGGGCCCACAGACCCTCTGTATTTCCACCTCTGAGTTGCTGATAAGTGCTGAATTCTTTCTGAACCCCCCAAATGCTACTGGTTCTCCTGTCTCCGGGGTACAAAGGGGACACGGCAGATAGGCCCAGAAGGCAAGCAAGAGTCCTGGATTTTCATCTAGGCTCTGCCTCTCACTAGCTGTGTGGTCTTGGGTAAGCCTCTTTCCCTCCGTGGGCCTCAGTTTCCCATCTGTAAAATGAGCAGGCTGCATGGGGGAAGTTTTTAAAGACCACCTCCCCCCACTCCCGGATCAGATTCATTTTATTTCTTTGATTTCTCCCTGATAGTTCTCAGTGTTCACACAAAACCGAGAATTGACCGTATGCACGGAGAAAAATTGATTGGCCATTTTGTGTATTTAATGGCTGGCATTTAAACTGAGAGATATTTCAGGTCAAAGAAGGCTGTTTGCAAACATATAAAAATACCATAAAAATCAAATGGATGCAGACTGTACACACAGCAGCATCAAATCAAGTGTGCAAACAGAAGTCGAGTTGCATCATTACAAACTTCTGATTGAGAACAAAGCTGCAGCAGTTTTGAAGGCAATTTTCATATAAAAATTGATTTTCTTCATGCTTTTTCCATGATTCAAATTAGGATGATTGTGTGTGTGTGTGTGTGTGAAATAAGTTCTTTAAGGAACACGTGTTTTGATATTTAAAGTCAGATTGAAATTTCTGAATCTAATGCATCCACAGCAAATGTGAGTTCGTCTGTAAGACTCCACAGAAGGGGCAGAGCCTTGGGTCCCGCACTGTGTAAAATTAGTTTATAAAATTAGTTTCAATCGATCTTCACCATGATCGTGTCAGGTTGTAATACAAGCCCCATTCTACAGATGGGGAAATAGGCTCTGGGGGGGGGGCGTGACTTCTCCAAGAAGAAGTAGAAAGCCTGAGCTTTGACTCAAAGACGTCTGACTCCAAATTTAGGATTCTTTCAAATGAAACGATGGTTTATTTAACAAGGGCTTCCTGAGTGCCCAATATATGTTGGGTGTTGTTCTGGGATCCAGGCGAGAGACTTGCTGCTCTCAGTCAATTTACACAGAAGTACTTTGAATAAATCGTTCCATCCTTGCCATCTGATCCTACACATGCCCCACTACTTTCGCCTTTCTCAAAACCTCTTTGGGAAACAGAATATATGTGTTGTTCTCTGTCTTAGCCCTAATTCCTTCCTTCCTTCCTTCCTTCCTTCCTTCCTTCCTTCCTTCCTTCCTTCCTTCCTTCCTTCCTTCCTTCTTTTCTTTTCCCTTCCTTCCTTCCTTCCTCCTTTCTTTTCCCTTCCTTTCCTTTCTCTTCCTTTCCTTTCTCTTCCTTTCCTTTCCCTTTCCCTTCCTTTCCCTTCTGTTTCCTTTCGTTTCGTTTCGTTTCGTTTCCCTTCCCTTCCCTTCCCTTCCCTTCCTTTCCTTTCCTTTCCTTTCCTTTTCCTTCCCTTCCCCTCCCCTCCCCTCCCCTCCTCTTCTCTCCTCTCCTCTCCCCTTCCTTCCTTCCTCCCTCCCTCCCTCCCTCTTTCTTTCTTTCTTTCTTTCTTTCTTTCTTTCTTTCTTTCTTTCTTTCTTTCTTTCTTTCGACTTTATATATTTATTTGAGAGAGAGTAGAGAGAGAGCACAAGGGGGCAGGGAAGGAGCAGAGGGAGAGGAAGAAGCAGACTCCTTGCTGAGTAGGGAGCCTGAAGTGGGGCTCCATCTCATAACCCTGATATTATGACCTGAGCTGAAATCAAGAGTTGGATACTCCACTGACTGAGCCACCCAGGTGCCCCTTTGGTCTTGAATTTGACTGAGTTACTTAACTTCTCTAAGCTTCTATTTTTTTTTTTTAAATCTCAGAGGCAGTGTAGTATGCTCTTGGGATTAGAAATGAGTCTGCTATGTGTGCATGAGGACAGCTTGGAGTCTATTCCACACCAGACTTGTAAGCCCCTTTGGGAGTTGGGCTTCCTCTTGGATAGCGGGCAGCGGTGGCGACAGCTTTGACCTGGCAGGGTCACTCTGAGCAGTGTGGACGGTGAGCTAGGGAAGTAAGGGGAGTGAGACCCAGGCAAGGGCCGGGGGTTGCTGTCACAGTAATTCAGGGGAATGGTGAGGATTCCAGACCAGGCATTCATGGTTGACCTGGAGAGGAGAGGGAAGACTCAAGAATATTCCCAAGTTCAACTCAATGGGACCCACTGGTGTATCCAATGGGAAGAGGAGAATCTGGGGTGACTGCCAGCTGTCGGAGGTCTGAGAAGGCTCAATAGACTCCATAAATAGCGCCTTTCCTCCTGCCCAAGTTTTGAACCAATTGGTTCAAAATACAAAAATGCTACTTCTATTACTGATGTTGGGGAAGTGGCTGATAGCTCAGGCAAGTGTGAATCTTAGTACTGAAACTTAGAGCCAGGAAGCATTCTCCACCTTGCAGCGATTTATGGGGCACCTTGTTCCTGGAGGTGGCTTGCTTCCAAGAGAAAGGAGACAGAAAAGGCTGGGGTCACTCCACGGGTGTGGTGAACAGTGGGTGGAGAGTGGCCAGGAAAGTTATGCTCCTGGACTTCCTCCTCATGGTAGCACGCATCAGGAGTGGGGAAAAGCTTGGGTTACTGATTTGTGTTATTTATTTAGGGAGAAAACACAGGATGAGGGGTGATTTAGGGAGACCCTGGGTTTGCAAGGCCTTTTTGTATCACCCATTAGAGATGACCGGCGGGCGGCTGGATGTGTAGACTCTAAAACTCAGGAGAGAAGGATGTAGATGCCATTGGCATCCGTGACAGGTGGAGTCATGATAGAAACAAAGGTAGCTGGGGTGAGAAATGACGCTGTTGAAGGAGGAAAGGAGGAGGCAGAGGGCAAAATGGGAGGGAGCAAGAATGATAAGAGGAAAACCAGCCTGTGAAGAAGGCTGAGAAAAGGCAGACCAGAGATAAAGGGAATGCAGGAGACATGGGAGCAACCAAGGCAAGGGAAGAGAAAGTTTGAAGAAGGAGCAAGAGTAGATCAGAAGCCTTAGATCCTGCGTGATGTGAATTTGAAATCTGTTTCTATCGTTTTCTGACTACGAGATCTTCAGATTGGTGCTCGGTAAAATGGCAGCCACGATTATGAGGAAGGTGGTGATGGGGACGGTGAGGACGAAGACAGACGTGAGCGGTTTGCAAGTGTTGTAAGAAACAGAAAGACCGAAGAGGACAAGGTCTTCAAAAGTAGAAGAGATTAGTTTACTCCTGCACAAACTATTTTTGAGAGCAATGCTAATACTTATGAAGTAATTGGATTTCTTTCCCATGACTTCACCTTATACTTCCTTAAAACACTTGTTCCAATAAGAAGGTTTTTTTTTAAAAAAAAAAAACCCAAACTAATATCACAGACGAGGAGGCGGATGCATATGCAAGGGAGTTATTAAAACCACCTTGATTTTAATAAATTTACCACCAGGTAGCAATCTCTCAATGTCGCCTCTTTCCAATTTGCATGTGTAACTGGCATCTCGTTAAAACATCATTAAGAAATTGAAAACCAGGAAGACATAAACAGATGCAGGGATGAAGCAGAGGGGGCTGGGGGAGGAAGCTGTGGGTAGCAGAAGACTGGGTTCCTTATGTGTAAAAAAAAAAAAAGGATCAAAAAACCCCAAAAGCCTAACTTGGTTATACAAGCCCAACCTGATTAACAAGTGAGGGAAATAAAGAGTCACACAGATACTGTTTACAAATTGGCAATTATAAGACTTGTGTGAAAGCTTCATTTTCCTGGAATGATTAGAAATTGCAATAAAAGCTACTGTCGTTTTTCCTCCGCTAGAGCACCATCTACATGTGTGGGAGAGCTTTTTCTTTAAAGGGTTAGAGAGGGCTAGTCCCATGGCTGGCCTCTTAGATTCTCGTTCCTTTTCTGTAGCCAGACGAACTTTTCATTTTTATATTTATATTTTTATATTTTATTTTCATTTTTATTTTATATTACATTTTTACGTTTTATTTTTTATTCTTATATGTGTGTAAATATTTTTTTTTTTTACTACTAGAAAGGTAACATACAGACACTGCTGATGAACAAAAAACTATATGAAAATATATTGGGCCTCACTAATCTAAATAGGTGATGTAGTTTAATAAAAGGGATTCAAGCTCTGGAGCTGGGCAGGTGTGGGTCTGACTCCTGGTTCCGCTGCCTAATTGCTCTGTGACATGGGAGGTGGTTTTCTCATCTGTGAAACGGGAATACGGCTGTGGGAGAATGAAATGAGACGGTGTTGATAATGTGCGGCATACGGCATCTAGGACACACAGTAGTGCTCAATCTATGGTGGTTAGGAGTCCACACTATGCCCTTCCTTTCTTTCCTTCTAAGATTTTTTTTTTAAGGATTTTATTTATTTGTCAGACAGAGCGAGTGCAAGCAGGGGGAGTGGCAGGCTCCCCGCCGAGCAAGGAGCCCCACGTGGGACGTGGAACTCAATCCGAGGACCCTGGGATCATGACCTGAGCCGAAGGCAGCGGCTCAACCAGGTGTCCCTCCTTCTAAGATTCTTTACTGGCTTTATGAACGTTGACAAACACTGGCAAATAAGGCTTTTCATAGTCGGGTCCCAACATACCTGTTGGGTGTTTTATTGGTCTCGAAGGCTAACTCTATTGAAATGAGCCCAACATTTCAATGGCTTAGCACTGAATTAAAGATTATTTCTTGCTCACGCCACAGCTCCAGATGGGGCTGGGGAGGGGTTGCTCTGTTCCACACAGACATTCAGGGATCCAGATTCCTTCCATTTTGTGGTTCTGCTCTTCCTGAGGCCCATAGGGTCTCTTCATTCACCCAGGGAAATGGATAATGCTCACCATTATCTGTTCACACCCACTCTTTACTACCTGGCCCGTTGCAGCTGCACACCTCACTTGCTTCTTTCTGCTGGGGAGAAAGAGTCCCATGGCCCTGCCAGGGTATAAGGGAAGCTGGGAGATGTAGTCCGTCAGTGAGCCCTGAGAAAGCGAGACCGTGCGGATGGGTGGGCTCTCGCGGTCTCTGCTGCACGTATTAGCTGCAACGTGCAGGCCCCAGTCAGTCTAACTGACTTGTCTTGAGTCCTGTATGTGCCCCTCTTGACAAGAGTTTCCAGGTACTAGGAATGACATTCTCCAGACTCAGCCACGTGACTCAAGTCAGACAGAAAAGTCCCCCCGGAAGAAGGGGGGACACGGTGACGAGCAGCCCCATGCAGCTGCTGACTCCTGCTGCCGAGAAGCTCAGTGCCCAGCTGGTGGGCCTGCAGGATGGCCACGCGGTGGGTAAAGCCACCATCCTTGCTGTCGGCATGCCCACACTGGCCAACCCCCCAGGGAGCAATTCTGCTTGGATATGCTCGAGGCTTAGGTGATCGGTATCAATCGAGAAGAGCAAATGGAGTTCAAAAGAGAAAGAAAAGGGGCTACAGAGGGAGCAGCCACAGTGCGGCAGACAAAAGATGACTTGCACGGGCAGGAGGCCACCGCTGTGTGGCTGTGGGTCTGCAGGCCGGCCGGAAAACTCGAGTCTCCTTCACTGGAGGGACCAAAGGCAACTACATCTTTGCGTTTCTGCAAGGGATAAGAGAAATAAGAGAAGTGAAAACTTTAGAAGGAATATATCTGGCCCTTGCCAGAGCTCAGCAAAGACGTCGTGGAAGAGGTAGAGCTTCTGGAGGTGGGGGTGGATGGAGGGTGCCGCGTGGGTCGGCGGAGAGGGGGAGGGGAGGGCCCCCCAGCCAGGAGCAGCAGAGGCCCTCATCAGGCCTGGGACTGGCTATGGCCTCGCTGGGCTGGGACAGTGGAAAAACCATGGAAGTAGAAGAGCTTCCTTTTATGGGCCTCAGCCCACGATGCTGCAACTTCCCATCTCTTTGGGCTCCCCAAGTCCCTCTCAAAATAAGGATTTAGAATCCAGACCCAGAAGATCCTGCCCATGTGTCTCAATTCTCCATCTTTTCGTGGGTGGCAGGCGGGGCCAGTTTCCGAGAAGATTTATAAAGCAGGGGGCAGAGCTGCTGCCTGCCTGGAGATCTAGTATAAATTTAACTTAATGGGTCTTTCTCTCTCCACGCGCGCATGCACACACACACACACACACACACACACACACACTGACGACAACAACAAGGCAAACGCACAGACCTCTGGGCCGCCGTGTCCTACACATCCAATGACGTTCATATTCAAGGTTCATAATTCTGCTGACACAGGGGGAGCGTCTCCTGCACTTGGCCTCTGGAAGCGTGGAAGCTAATGGGTGTAACCCGCCGACAGGATGGGAGCGTGTGGTGGGGGGCGAGGGTGCTGCCTTGGAGCCTGGTCCCAGAGCTTCCCAGATGCGCATTGCCTTCCTCACTGTGGCCCAGGAAGGACGTGGAACAGCCCCACTCACCGAGGAGGACGGTGAGGCTTGGAGCATGAAGACGGCTTGTTTTACATCATATAAATGGGTTTGCGGACTTTTGTAAAGTGCCTTCTGCATGCCAGGCATGCATTATACATATGGCTTCTCACCCTCAAGCACCCGCTGCAAGGTAGGAGTTTTCCTTCCCATTCTGCTGATGAGGAGACTGAGGCTCAGAGCGGAAGGATCAAAGTCACCCAGTGAGTCAAGACAACTGGGATTTGGGATCAATCTCTCCATTATAACCGGCAAACCCAGAGACAGCGGTTACTTCGGTTATGAGTAAGACCAGCAGTGACCATGGACGACACACGCGCTCCGAGCCAGGTGTTATGCAGAATGCTTTCACCGACGCGACCTCATTTAACTCTCGCAACCATTCCAGGAGGAAGGCGCCACTACTGCTATGCCCGTTTCACAGACGTGGAAACTGAGACCTAGTCACTCGAGTTAAATAACCTGCCCAAGCTTCCGCACCGGAAAACTGGGGGCGGGGTGTGTGGGCTCTGGCTTCCTCTCCTACAGCCTCTGCATTAAGCTGCCTTATCAATGGCAAGCTTCACGACTGTGTGATTTTATATGTACTTTGCACCACATCTACCTGTTTTGTGGATTGGGGGAGGAAGACAGAGGTCTAAGATTTCGTGAGCGTCTCCTCTTCTCAGTTCTCTATAAAGTCACCTCGGCTTGGGGCGCCTGGGTGGCTCAGTGGGCTAACGCCTCTGCTTTTGGCTCTGGCTATGATCTCAGGGTCCTGGGATCGAGCCCCACGTCGGGCTCTGTGTTCAGCGGGGAGCCTGCTTCTCCCTCTCTCTCTGCCTGCCTCTCTGCCTGCTTGTGATCCCTCTCTGTGTCAAATACATAAATAAAATCTTTTTAAAAAAATAAAAGGTCACCTTGGCTAATGGTCACAATAACCACACCAAGCGGGGAGTCCTGCTCTGCTCCTTCCACACATGGGCTCGGAGAAACAGTGCTTGGGCAAAGGGCAGGGTTTGAAGGCAGATATGTCTGCAACGTAGCTGATCTCTCCAGCATACATTGCTGCCCCACATTTCTCGACCACGCCCCTAGTTTGTTTCATTCTTCCTGGACTCAGAGAGGTTGGGTGTCTTGCTCGGGGTCACCCAGCTAGTGAGGGGCAGCACTGTGGTCAGAACCCAGGCCTCCTGCCACTCTCTTGACCTGTTTCCATTGTGTCACTGCCCTTGGGGTGGGGGAGGCTCAGAAAAAGAAGATGGGCTTTAGGGTAAAGGCATGCCATCCACCCTATGAGTTAAGGAAAGAAAGTCACAGGTGACTCCAAATAGTTTACTTTCTCCCCCCCCCCCTTAATGTATTTAGAATAAGAGGTAAGTGTGAATGTTACCAGCAGGGCCTGCTAAAAGCCTGCAAAAATGACAGGGGAAGATTACATAGCTGGAAAAAACTATTTCACCGTTTCTTGTGACATAAAAAAGCAAAACCCCAAACAACAAAAATCCCCCAAAGTGAGAAGTGACAGCATCTGTGGAAAATCAGTGGGTGAGAGTCACAGGGATCTGGGCTCTAAATCCAGATAAAGAAGACCTCCCAGCAGTCAGAGTGGCCCAACAATAATCGCGAGGCTCCTGGGAAGGTAGTGAGGTCCCGATCCCTGAAGGTATGCAAGGGCTGCTGTCCGGGTGCTGAAGGGGCCAGGGAGGGGTGGCTCAAACAGGCAGGGTTTGACTGGATCACACCCATGAAATCGATCCCGGCTTCATCTGATTGTCCCAACTGGAGGCTACAATGACCACTTTCACTTACTGGGCACATTTCAGGTGCCCGGCACTGTGCTGAATGCTTTTCTCATGCAACTCAAGGATCAGCTGCGCTTAATCTTCTCCCTAAAAATTAGATAAGATCAGATCAACCTGGATCCTCATTTTTTTTTTTCATGATTGTTGGTTAAGTCCAAAGCCCCAGCATGGTTTCTGTGTATGTACATGTGCGTGCGTGCGTGTGCATGTGTGTGTGTGTGGGAGGGGGGCTTCACGCTCTCAAGGGCATCTCTACTGAGTTCTGGTGCACACTTGATCAGTTCCCCCTTGGATGGTCTTTCTGTCTGTACAGATCCCTGGTCCAAGGTAAGAGAGCTCACATCACTTGAGGAGGCATCACTTGATTTCCACAAAAGCCCACTTTCGGGCATGGGGTGGACTCTACCAGAGGTTTGCGGCCACAGAGTGGTAATACAAATTCCACAGGGCCGGGGCCAGTCCTGTTCCCGAAAGCTTTGGATGCTCCTCCCTTCTCCATTTCCCCCTGGTCACGGGACCCTGCACAGAAGGCTCCTTTCTTCCCTTCTCTTTCCCCACTTCCCTATCCATCAACCAGCCGACCCGCCACCCAACCCACACATACTAACCAGTTACCAGCCAGCCCATCAACCAACTAACCAGCCAGCCAACCAATCAAATGCCTATCTTTTTTTTTCTTTTAAAAAGAACCATCACGTGATGGACAAGGTCAAACGCCAAAATGAAGAATTTGGAAGGAATGAGGGGACACACGAAGGAAGGAAGGAAGAAACATGACAAGCAGCCTCCCCTTTCTAGGTAGAGCAATTCTGTGCTCCCTTGGTCCTGCCTCCAGATCTGCCTTCTGGCCTCATCACACTCAAATAGTTCATCCGGGTGTCTTCTAAAACTCGCCTTCATCTTTACGGATAACTCTGCCTCTCTGTCTCAGGCCAAAATATGCCCAGTCTCCCTTAATCCTTACAGTGACCCTACATGGAGGTTCACCCGTTTTCCCTATGGGAAAACTCTAGCAGGGCGGGGTGGGGGAGGGAAGTCCCTTGTCCAAGTTTGCATGGCTGGTGAGGGGCAGGACCCCCGGTGCGGCTGGACCCATACTCATGGATCAGAAAGACCAGAGCTCTCTGGGCTCCCTGAAATCTGATGCCAACTTTTCAGATGGCATTTATATATCCCGCCAAGCAAACGTTGTCTCCTTTTCTCCTTTGAGCAGCCCTGGAAGTTGGTCTTTTCATCGCCATTTCATGGTCCCACAAAACTGAGACCCAGAGAGGTGGCTTGCCCAGGGTCCCCAACCCCAGGATGTTCTAAAAGCCTGCTGTTCTCCTCCGAGTGCTGTGCAGGCCTCCTGGATCCTAGATTAATGATACAGAGAAATAGAGGAGCTGGCATTGGGGCGGGGGGGGGGCAGTCAGCCGTAGAAATGGCTATTCACAATGATAAATTCTATTAACAGGAACTGTTGGCACGTGAGTGTCACTGAGGAGGCATGGCCAGCTCTGGGGCCCACGGGAAGCCTCACTGAGGAAGTGACCCCGGAGTGAGGCTCAGAAGAGGGGCTAGGAGTTCACCCCATGGACACCTGTAAGGAGAGGAAGCCATTCCAGGCAGAGTGCATCACCCAGAGAATGACACAGCCCCAAGAAATAGCCATACTCGTGTGGGAAGGGCTGGTCGGCCCGCAGGAGAGGGAGCTGAAGAGGTCAGTAAGGGTAGCCCGTGAAGGCCTTGAATGCCAGAACAAGGGCTCAAACTTGATCCTGAAGGTGATAGGGAGCCACGGGAGGTCTCCAAGCAGGGGAATGACCTTTTTGCTTTGAGCAGGGTGCCAAGGGTGCCTTGGACACCACACATACAGACACACACACACACACACACACTCAGGGCCTTGCCTTTCTCTGCTACCATTCATCTTCTTTTCGGGAACGGGTACTGGAGGTTTTAATGAACTCATTACTCATTCCACTGTCAGGTGAGTCCCATTGTGGTGGGAGGTTGGGCGGAGGGCTCGTCCTGCTGGGGCCGTGCTGCTCCGATCTGATCTCGTCAGCAGCCACTCGGGCTCTGGCCCTGGCAGCAGCTCACCCAACCTGTTCGCGGGTGCTCCCCGCACCCCCCCCCCACCTCCTCCCAATCCCACGCTTTGCTGCCTTCTCAACTCGACAGCATCCGTTTCAATGGGCGTGATTGGAATCTTGTCTTCCTGGAACTTGCTGCCGTCTGTCTCTCCCTAGGCCGATGTCGCGTTCCTACCCTTTGCATCTCTATCTCACTGCCGGGCATGGGGAGCTCCTGCCTGTGCCCTGGATGGCCAGTCGGCCTGTCTGTCTCGCCTCCTGGCACCCCTACCCGCAGCCTGCGCTTGCCCATCCACCTTCTCTTCCCTTCTCTTCCCTGTCCTTCCCCACTGTGGACTTTCTGCACAACTTGCTCTTCCTTTTCCTACCTTGAACTTGTCTGGATGTCTGTCTGTCTGCCTGTCTCCTCTCACTTTAGCGCCCATGTTTATTGATCTCTTTCCCTCTCCTCCTCCCTCCCTTCTCCCAGGAACTGTCTGGAAACAGACCACTCTGAAGTCTATTCAATAGAAGGGCACAAGGTCTTGCAAATTCCTAGCTGTTCTGATTAGATCCATACAATTCATGGAGCGGGCATCAGGGTGGAAAGGGATTCATCTGATGCAAGCAACGGCGAGGCCACCAGAGGCACAAGTGTGGGGACGCCTGGGCATCTCCTTTTCCCAAGCCACATGGCCCTTACACAGGTAGGAGCTGCAAAGCAGCCTCGTCCTCAATAAGCCGGAAGCCAGGGGGAACACTCCAAATCATGGAAGTGGGCGCTTTTATGGGTGAAAAAGACCCCCTGAGATTCAACTGTTATCATTTTTTCTTTCTTTCTCAGATGTGGAGGATGAGGCTCAGAAAAAGGCAAAGTTTTGGTGGCTGGCTTAAGGTCACTCAAGGAGAGTGAGTTTAGACCCCGGGCCTGCTGGCCTGCAGAATATGGCTCTTTGCTAAACCGGAAGAAAGCACATGGCCCGGCACCTTCCCACACTGTATGGGTAGAGGTCTCCTGTGCCCTCACGCAGGCCAACTTCAGGCATGCCTCTGTGGTGGTCCTGGCAGGCCAGGTAAATAAATCCCTCTTCCTTGGGTGTTTCTGGCAGAAATGCCTCTTTGTGGATCAGCATGTGTGCTTTCCTTCCTCAGTGTGGGCTGCTCTGGGGAGATGCTCAACCATGGACTACATTTCCCAGGTTCCCCTGCACCTAGCACAGAGCATGTGGTGAGTCCTTGCCATTCCATTGTGAGTGGAGGCCATGTGTGTCACTTCTGGATAAAGGTGTTTAATAAGAGAATATGCCTTCTTCGTACACTTGCTTTCCTCTTTGTGAGCCGGATGCAGAGGACCCGGAGGACCGAGGGGATGGCAGAACCACAAGATGGAAAGAGCCTGAGTCAGTGCATCAGAGAGATATTGGTCAACCAAGAAGACCAGCATTGACTGTCACATTGGTGACAGAAGGCTTATTTGTCACTGCAGCTGGCATTACCCTGAAAATGGGTATGAACAGAATCTGGATGAACAGAATCTGCTTATTAAGGTACTGTCATTCTCCTTTCTGTTTTATTGGTGAGGAAGCCCTATCCTGGAGTTTCCCGAATTGCCGAAGGACAATTCTGCTTGTCTGCCTCTCTGACCTATCTCTCCTTACTCTGCACCAGCCATTATTTTCCCCACTGCTGGTCTTTCAAACACACCAGGCATCTTCCCACCTGGAGGCCTCCATATCTGCTATTCGCTCTTTTGGGATTGTTCCACTCCTAGATCTTCTAAGTTGGTCTTCTTCCTATTTATTGAAACTTATTGCAAACACTCCACCTCATGAGGTTTTCTCCGGCCACCCGGCCATAAGCACTGACCCCATCTCTCTAGCTCCCACCCTTCCACTGCCCACACATCATCATGGTCTGCTTTCCTCAAGCCCCTGCTACTATCTGAAATTATCTTGCCCATTTATCGGTTTACTCCATGATTATTCCGATACACTTTTCTTTAGTTTCTCCTCCATTTTAGGAAAAAGAAACCCAGAAGGGCACTGTAATTTCTAGAACTGCTAAGTAGTGGTCCTGGGATTTGAACCCAATTCTGACTGATTCTACAGCCTACGTTCTTTCCAGACTACCACACGGCTCTCTGAGCAAGTAAGAATTGGTTAGTCATATTTGTTTAAATCGGGACATCATTTTGATCACTGATCCCAAGGCAGGGTAGTAAAGGGGGAAAAAGCAGGGATTCTTGAGTTGGCAAGCCTGGGTTCATATCCTGGTGTCGATGTTCTGCATTGTTTAATATCTCTGAATGCCTTTCCCACAAAATAGAATTCATATGCTTCCCTCAAAGAGTTAACATGAGGATAGGAGGAGATGCTGTATGGGACAGCTAACGAGATGCCTGCACACAGTGGGGGCTCAGGTGCCATTAGTTCCCTTTCTAAAAAGGATATCAATATTTATCCCGAGGGTTCCATCTTCAATTCAGACCAGGCGATTTATCAGTGGAAAGAAGAAGAAAAAATGCAAATTTAGATAAAAACACCACAGATTCTGAAAGCACCTGATTCATCCCTAACTTCTCTCTTGGGCTTCGTCGGGAAGCGAAGTTTAAATCCAAGTCAGAGCTCCCAGACCTCATCACAGTTACTGTGTTGAAAGCAAACAGACTTTGGGATTTAAAATTTTTTCTCATTTCCCCCCCCTACAAAGCATAAATGTCATGGACAAGGGGCAAACTCATTACAGCTAGGTTTCTATCTGCCTGGTCCAGACGCATGTGCTCAAATGGGAGGCCAGAGCCAATGGCCAACGTCCAGCACCATGTGTGCCGTGACTAATGTATGTAAAGCACACATAGGGCCCTCTCTTTCCCGGCATCTGGAATCAAAAAGCAAAAGTTAGCTACAGAGAGACTCTAGGCGAGCTCTCCAAAGTCTTCATTGCTTTTCAAGTTCGAAGGCAGTGCATCTGGCTTAAAGCAAGGGAGCTCTTGATCAGGACTGGGGATTATTATTATTTTTTTTTATATGGATCTTACTGTATTGATGGTGTTCATAGGTCTCTGATGTAAAGTTCGCTTTTCCCATATTAGTCAGAGACTAGGCTGTGCTCTGGTAACAAATAACCCCCAATTCTCAGAGGCTTAAACAACAAGAGCTTGTTTTGGGTTTGTGCAACGTGTTCAGTGCTGGTCGTTGGTGGGGGCAGTGGGGTTGGGAGCTGTGTTCACTGTGGCCACTCGGGGTCCTAGGCCAGTGGAAGAGGTGCCATTGGAAATGTTGCCAGTTGCTGGGCCAGAGAGAAAAGAGGTTTCAGAAGGGTCTCACACTGATTTTTATTTGTTTAGCCTAGAAGTGACATGTGGTATCTCCTCCCCTGACTCATTGGCCAGAGCTAGTCACACAGTTCTCCCAATGGCAAGGGGGGCAGGACATGTAATCCTACTATGTGCCCAGAAAAGGGGAACATTGAATATTTGTTCACAATACCTCGTTTCTGTTCCTTGCAATTCCTGGAGGGGTCCCCATACCTAGGTGATTCAAATCACTTCATTAACCAAGAGAATCTAGTCTCTTCTTTCCATGGTGCTCATCCCTCCTCAGTCTAGGCTTCCAGCCCCCTCACCTAACGGTGGCCTCCACCTTCAATCTTGTCCCTTTGCCGGTTTTGGTCCTTGTAATGCATCCTCTGCCTCTTGGTCATAGTGATCACCTGAGTTTCGATCCCCCAGCTCATCCTCTTCCAGATACAGAGCTTGGGGCGCTTGGCGCCATCTTTGCTGTATCCCGGCCTGGATTTGTACAGAGGAAAATAATGGGTATTTTGTTTGTTTCTAGGGAAAGGCCTTTCAGGACCCTTCTGAAGCCATGATTCTAGGACTTTGTTATTATTCTCAACCATGAAGCACAGACAAACTCCTCCTGTAGGGATTCCAACCAGGCTCTTAATTAGCAAAGACAATTAAACTCCAAGGAACCAGGATCCACAGTCACTGGGTGACTTCCCACATGACCTGCTACCCCACCCGTGGGAGGGACACTGAGGTGTCTTGAGTCTCCGCCGGAAGGTCCTGGTTCCCTTCACAGCTCGCCACCCACCACCCTCATCTCGCTGGCTCTCCTGTCCCCAGAGACAGCTCCTGGGCACTCTAGCACATTCTACCTGCTCTCCCTCCAAGGAGTGTTATTCCCTCCCTGCAGATGAACACCAAGGGGCAAAATCGCCAACTCAGTCCACCTGGAAAGGGATAATCCTTCCTTGGCACAGGCCTGAGCATGCATGTCAACAGGGGCTCAGTGCACTCTCTCAGCAGCTCTGAGAGCTGGGCGAGATAACCCCCCACACTGGCAGGTGTGGAAACTGAGTCTCAGGAAGGCCAGGTCATGGCTGGGGAGCAGTACAGTTGGGGCTGGAATCAGGGTCTTCTCCACGCCACAGTGATCAGGGACACTGGTTGGCCCATCTCACGAGCAGGGTGTTTGGAAGTCCATGCCTAGATTCCATTTCCCCTGGACTTCTCGGCGCGGCCTGGAGCTGCCAGACTGGGAGCCACAGGCCCTGAGACAATCAGGCCGCTTCCTTGTCTGCTTCCATCAACAACAATGGGCCAATTAAGGCAAATTACCGCCAGTTTATACAACACAAGGATCGGAGCACTCAGCTCTTTGAAAATCTCCTATAAAAGCGCTAATAATGCATTAATGTATTAATCCCCTTAATCCTGTCAAATTACCACAGACTCACTCCTCTGAGCTGCCATGGGTCTCTGCTGCCCCCAGGAGATGGGGGGTGCGCCTGTCCCCCGTCCCTTCTTCCCAAAACACTCCTCAGGAAGCCTTGAGGTCCTGCCGGGAGAGGGTGGCGGTAGAGGGCAGAAGACTGTGGCAGGGGAGGGACGCTGATTCTTTGACAGAGAGATGAGGATGTGCTAACAGAAGATTCTTTCTGGAGTGTTTCTGAGCAAGGAGAGACAGTATGGTCAGCCGCGCCCTGGGCCGCTGACTTGGTCACTCCCTGGGTGGCCTTGGGCCACTGTTCAACCTCTCTCTGAGCCTCTGTTTCCTCACCTATAATACCTGGATAACAATTCCTCGTTGCAGAGTGGATGGAAGATTCCAGAACTGCCTGACGCATAGAAGGCATTTGAGACATCTCTAGTCCGATTCCCATCCGTAAAATGGGTGGTTATTCCCGCCCCCATCATGAGGAGTAAATGAGCACATATATCAGTCTCCTGGCACAGAGTAATATTAATTCTTTCCCTTCTTCCTGCTTGGGTTTTGTTGTTGTTGTTGTTTGTTTGTTTAACTAAAATGCTGCCCTAATTTCTGCAGAGTGTAGAACAAAGAGCACAATGCTGAACGAGCTTTTCAGATATTTTATTTGGGATGAAGAAAATGACATCTTTTCCCCAAGCCCCACTCTGTATGATGGAGAGAATTTCAATGCCAACGTCAGCCTGCATAGGACACCCCCCTATCCTTCCTTATGGCCCGATCAGAATGGGCGGAGGTGTGGGATTTCCCTGGGCCCTGGGCACCTAGAAATGGGCAAGGGGCTTCAGTCTCTGATGGGCTCTAGGGTACCGGGACAGTTCTGGTGTCAGGATGCTGCTGTGGTCAGGTCTTGCTTTGTTGTCTAGGGGGCCTTAGGGGCTTCTCCAGGGTCCTCCAGGGACCTTGTGGTAGATGGTGGTCTCTGCCCGAGAGACTGCCTACTGCTACCCTTGAGGCCTTACTCAGTCCTTAGCAGCCCCCTCCACTGGCATCCTGCAGCATCCCGCCAGAGGTGTGGTGTGTGAGCGGTGGCCAGGCTCCTACACCCTAGAGCTGGATTTTGGGAGAAGGAATCCATTCCCCCATCCCTGTCCCCATTCAGTTCTAGAGAGATCCTTTCTCTCTCAGGGTCAGCAAAGGGGGGCAAGGAGTGAGATTCATCTCTTCCAAGTGATTTTGGTTTTATGCTTTGAAACTCAGACTGTTAAGCATCCTCTCTGGCAAGGGCATTCAGACTCAAAATCCAAAGATTCGACTGCCTCTTTGGAAGGGAACAAGGGAAAAGGTTTCTCATGCTTGCTGATAGTCTATCAGCAGATAGGTGAGAGTTTTAAAAAGTATCCATGAATTCAGGGGCACTTGTGTGTGTGTGTGTAAAATGCTAGGCTGTGTTTGCTCATGTACCACCTATTTATTAAAACCCAAGGCTGGGCATGTGTGGGTGAAGGGGGAAAAGTCCCAGACCTAGTGCCCAGGAGGCCCAGCCTGGAGGGAACAGGCAATCACAATGCAGGGTGTTGATGGAGAGGCAAGCCCAGGGGGCTGTGATAGCCAAGAGATGGGACCTGTGATCCAACCTGTGCTTCCCTGACTTCAAGGCCTGGGAAGGTTTCCTAGCAGAGGTGACAGCTATCGGGAGACTCCAAGGACCAGTAGGAATCTTTCCAGTGATAGGGAGCTTGGAGAAGGATGTACCAGGCAGGGGGAGCTGCTTAGGTCAAAGCCTACTGATGAGTGAGAGTATGTTGCCTTCCAGAAGCGTAGATCCATTTGGTGTGGTGAAAGCTTACGGTGTGTGTGTGTGTGTGTGTGTTTGCACATGTACGTGGAGGAGAAGCATGAGTAGGGAGGACTGTGACCAGAGACAAAGAAACCTAAGAAGGGAGGAACAAGTCCAAATCTTAGCTTAGCATACCCTAGGTATAGGATTTTCCGACAGGCCACCTTACCTATCTGAGGTTTGGTCTCCTTATTTCTAAAATGGGAATTCATTCAGTGATACATTTAACAAAGATCTAACAGCATGCCGGGCTCTGGGCTAAGTCTGGGAACACTTAGTGCCCAGAAGAGCAGATCTTGTTCTCCAGGAGCCCAGAGGCGAGCGTACACAGCCCAGACGTGTCTTTGTCCTTGCTCTCTGCCAGCCTTGGAGCTCAGCCCTTGGACCAACATTCTCCTGGAGAAGAGGGGGCTTCCTTCTTGTCATCTCTGTGGCTCCCGAGTGAGTTGTCAAGGTTCTTGAGTCTCTTCTGGTGGCTGTGCTTTGAGTTCAGGAGGGCGCGTGTCTAGTTACAAGTCTGGGTGCTGGGTTCAGACGGCCTGGGTTTCAATCTTTAAAGCACTTGCCAGTTATGTGCCCTCGGGCTAGTGGCTTCTCCAGCTCTCTGAGCCTCAGTTTCTTGATCTAAAAAATGGGTAACCCTGAAAAAACAAAAGTATTTGGGAAAAAACAAAATAAAACAAAATAAAAAATGGGAACCTTAGAATGACAAGTATGCCAAAGGGTTTCTGCGTGGAATAAGAGTGACAACACAAGGTCTCAGATGCTCGGTGGCGGCCACTCCAGTGGGGTAACTGGACGCATACAATATTCTGGTCGTCAGTTGACGCTTTGCCACCTGGTGGCTGGGGGTCAAATCCCAGGTCTGTTACTTAACAGCTGCGTGAGCTTGTGCAAGCATTGAATCTTTCTTTCCCTCTCAACTTTCTCATCTGCAAAATGGGATTAGTAAGAGGACCTCCTTCCAGAGGCCGATGCCGTTGTTAATGCGTATGGAGTGCTTAGTGTGGGGCCTGGCAATCAGCTCATGCCCTGTGAGTATGAGCTACAATCTTTGATGTTGCTACCTTATTCTTTGCGGCTTGCAGAGAGGGGCAGGCACCAACAGGAGAAGCAGAAGGGAGGCCTCTTGGGCTCTCAGAGAGCAGCAACACAAAGGAAAGGGCCCCTTGGATCCACACGCAGTAAGGGATCCCGGTTGGGTTTCCCCTACGCCCTCCTGGGGCCCAAGGAACCCAAAGTGCTCTGCAGCCCAGCCCATCCCTCTGTCTTTCATAATGGCCTGGGCTCCCCAGCTTCCCCTCCTCTGGGAACCAGGGACTCGGGGCAATGGGTGTGCTGGATCAGCAGGCCTGGTGGGGGCGGGGGAGGTAGGGAGGGCAGAGGCGGCTGCTCTCTCTTCTGCCCCCTGCCATCAGTGGGCTGGAGGACATGAACAAGCTCTGGACTTAATTGGCAAATGGATTCTCCAGGGATAATTTCATTGACATGCACCGTGGGAGGGTCTCCAGGCCTTAATGATTGGCTCGGCCGGCTAAATGTGTTTACCAAAAAATAAGGTTATCGATTCCACAGATTTTTTTTTCCCTTGCCATCAGCCTATTATTGCGAGTTTTATGTAACAGGACAAATAGATCATGGTGTAAAGTCTTTTGAAAATCCCCTGTGAATGCTGTAATAATGCTTTAATGTATTAATCCCCTTAATCCTGTCAAACTTCCAAAAGAATTTCAGGACGTGCTGACAGGAGATCTCGTGCCCAGCGCTGGCAGCGGGACCGCGTGTGGAGGCTGCTGCGTTTAACCTTCTGTGGATGGGAGGCGACCCTGTTTGGAGCCCACTCTGGAGACGGTGGAACTCAACAGAAGGGAGGCTGGTTCTGGCTCGGGGGGGAAGGAAAGGCAGCCTCTAGGGGCTTGAAATAGAGCACTGGGTGTCCTAGACCCAGCAGGCAATGGTGCCTGGTTTCAGCGTTTGCTGATTTCCCTCTGTCTCTGTCTCTGTTGGTCTCCATCTCCGTGTGCTGGGCGCTGAGCTGGGCGCTTGGTCGTTTCCAGCGAGGCCCCGGGCGCGGGGTGCTGAGGTTCCCCCCATGTTGTGGATGCACATTTCCCCCTTCCAGAAGGTCATCCGGCATCTCTAGGTAGGTCCCCAGCCTATTCTGGTGTGACTCTTCCTTAACTTGCCTAATGGCTTGTGTTGATTGTTGGCAAGTGTTGGAGGTGGGGTTCAAAGCTTGATCTGACCCAAAAACCCACGTTGCTTTCTTTCCTGTGGTCCAGAATTTGGCAAACTTCTCTGGAAAGGGCCAGAGAGCAACTAATGTTGGCTTCACGGGCCACACAGTATCTATTATAAACACTTAACCCTGCCATTTGGCGGGAAAGCAGCCGGGCCCAGGTCCTAAGCAAATGGACATGGCTGTGTTCCAATAAATCTTTATTTACAAGAACAGGCAGGCGGTAGTTGGCCCATCCCTGAGACAGGAGCTAATGGAGGCCAGTAGGATTCTAAGAATACGTTGTTTGATTATGAGTCTGAGAGTTGAGGGAGAGATCTCCTTGATGGCATTCGCTTCCCGCGGGCCGGGCACCTTCCTCACCATCAGTGCCTTTGTCTTGTGATAACAGAGCGAAGATTGGCTAGACCCCCAAGGGATGGCGAGACTGAAGCCCTGCTGTTTCTCGGGCTCTGGGTTGAGGGGGATAAGACATGGTCTGGGGCCAATGCATCAGCTGGAATACCTGGGGGGGGGGAAGCCCATCTTGCTGTGTGACCCTGGCAAAGTCCTTTCCCTCTCTGGTCTCAGTGCCTCCATTAGCAGGGCGAGACGCTCGGTCTTGCTGGTTTATATGGTTCCTCTGGGTCTGAGAGCCTGTGTCTGAGCAACTGCCCGCTAACTTTTGAGCAACTCAGTACAAGGCAGCATCTGTCGGACTGAATGCGCTGGCTAGTGTCTGAGGGCCAGCCGGTCTTTGTTTCTTCAGAACACTTTGGAACTGAAATTGGGGGCTACTGGCCGCCGCTGAGCACTCACCAAGTCAGGTGATGTTTCCCCAGTTGCCTAGGTTTCAGACGGTGGTCTGTGTGAGCAGAGCTTGGTATTCCCCTGGAACAGACTTCAGTGGCTGTGGATAGGCCTCGGGACAAAGCCCAAATCGCTTTCTCTCTCATCTTCCAGCCTCTTTTCTTGAGACCCCCACCTGTCCCCTCAAATGCACATTCTGTGCACCCTTACTCAGCCTCCTGGGCTCCTTTGTTACCCCCCTGGGGGAGCGTGTCTCCACTGCAGGCACATCTCCGTCCCTCTTCGCCTGGTTAACTCTAGCTCATCCTATGCGCCTCCTCCTCCAAGAAGCCTTCCTTCATCCACTACCTGGGGGAGATGTGGCTGCCCTCTACCCTGTGGGCCCACCACAGGGAGGAGGAGACTTTCGTCAACCAGGCTTCTGTGAAATAAGCAACAACAACAGTCTACAACCAAACAGGAACTTTGGAGTGAATCCAGGGGAAGAGTTAGGAAGGACCTCTTGGGAAAGTGATGTTTCCTTGGAGTTCTGTGAGATGATGAGGAGTTATCCCAGGGAGGGAATAGGAAAAGAGTATTCTGGCTAAGAGGAATGGCAGATGAAAGGAAAGATGCAAGGAGAAAGTGGTACCTTAGGGCCATGAGAAGCAGCTCCGTGAGGCTCTCTGATGCTTCTAGGACAACAGTGGAACTTCTGAGGGTGGCATTCAAGGCTCTCCAGATCCTAGCTTCGGACTCCAGACTTGCACTGATACCCCAGCATACCGGTTATGGATTCCATGCAGCTCCTGCTTTGTGCCGTCTTCTCTTGCTCCCATGACCTGAGATCTGCTCTGTCTCAGGGAATATCTATCCCCGGACCCAGAGATGAAGAGAATCAATTAATTCCTGGCCTCAGGGAGCTCACAGCTTAGTTGAAGAGAGAGGCATCATCTCCAAATTGCGAATGGCCCAAGGTAGAGGCTCTAACATGTGCTGAATGTGAGAACATAGACAAAGAGCTGAGGGGCTCGGAAGATGGGGTAACCTGCCACTGAGGGGGGGGGCTGGGGCATTTGGGGAGATGAAACAGCGTGAGCTCAAGTCAGGAAGTGCAAGGCACATGCTAAGTTCCGGGACCAGTGGGAAGTTAGCTGTAGCTAAAGGATTGGCTGCATGTGCGCGTGCTCATGCGTGCGTGTGTGCGTGTGTGTGTAGGGGGTTGGCAGGGAGTGGAGGCGCAGATGGAAAGAGTCACAGGGAAGAAGGAGCCTCAGGGCTAGGTCAGGGTTGCTGAGTGCCAGGCTGAAGCATTTGTATTTGTTGCTGTCCATGAGGAGCCATCGAAAGAGTGATGTTCTTGGACCTTGTGCTTCGGGAAGACCCATCTGTGGATGAGCAACGTCCACAGAGGCCAAATTGGGTGGAAATGTGCCACTGAGTTACAGCCATGGTCTAGGCCTAGGAGACGGGAGATGTGGATGGGGAGACAGTCCTTGGAAGCTGAGTAAGAAACAGACTGCGGTCAACACAGAGGAGGCTCCAGGCGCCCTGGAGGCACCCAGCCTGAGCCCGCCCGACCAGGTGAGCTGAGCTTTCAGCAAGAGGAGTTGTGATCCCCAGGGGGTGATCTGTGTGTCGGCTCTGTGTCCCGTGTCCCTCCCACGCGGACTCCGTCTACACTGCTACCTACAGTGGCAGACCCCCCATGGCCCACTGTGTGGATGGACAACTGAGGCCCAGAGGTTCAGCAACGCCTCTGACTTCATGCAGCTGGTCACTGAGGGATTCGAGGTGGGATTCGGGCTCCAACTCAAGGTCCTCCCCGGAGCAGTGGGCCCTCCCGGGGCCATCCAGGGCCTGGAGGGGGGTGTTGCATAGTGATCTTCAGGTCCACGTCTCTAAGAGGAGTCTCAGATCGGACTTCAGAGACACGAGGTCACTGAGAGGGATGAGCACCTCCTATCACGGCCGGGAGTGGGTCAGGCGAGGACAGAAAATGGGCCCTTAGCTACATCGGCAGGGAGGCCACGCATGCCTCCGAGGAAGGCAGAAACCAGCAATCTGGGCCCACGAGGGCCGAGCATCCTTGCTGAGAGCCCTGCTTCACTTCACGCAGAAGGTGGATTCAAAACCCTGAACCTGTTCTCTTGAGCTCTCCGCTCTCCAAGTATTTCCCACTACCGAGGAAGCTTCAGGATTCATTAGGAAGCATTAGGAGAATAGTATCATTAGGAGCCACGCCAGGCCCTACAGCATAGGGGCAAATCCCCAGGCAGATCCTAGCAGCCAGCAACAGATGGCTCCTTTGTCACACACACAGGGGCTCCTCTCCTGCTCCACTCTCAAGCCAGGTGACCGGTTTCCCACCTTCGCCCTGCCCCTGTGCCCTGCTCGGCCCCGTGCTCTGGCCCAGGGGCCCTGTTCCTTCTCTGCCCTCCTCTCCTACACAATGCTGCCTTCTGCCGCCCTGGCCCCTCCTAGCCTTCACGCATATGCACACACATGGACACACACGCACACACACATACGCGTGTGCACACAGGCATGCACGCACACGCATGCACACGCATTCATTTCCTTTAATCCTTCTGCCTCGATCAATTTCTCCATTCCCCTAATCATTTTTTCTTGTTCGCTTTTGAACTGCCTTCCAATTTGTCTGCTTTGGCCTGGTAATGAGGTGCCCCCGAACGAAATGCAATATTCTGCATGTGAGTTTGCCAGGGTCGTATGGATTTTCTTGCTAACTATCTCCTTAGACCCCAGGTGACATACTTTCTTAGTATAGCAGCTCTATTAGTGATTGGGCTTTTCTAAAGATCCTGGTAAAACTCACAGAGCTGTAGAATATGAAGCCGGGGACATCGGAAGCCTTTCTGGTCCTTATTCTACTGCACCCCCCTGGCACTTTCCATCCCACTTACTTGGGGCTTATTACTCCCCCTACCTTTACCTGTGCTATTCCCTTGGCCAGGGATGCCCTTCTCCCCTCCCTTCCCACGATGCACGTCGATAATACCCGTGCTGTCTCTGAGACTGAGCTGCAGGACTGGCACCTCTGCTAAGTCTGCCCTGGTTTTTAGGCAGAATTCAGGTGCAATTCTTGCAAACAGATACCGCCTCTGCCCTGGAGTTGAAGCGCAATGGGTAGGCAGTTAATTAAATAAACATGCCGATCTACGAGCCTGGTGGTGGGTATCGAGAAGGGCATGTATTGCATGGAGCACTGGGTGTGGTGCATGAACAATCAATCTTGTAACACTGAAAAATGAAAATAAACATATTGGGGGAGAAAAATAAATAAATAAATAAACATGCCGATCTACAACCGAAATCTGCAGACAGGCAAAGGATAGGGAGGTATAAAAGTCTATAGAAAGTAAGTTCAGAGCTGACACGGGGGGGCGGGCAGTAAAGGCTGCCTTGAGCAAGTCTCCTTGGCATTGAGCTCTGGTTGTTAGAAAGGTTTTCTTCTGTGGAGCAGAGGAAACCTCTTGTCTTAGAACCTGTTGTCTCATAACCCTGACCTCTTGGTTTAAACCTCTGGAGACACACAACCTTGTTGTGCTCTGTGAGACGTCTTCAGAGATTTCAAGTCAATGATCAGGATTTTTGTGTCCTTTTTCCTTCATTTCCAAAAGGGTATGAATATGGAATCTTGTGCCATCGTGGTTACCCTCACCGGTAAGCATTCCAGTTGTTAAATATTTGTTACAAGATTGTTGTAGGGGATGGGGAGAGAGAGAGAGAGAGAGAGAAGAAATGAATAAAAATATGGACAACAGGGGCACCTGGGTGGCTCAGTGGGTTAAGCCTCTGTGTTCGGCTCAGGTCATGTCTCAGGGTCCTGGGATCAAGCCCCACGTCGGGCTCCCTGCTCAGCAGGGAGCCTGCTTCCTCCTCTCCCTCTGCCTGGCTCTCTGCCTCCTTGTGATCTCTCTCTGTCAAATAAATAAATAAAATCTTTAAAAAAAAATATGGACAACAATCAATAGATGGATGCTGGCATTAGTTCCCAGTAAGCAGCGTGTGATTGATCCATCTTGAAATTGACTCCAGGCAAGGGTGTTTACAAAGAAATAAACAGTTCCTCTAGATTTTATTTTTATTGTAATTCTTATTGGGAAGTTGGGGCTGCAGACAAGCAAAATTATCTCCAACCAAAAATATCTCTTTCGCTAAATGCCACTCAGAGATGGAAAATATATTTCCTGTATTTCGTCTCTCCCTATTTCTCTGTTCATGATCGCCATTATGCTACTCTTCTCTGCTTAGCCTGGATGTGAATCTTTCTTAACACAAAACTCCAGGCAGCCGTGGCCAATGGGTCTATATTAGTGTATGTCTTGTTATTTATCGCTACAATAATAACGCCCCGCAAGAGGCAACTATAAGACTTTGGTGGCATGGAAGACTTGGTTGCACGTGTGCTGGCTGGTTAGTTTGGCCGATCGGGGTTGGTTTGGGTGATGCTGACCGGGTTGTCTCGTGCATGTGTGATTGGCCAGGGAACCTGCTCTGGTCTGGGCTGGCCTGAGCCAGCGTAGCTGGGGGGCTCTCTCTCAGGGTGCCTTCTCCTTACTGTGGGACCGGCAGGCTTGTCTCAGCCGTTCTTGTAGGAATAGCAGGGGTCCGTGAGTGAGCGGAAGAACCAAAGACTTCTTGTGGCCTGGGCTCAGAAGGGGCACACTGTGTATCTACCTCATTCTAAGAAATTCGTGTGTCTGGGCTCAGCTTCAAGTCCAAACTGGACTTCACCTCTTCTTGAGAGGAGCTACCCAAAGCCATTGTCAAGGTGCATAGATCTAGGGATTGGTGAAAGATGGGGGCTGTTAATCTGCTGCAGTCTACCACAATGCCCAAGATGGATATTAATTGCTGTGTGCTATGTGCTAATTACAAGGTTTACTTAACCTATATTAACAATGGGAATTTACCTCTATTAACTCTAGAATGGCTGTCTGCACACCGTCTTTTCAAGATGGCAAGGATCATTGCCAAAATACAAGTTTTCTCCATTCAGCTCCTCATACCTCAGTTCACTCTGATGGGGGACAACAAACTGTCATTCCGTATAGACAGTAGCACGGGAGGGGCACTAGGAAGTTGATCGCGCCTGGGCGGGATCCAGGACTCACCACTGGCCTCCGCCTATCACTGCTCCAGCCTCTGGAGCAGATCCCTTGCGCCAGTCATGTTTTATCTAGTGTATTTCCTCCTGTGGAATAATCCAGCACCGAAGGTTTATGTGCCTCCTTTTACAAATGAAGAGGCCAGGGGTTAGAGGAAGTGACGTGGCTTTCCCAGGACCCTCTGTGATGTAGGCACCATGGCGGAGACAGGTTTAACTGGAGCCCATGAGGAGAGGTCTTCTGACCACCTTTCAGATTCCCATTCTGTGATGTTCAGTCATTACTTGTCAGTGGAGAGGAACCCAAATGATATCTAAAAGGCAGTGACACATGGAATTTCCCTGAACTGTTCTGGTCAGGGCACCTGGTCAGTGGTTCTTCACTCCTGCTGAGAGGTTTCCTTAAGGGAACTTGGACCAAACAACCCCCGGGGAAGAGCATACCTCCTAGGAGTGAACCCTGATGAGGGTTTGAGCCTCGAGGCATGTGGCTTCTCATGTGGGTTGCGCTCTGTGGAGGGGGAGGGGGACAAAATAATGTTGTTTGTGTCCCAATATACTGCAAAGTTTGGTGACCAGCTCTTTGAATTTTTTTTTTTTTTTTTATAATAAAACCAATCTCCTCCTCTGTCCTTGGGATTTAAACATGGGCCCAGGCTGCTGATCTGGACAGAGACAGCCATCAGGGTTTATGCAGAATCATTCCGCGTCTCTGAGAGCCAGGCCTTTGTTTAGCTGATTGGCCCAGATCCTTCCTTCTGCAGGACGGGAACTCTCCCAGGAGTCTCCCCAAGCCCAGATTTTCATGTTAGTCAACCTACCATCAATTCTCAGACTCACTCAATCAACTGTAGCCCCCCGACCCTATGGTCTCATACAGGGCAAGTATCAGATCAGAGAGGTCTTCACGGATCATCCTTGTACCTCTGCAGATGGGGAAACCCAGGTACGGATATGAATATGGGATCGTTTCATCCTTTTCCCAACGTGGAGGCCAGGGGAACATCATTAGCATTGCATTCAGGAGCCACAGTGTAAGAGTGTATGGTTGATTGGATAACGTAAACCCATTAGACACACATGTCTTTTGCCATGTGACTTTGTGGTATTTCTCACTGGATTTTGCAGAATATATTTTTCCAAATAATATTTTCTGGGCTTGGCCAGATGACTTGCATTGGCCAATGGAATGCTGGTGGACATGATATGAGCAGAGTCTTTGAATGTACTTGCATACAAGTACTGCTTGTACTCGGTAATCCACTATTGGAACTATTGGAATGAATATTCTCTGGGTGGCCTGTGGGTCCAGAATGAAGGCCTACGTAGCATACTTGAACCCAGTCCAGAGCCAGGAGTCAAGCCCAGCTGAGGCTAGAGATCCCAGCTGAATGCTTGCTTACCTACAAGTGTTGTAGGTCATTGGCATTCCGAAGTTCCTTGTTATGTAGTATCCATTTCATAGCACAGTAGTTAATTATAGGGAGGGAGAGAGTGTGATTGTGAGGACCAGGAGGGAGGGGGAGGATGATCTAGGTGGTCTGGGAGATGGTAGCATGTAGCAACCAAGGTAATAGGCTTTGGAGTCCAACATTCCTGGCTTCAAGATCTGGTTTCCCATGTGCACCACTTATGCAAATCACGTGTGTGCTTTGGGACAGACTGGCCTAGCCATTTTTGACCCAGCTCTTCATTCGTAAATTGGGGATAATCATAGAACCAACTTCAAAGGATTGTTGAAATGTGATTATGTAAATAAAGAGCTCAACACAGGGTCTGACTTCTATTCCCTTTACTTGAAAATTCTCGTCTTATTTTTCTCCCACCAATCGTTTTGCTTAGCTCACTCTTTTTTCCCCCAGCTTTATTGAGGTATGACTGGTAAATAAAAATTGTAATGTCTTTAAAGTGTACGACGTGATGATTTGATATACATATACATCGCGAAGATTCCCACTGTTGAGTTAATTAACACCTCCATCAGCTCCCATATTTACCTTTTGCGTGTGTGAGAACACTTGAGTTCTACTCTCCTACCAAATTTGATTTATATGATACAGTATCGACTACAGTCACCATGATGTGCCTTAGCTCCTGAGACTTTAGTTATCTCATAACTGAAAGTTGGTAACCTTTCACCAACCTCTCCCTATTTCTCCTACACCCAGCCCTGGTAACCACCATTCAATCTGAAATGGTATAAATATAAAAATTCTGTAGGACGTGTAATTAAATGTTTACTCCCAGTCTCTTCTACCAGGTTCTGCATGTTGAGATAGCCAGCTCCATGTCTCTACCTAGCCCCATGCCTGGCACACAGCAGGAACTCAATATATGAATAAAAGCAATTACCAATCCTTGTAGTGATTGTGATGATCTTTTCCTACACACCTTCCTTTGCTCTTTGCATGATGTACTGGGGAACTAGATTGATTTAAAGAGCTCAAGTGAGCTGTTGGCAGATCTGGGACTCAAATTCAGGTCTCCCTATTTCTGGACCAGCATTCTTCTCTACTTACATCACTGCCCCCCACTGTGCCCTTCCAGAGCCACAATTTACATGGTGGGCTTGGAACCCTGCCTTTCTGCCTGAGAGAATCAGCCCATAATCAGTGCTCCAGCCTCCCATTTACCTACCGATGGATGGAAACACGCTCCCTTTGTGTACGGCTGTTTAGCTAGCATTTTTTTTTTAACTTTCCTGCTCACGCTATCTCGCGTCCCCAAATTGGCCTTTGTGGGGAAATCGATAACAACTCATGCATGCAAGGCACATATCCCTTCCACAGGACATTAGGCGAGCTATTGAAGTAACTTTGGTTGGAAAGGAAAGTTCTATTTGTAATTTAGGCAAGTGCAGATAAATGACACTTTCATATGTATGTTTGGCAAGATAACACTATTTCTCCCCCTCCCCTTGTCTACAGCTGTTGGGACCCCTTTTCTCTTCTAAGAGCTGTCTGCACCAGGAGTTTTCTTGCAGGAGTTCTTATTCTCTCACACATTGGAAACAAGGAAAGAAGGGTTACTCTCTTTTTGGTCTGCTGTGGTCTAATCCACAAGTCCCTGAAGTCAGGAGACCTGTATACCAGTCCAGGGTTTCCCTATGCAAGCCATCACAAGTCATTCTCCTCTTTGGTTTGTAGTGTTCACATTATATTGGGTGTTCCATGTTAATACCCTCTTAAGAGAGTCATGAGGGAGACAGCATGAACACCCATGGAGTACCTTCTAGACATCAAGCAGTTAACATTCATGATCTCATTGAATACTCACATCTGATCTCATTTTCCACATAAGGAATCAGGTTCAGAGGAGGACATTAATTTACCTGAAGTCACAGAACCTGGGAAGACTCAATACACATTTTTCCCACCACACTGGGATAGAGGGATGTTGAAATAGTAAGTGTGTCACAAGAGTTGAAGTCTGACTTTAGGTAATATTCCTGAGAAATCAGGCACAAGGTACTCAGGAAGGCACAGAATAATATTGAGAACAGAATATCCTCACTGCTTAGTATTGATAGAGCATTATTTTCTCATTCATTCTTTTAATTTAGGTTTCACAGATCATTTTCCAGATGAGGAAATTGAGGCTTAGAGAGACTAAGAGACTTCTGAAAACTTTACAAAAATGTGCAGTTATTGATAAAGTTGGGACTATAATGTATGTGTCTGACCCCAGCCTGGTGCTCTTTTCCTAGGTACAATTCAGAATCACAGAGCTCTTCACAGGAAACTTTTGCTAATGATGATGATGATGATGATGGGGATAGTGGTGGTGGAGATGATGATGATGATGGTGGTGGTGGGAGTGTTGATGACAATGATGAAGGTAATGATGATGGCGTGGTGTTCATGATGATGATGGTGATGATGGTGTTGATGGTGGTGGTGGTGGTGATGATGGTGAATCTCAGTCGGATCTAGATCCAGGGCTGGCTTGTGGTCTAGCCTCTATGTATCCCTCCGGTTTTTTCTCTACTCATCTTTCTTAACCCTCTGCTCTAGAGGAGTTGGCTTGCTGTTTTCAAAAACATATTGCCAAGCCCAGACTGCAGTCTTTGCTCTTACAAAGTCCTTAAAGACATGTTTTGTGGCACACCAATAAATAGAGATGCTCAGTGATGAGAATAGGGTTCCAAATGTCTACAAGTCTGAGGAACACTATACATTTTGCTCTCCTCTGAGAGATAGAACATTCCTTTAGCATAAGAAAGGTTCTAAGACATCTTACAATAAAGGACCTATTTAATTTTGTCTAACAAGTACTTCCAAAATCTCTTCTGACATAAGACCCTCCTTTTCATGTAATTCTTACCTATCAGTATCCCACAGAAAGAGTGCTTTTACAAATCAGTGGGAGGAAATAGGGCCCTAAATCCCCTTGCTTCCTTAGCTAACCCTTCAAGATGAACACAAATCTTTCAGCAATCTTCACAGATCTTGTCCCTTCACAGGGGCCTCTGATCTACTGAATTCCAATAATATGGATGGATTCCTTGCCTGAACCCTTATCCTGGATCTTTCCCACTCAGGCTGGAGTCAAGGTGGGTACAGATCCAGGCTCTCTTCATTGAGGCTGTCCAATGGGTAAAGTACCCAAAGACAAGGACAGGAATGGATATCTTAAGGGGTAGCTCTAACCTTGACATAGGAAGCAGGAGGCTAGAAGACGGAGAGCAGAGAATGAAGAGGAGATGAATAGTAACTGGGATGCCAAAGCCGAAGGTCAGCTTCAACAGAGAAGACATCAGGAGAATGATGTAGGGATTACAGAGAATGATGTAGGGAGCATCCAAGCATGGACAGGTACCTGTTTGGGTCAAATCTCGTATTTCTTTGCCACGCTGCATGCTCCCTTTAATCACTACTGTGTGGATAAGCCCAGCTTAGACTGCTGAAGACACGTGGCTCAGTCACCCCTGTCTCTCTAGCTGACAGTCAATCCCAACCATCATATATGTGAGTAAGGCCATGTTATATGCAACCAGTCCCCAGTGAACCTTCTTGCTGACTGTAGCTGCAGGAGCATATATATGAGACCAGCTGAAGGAATGCCCAGATGAACCTGGCCCAAACTGCTAACTCATAGAACAATGAATGGTTGTTGTTTAAAGCCACTAAGTTTTGGGATGGTTTGTTACACAGCAAAAGCTAATTGAGAAACTATTTTAAAGGGTATGAGGAAGTGCTGTTTCTGGATGGTTAGAAAGAAAGGATAATAGGGTATTGGTAAGCAACACTAACGATCAATTAATAACTACCATGAATGCCTTTTCCCTTAACCAGGAAGTCTTTCTGAGTCTCCTAAGGAGAGTTGGGTCTCCTCTACAATCCTTCAAATTTCTTGGGCTTCCCTGATCCCAGGGCCGATCATACTATGTGGTAATCGATTGTTTACCTCAGAGCTTGGCAGCTGGAAGGCTCCGAGTGGGTTGGAGGAGGGCTGAGATACTGAGTTTCTTAGCTCTAGGGGTAGCCAAGTGGGTCCTGAGTCCATCTGCTTCCTTCAGCCACAAGTAGCCTCTTCCATTTACCTCAGTGGGCTGCACAAATACTTTTGACTCAAAAGAGTTTGGACTTCTTATCTGGTTTGCCCTAGGAAACTGAAGACTTTGAAAGGATGGGGGTAGGGGGTAGTAAGGCTATTTTTGCCCAGCTCCTAGTACTTTGCCTGGTATATAGTATGCGGTCAATAAATATTGCTTGGACCAATATTCACAGAGGCCCCTGTGAAGGGATGGAGAGAGAAGGTAGCTAGGAGTTGGTTGGTATCAGGGTAGTCTGTTGTTAAAGGGGAAGAATGGAGGAATTGGGGTTGGATAGACACATCCAAAAGCCCCTAGCTGCATGCTATGAGTTGTACCGTGTTCCCTAAAATTTACGTATGTTGAATTCCTAACCCTTAGTAGCTTGGACGTGACCTTATTTGGGGATAAGGTCTTTACAGAGGCAATCATAACCAGAGCATGAGAGTTGAGGAGATGACAGAATTATTTCCCTGAAGCAGGTGGACTAATTTGGACCAAGACAACACTTTCCTTACTGCCCAGAAGAAAGCCATGAGCAGAGAGAAAAGTGCTCTATCTTAGAAAAATAATTTTATTGGGTCCTACTTCACTTGGGAAAGTTTGTTGGTTAGCCATTCCTTGGAGCTAAAAAATCTTGTAACATGTGCTAAATCAATTACTTTCTACTTAGAGGAGTTTTTGACCAGTTAGGCATAAAGGAAAGGCATTGAGATTGTTGCAGTCTTCCTTATTCTTGGGGGTGTCCTGGATGGGAGGGTTGAATGTGGGACTCCCCTCCCCTTCTGCCCCTGGAAATTTTCCTCCTTTGATCTCACTCTCCGGAGGGAACAAAAAGCAGAGAAATGGGCTGTGAATCCCATTTATATTCATTAACACCCTAAAGATGAAAAATACCTTTCCATTATCCCTGGGATAATTCAAGCCCATTGCATAGGAAAATGTTATATATCTTTGTCACTACAATCTCAGGGGCATGAGATTAGGACTTACGGTGCAGAGCACATCAGAGTGATCCTACCAGAAACTTGCCAGGCTCACTGATGAGCCAGATTTCAGGACCAGTGTTAAGGCACTTAAAGAACAGCCTTCCTTAATGGCCTCCTAGAGAGGTATCAGGTTCTCAAAATTAGTTGAGGGAACCTGAACAAAGACACCCAAAGAGGCAAGAGAGGGGCTTCTGCTCCCTGCTGTACACTGTGTGGTTTCTGAAACCCATCAGATAATGGTCCAATATACTGAACACGAATTAGATTTTTTTTTACTCTGTGGTAGGAACTCTGCTAACCTATCCACCAGGCCCCCATTTCAAGTTTGACGTTGTATTTAGGTATTTAAAGTATTTTTAGAATTTAGAGGCAATGTACATATGATAAAATGCACTTCTTGGACCAATATCACTTTGGCAAATGTTTACATAAGTGTACTCTATATGACCACCACCCAGATGGAGACAGAATATTCTCAGCATCCCCAAAAGTTTCCTTTGGCTCTTGCCAGGTAATTGACCACTCAGACAATTACTCTTCTGACTTTAATCACCATCTTTTAGTTTTGCTTTTTTGAACTTCGTAATGGAAGCTTTTAGTATGTCTTCTGTGTCTCGCTTCTTTTGCTCAACATAAGGAAGGTCTATGAGCTTCATCCACATCGCATGTATCCATAGCTCTTTGTTTCTGTTGCTGTACACCACACCATTGTGTGAATAGAACACGACTTACTTATCTATCCTTCTGCTAATGGCTATTTGGGCTTGTTTTAGGTTTGGGGCTACTTGAATCATTTGCTTTATTTTTCTCCGTTGCATTTATCATTACTTGACATGCTAAATATTTTGCTTCTTTAGGGTATCATTCTACCTTTGCTAGATTGTAAACTCCACGAAGGCAGAGAATCTTTGAATCTTTTCCTTTTCCTCTCTTTCCAGCACCAAGAACAGCGCCTGACATACAAGAGACATTTGATAAATATTTGTTGAATGAACGTACAGTTGGATGAATGGTCTTATCAACCACCATCTACGGTGACAGACTTGTCCTTGTTTGTCTGGGACTTTCCCATTTTAGCATTCAAAGTCCCGTGTCCTGGGGTAACCTAGGCTATGGTTATTACTATGGTTTCTGTTTTATATTTGAAGATCCTGCAGCTTGGAAAGTTTTAGTGACTTGTCCAAGTCATTCCATCAGGAAGCGGCAGAATTGAGACTCAAGACTGAGTCTTTCTAATGTCCAAGATGGCATCCGTGCCTCCTGGTTCCCAGGATGAGAAGAGCCTCCCATAACAAGGATGAGGTACATCTGTTATGCCGAGAAATTTGACAGTTCAAGGATGTTGGAATTTGTATTAGTTTCCAAGGGTTGCTTTGAAGTTTACGGCAACCAAGTTTATAGTCCATTTTGGGCTTGAATCCTGATCCTTGAATTTGCTGATAGGAGGAACCTGGGGGAGGTCACTCACCCCTCTGAACCTTAGCTGTATTAGTGGTGATGGGAGGATTCTAATACTTCCCCACAGGTTACCGTGAGAATGCTGTGATCTGATGAATGAAAACGCCCAGTCCAAACCTGATGTGTAATGGTGCTCAACAACTCCTTTCACTATAATTACTAAAAACAGCTTTATGATATGCACCTGCTTCTCAGTTCACTCTTTCTCGGGGACTGCTGTGGGTCCAGCAGAGTGCTGAGTAACCAGGGGGGTGGGGATGGTGGTGGGAGCGCAAATGAAAAATTCTACCCTGGCCAGGGTCACACCCAGTATTGAGGGAAGGACAGTTTATTCACGTGGATGTTTTAGAACTGTGTTTTTCAAGTGGTAGATGGAGACTCTTTAATACTCATGAAGTCAGCGTTGCAGGTCTCTGGCCAGGAAAGAATCGAACAGGAATTACCAGATGCGGTAGCATAATTGATAGGGCTGGCTGGATTTGAATGCTGGCTCCGCATGGGGGACTCAGGGGGATCTGAGTCTCATTTTCTTCATCTATAAAATGGGTACGATCCACAGGGAGAAATTGATATCTGTAAAGTGTTTACAGTGTAATAGAGACATAGGAAGTGCCATATGTGTTTGCAATTATTCACACAGGCAGGATGGATATGATTTTGTTTACACTTTATGGTTTTCCAATTTTCTCTGTTTATGTATATATATGCACGTACAGGACAATGATGTAAAATATACTGATACAATGTATTTCTTACGCATTTTGTATTTCTCTTTCTTTCTTTCTTCCTTTCTTTCTTTCTTTCTCTTTTTTTTTAAAGTAGGCTCCACACCCAACATGGGGCTCAAACTCGTGAGCTGGAGATTAAGAGCTGCATGCTCCACCGATGGAGCCAGCCAGCTGCTCCTGTTTTGTATTTCTTATTCCAATCACCCAGTTCATGCTTCACTATGGGCATCAGGTAGGATCTCACTTCCTCTTTCATAGCTATGCACTGCTATTAGCATCATCCCAATGTTCGGGGGAGGGTGTGAAGGCTCACAGTGGTGACCCCGTGTGCTTCAGTGGTCTGCATCGAGGGCCAGTGGATTTTCTGAGCCTTGCTCTGCCTCACAGAGGTGAGAGCCACCTACATTCGTGTGGGCCATCATGGGGGCAGCTGAGCCAGTCCCCTCATGGCCCCAAGCTGGACAGATGCTCTCTGGCGCCTCAGGGTCGGTGAGTCAGGCTGCAAACTGGCTTTTTCATTGCAGGTTTGTCTGTTGAACGTGCATATGCCTTTCCCTTCTGAGCCTTTGGTTGTTTTCATCTTTCCATTTTCCTTCTCGTAATAAAATCTAATCTAATTTCCAGTAATTTCGCTGAAATTTTATTTCCAGGGTTGGGTCCTGCAAAACGGCCACTGGCTCTGGGGACCTCAGAGAGAGACTCGGGCTGACACAGGGGCACAAATCAATCCCAGGCCAGGCGGTTGCCCTAAAGTCCATGCTGAATGCAGAAAATGAATAATACAGACACACCTTGAGCTGCCCCTTTAAGAGGAGAAGCTGGGGTACCAGGCAAGATCAGCTCTGAGAGCAAGACGCTCCATGTGGATCCAGAACGATGACCACAGCTTGACAGTAGAGACAAATATTGCCTCTCTCTTTCTGTATCTTCATTCCAGAACGGTTCCATTTTCACCAGGTAGTAGCATATCAGGACAACAGGGATCCTTGGGACTGGCGACAAAATTGTGTTCCTACACTTTGCAGAAATGGGGCTGTGCTGTCCTCATAATTCATACCGTCACTAGTTGCACCCACGACATGCCAGGGCTCTGTTGAATAATTTTTAATAGCTTACACAAACCGTCAGCCATGAATTTTATAATAAACCTTAATAAAAGAAAACACTGAGGCTCAGAGAGGTTAATTAACTTACCTAAGGTCACGCAGCTACCAACAGTGGGCATTGGGATTTGAACCCAGTGTTCTGACTTTAGGGTCAGTCCATGGATTGACACGATCAGTATCACCTGGGGGCCTGTTAGGAATGTAACACCCAGGCCCCTTTCCAGGCTTCTGAATCAGAATCTGCATTTTAACAAGATCCCCATATGATGTGTGAGCACCTTGAAGTTTGAACTGTATGAACCGTGTCTCACTGAGTGTGGCTGTTACTAAATAAGCAAAAACAATTAATGAATTAACTGATGAACAAATAGACAAACTCCAAGTTGAATTCCAGGGTCAGAGTGACTGTCAGCAAGCTGTGTAATTTTTAGAGTAGCCTTTACAAGCTTCTGTGGTTAGCAGGGCAAGAGTGATCTCTTCCCCTGGAGTTGGGTAAAAGATCACTGGGGGCACAAAGACTAGTGAGCAAATGCATTTCATCTCCCCATTTTGCTGCCATCCCAGGGGGCCTGGTACCAACTGGACATGAAAGATTGGGACAGGAGAGAGCCTAAGGGCCAAGGACCTTCTCCCAGGAGGTGTAACAATACCAGCTCTCAACCATCCAGGCAGTAGATTGAGTGCTTTCCATATGCATTGACCATGGTATCAGTCAAAACCAGAAGGACAAGAACTGAATTATATAGGTTCTTGTCTTCTATCTGAACTGAGCTTTTATTTTATTTTAGTTTGCTGAATGGGAGAAACCTAACCTCAGTACATTTGGGCCCCACCTTGCTCCGGGGGTTATATCTTGAAGTTCCAGGGTATGGAGGCATCACGGGACAGAGAGAGGTGTGGGTGTCTGCTACCATGTATGACAGCATCCATCCATGCTGCTGGCTGCCGGGACATCCTGGTTCCCACCCAGTGGTCCCATAGAGGTCATTGTGATGGGACTACCTTATGGAGGTAACCTATAGGCAGCAATCTCAGAAATTTCTAGCACATGTAGTTGTTCAACAAAGTTCAGCTATTATTATGTGCCATTATATTGTCTTTTAACCCAATGAAACGTAGTACCATTTAAAGTCCCTAAAACCTTAGAATAACAAGATGCAAGAATTGAAAGACCCTTTGAAATAATCCAATCTACTTCCTTATTCTACAAGTGGAAAAGCTGAGACCCAGAAAGGGAAAGAAAATACCCAGGAACACACAGTATGGCAACTGGGTAGATGGTGCCATTTAAAGATTTATTTATTTATTTATTTGAGAGAGAGAGAGAGAGAGAGAGAATGAGAGGGGAGAAGGTCAGAGGGAGAAGCAGACTTCCCGCAGAGCTGGGAGCCGAGAGCCCAGAGCCTGACATGGGACTCAATCCCGGGACTCCAGGACCATGACCTGAGCCGAAGGCGGTTGCCCAACCAACTGAGCCACCCAGGCGCCCAAATGGTGCCATTTAAAAGAAGAAGGACTGATTTGGGCAAAAAGTAAAGAGTAAATTTACCAAGTTGGAGTCATGGATGCCTGGAGGACATTCAGTGGTGAAGTCTAGCAGTGGTTGGACATTCAGGTTTCTGCTCAAGGGAGACATCTGGGCTAGAGCATGTGATCAACGAGTTGTTGGCATAATGGCGGCCAAAACCGCACAGGGCGGCTGAGATCAACCACAGAGACGTAGGGATGGGCAAGAAAGGAAAGCTGTACAGGGTCTGGAAACTCACCAATGTGCCTAGGAAGAGCAGAAATGCTGGGCATTGAGTAGCCCCCAGAAAGAGGAAATGGGGAACCAGCACAAAACCAGGAGAGGGAAGAGCTTCCAGAAGAAAACTCAGCTTTCCGCTACAGAAGGAATGAGCTTTAGAGAAGCCAGGTGGAGAAGGGAAGGAATGGAAGGAGGTTAAGTCAGGAAGTAGAGTTTTCTCAGGTCTTATAGGGGCTAAGGTAGTGTCTCTGTCCTTGGTCAGTCCAGGTGAGGCTTAATGACACCTAAGCTATCTGTTCAGAAGTATTATGGTGATTAATTTTATCGGCTACCTTCAGTGTTTGGAATTATAATCAGTTATTTGCTCCTACTTTTTAAAAAGAAAAAATAGAGTTTTATTGTAATTGTCTTTGTTTACTGCCACAGAATCAGAAATGACCCAGGTGACTGTTGACCATTGGCAAGGTCTTGGCTCTGCATCCATATATGTGATTGTTTTCTTGGAAGCTTGGACTCTATGAACTGGAAGGGCCTTGCAAGGCAAATCGTTTGGCTCCTTGTTCAGGCAGAAATCTCTCTCTGACATTCTAACAATGGGGGCCTCCAGAATCTGCTTGCACACTTCTGCTGGAGCTCATGGCATCCTCAGGCATCCTGTTTATGGTTTGGTAAACTGGTCTTCTTACTGACTTCTTCCTTACATTGACCCTTTTCTGAACATCCACCCGGATGGCCTAGATGTATCCCCTGGAGTCACATTGAACCAATCAATTCCCATTTGCAGTTTGGCCTTCCTTGTTTGAAAATGTCTCTCACTATTGTCCTTTATGGCTTCTCAGAGTTAAACATCTCTGCTCTGTCATCCTTGGTTCATCCCCTTGGCCCCCACAAACAAAAGGAATACCCTAAGGCTTGCCCTGCTTTTGCAGCCTCAGTCCTAAATCAATCCAGGCCACCCACTTGTACCTCTTGTTACTCTGCCAGCCTCTTCCTTCTGACTCTGTTCTCCTAGTTTTCCAATATGGGATTTTATTTGCTAATCATTAATTTGAGTTTTGGTTTCCTCACATACTAGCTGTGTGATCTGTGCAAATTTCCTGCATTTTCTAAACCCCATTTGGAGAATGAAGATAAAAATTGCACCAATCTCATAGGATTGTTGTAACAAGTAAATGAGATAATGCGTATAAACTGTTTAACATTTGGTAAACATTCAAACAAGTTAGCTGATTTACTTATTTTAATTCAATAAGCACTTATGCTTGCTTATTATGCACCAGGCACTGTTCTAAATATTTTGGAAACACTAACTCATTTACTTTTCATAACAACCCTGCAAAGTAGCAATATTATGCCCTTTCTATAGATGAGGAAACTGAGATGCAAAATACATTATTAGGTATTGTACTAATAATTTTGCTCATGCCATCAATTAGCTTTTGCTGCACTAGAAAAACAACCAGAAACTTTCAGTGGCTTCTGCTAGATTCAAAAATCCGAGTTGGGCTCCACTGGGTGATTCTGGTGGTCTCAGTTGGGTTTACTCATGTGTCCACACGTTAACTAGGAACTCTGTTGTAAGGTGGGATTGGCTGGGGAAACTTAGCTCTGTGCCACATGTCTCTCATCCTCCTTCTGGAACATCTCCTTCTGTTACCAGGAGAACATCCTTATGGTGGAAGCAGGAACACAAGAGGAAGCCAGCTCAATTCTGCCTGCAACCTCTGCAGATATCCTACACTAGGCAGACTTCTAAGGTGGTCCTCAGTGATTCATACCCATGTGAAATCCCCTCCCCCGGGTATGGGCAGGACTTATGACTTGCTTCCAACTGGTAGAATGCAGCAAAGATGGTGGGCTTTTGCAACTAGGTTACATGAGACTGTGGCTTCGGTCTTTCTATCAGATTCTCTCTAGTGTCTCCTTGGCTTACGCTCTTTGATAAAGTGGCCCATGTGGTGAGGAACTGAGGACAGCCCCGGGCAAACAGTCTGCGCATAACTGAGTCCTGCCAACAAACTACATGAGCTTGGAAGCCGAGCTTTGCCCAGTTGAGCCTTGAGATGACTAGGGGCCAGCAGACACCTTGATGGCAGTCCTGTGAGAGAGCCTAAATCAGAGGACCCAGCTAAGCTATGCTGAGATTTCTGACCTACGGACACCATGAGAAAAGAAATATATGATGTTTTAAGCTCCTAAGTTGGGGGAAATTTGTTACGCAGCATAAGATAAATAATGCGCATTCATATGGTCAAAGCAAGTCACATGGCCAGGCCTGGGGTGGGGAATTAAGCTCTGCCTATAGTGAAAGAATTGCAAAGTTATGAGATAAAGGGTGTGAAGTGTGTGGGTACAGGGAGGAGTGGAGAATTGGGGTCAGTGATGCAGTTCACCACAAGCATCTACCACCTGCCAAGAGGTGTGGACATAGGAGGTGCAGAGCTGAACAAGACCGAGGCCTTGTCCTTGGGGGGCTCATGAGCTAGTGGAAGAGCCAGAGAAGCCTTTTGGAGTCCGAGTGATGATTTGCTCAGTCGGCACTTGACACTGACTCTGTGTGGAGCTTCCTGAAAATGTCACCACCCTTACCTGAGAATTGACAAAGGGAATCTGAGAGCATCCCCGAGGCACCCTCTGGAGTGAAGAGAGCCCAGGTGGCTTGGAAATGCAGCTTTGGTGGCCCCAGCCATTGCCAACTCTGAGCAGAGACCTTTGGGCGATGAAAATCATCTGTCCGATAAAGAGGTCCGGGCAACCATGGAAACCAAAGCCTCATCCATCACCAGTGGCAATCAAGAGAACATGAGGTGGTCTGGCCCAGAAGGAGGCATGGAGGAAAGAGGCAGATGTTAAGAGGCTGGTATTAGCAGGGAGAAAATGCAAGAAACACAGTTTACCTAGCGTGTGTTGCACACTGTCACTAGCTAGTCACTATCTCATCTGGGCACTGCAATGGCACCATGAGGTTGACATCCTTATTGGAAAACTGAGCACCAGGGATTGTGAAGTCACTTACCCAAGGTAAGATTTGAACTCTTGGTCAACTCAAGCCAAGGTAATATTCCTCCCAGAGGGTGACCTTTTACCCAATCTTTCTCTTACCTCTTGGCCACACTGACTCTGAGTTTCGAGAATGCCAATCTGGTGCAACAGATGAGCAACGTTCAGACAGTTGGAGATCCTAACTGTCTCTGTTATGACGTCCTGAATGACCATGGCCAAAGTCACTCCCTTTGTCTAAGCCCGGTTTTTCCATCGGTGAAAGGATAGGTTTGGATTTTATTGGGGAAGTCAAATCAGTTTCGTCCTGCGTGCCAACTCCAGCTGGATGATGGTTGCAATCTCTCGTGTGATGTTGATGAGGTTTGGGCTCAGCAGGAAGGAGTTCCGTGCCTGGTCAGCGAGGTCTGAGGTGGGGACAGCCTGGGAGCTGGTGGTCTCCAAGTTCCTCGAAATTCTTCCAGGGAAGAAGTGTGACTCTCTTCTTCTACATTCCTCTTTTTTTCTTTATGAGTTTTTATCAGGCAAAGCCAATCAAGAGAGGTCCCATCTGCCTCCACAAAATATTAAACTGATCTATGGAAATCGCAGGCTGGCCGGATCTGCAGGGGGATGAGACCACACAAAGATCCATATGTTGCCGTTCTGATGGCACTGTTTTACCACCCAGAGTAAAACTCCATCTGTAGTGGGGTGATCGGTGAGAACACCGAGGGCGATACTTAACCCCGAAAACCATCAGGTAAAGGGCCATAAACAGCCCTGCTAGGGTTGTTCACTCCTGGATGGTGCCCAGGACACACGGCTCTGCCTGCAATTCGATTTGTGGCTAATGTGAACCGTTGGTTTCCCAGTTCAGGTTTAAGCTTTCCACCTAGAATATAAGAAGGAGGGGGGTGCACCTCTTCTGGTGCGGGGGGCCTGGGGGCAAAGACAGCTCTCCCATTTGTCACTGTATTCATTTGTTCTGGATCTTTGATGCCTTGGCTACAGTTGGAGAATTGTAGGCATTCTGCAACCAGTGGGGGTGAGACCCTGAAGGCCGCCCACTGCTCTAACCTGGCGACATGATGAGCCATCTCAGAGACCCTGTGAAACGGTCACTGAGTGCACGCTCTGACCAGCTCTGTCCCTATCTCCTCCGGTGACAGCGAACTGCAGCAACACCCTCCGCCTCCCAGTGCTGATCCCTTGCGCTGATAAGAAACAGCGGTGGGGGGTGGCGGTGGACCTCGCAAAGTCACCCGCCAGGTCTGGGCTTCCTGAAAGGGGAGAAAAGGCCCCCCCCAGAGCTTACCAGAGAAGCAGTCCCCTGAAAGGCACACTTTGATGGCTTAGGAGAGCTGATCGTATCAAGAAACACTTGCAGTGAATCAAAAACAACTTGCTCACTCTTGCCTCGTGGTGCAGGTTTGAGACATTAAACAATTTGTGTGCCTTAGATAGGAAATTATTGGGGTCACCTTCATGAATGGGCTTAGCCCCTTGGGGCTGAGGGGGAGCCTCTGCAGCCCTTGGGCGCCTCTCTGGGTGACCTCCCCAGCACAAGGCTGCCCCAGGCTGGAGCACGACAGGTTCCTGACCCACAGCCCTCCTCTCCTCCAGCAAACCTGGGTCCAGCTTTCCTTTTACTTTTCTGTTAAAAATATTCAACATTAATTTTCCAAACCTTATCTCGAAGGCAACCCGTGTTTATTATAGGATATCTAGGAAGTGTACGTAAGCCAAGAGGGGAAGGTAAAAATAGCCCATCGGCGCGTGACTCAGGGGACCGCTGTTCCCGTCTCAGTGACGGTAGCCGGGAAGGGGTTGAGCGGAGCAGAGGACGGGGCACAGAGTCCACGGATCCGCAGCGAGCTCTGGTTCTTTTACCGACTAGCCGTGTGAGCCTCAGTGTGCTCAGCAAACTGGTGGTGAGAACGAGTTTGGGTGTGAGGGCTTACAGAGATAGCTTATGCCCAGCGCTGCACGTGCGGGGCACATGCGAGGTGCTCGTGAATGATGGCTGTCGTTCCTAGTGTTAGGTCCTGGCACTGAGGCACTTTTTCTTGTTCGGGACAGCCTCTTGTGGGGCCAAGTTAACCCAGAAACGAAAAAGACTGCTCTTAGGAGCAGGGGCTTCCTCCTCCCCATCCCTGCCCCCACCCCCCTTCAATCAGGGTGAAGTTCAGGGACTCTAGGAGAGAAAGTAACATGTCTCGGTCTTGTCTTAAACAGGAAATATTGGGAGATGTACGTCTTGGTTTTATAGGGTCACAAAACCGGGTCACAGAACTCCTTCTTCAAAAATTTAGAGCAGAATGGAAGGCTCTCTGTTTAGGTCCTTGCCCCCCAGGGTCACATCTTCTTCCAGCAGGCCAAAAGAGCACGGCAAAGCTGTTTTCCAACACAGACCACCTCTGCTTTCCGGAAGCTGCAAAGTTGCCTCCATTGGCAACCGCCAATGATCTAACCATGAAGGTAGGGGTTCAGGCTGGAGAGGCAGGGGTTTACCATCCTGGTGGAGGTCATAAAAATCACGGGGAAGAAAGGCACGGAAGAAACAGGGAATTTCTTTAGCAATGGCCTGGAAGCAAAGAGAAGGCCCATGTGCAGACGTCTGCCTGGCCCACCCATGGCTCGCATCAAGTCTCCGGCAGCGGGTGGGAGGGGGAAGCACCCTCTCTCCCGCCTGCCTGGAGGCTCAGTCTGTTCCATAAGAGCCTCGAACCACCCTACTGTCAGCACGGATCAACACTTCCCGCCTTCTGGACGTTTCTGCGCACACGCGTGTGTGTTCAGATTCTTGCTGTATCTTTAACGGGGCTCATTCAGCGTTGTAACCTGCTTTCCCCCTTTCACTCTGTGGCCCAACACCGCCCCGCTGTCTTCGGGGTTGCTTTTCTTGCTGTTTCCCGGGGCTATGCTGCAGAAATCATCCTTTTCCTGCTGCCATCAGCTTGACCTCTTTCTTTCCGCCCTCTGAATCCTCCCATTCTGTTTGGTTTTTTTTCCCCCCTCCAAGGGTATTGTTGATTTTGAAACTCAGAATCCGGCCTTGCTCAGGGTGGCTGGGTCTGAATCAGGCCAGCACGCTCGTGTGCACCTGAGCTTCGGGAAGGGAGGCGTTCACAATGGGAACAGGCCTCTGCTTGCTGCCCGGCAGCCGGGTGGCCTGAGCCAAAGAAAGGACCTCAGAGGGAGCTGGAGCACCCTCATCTGGCGGCGATGTTTCTGGTGCCAAGATTTGGATGCTCAGCTTTTAGAAACCTACAGAAATGCCAAGGATCCAGTTTCTAGAGAAGGTGTGGGTTCACCACGTCTGGCCGGGCTCTGTTCCCCAGCTGTTGGAGATCTCTTTGGAGATGTCCAGCTGGCTCCCTGGAGGGGAGGGAGAGCAGGGCAGAGGAGGGGGCGGGAAGGTGGGAGGGAGGAGCAGAGAAGCGAGGGACTGCCAGATGGAGAGGTGAGGTTGGAGAGTGTGGGCACAGGAATGGCTCGCTCTTCCACGGCCCCCGCCCAGTTTAAGTTTCTTGGGCACGGGGATAGCGACATTCCTCGTGTACCCCAGTTCTTGCACGGAATAGGCGCTCTTAGGAAATGTTTGCTGAATGAGTAATTAGCGGATTAGGTAGCGCTGCTGGGTTCCTGTACAGGGCTACAGCAAAGTTCTATGGGATTTCTAGCCTGTGCTCCCCTTTTCTTCCCTCTGTTACCAAACTGAGCTCATGCAGGTTCCTGTCCTGCCATGGAGCCCAAGGTGATGGAAAGGGACCAGAGCAGGCTTTGGAACCAGGCCACCTGGGTTCGGACCCACCCTTTGTCATGCACTGTCCCTGAGCAGTGGGTTAACCAAATAGGGCTGATCCTTCTCAAAACCTAACCTGCCCAGAGATCAACTTGAGATCTAGTTAAAATGCTGCTTCTGGGTCAGTGGGGTCAGGGTGGGGCCTGGCATTCTGCATTCCTAACAATCTCCCTTGGGACGCAGCTGTGGCCGGTCCATGGGCCATCCTCTGAACAAATCCCCCCCAAATATGTTCTCTCTTCCGTTCCCTTTTGCTGCTCCAGTGGAGACTTCCTGAATGTTTCGGAATGAGGCCCCACGGAAGATCCTATTCCTGCTCAACCCCACTCCCCCAAAGGCTCCTTTCTTCTTCCGCGGACCACAGCGGTGCGTTCATTCTAGTTCTGATCGTGGGGGTCAAAGGAAGCGTAGGACCCCAAGGGGATGTTTCAGGAGCTCCAGAAACCTGCCTCAGAGTAGAAAAGTAATTTAAATTTTCAGAAAACAACAAGGGTGCTAGCTGGTATTGTTCTCCTCTGCTCTCTGGGTTACCCGTATTTTCACGCATTTAATTTTCAGATCAACCTCAGGAAATAGATGCTGTCATTATCCCCAGTTTTCAGATGAAGGCACTGAGGTCGAAGGACATGCGGAGGACACACAGCGGGTCCCAGAGGACGTGCTTCTAACCTCTGTGGAAAACAATACACATATTCAAAGGTAGCATTTTCTGAACCTAACACGTCGTAGACCCCACAAGGTGCCAAAGCGCTCGGCTTCCAGGGGCTTTGGTCTCCTTGGGCTCTTACCCCCACCCCCGCTCTTGGAAAGAGCCTTCCTTCCTGTTCTAGCCAGAAAATAGAAGCACTCGGGGGGGAAAAAAAAAAACAACCAACTTTCACACGTTTCCAGCATCCACCACCAACCTGCTCCTGGAGTTCCTTTCCTCTGGCAAAACACCCGGACCGACTATAAATGGGTCTTTTGTTAGGGAGACGGTAGCTGAAAAAGTCTCTTCAAGAATTGCTCCTGCCCAAGTCAGCTCATCCAAAAGCATATGGGCGTATATGCTGCTCCAGCACTCAGGAATTGAGAAAAGAAAAATGGATTTTAGGGTCAACTGAAGTCCCAGGTGAGGCTCAGGTGTGTCTCAGGTACCTGCTTTCTTCGCGGCGTCAGGGTCGGGAGTGCCGCGCCCAGCGTGGTATGTTGGGATCACGCTGTGTTATTGCCATTTGCTGCCTCGTGACTGACTGCGAGATGTCACAGGGCTGATGGCAGATAGTGTCAGTGGGAACACTGAAGCTTAATGTTTGGCTTCGCATAAGAGAGAGAGAGAAAGAGAGAGAGAGAAATTAGGGTGGTCTGAAGGTGAATCCAACAGAAATGGGCTGGATGAGATTTCACCGATGATATTGTTTAATATCTCCTAATCCTCCGAGATACATTTCACAGGTGTTTTCTGACAAACAGGATTTCAACTGGCTGAGAACCCGCTTTGCTGGCTGCCTCAACTAGTATTGATAATAATAGAAGCTAACATTTACCGAGAGCTTGCAATGTGCCAGGCACTCCTCTAAAGGCTGTATGTGTGTGAGCTCGCAGAACTTTTACCTGAGCCTCTGGCGAAGGAATGGAAACACGGAGAGGTTGGCTAACTCGCTCAAGGTCACACGACTGGTAAATGGTGAGTCAAAGATGTGGAGCCAGGTGTCTTGTCTCCGGAGTCCGTAGCCTTGGTGCCTGTCCTTCTCACATTTATTTGGCAGAACCACCGACGTGGTCACAACCAACCCGGCGACCTCCGTGCCCGCCCCCAAGCAGCCAAGTGTGTCTGCAGAGAAGCAAGTGGCCTCCCTTTGGATTCCTGAGCACGGATCTCCCAGCGGTCCTCATGCTGCCTGGCAACCTCGATCCATTTCCTCGTCCATCCGCTCTCCCTCTCCCTTAGGTGACTTTTCTGCACCCTCCCTCCCTCTCACCTGAGCACTTACTCCCCGCTTACGCAGAGAAGATAAAGGCAGCTGGAGGAGAGCTGCCGCAGGTTTCCAGCAGCCGTGGCTGGTGCCTCCTTGCCTTCCCCCCGTTACTACGGAAGCACAGCCCCTCCCGAGAATGACCCTCTCCCTCTGCACTCCAAGGACTTGGCTTCAGCAACTGTCCCTTTCTCGCCTGCCTCATGGCATGTTCCTTCTCTCCTGGGTCACTGACAGTAGGGTGCAAACACGCTGATGGTGGTGTTAATACCCCCACCAACCCACCATCAACCAACCAACCCCATTCCACCTGCCCCTCATCTGCCTTTTCTTTTCTCTGTCCTCCTTCATAATAAAAACTCTGGCAGGATTGCTCTTTACTGCTGTCCTGTCCCCTTTGCGTCGTTTCCCTCTCGTAATGAGCTGGTCGGGCTCCAGCTTCCACCACTCCCTCGAAACTGCATTTACCTGGGTCACCCATGGCCCATGACTTTCGCTTGGCTAAGGTCAAGTCTGTCTGGTCTCAGGCTACCTTGTATTTGTCCTGTTAGATTTGACTCAGCTGAACACGAATGTTCTCTCCTCCTTAAAGCGGTTTCCTCACTGGGCCTCCAAGACAGCCCCCCGATCTCCGCTCGGCATCCCCCCAACTGCTGGTCCACAATCTACTAGTTGGCTGCTTCTCCATCTCTGAACTCTCAGTGCTGGGAGCGCCAGGCTCAGCCCTTGGACCTCTTCCCTGTCCTCACCCACTGCGTCAGGGATCCCGTGCTGTCTTCCTCATACTTTAAGCACCACGATTCCCCAGGAATGGTTCCAGGTTGGACCACTTCCCTGACCTCCAGACTCATCTGTCCAGCTTCTCTGAGACTTCTCCCAGGCACCTTGAAGTTGACGCATCCCAGAGTGAAGTCCCCATTCGCAGCCACCCCAAACCTTCTCTTTCCTTAGTCTTTTCATCCTGGGCGGGTGAGCTGTAGCTTCACCCTACCAGCTGTTTAGCCAGATACTTTGAGGTCACCCCAACTCCTCTCTTTCCTTCACAGGCTACATCCAATCGGTCAGGGTCTCTTGTCAGGTCTATCTTCAAAGCACATCCAGAATCCCATCATTGTCCCAATGATGTCATCATTTGTCTTCATGACATTGTCCCAATGTCATCATTTCTACCACCACCCAGTCTGAGCCACCAAGCTTTCCTGCTGGATTATTGCAAACACCCCTCTTCTCCCTGCTTCCACACTTACTCCCTACATGCTACTCTCAACCCAGCATCCCCAGTGATGCTCTAAAAACATGACAGATACCGTGCCTCCCCTGCTCAAAAATCTCCAGTGGCTTCCTCATGGAAGCCCAAGTCATCGTAATGGCCTCCCAGACCCTGCACGATCTGCCTGGCCCCGTTGCCTCCCCTCCTTCCCTCTGACCCTGTTTCCTGCTGCTCTCACCCTGCTCAGGCCCTCCAGCTGCTCCGCTGCCGTGTGCTTCCTGGGCTGGCCCAGTACCAGGGCCACGGCACTGGCTGGATGCCCTTCCCCAGCCTCGGGGCTGTTCCCCTTCCCTCCGGACTTCTGCTCAGACCTTCCAAGTGAGGCAACCTTGACCTACTTCAAACAAAACCACTTTCCACCCTCGCGTCCCCAGCCCCTTCTCTGCTTTATTCCCATATCCCCATGTCACAACCACACTATGGATTTCACGTATTTATTTTATTCATTGTCCATCCATCTCTCACATGCTAAAGTTTTTAATTTCACATCCTCCATGTTTAGAGCAATGGCTAGCACATTGTAGGCACTCGCCAGGCATTTTCGGATGAATGGAGGAATGAGAACCTCTAAGTCGTGGATAGGATCTGGAATAGGACATTTTGTATATTTCAGGTAAGTCTTTCTGGCCTCCTTTTAAGTCTCTATAGCACTTGGAAGACTATCCAGAGGTCATAAAACCATCTTTCTCTTTCTTCTTTTTTAAACCTGTCAGCAGTTGCAGCTACTCATCTGTGTAAATAGGCTTTTCAAGATACTGCACAACCAAAGCTAATGAAAATTATCAAGCTGTTTTGATAAACACAAAAAAGGGAAGTCAGGGGTTATGGATGACAACTGTAGCTTTATATCAACCTGAGCGTCCCGTTTATTTAATCAAAATTGCCTGGTTCTTACTGATTGACTTTATAATAAGTAAAGGTTATAATCTGTATTCATAAAATCAATGCACACAAATAAAGCATTGCTTTTTAAAAATCAGCTTTGTGTATTACATTACAGGCAAGATTTTTAAAAAATAGCTAAAAGTAAGTGTGAAAACCATTGACTCGTAACATGACCTTTCAAAGATCTTTCCGTTTCCATATGGTCTGAAACTGACCTGGTCATTGCAGAGCTAGGCTGGGAGCAGGAGGAAGGTATCTGCATTTCCCCTAGGCAGTGACAGATTTTGCAACGTTGGTCCCATATGAGGTCTCTAGAACTCTCCTTAGCCCAGACCACACCCTCCTGCCTGAGCTTTGAGAACTGATTTTCATTTGCATAATTTAGCTCTGTGGACATTTACTTTCTACACCCCTAGAAAGCCCCGGAACTGGAGCATATCAAAGCTAGAAGGACTTTGTGGTTCAGGTGGCTTCCCAGAGAGAAGAAGCAACTTACCCAGCATCATACAAAATTCGGAGGTTAAGCGGGGTCTGGAACTCAGGTCATTTTTACTCCATCCCGGAGTTCTTTCCCATGTCCTCTCACATCTTTTTCTCTAGTTGGGAGTCTGACTCATGCCTGACTTTTGTTATGAAGCTGTGTCGTGTAATGGGTGGGGGCACAGACTTGAGAGCCCGTGTGCCTGAGTTTATATTCTGGGTCTACTGCTTACTTAAAGGACATTGGACTAGTTAATCTTTCTGCGCCTCAGTTTTTCATCTGTAAAATGAGGAGAAAGAGGATGATGATGGTAAGTTATCAACCCACCATTTAGGATTGTTATAGGTTTAAAAGAGTTAATAGGGGCTCCTGGGTGGCTCAGTCATTAAGCGTCTGCCGTCAACTCAGGTCATGATCCCATAGTCCTGGGATCAAGCCCCGCATCAGGCTCCCTGCTCAGGGGGAAGCCTGCTTCCCCCTCTCTCATTTCCCCTGCTTGTGTTCCTTCTCTCACTGTGTCTCTCTCTGTCAAATAAGTAAGTAAGTAAGTAAGTAAGTAAGTAAGTAAGTAAGTAAATAAATGAATAAAATCTTTTTAAAAAGTTAATAAAAGTCGGGGTATCTTTTTTATACTGTGGGTATCTTATAAGTGTTCTCACTTATTGTTATTATCAAAGGGGTTGGCCCTTGGAAAGCAGAGTGACAAGGCACATTTGAAGATATATCAGTCATTCTCACTTTAGTATGAATGTGTACTGAATGATGCTATTTCTGGTCTCAAAGTCCTTCCATGGCTCGTTGGTGCCTAAAGAAATAACCCTATACTCCTTTATGTGAAGTGCAAGATTTTTCACATCCTAGACTCTGCTTGCTTTTCCAGCTTTATTTCTTGCCACCCTTCCCTGACTTTCAAACTTATCAAATTGTTTTTCCTTCTTTACATACCCAAATCTTCCATGCCTCTTTAACTCTGTTTTTTACCATTTACTTGAAATGCCCTTCCTGCACATCTACCAGGCTTTCTTCTACTCTTTTCTCTAAATGTAGTTTAGGTGTACCTCCTCCTTCAAAAAAGCTTCCTTGCCTCCCTATCCTTTTCATACCACCCTCCTCCATGTCTTGAGTGTTCTTCTATAAAACAATCATTTTGATTGCTGGCATTTATCGAGCATCTACTACATGTACCAGGCCTTGGCCTAAACATTTAACATGAATATATTTGAGCCTCACAACAGTCTTGAAGACAGATACAATTATGTCGATTTCACAGTAGAGGAAGTGTAGGCAGAGAGGGAGAAAGTACCTTTCCCAAGATCACATGGCCAGATGAGGCTTCTCCAGGGATTATCTCAACTGGGGTTGGCTACTGAGTAGGGACCCAGGGGGAGTTGGTTGCCCTGACTCGGGTTCAATCCAGCCTCTCCGTTTAGCGAGCCCACTGGGGTGCCTATGAGCCCACACGCTCTTCCAAAGAGTGTAAATACCTCTCCGTGTAATCTGCATTTTCATCTACTTTTGATCAAGTCCTTGAAATCAGTCTCAGCTGTCCCTGATGTAGGATCTTTCATTTTTGTCTTGAAAGTGTGGCAGACAACTTCTGAGCTGTTGATATGTCAGAAAGGAGTTTATTATCACTAGCAGACCTGATGTTGGGAGCTGGGTAAAAGATGTAGTAAATAATATGACGCTGGCTGGCACTCATTCCGACCTGTGAGGACCAGGCATGTCTGAGAGGGAAAAGCACAGGGCCCTGGGAGAGTCTCCTAGGGAAACGTGGCTTTATCTGAAGCTGCGCCTCCATGTTCCAGGCATGGGACCACAAGGACATGTAATACAGTGTATTGGAACAAGCTCTGGATGAAAAGTCGAAACAACCGAGTTTGGGTCTTTCTGTATGGCCTTGGCAAAATCCCTGTTGTTCTCTTGGTTTCCCTCAGAGAAGAGAATGGAACAATCTTAGCTTTGTATAAGCCACCTAATTCAATTGCTGTTTTGAGGCTTGAGTATCTTTTCATCCTCCCTCCCTCCCTCCGTTCCCTCCCTTCCCTCCTTCCTTCCTTTCTCTGTATAAATGCACATGCAGATATGTGTGTCTACATATGTATGTGTGTGTATATATCTATATGTATATAGATGGACACATATCTACATATGGATATACCATATATGGTATATCATATACCCATGTGCATACACACATGTGGTGTCCTTGATTGTCCCTCCTGCACTCATCGCTGAGCTGGGAGTGCGGAAGTGGGGCAGCCATAGCACTGTCACATCTCAAGCATTAGCAGAAGGCGCAAGACTGAAAGGCCCTGGGGTAAGACAGAGGCCAGGGTGGCAGTGATGGGTCCTACATCTGTGGGGTGAGCTAAAGGAATGAGGACAGAGGACATCCACACCTGGATAGAGGGTGTGGGAGCGGGTGGACTGCATGAGGAGAGAGGAATGGAGAATGCGTGAGAACCGAGTCGCAGCAAGCTCAGAGCAGAACAGAGACCCAGGAGTTCCTGGAGCCGGTATCCAAAGTCCCCCTTACCCCCCACCCCCGTGAACCCAGCACTGTCTTCACCTGCTTGGGGGTCTCCTTCAGGGGGCGCTGTTCTGCTTTCTGTAGCTAGGCTCATTTGTAGATGGAATTGCCTAATATCTGGTGTATTGGTCAGTTTTTGCTGCATAACAAACAAATGATTGTTTACTATTTTTCATGAGTCTTCAGGTTGACAGGGAGGTCCTGCCACTCCCAGTCAGGCTGGGCTGACGATGTGAACTTGCTGACGTGCCTGTGGTCGGCGGGCAGGTCGGCGGGGGCAGTCTGCTCTATGTGGCTGTGGTTGGGATGCCTCAAGGCAGGGTCTGAGTGAGTCAGGGGGTCGGGGGTGGGAGATGGGGTGCGGGGGGAGGGTAGAAAGGCACAGGTCGGTCCGCAAGCCTCTGCTTGTGTCAAGTCCCCTACCTTCCCATTGGTGGCAACTGAGTCCAGGGTCCAAGCAGGAACAAACGGCAAAGGCTGTGGATGCAGGGAGGCCATTAATTGGGGACATTAATGGAATTGATCTATTCCCTGTGTGGTCACTTAAGTGAACTTCTGAAGAAAGCACACAAAATTAATCACTGAAATAAACCTTTCTGGAGCTCCTACCGCGTATGGACCTTTTTCTAGTATTCTACATGCTGGGAGATTTGGAGGTGAATGAAAACAAATGTGTATCATCCCAACTTCACGTCCAAGGTGAAGTCCCTAAAGGCCTCTCATTCCAGGCCTCTCATTTTCTGAGGCGCAAAGTGCAGCCAGGAGGGAGGGAGTGGGAGCCAGGCAGCGGAGCGGTGGGTCTGACAGGGGCGGGCTTGGTGGAGGGGCTGGCCGCTTTCCACCTCAACGGTTCTGGGGTCCTGGGCCCTCCATCTGCATTGTGAAAAGACCGTTGCACATGTGACCCTGGCCACTCGCCTCCCCCAGCCCCACAATCCCCTCCAGGCTTCCTTAACATGTGACTCTGCAACGGAATCCCAGGCCGCTGCCATATTGCCAGAAGGTTGTAGAAGCATGAATCCCCAAAGTTGAGGAGGGAAGGGCCTGGAGAGGAAATCTATATTCGAAAAATCGTTAATTTCACTTAAAAATCACGTCTGTGCTATTGACTATGTCTGCAGCTTGGAATTTAGTTTACGGTTCCACTTCATGGTTCGGAGGCTTGGCTGTGAGGAGAGGATCTGGGGAGAGAGGGGCTGATTCATTAATTTTTGGTGCAGACACATAGAGGCTTGTTCAGAACAGGGTGGTTTTGGGGGATGGCACTAATAGTCACGGAGGCCTACGAGGCCCCAGTAGGCATTCTGGCCCCCAGTTTATAGGTAAGGGACCAGGCTACAAGGGCTTGACTGGCTCAAGCCCTCAGAGCTGCAGGGTGTGGCACCTCTGCGGGGGTGGACCACCAGCCCCCTCTTCTTTCCCTTGACCCCACTGACCACCCCCCACTTGGAAGACCCGTTTTTGCCCAGGGGCTTGTAGGGACCACCGTCCAGCCCCATCCTCTGTCTACTTTTCCCTCCCTGGCAGTGCAAGGACTTTATTTTCTGAAAGCACAAACTGTTCCCGACATAAAATCATCCCTGAGAAGATATACTTTCCTGGGTGACTTATCGTTCTTTGTGTTTTTAGTGCTTTAAGATTTTTATGTTTCCAATAACCCAAAGAAAGATGATGGATATATAATAACACTGAGCAATAACAGACTGTATTTACAAACACATATATATGCTCCATCAAATGTACATATTTTTATACCTCTCACCCATCTTTCTGGGGCAGCTGCATTTTTTGAATTACACGGTGTAAGCAATGAGCCCATCATCCTGTTCACACATCCATAAATTACCCAGAGGGAGCGGGGCATCCTGGAAGCATCCCTGCTTTAAATCACCTGCAAATATATTCTCCCCTCTTTTTTCCAGGATGGCTCACCTGGGAATGGGGTGGTGGCATTCTAGAGTGGGGGGAAGAGGGCTTCACTGGGAAATGAGAGTCCCTCTTCTCTTTCTGACTCTGATATCTACTTGCTGTGTGGCCCTGGGACAGTTGCTTCTCTACTCTGGGCCTCAGTTCTTCCATCTGTGGAATGGGAAACTGAAACTGGAATGGGGGAAGCCCTTGGACTTGGATTATTCAATAATAACAGCAAGGAGGCTAGAAGAAGACCAGGTCTCTTCCATGTCCCCATGGTGTGGGGGAGCTCTATGGATCGCTGCTCTTGCTGGCGAATTGTTTCCATGCCTCCTCCAATTCTTTCACTTACTTCAGTGGTGTCTGAAGACCCCTTTGTCCAAGCACAGCCTTTAGGAAAAATCACGAATCCGCGGTCCGGAAGGGTGACACTGCCTCATTCATCGTTCCCTGTATTGCATGACTTTGTTTTGAGAGTTAATTTTAACTTCCTAATAGGCTGTAGAGGAAACAGGACACGGAGGGGTGCGTTTTGAAGGTTGCTGAGGGCCAAGGTCAGAACTGGGGCACAGCAGAGACTACATGGCATTAGCTGGTGAAGGGGGGACATGCCTTCAGGGCGGAGCATGGATAACCCCCGGTGGGGATCCTGTGTAAGCAGAACCGCCTGCTGTGGTCACAGCTGAATTCAGCCTCAGCATCCAGGCTTTTCCAAGCTCATCTTTAATTTACCCGCCTGAAGTTTTTCGGGTCACCATGCATTATGCATGAGACCCTTGTGAATGCAGCATTTGAGGCTCTGGGTGAAGAGATGCCAGAACCAATGAAAACCGAAATCTGATTCCTGAAGAATTCAGAGGCTCAGCCAGGTGACTCTCCAACAGGAGTCACTGCTGGACCTGTGCTTGGGGGAACGCCGCTCCTGCTTTGTCCTGGGCAGCATCGACAGGAATGGGCTGGGGGAGGGGGTCGTCTTCCAGTCTTAGCGATTCACGTCTAACGCTCAAAGCCAACTTGGGGATGGGGAGAGGGGTATTTAGTGTCCCTCTTTTATAGAAGAGGGACCACAGGCTCAGAGAAAGCAGGTTATTTTCTCAAGCCAGTTTATGGCAAGATAGTTTATTTTGGAAAACGATCCCAGGGCATAGGAGAAGGGGGGACCTGGAACTGTAAATAGGGAAACCCTACCGAAGGATGGGCAATTGACCTTCTTAGCACCTTGGGCAAGCACGGTGCTGTTCTGTTGGGGGTCTCCTGAGACATCATGCCTCCGAATTGTCTGCTCGAGGTACTGAAGGGGGGATGTTCACATTCTAGCTTCTGCCCCCTTTGTGCCGAGGATGCCTCGATCATCCAAAGGATGGCACAGAGATGCCGGGCCAGAGGAAGTTGTCCTCCTTAGGCTTCCAAGTTTATGCACTGAGGAGATTAATCGTATCTGTCAGCTTGACTGGGTCACAGATCCCAGAGGTCCGGCTATGTTCCTTCTGGGTGTGTCTGGGAGGGTGTTTCCAGAAGAGGATGGCATTTGAATCAGTGAACTGAGCTGAACAGACGACCCTCTGCCAAGCAAATGTGCATCACCCCGTCTGCTGGGGGCCTGGGTACAAAACAATGTGGAGGCGAGGACAATCCTCTCTCTCTCTGCCTGTTTATTTAAAAAAAATTTTTTTTAATGTATTGGGTTTTTTTTTAGATTTTATTTATTTATTTAACAGAGAGAGAGATCACAAGTAGGCAGAGAGGCAGGCAGAGAGAGAGGGGGAAGCAGGCTCCCCACTGAGCGGAGAGCCCGATGCGGGGCTCGATCCGAGGACCCTGAGATCATGACCTGAGCCGAAGGCAGAGGCTTTAACCCACTGAGCCACCCAGGCGCCCCATCTCTCTGCCTGTTTAGGCTGACCATTGGTCTGCTCTTGGGCTGGGGCTGATATCATTGATGCTCCTGGTCCTTCAGGCTCAGACTGGAAGCTACACTGCTAGCTTGCCTGGGTCTGGAGCTTGCAGATGACCGTGGAACTTCTCAGCCTCCACAGTTGCATGAGCCAATTCCTTATCTTCAATCAATCCATTATCTATCTATCATCGATCTCATCTCCCATCGGTTCTGTTTCTTTGGAAACACTCACTAATGTATGCAAGCACCAGAAAGATTAAATGGGCTTCCAAAGACATCCCGGGGGTACAGAGAAAGCCCAGAGGAGAAAGTAAGAGATAGCATAGCTGAGATAAAGTTCTGTCAGGTGATACCTACCTGTAGCCAGTTGTCATGGCAACAACTGAAGCAATAAATGAATGAATGGATGAATGAATGAATGGATGAATGAATGAATGAATGAATCAATCAATCAATCAAGTGCCCTATGAGGAAGTAAGGCAGGTTGTACAAAATGTCTGTCCCAGTCCATCTCTTGCACTACTGCGCTAACTCCAAGCCCAGTCTATCCCAGGGTCCACGAGGTAGTAGTTGGGCTGAAATCTCTGCAAAAACACTCAATATAGATGAAACGCTCAAATTACAGTTCCCATGGCTGCTGCGGGTCCCCAGGGGAATTGTTCATCACCTCTCACCCCCAGTCTTCTAGTTTTCCTTTACTCTTGGCAAGTATTGCAGCATATGTAGGTTGCTTGCCTGGCGAGGAAACCCAAACCTTATTCCTGAAAAGTCTGAGCTCCTAGCTATTTTCATCTTGGGACCTGTTGCAATGTCCTTTGCAGCTACCCTGTGTCAGGAAAGCACAGAGAGATGGATGCCTCAGGGCTTTGGACAGGCTTCTTTCCGCCGCATTAGTAGGAGTATCAGGGTGAATTACCCATGCCAACAGTGGGGTTTTGTTTTTCTTTTTCAGAGTGGATTTTCCTCGTCTATCCCATGGGAACCAGGATGCAGGATGGGAGGCACAAATATCATGAGCGCATCACAAAACGAGGATGAGAAAGATCAACGCTACTTTCCGCCCTGATTCATTGGACCTACATATTTTAGCTATCGGTGAGCCAGCACCACGTAAGTCATCCTGGAGGGTGGTGTCCCAGCTCTGCAGGCCATTGTCCCAGACATGGCTCCTCAACAGAGCCTTTAATAGACCATTTAAGTTCTCAGGTATCTTCAGCTCATGCACACACTGTCAGCTCTTTCCTGGGTGTAAGGCGAAGCTATGTGGGATCCACATTCTTTCAATCTATGATTGGTGATGCTGGCAGAGGTGAAGCAGACAAAGACAATAAATCCATAGCTAGAGTGGGTATCAATACTCCTATGGACGATTGGTGCCCTGTCTTCAATAAAAGGAGTCTGATGTAATTAATCTGCCACCAAGTGGCTAGCTGGTATCCTCATGGTGGCATTTTGAGGGCTCATTTTCAGTCTCTGCTGCAGTCATCAGTAGTAGTAGCTGTGTAAGCCTTAGTGAGAAGGAGCCTGTGTTGTTGGCCTATGGACCATTTCCATCCCTGCCATGTGGCTGCTCTGTGCATAGACCCACTGCATGGCACTCAGGTGGCCAAAGAAGGAGGCTGGCTGACATCCGTTGGTTGAGTTAGCCTGCCTATTGAGTTGTCACATGCTTCCTCTGCTTCGGGGATCTTCTGTGTGTAACAGTGTGAGACACAAAGAACCGCATGTTTTGTTTCCATATCCACAGATTCATTCCCATGCTTCTTTCCCCTTCCCCCAAACTCCCTCGTTTCTAATCTCTGATCATGTTCTTTCCAGGTCCCTGATGGACCATTGTCACTGTTCAGGAATCTACTTATAGTGTCGTACCTCAGCACATTTATGCGTCCATCTGAGGTGAACTACCAAGTACGCTCGAAATCCCACCTACTGGGAGGAATCCTCTCCCCTCTGCCCTTTAGGGTCACCCTGGGTAGGGCTGCAGTGCCGTAGTTATTTTTTGTGAGTCACACTAACATTTCTGCAGACCGAGCCTGACTTGAGTTGGTCATAAGAAATCCTCAGCAGGCCACAGGTGTAAGTGGAGGGAGAGCTGGTGCAGGAGATGAGAGGTGTTGTCTGGCTCCCACCATGCACCCGCAGTTGCCACGGCAACGACTGGAGGGAGATGTGTCAAGAGAACATGAGATGAGGCATTGAAAATGCCCAACGTCATCATTGGGTTTCCACTGTACTCACCCGGGGTCCAGTCTAGGACAGCTAGTAATTGTGGGTGGGGAGAAGGACAGACTAGAACTTTTATCCAGAGCCCACTGGATTCCTGGGCTTTTTACATATGTGCTAATATTTAATCCTCCCAACATTGCTATCAGGTATGTAGCATTATTTTCATTTTACAGATTGGGAAACTGAGGTTCAGAGGGGGAAAGTCTGAACTTGACTCATCAAGGACACCCTGTGAGTTCATGTTGGAGACAGTTTTAGTCCTGTACTAGGTTCATTCTGAAGACTCTGCTCTGTTGGCAGAATGAGCTTTGCTGCCTGGGGCATGGTACCTTATATTTTTTCAATTATATGTTTCTGACCACAAGTCCTCCCCAGGTTGGGGAGGACTTCGCTCTAGGTGTTTTATATCTTTGGTTCCTGGGTTTAACACCCGTGATGAATAAACTCATGTGGCACTCATGCCTTTGTGGCTCCCTTGTCCCAAGGCATCTGATTTACCAATAGTATCTTCAGTCCTCAGTGAATAGTTCTCTGAGAATCACTAGCATCCCCTAGGCTCTGAATCTTTCAGCAAGTAGCAAAACTCACAACTTCAGGGTTTAGTGCTCAGAGGGAAGACTTCCAAGGGGTGACATGGTCAAGGTCTTATTATTGGACACCTACCATGTGTCCAGTGCTGTTCTAAGAACCTCACATACATCAGCTCATTGAATCATCCTATGATGAAGATGCAATTTTCATGCCCAATTTTTCACTTGAAAAGAACAAACGAAAACCCCCAAAACCAAGTACAGAGATGTTGGGTGTCTTACTTGAAGTCGTGTATGTAGAAGGGGGACAGGAAGTCCCAAACCAGAGCCTGTACCATGACAGTGATGTGTATCACCTTACTTAGACTGCAGTTTGGAGAAGGATGGTAGGGTGCCAAGTTGGAGGCAGGGAGACCCATCAGTGCTGATTTTGAAGAGCCAGATGGTGGCCTGTACAGAGCTGGAGGAGTCTAGAATGGGGAGATCTAGAATATTAGGAGAGTTAGTGAGATAACAGGCTCTATAGGACCTGATGTCACAGCAACTTTGTGGATGCCTTGCCCACCACCATGGAGCGACCACTTTCTGGTTTCCTTCCAACTGCAGATTCTCTATCTCTTTGCCTGAGGGCTTTCACTGAGGCTGGGGAACTGCCTGTAGGTAAGACAGGATGTAAATGCCAGGGAATTAACAGTAGCCCTCCACCCCCAGGAGTGCCCTCCACCAACAAATGACGTTGTGACTCGGAGGCTTGTTTCTACACCATTTCCTCAAGTTCCCACATGGAATTGAGCTTCAACTGCCCACAGCACAGATGGCTTGAGAAATGCATTCTTGCTTGATTTCCTTTTCATCTTACCTCCCATCCCCAATCCTTCACCTCGGGCTTCCTGCACATCCCAAATAACTACTTGTGTTTAAATCCTTGCCTCAGGGTTTGCTTCTGGGGGAACCCAAACTAGGACAGAGGCAGATGGCTTTGGGAGTGAAAGATCAGTAAGAGTCCAAGATACTCCAGTAAGACTGAGTATCTGGCTTGTGTGCTGCTCTGTGAAACCGGAAACTCTGGACTAGGAGTGCATTTGGGAGGGAAAGTGGGGGACAATGAGCTATATGTAGGACCTGGGGGATCTGAGCTGCCCATGGGACCTCTTGGAAGAGCCACTTCATGGGCAGTTGGCTCTGTGGGTCTGGAGCTCAGGATAAAGTTGAGGCTGGAGAGGACCCATGTTAGACTCCTTAGGACACTTCATGACTCACCTCGAGGTGTGGGCGTGGCTGTCCTTGCACCATCTCCTGAATTATGTCTGATCTTCTCCCCAACTCCTACCCGAATGGAAGGACAGAACATGGGGGTGTTTAGGTGGGTGGGAGCAAAGAAAGTGCTCATTAGAGGGAAGAGCAGTGCATTTACGTTGAGGGAATATTGAAGTTCTGTCAGAGGCTGCAAGCAAATCGCTGATACATTTCAAAAAAACATTTGGAAGATTTTTCCTGCCCTGGAGGGAGTGTTTTTTAATAAGTGATGTGGTCAGGTTGTTGGTGTAATTTTTCTCAACTGGTGCCATAGACATTCTGGGTTTGTTGGAGAAATCATTTGGGCTTCATAAAGGCCAACGTGGAGAGATTGCCCCTTATACTCTCAGAGCTGAACGGGACTTTGAGGAGATCTGGCCTAACATCCCATCTCGTAGATGCTGGGGTGTCTCAGGGTACATCAGGAGCTCATTTCTTCACAAGGGACACCATTTTCATGGTTCAACGGCTTTCACTGTTAGATAGTTCTTTCATTAAGGTGAAATGTGCCTCTCCATCACTTCTACTTATGGGTTCTAACTTCTCTCTCACCCTAGTTCCCCACTGACTTCCTCTCCTCCCTGCATATAGGGAGCATTGTAAAGAGCTAGAGGTGGTGGCTTTCCAGGTTCACTTAGGTCTTCCCTTGTTTGGACTGAACTGGCTTTTGGTAGTTTTGTTCCCAAAGTTGGAGACTCAGGCCTTCCTAGGGAATGGTCAACCCAAAGTCAAGAACTAAGACCAGGAAGTCTGACAACCCGGAATGTGTGGGCCGCCATGTAGGCTGCTAACCCTAGGGGAGCATCAAGAAACACAGTTGTTTGTTAGATCGAAAGGTAGTTATGGAAAGAGAGAAAAAGGGAAGTGAAATCTATAAAATCAAAGGGAATAATTCCACATCCGCCTTGTCTCTCAGGCCAGAAGACTGGCAACCATCTCTAATACTTCCTTCTCCTCCCCACGTCCTGTTGCTTGCCTCCTTATAAATACATCCCAAACTCACCCTACCTGTCTCTGTCTCCCTGTTACCATTTTATGCAGTCTACCATCATCTGGATTATAATAGCCTCCCCGCTGTTTCTCCCGCAAGGCCTTCTGGTTCATTCTTCACCCAGTGGCAGGAAGTATCGTCTTCAAATTCAAATTCACCAGGTCTCTTCCCTATTTAGAATTCCCCCAGGGCTTCCCAATGTTATTAGGCCAAAGACCAACATTTTTTATTGAGCTTTCCTGTTGAGCTTCTCCTGTGGAGCTTTTCTTCTGCTGAGGGGCCGCCGTGACTAGACAGGCACCATGATAGGTCGTGGGAGACTTTAAAGCAGGGATCTACTCAACACTGCTGACATTTTGGGCCAGATAATTCTTTGTTGTGGGGCTTGTCCTGCGCATTGTAGGCTATTTGGAAATGTCCCTGTGCTCTAGCGTTAGGTGCCATTAGCACTCATTCCCCCCAGTTGTGACAATCAGAAATGTTTCTACATATCGCCACACGTCTCCTGGGGGGGGGGGGGGAATACCTCCTAGTTCAGGAATTTTGCTTTAGAGAGAGACTCAGACTTAATTCCAATCCCAATTTGTAGTGTTTGGTATGTCACCTGACCTTGCTGGGCCTCAGTCTCCTCATCTATGAAATGGAATCACTAATTAGACTAACTACATGGAGATATGACAATCCAATCTGATAACTCGTGTGTAGCATGTAAGTGTATAAGCATCTAAGTATAGCATATTGTGCCACACATGTAAGGGATCAATAAATAAATGGTAGTTGTTTTCATTGCTGCTATCGCTGTTGGTTTTCTCAACAGTCCCACCCAGACAGAGCTTTGAGGAAGGGTTGATGTGGAAGAGAAAAGTTCTTCAGACACACAACACTGCCCCTCTACCCTTCTGTCCCCTTGAAAAACAGCAGCTTCTTCTCAAGCCGGGGAAGAAATCAACCTGTACATTTTTTTTTCTAGAAAGTCAGTTTCTTGAGGGAATGAGCATAAATGGTCTCTTCTCCTTCGGGACACAGTGGCCTTTTCCAGGGGACGGTTTAATCTTTTGGAGACAGATGAATATGAGCTGCAGTAATCCTGCAATGCTACCAGGAGGGATGGGGAGAAGGAGAGAATGTCAATAAGGCCTTCGAGTCTCTCGGGATGCTTCAACGATAGTACATTGTGTCGCAAACTCCCCCTTTGATACATTCCTGGAAATAAGAGCTCAGGCTGGTCAGAGGGAAGTTTCTGGGTGGAAAGGGGGAAGGTCAGGTCCATTCCAGGATCACGTCCAGTTCTCCGTAGCAGGCAGGTATGCCAGATGTGTCTGTTTGCCCCTCTCCATCCTCTCTCTGTCCTCCTCACTGCTCTGTGTGCTGGGAGGTCAGCCCTAAGGATTGCATTGTGGCCCCTTGCATTTTGGATTCCTGCTGGATTCAGCCAATGGGAGGCAGCAGCAAGACACCCAAAGGTGGGGAGAGAGAGATCAGACTAATTTTCCTTTCCTTTCTCCCCAAACAAGCCCCTGCTAAGCTTCTGATCCTCACTCTGGATTTTGGTAACTGCTTCTTTCCCTTTTCCTCTCAAACCTAGGAATGGTGACTCCAAAATACTGTGTTAACTCTTGTTGGTTTTCTCTAGCCTTGCCCTTGTCTTTGTAAACAAGAGACCTTATTAAACTCATCTCAGTGACCATGTTTGCATATGCCACTAGTTTCCTGCTGGGTCTCTGCTGAGGCAGCTCTTCAAGGAGCCCAGAATAAGAAGAGTGAAATCCAGTCTTGGATTAATCCTCCTACAGGCTCTGGCTTTTTATGGACCATGTTTTGTTCATCTCTGCCTCCTCACTATGGCACTGGGCACAGAGCAGATGCTCAGTGAATGTCTTCTGGCTGGAATTAATGGGATTTATAGTTAATATAGGAAAGAGCAGTCAAGGCAGAGAGCTCCTCTTCCTTGAACTTGTCAGTACATGCCAATACCATGGACACTGCAGGGACGTTTTGGTAAGTGTCAGGAGACATGGCTGGTTGTGGTTCAAATAGAAAGAAGGGGGGAAAATAAGTAAATTGTAATTATTTTATCTGTAACTTTAATTTTGGAGGGAGGTAGGCAAAGACTGACCAATCTGGATGGGTACAGGAAAAGCAATGGTGAAGAGTGGACAGATGTGAGGAATTTTTAGAAGGTAAAGGTTATTGGAAAGTGACTGGTAGAGAAAGACTGGTCAAGAATGATCCTTTGGAACTAGCTATCTTGTGGTTTTCCTTATCTTTGTACCTTGAATGAGGATGCTAGATTCCAAATTTCAGACAACAATTCAGATCTCACAACTCATTCTGCCTCTAGTTGTTCTTCTCTGAGAGGCCTTATCCTTTACTCATCCTGTGACCCTACCTCCAACATTCTTTATTCAAAAAATATTTATTGAGCACCTACAATGTGCCAAGTATCTATCTTAGCTGCTGGAGTCTACGACAGTGAACAAGTCAGACAGGATCCCCTCCCTCCTGGGTGCTAACATTTTAATGGAGAAGACAAAAACCAAATAATAAACAGACTAAAGAAGGTAGTTTCAGAAAGAAGTGCTATGACAGCAGTAAATAAAGTAGGACAATGTGGCATAGGGGGATTGGGCACAGGAGTGCAGAACCCAATGGGCAGGTATATGGATTAGATTTGGAGAATTGTGGGGGGAGGTGAAGAATCCCCCTGGTCTTGGGCGAGCTGGTGGGATCACTTGTCTGGACCCCATTTAGGCTCCCAGGCCATCATCTCAGCATGGGTAACAGAAATGACATTACTTGCCTACCTCATGTTGGCCATAAAGTGCCCTGCCTCTCTGGACCTTCTTTTTCTTCTTCACTCCAATGCTGAAGTCTTCTTCTTAGAACTGGTCTACCTTGCTCCACAGTGGACATCTCTTACCTTTGTTTCCAGGAACATCATAACTCTTATTTTTATTCTCCAAAGAATTTGGCAAGAATATTTACAGGATCTCAAGTTTTCCTTGCTGTTCCTTCATGGTCAAAGTGATTAAAGAAATTAGAGAGGATAGGATTATTATAAATAGGGACTGGGAGAGCCCAGGAAGGTCCTCCTGGCTGATAGGCCCCCCAGTCATCTCACACAGTACCTAGAATTCCTCTGTTATTGGGCCCCCTCTTCAGGTCAGTCACAGCTCTCTTCAAATGCACTTGTGGAGGTGATGAGCCTTGCACCTCAGTCTCAACCAGCAGGTCAACCTCTTTGTCATCCCTAACACAAGGAAATCAGCCAGTCTGGAAGTTAGATACTTGGAGATAGTAGAAAGGGCATGGACTTCAGAGCCAGGAAGATTCACCTTTGATTCTCAGTACTGCCACTTACCAGCTGTATGACCTTGAAAAGTTTCTTCGTTTCCTTGAGCCTGAGCTTCCCCTTTGTGAGGCTCCATTACACCAACCTTACAACATTATTCGAAGATTAAAGGTAGTATAAGTGAATTCCCTGGGCAGTGCTTGGTCCATGGTTTGGGCATACTGCTCAAAGAGTTCCCTTCCTTTTCTTCCCTTGATCTCTGTCTCGTGTTCCATCCTGTCTACCTGTCCCAAGCTCTTACTCTTCCTTTGGCCTTGTATGGATATTAAGCAAGTCTTGGCTGAGACATGGCCTATGGCAACTTCTCCTTGCAAAGGCTGCCAAATGTCAGCCCCTCTGTAATAAAACTTTCTTTCCCCTTTGGGCTTGGAGGAGGGCTGGACAGTCTGATTGTGCCCGTCCCTTCATGATTAAGGTCTGCAATCAGCCCAGCTGCTTGATGGAATCTGAGCAGGCTGATTAGCAGGGCGCACTTTGGCCTCAGGTTAATGGATGATCTCACACTGTGGCTGCAGAGTAATTACCAGTTAAAAGGTCTGAGGCCAGGGCTCTGCGGTCTTGGGGAGGTCTGGGCCCATTTAAATGCAGAATCAGGAAAATAATCTTATATCAGCCAGCAGCAGATAGTTAAGGTAAGGGTCAGGACCCCATGAATGTGGCCCTGGAGCTCTGGGCTCATTCTCAAAGTGACCAGATGGACTTTACTTGTCTTGAGGGACACAGCCCAGGGATGTGGCAAGAGCAGAGCTTGGAGGGTCAGACAGACTTGGGGGTGAATTCCAGCTGGACCATATATTGCTCATGGGATCTTATAGGCAAGGCATTTGAGCTCTTTGAGCTTCTATGTCCTCATCTACAAAGTGAAGTTAAAAATGCTTGCCTCATATGGTCAGTGTGCAGCTTACTCAGGTCTGTACGGCCCATGGGGGCATAGATGAGCTCAGCACAGATGCTCTCTTCACCTTTCTTGTGGTTTGTATCCTTGGTTGGTCAGTGATTCTCCTTTTAGTGCTCTGCACAGACTGTTCTTGACCATTGACTGTCTTTAGAAGTATTTACTAACTATTGATCATGTGCCAAGTGAAGATGTAAGCTGTAGAAACAAGACACTATCCCCAAATTCAAGGAGCTCATGGTCTTGTGAGGGTGTCAGGCTAAGAAATCAACTGCTGGAACAATGCTGTGGGTGATGGAAACAGGAGAGAGAGCCCTTAACCTAGATGGCAATTTAGAGATGCTTCCTGGAGGGGATAATTCAAAGCCAAGCACTGCAGATGGAGACAAGCAGAAGTCACATCTAAGGCTATGTGAACAGTTGATGCAAAGGTCCGGAAGAGAGGGGGCATGAGGCATATTTGTGGTTGGAAGTGAAAAGGGCTAGGTGCCCGAGACATTGCTGGGTGAGTGAGGGCGTGAACAAATAATGAATGAGAGGATGAGAGAACTAGGGACTAGGGGGATCATTGGATGAGGGAACGGAGAGTTGGGTGGCTTAATGATTGAATGAATGAATGTCTGGGTAGAGGGATGAGGGAGTGAATGAAGGAGCATGTTCAGGCTTTGCTCTGATGTCACTGTTTCAGGAAGAGCTATCTTATCCACATTACTGAACCCTGCACTTTCTCCATTCCCACTCCACATCCTCAATCACCCCTCCCTCCTCTGCTTAGTTTTTCCCCATAGCACACAACACCCTATGAATAGATATAATTTCCCAATGAAGTATATGTATTGTTGATTGCCTATGTCTCTTTTCTTATCCTCTATCTTTTCTTATCCATGAAGGCGGGGATTTGTTGGTGTTGTTCACTTATGTATTCTTAGTACCATGCCATGGTTTGTAGTTGGGACTCAATAAATGCTTGTGGAATGAATGAACTACATAAGAAGTAAGGGTGGGGAAGGGGGAGAGGATATCCAGAGCCTGAGCTTCTGGGCCCCATTCTCAAGGTCCCCACAGCAGCACTTCAGTGAATGGATGTGCGCTTCTTTCTAGATATATCTATCTTTCCAGATCTCAGTAGCCTTGGCCTTTGCTCAGAGATGCAGTCCTGGGTCTGCTGGGCCCCACCCTGGGACTGATATTGCACTGGGTGGTGTTAGCTCCTGGAAGAAGGGAGGGAGGAGAGGAAAGGAGGCAGCGGGAAGGCATGAGCTGCTGGTGAAAGCAATTCTATCTCCTCCAGCAAGCTCAGCAGTGGCCACTTGTCAGAAGAACCGGCAGGGGAAAAAATGACAAAAAAAATCAGGTCCAATTTATCACCTTGAAATCGTGTTGAACAAGCAACTGGAGCTACTTGGTTTTGAAGAACTCCCCCCCCTTTCCCCCCGTATAGAACAAACACCACTAAATGCCTCTCCGCCCGCACAGCTGAGTGTTGGCAACATTGCTGCCAATTATAGGGCTCCCTGCCGTGGGGTTGATCCATGGTGGCTGTCAAGGGGGGCTGGTGGAGGGAACGGAATCATTAAAATGGGAGAACAAAGGAGGCAGGACAAGTTCAAAAGGGATTAAAGCACAGGGAGAAAGTCTGCTTATCTGGGGCATTTATGCCTGGGTTGGACTGGGCACCTCTGGTAGAATTTACCTCTAGCCCAGGCAGAAGATAATGGTTGGATGCACGAGGGACATAGGGTACTCCTTTACAGAAGGCTTTCAGTGCACCCCAAATAGCTCCATGTCTACTGAGCCCCTTTTCTCTGAGTTCCCCAGCTTCCAGGGAATGATTGAAAAGGTTCCTAGACCCTGTGTATCCAAGACTTGCCTCAACCCAATGCTTCAATCTGTTCTTATGCAGTATCCCAAACATTCCCGATGACCACTGCTTGCATGCTTCCTGTGACAGAGAGCTTTCTCCCTCCTGTAGCACACCTCTCCCATCTTGGTATAACCCCGACTCTCACAGAGTCCTTTATGATAGCAGCGATGATACGGTCTGAGTTCACTGAGCATTCACGTACTAGGTGCTGTTTTAGGAGCTTTTAGGTATTGGTTCATTTACCCTATTCAACTGTCTCACCCCTCTCTCCTCCCTGCTATCCACTCCCAGCCTCCAACTCCTCCTTTTCAGTGCCTTTTCATAGGCTGTTCCCTCTGTCAGGAGCACTGTCCCTACCTCTCAGAGTGTTGGGAGCTGAAACAGGATCATGAATGTTGAAGCTTCAGTGCCTTGCTGCCCAGAGTGAGGGCCCAGCAGACGACAGCTATTGTTACCGTCCACCCCCAGGACGAGCTTCTGCTGGCTATGAAGCAAAGTATTTGCCTTCTCAGAGATTCACAGCTGCTAAATTTCTTTTACTTTCCCCCCGGATGCTTCTTCTCCACTTTGCAAGGTCTTCAGAGTAACCAAGATCTATGAGGTGGGTGCGAAAGTGTTATGACTGCTTGGCTTAATTAAAGGACAACGTTATAATCTTACTCGTCATTACCACCATCACTACCACCTCCAACATATCATCATCACTATCACCACTTCCATCATTATCATCATCATCACCACCGCCTCCATCCTCCTCTTCCTCATCATCACCACCTGCATCATCATCACCACTACCTCCATCATCATCACCATCACCTCCATCATTACCATCATCATCATCTCCATCCTCCTCCTACTCCCCACTACCATCTCCATCCATCATCATCACCACCACCTCCATTCTCCTCCTCATCATCACCACCTGCATCATCATCACCATCACCTCCATCATCATCACCATCACCTGCATCATCATCACCATCACCTCCATCATTACCATCATCATCATCTCCATCCTCCTCCTACTCCCCACTACCATCTCCATCCATCATCATCACCACCACCACCTCCATTCTCCTCCTCATCACCACCACCTCCATCATCATCACCATCACCTCCATCATTACCGTCATCATCATCTCCATCCTCCTCCTACTCCTCACTATCATCTCCATCATCATCACCACCACCACCTCCATTCTCCTCCTCATCATCACCACCTGCATCATCATCACCATCACCTCCATCATCATCACCATC
>CM052813.1:68081033-68319004 GCA_028533885.1 Nasua narica | reverse complement strand
TTAACCATATTTATTTCTGCATTTCGGCCTCTAGTCAAGGGCTTGGACCTCATAGGTATACTAATCAGCTATCGCTGCAATAATACTGTGTAACAAACACCCTTAGAGCCCAGTAGTTTATAACAATAAGCATTCAGGGGGACCTGGGTGGCTCAGTGGGTTAAGCCTCTGCCATCGGCTCAGGTCATGATCTCAGGGTCCCCGGATCGAGCTATGCATCGGGCTCTCTGCTCAGCAGGGAGCCTGCTTCCCCTCTTCCCTCTCTGTCTGCCTACTTGTGATCTCTCTCTCTGTGTCAAATAAATAAATAAAATCTTAAAAAAAAAAAACCAATAAGCGCTTGTTCTTCGGCTTGCCAGCTTGTGGGTCAACTGTGGTTTAGCTGATCTAGGCCAGGTTTTGCTGGGTAACTCTGTTCCAAATGGTGGCTGGCTGGGCTTGGCTCTAGACCTTGGGTTTGTTTGGGGGCTGAAGGGCAGCAGCTGCCAGAGATGCTGTCTCACGACAGATCACTAGAGTACAAGGCCCAGCGAACCCCCATGTAAAGCTTGTGCTCTCATCATATCTGCTGAGTTCCCATTGGCCAAAGTAAGTCACATGGTCCAGCCCGGCATCAGTGGGTTAGGGAAGGATATCCCATTCCCCATGGGAAGGGAAGGAAGGTGAACATTGACTGAACAGTAACATGCACAATGACCTAGACCTTAGGTCAAGGAAGGTTGACCTAAGCTTTGGGGCCTCTCTTTGGGTAAAGTGCATTTCTGTTCCTGCACCTGAGTCTAATTTCTCTGATTCTTGAGAATCTAAGGATTCAAGGTCAGGAGCCAATGAGCAGGTCTGTCTCAGAGGACACGTCAGGACTGCATTCCAGCACGTAGTCAAGATGCTCCATGAGTGCCCTGTGTGTGTTTGTGGGATGGCCCAGGCTGTACCCATAGCACACACTATGGGAAGAACGTGGGTTCTAGAGTCAGATGGACTAAATTGTCAACACAAAGGAGGATCTAGACTCTACTGAGATATCTAAGGGTCTCGTGGCCTGGCCCCCTGCCCTCTGACCTCACCTCTCCTCTTCTCCCCCTGGCTCCCTCCACCTGGACTTCCGGTAGGTCCTGGGACACTGCAAGCTCCTTCCTGCTTTAGCATTCTGTTTTTCATTCTTTTTGTCCAGAAGGCTCTCACCTGAGATAGTCACATGGCTGTTTTCTTCTTCTCGTCCAATTCCAACTCAGATGTCACTTGTTTCACAGAGGTCTTTCCTAACCAACAGATTTTTAGAAAGATTTTATTTGAGAGAGAAAAAGAGGGAGAGGAAAAGCACTAGCATGGGGAGAAGCAGAGGCAGAGGGAGAGGGACAAGCAGACTCCCTGATGAGTAGGGAGCCCATCGTGAGACTCGATCCCAGGACCCTGAGATCATGACCTGAGCAGAAGGCAGATGCTTAGCTGACTAAGCCACCCAGACACCCCCTACCCAACGGATTTTAAAAGGCACCACCATCACTCTTTTACCACCTCGACTTGTTTTCTTTCTTGCCTTTTTCATTGCCTAAAATAATCTTGTTTGTTTTCTTATTTATTAACTGTTTTCCCTTCTAGAACATACAGCCCATGGGGGAAGGACTGCATCTGAGTTAGAGCTGCTTCCAGAGGTGAGAACTGCGCCTCATCCATCGAAGGTGCCGAGTACGGTTTTGTTGAATAAATGAATGAACACACCAGTCAGCGGGATGACCTTATTCAAGTGATTCAGAGAACTCAGGTTTCTTTTTCTGCAAAATGGGACCACTAACGTAGGTGTTGGTCATTGGTAGGGTCTGTGGTAATGTATATGCAATGTTAACCATGGCACCAGGTATACAGTAGGTGCTAAAAAATGGAAGCTTCGGCCACAGGTATTATCATCTGAGCCCAGGACTTTCTCCACTACCTGCTCCAGCCCTGAGCTCTTCCCTCCTCCTTGTGCTTCCCTGCCTGGCCCTGACAGGCCCCATCTCCCCATCCTCGAGGAGCCAGGGAGGCCAAAAACATGGCCATGGCAATGAAAGGAAATGAGATTGGAAAGGATACTTAATTCTAAAGGATTGTCCCCAAACCCAGAAACGACACGTTAAATCAGAGTCCTTCCCATAACTCATAGTCTATCTCCATGGAAATGGGCACCATATGGAGTTAATTAGTAGAACAACAAAACAATCAATTAGTTCCTTAATTAGTTTTACTAAGAAATGATAACAAACAAACACAAACACTTTATTCCAACTAATGCCTGAGCCGCAGTGATAGCTTAATGGCCTTGGGAGGCCAGCTCAGGCTCTGGGCCCCTGCGAATGGAGATTTATTCCCACGATATTGACAGGTTCCCTGGTCTCTGTCCAGCTCGTGCGTTTCATCTTTATGATCAATTATTTACAATATCTGAACACAGCTGAGGGGTCGTCTGGGAGCTTTTCTTTCCAGATAGGGGAGAAAAATGCAATAATTCAAATCATATGAAGTCACCAGACTCTGGAATGATCATTCCCTGAATCATTTATTTGACAAACATTTACTGGGCATTTTCTAGGTGCCAGGCACAGAGTGCTGGGCGTGGGGCGGAGAGGGGGGAAAAGAAGCGATTAACCCCGGGGGCTCAGGCAGATCAGAAACAGAAAGTGAGTGCAGTCACCACCCTTCTTGTTCAGTGCTGGGTAGGGGGGTAGCACAGAGCCAGGCATGGATCTGGGGCTGCGGGAAGACAGGGCAGCAACCTGGGAAGGCTTTCAGGAAGACATAGGTGGTCATAGAGCCTCTAGCGGTGAGTAGAATGAAGACCCTTTTCAACAGGTAGCCTGAGAAAATGGAAGGAGCAGGAGAGCTCAGATTTGGAAGACCCTGATTCTCTGGGTTTGGGGCTGCATCAATATCTACAGTAAAACAAAGAGAATGTCACCCCAGGTTTTTCCTCCCAAAAGGTTGTTTAAGACGATCTAATAGATGTGGAGCTCCTTGTAGACCACAAGGGGTTTCACACAAACAGATGGCCTGTTCCTTTGCTATTAAACCACAGACAGCAGGGGATTAAAATGATATTCCTGTCTTTTTAAGAAGGAGACAGATCATACCTAGGCACAAGTGTTAATTAGATCACTACTCCTTCAATGTTATCGGTTATGTCCTCAAGTCCCGATTTCCTCTTATTTACACGTATCTTTCTAGGTGTATCGGACGTCTTTAACCGAAGACCCTTTTTCTGGAGTTTGTCCATAAGTAAGAGGGTTTTTATGCCCGTGAGGGCTCCAAACCTCAGAGAGGCAACCTCAACGCAGAGGAGGCAGTGTGGATTCTGAGCGAGGTGCCTGGGTTCAAATCTCAGCTATGCCAAGTATGTGAGACCTCGAGCTGCTTGTTTAATCCTTTTCAGCTTTCCTCTCTGTAAAATGGAAATAATGATGACGATAATAATAATATAATAATAATAGTCAACAATCTCACTGGGTTATTGTGAGGCTTTAATGTGCTCACATAGGGCATTACTTCAAAAATCTCGCTCAGGTAGACAGGAGTACACGTGGTTTTACTATTATTAGTTTCGCATGTGGGTTCAAGATTGTTAGGAAAGCTTCCCCTGTGAATCATTAGTTCCTTGGTGAGCACAACCCATTTCCCTTCTCTCTATGCTTGTTCCTCCCAGGTCCAGCTAACTGGAGGGAGAGACTATTATGGAGAAAAAGAGCAAGCATCTTTTTTTCAGTTCTCAGCATCTGCAATTAAACAATGGAAACCACTACAATCATGGGCTCTCTCCACCTGGGGAAGGGTGCGCCTGTAGCCAGACCCTCGGTTTTCCCCCAGTTTGAAGAAAATAATTTTACCCTCTCACTTCCAATCAATATCTTCGCTGAGCCTATTGTGAGCTGTTAATTTAAATACAATTGTCTCCTTAGTAACCATCCTTTTAAGAGCCTGCCTTCCTGCTTTTGAAAGAACTTGCAGTTACAAAATTCACAGTTTCAGCCAGAAACTTTTTTTTTCCCTACAGGAACTAGCATCCTTTCCAAAATAAACTCTTTAAAAACTGGAACAGCATTTCTAAAGTAAAAGTTAAAAAAAAATTTTTTTTTCCTAAGTACATGGGTAATTGAATAGGATTGTAAATAGCAGTGGAAGAGGTTTTGTGATCATCTCTACTCTTAAGTCCAGGATGGTCTGTATGGGGCCGATAGCGAGAGGGCAGGTGGAGAGCAGGGGTAGAGGTGATCTAGTGTGATCTCCATCTTCTCCTGCCCCAATTTATGCCAGAGATTTGCAGCCGCACCGGAGGGCTCATGGCATCCAGGACTAGAAGCTAAGCTAGGATTCAAGCCCTGTTCTCTGTCTCTAAGCCCAGAGGGTTCTGGCCCCCAAAATGGGGACCGGCGATTTCTTGGGGAAGGTGGCATTGTACAACTATAAAAAGCATAGGGTTTTGAGATCAGAGAAACCCACATTTAAGCCGCTGGGTATAGTGATCGCTTGTCCCGGTTTGCCAACACGGGAGGGGGTTTCTGGGACGTGGGACTTGCAATGCCCAAAGCCTTGGGCGAGCTTGGACAAATAGGTCACCTTACTGCTGCGCTGATCTCTAAGTGATTTGGGGAAGATTTGGGCCTCAATTTTCTCACCTGGGGTCAATAATAGTAGTTCATCTGTGTGGGACAGACGTAGCGAGGATAAAATAAAATGACCACAGTGACTATTAGTTTCCTTCCTTCGTCTCCTGACTCATTCGGTCCAACAAGAAGCTCTTAAATTTCTTTTGCTAGAAAAAGCTGTACTCAGCTTCAAAGTGAGAATGATGATTCTTCCCCAGGTTGGCCCCGATGGGGGGAGGAAGAGGAATGAGATCTTTATTCCAGAAGGTCCCATACTCAGAGATACAGTCCTTGGAGACTCCCCCAAATGCCACCCACAATGTGAGAAATCAAAATTAGCTTCTTGGCTGCTTTTGGCAGCTGTGATTAATCATTTCGTAACGAGACAGTCGAAGCACAACTATTTATTTGCATTGGATCAGGAAGATTACGGAATATAACATTTTCATAAATTTGTTAGGATTCTAGATATACGTTAGTGTGATGAATAGTTTGGGCTGCGATAGATGTTTTCGTTTCAATAAAGTTATTTTTGGGACGTATTTACATGATGAAATAACCTATTATTTATCCAACTGCATTTTTATGAACTAATTTTTCTTTTTGTGCCGACTTGCAATGGTGATTCATTACTTTCTGCCCTTCAATTTTTCTTTCCTTATAAATGGTTTCTTGTTTATTATTTTAAAGTGTATGTCTCCCTTCAGATCCATCGACCAGTTTTGCATGGGATCTTTGCTCTAAAGCAAACTGCTTTCAAGAGCTCAGGGAATTCAAATTAAATGAGTTAGTTTATTCTAATTGTGTCAGGGGTATGCCATTTACTGGGTCAGGTCTTGGGTCAGTCACTTTCTCTCCGTTAGACTCAGTTTCCTGATTTGGAGGGACTTTGGCACACAATAGGTGCTCAATTAATACATGTTGAAGGAATGCATGAGGTAGGAGTGAAAGCACCTGTGTGGCCGTGGGATAGGTTCAGATTACGATGGTCATCTCCAGGCATGTTTCCTTTGGTGACAGTTGTTTCTGTCTCCCAGAGATATGTACGTAGAAACATCTCTTTTTGTACGAGCCTGTCATTTTTTCATCAACAATAAGAGAAGGCGAACGATTCCTAAAAGGCTTTGGACATCTGCAAAAAATGAAGTAGATGGAGGTTGTAATTATATGATTAGGGAGATAGTTATCGAGATTGTTCGGAAGGGAAAGTAGATGCAAGAACAACTAAGCACCGGAAGTTCCAGGTTCCCTCTGCATTGCTGTGTGACCTTGAGCAAACCATGCCCCTCTCTGGGTTTCGGCCTCGTCGTCTATGTGCCAAGAAAGCTGGATAAAGTGGTCTTGGGCTTTCTATAGTTCTAAGAGTTTAGTCCAGTGTTTCTCAAACTGGGGTCATGAACCTTGGGGGTCTGTGAACATATTCTCGAGGCTCCTTGAGTTATGAGAATTTATTATTATTATTTTGCTTTCATTTCCTTCTTTATTTCCACAGGTTTTATAGCCAAAGCTTCTCTAGCAGTGCTAATTCATCATCAAAAGACATTTTCATAGAATAAGACTTCATTTTATAAACTGGATGTTTTTCAAAGTTGGGTCCGGGGATCTGGAGGAAGTGGGGCAGCCTGCAGAAAGCACTTTCCTTTAAAGAGGATTTATACATTATTCAAATTCTAGAAATAGTGGTTAGCATATATATATATATGTGTGTGTGTGTGTGTGTGTGTGTATCAGCACAGAGTTGTCAAATTACAAGAAGGAAAGATGAAAAACTTGATTCATGAAATGAACAAGCATGAGAATAAAATACAACTGGGGTGTTGGTGGTTCTGTGTGTCATTTTTATTGGTAGAAGGAGGCAGGGGATATTTTAAGTCATTCACTCATTCATTCATTCACTCATTCATTCAACAAATCCTCATTGGGTATTTACTATGTATTCAGCACCCACAAAGCACAGGCAGTGAGACAGTAAAATTATTCAGTCCCTGCCTTCCAGACGGTCACGGATTAGTGGAGGCAGCTGGACGGGTAAAGCGGGTCTCGTGGTCCAGGGCGACGAGGGCGGTGTTAGAACAGGCACGGCTGCCATGGAGTCTGGAGGAAGGTGGCTTCAGTGTGTGGTGAGAGTGAGGACGGTGAGCTGAGACATGAAGGAAGAGTAAGAACTTTCAGAAACAAAATGTGGGAGACGAAGCTGTGGGAAGAACACACTGGTTGTGCAAAAGGTGATAATGAGAGAGAAGGACTGATGGAGAAGGGTTGCTACTCCGTCTGCAGTATGAGGGCTGCAGTGCTGACATCTATAAGCCCAAATCTTAAAGGGCTGCATGGGCCAGAGAGAGGAATTTGGTCCTCCTTCTAAGGCAATAGGGAGCCATGGAAGGTTTGTAATCAAGGGAGTGACACCACCAAATATGTTACTAAGACCCCATTGGCAGCAGTTTGTGTGTAGGGGACTGGAGGGAGCCATCCCGGAGGTGGGGACATAGGTAGGGGCTGGAAGGCCAGGTCTAGGGGAGAGACGTTGGTCACAACTGTGGCAGAGGAGGGAAGGCAAGGGGTGTGGGTGCTGGGCTGAGTGAGACCTTTGGAGAGACTAAGTGGAGATGAGGCACGAGAAGTGGAGGAGCGGGAGACTGTAGGAGGACCAGAGGTTCCTGGCTTGAGTGCCACTTGCTGAAATCTGGAGAGGAGCAGGTGGGGTGAAGATGGACAGACAGTCTTGAGCTATCGTGAGAATGCAGATCTGAAGCTGAACCCTGTCTCAGTGGCTGAAGCCAGGTCTGGTCTCCCTTGAGGTTCAGCTCTCTAGTTTCCGTTTAGTCTATGTCATGTTGTGTCTGGGAGGCTTCAACAAGGTCATGGACGTATAGGGATATCAGAAAGGGTGGTTGTCTCTGGCTTGCTTTGGGTTTATAGCCCCGGGAGCTCCGATCCTCCTAGACCTTCCCCAGCGAAGCAGAGCCAACTTCTTAAAAGTTGGGACATGAATTTCTTCTCGGGAAGTTGTTGTCTTGGTTCATGAAAATACCTTCGTGGGGCAGAGGGGCCGTGGCAGGTAAATAACTGAGAAGAGGTGCCCAAAGTGCCATTTCACTTAGGAAGGTGAGGCGAGAGGGAAGGGAGGGGAGGAGCAAGGAGAAGGAGAGCTCGAGAGCAAGAGGGATGAGGGACTGGGGCAGGTACTCTGGAAATTCCTTGACGGTGATGGGACTGGAGGACATTTTAAAAGCTGTGATGCCTAATGTTTGCTGTAAATTCGCTTGTCTTCATATAATGTCAATCCCTTCTCTCACTCCCTACGCCAAATGATGAATAAACTTGGCTCTGTCTGGGAATGCTATGTGTGCCTGGAAAGTTTCTGGTGACAATAATGGAGAGATCTGGGTTTCGCGCTGGGTTTAGGTGGTGTGGGACAGAAGTGAAACATGAGCCAAAGGGAACAATTCCATTAATAGATACATTCTGCAGAAGCAGGAGGTCAGAGGTAGAATGACCGTGGACGGCTCTGAGCCTCCATAGGTGTAGAATAGAGGTCAGCCTGATTACCATGTTCATTCATTCATTCATTCATTTATTTAACAAATATTTCTTGATTGTCTACTATGTATCAGTCACTGCCATAGGTACTGGGAATATAGCTGTAAGCACAACAAGGTCCTTGCCCTTAGAAAGCTTGCATTCTCATCAAGGAGACTTACTAAAAATTAATAGGAAAATATGTGACACTATGTCAGGCAGCATAAGAGCTATTACAAAAATAAAACAGAGTGAGGGAAAGACACAGGGTGGTAATGGAGAAAGGGTGAGAAATGGAGAAATGGAGAAAGGACAAGGTCTTGTCCTTGAAGAGGTGCTGCTTGCGCAGAGACTCGAGTTAGGCGAAGGGGGAAGACACAGGCAGCTCCGTGGATAGAGCTGCAAGGAGGAAGGAGCGAGAGCTTTCTTCTCGTTTTGTTCATGACAGCGGACAAGGGACAACCTCTCGGCCCTCTGTGTTCTCATTTGAGATGAGGGTTGACATCCACCTCCCCTGGTGGAGGCAAGGGTTCCAAGAGGTCATGGAGGTTATTTAGAAATAGAACACACAACCCGAATACAAGGGACTGTGGAAGACCCCTCTAAGGACCCGAGTTAATTCCACTTTTTGCCATGGGGTTTGGTTTGGACCACACCCAGGGTGAGTTGTGAGAGTTCTCTGGGGGATTGGCCAGGTGTGGGAACTCAGCTGGACTATGTATTAAAAATGTGAATGTCCAAACTCTGCTGAAATGACCCCAGGGGAAGTGCTTTAATACAGACTATTTCCAGAGACTCATGAATTCTGTATTACAGAGAGCCATCCCATGATTTTGCAATTGTCTTGCTGATAATACAGTCCCTGATGTATTTATCATCACAACTCAGGCAGAAAGACACGATAAATCTTGGCTGAATAAGGACTTGGCTACTTTGATCTCATTCCTTGCTTAACCCTTCACCCACTGGCCAATCCCTTTTGAAGTATTACATGGAAGCCCGGGCATTATCTTTGCTTCTCTCTGGACTTGTAGATATTTGTCATTCCTCTCGGCTGCTGTAGCAGACGCTGTTGGTTGTCTACCCAGTGGCCATTATTCTTTCTCATTAGTGAGGCTGAAAATACTAGATATTATTCCCAGCGTTCCTCGCAGCATGGGTATGGACGTCAATTACGCATTATCGTGATAGTGCTATGTAACAAACCTCCCCCAAATCACTGGCTTAACACAATGAGCATTTATTTAGCTCATGAGTCTGGGGACGTCTATTTAGTCAGAGCAGTTGTGTTTCTTCTGGTCTTGGCTGGACACACTTACTTACATGTCTGAGGGTTGGCTGGCCATCACTGGGGGCAACTAGGGTGGCTCAGGTCTGGGTCCCTCATCCTCCATCACGGTAGCCCAGGTGTGACCGCATGTCAATTCTGTGATGCTGGGCCAACACTTACCCCCACGCCCGGAAAGACTCAGTCACCTGCGGCGGACCAAGAAATCATCTCCTAGCTTAGTCGAACCTTATTTAATGCTCATAGTATGGGTAGGAGGGCCGTCTGTGGACCAGCTCACTGAATGCCATTCCCAGTGTCCTTTTGACTCCTCTCTGCCTGCTCCCAGGGACTGGTTTGATCCTTGAAATCCAGTCTTTACTTTTGGAATCAGGCTATTTTATTTATTTATTTATAAAAAAGATTTTATTTATTTATTGACAGAGAGAAAGAGACCACAAGTAGGCAGCGAGGCAGGCAGGGGTGGGAGGAAGCAGGTTCCCTGCCGAGCAGAGAGCCCGATGCGGGGCTCAATCCCAGGACCCTGAGATCATGACCTGAGCCGAAGGCAGAGGCTTTAACCCACTGAGCCACCCAGGCGCCCCGGAATCAGACTATTTTTAGTGTGGACCTCTAGACGTTTAGAAGCAGACTCTCTTCCTGACCCTGGTTAACCTGTGAACCCGTCGCTATGGTTTCTTGCCCATATATTGTGATATCTGCCACGTGACTCTGGGCCACCTTGTCCTGCTCCCCGGGACCCCACGCTGAAGAGTAGAGACATTCTCATCCTCCGTGGTGGCCGCGCATAGACTCAACCTCACCTCCCCGTAGGCTCTGCGGTCTTTCTCCCACTGCATCCTCAGCACCTGGAGCAACCTTTGGTACATGGCTGGTGTCCCACTCAAACGAGAGTCTGAACTAAGCTCTAGGAAAGCCAACCTAGAGAAGGAAGCAGTGATTATTCAGAGCCAAGACAGGTTCATTAAAAATAAATCTTGTTTCTTTTTTTTTTCTTTTCTTTTTTCTTTTTTTTTTTCTTATAGAGACTAACCTGTTTGGGGGCTTTGTTTTGACTCTTAATCTGGGCATGAGGCAAGGCAAAAAAAATTCGGATGCATTCTGTTTGGAGATGTCTCCCAACCCATAGCACCGCACCTCCTCTGACAGCCATCATTCCTGGTTGGTGTTCCCTTCAGTGTCTTTTTCTCCTGACTGTGTGGCCTGCACCAGCAGAGTAAAGATCTGTCTTGTTACCCTGTCCATAGACCCCAGAACGTGAATGGTATACAACAGGCATTTAATAAAGAATGAAAGAATGAATGGACACTCTCTCCTCTGTGATAATCAAAATAATGGTCCCCCAAAGATGTCCAGGTCCTAATCCCTGGGACCCTGGAATACAGTAAATGATGTGGCAAAAGGGAATGAAGGTAGAAGATGTCACTGAGATGCTTATCAGCTGACTTCTAAATAGGGAGAATGTCCTGGATTATGCAAGTAGCCTTAATGTAATCACAAGAATCCTTACAAGCATAAGAGGGGTCCGCAGAGGATGTCAGAGAGGTACAATATCAGAAGGCCCCCCCTACCCCTACTGGCATGGAACGTGGAGGGTAAGGACCATGAGCCAAGGAACGCAAGTGGTCTGCAGAAACTTGAGAGGAACATCTGCTTTGCACAAAGTGCTGTTCTAGACACTCAGGATGCAGTGATGGGAGCTGGTGGGCTCTGGACGCAAGGAAGTGGATGGCCTGCCAGGGGCCTTCGAAAAGGAATGCGGTCCTCACTGACACCTCGATTTCAGCTCAGAGAGACCCGTTGCTGGGCTCCCAGCCCACCCAACTGTGGGATAAGTGAATTTGCGGTGTTCAAGCTGCTAAATTTGTGGCAAGTCGTTGCATCAACCATGGAAAACAAATATGCCTCCTGCTCTGGTCTGAATGTTTGCGTCCTCCCCAAATTCATATGTAGAAATCTCAAGGCCCGAGGTGATCATATTAGGGGTTGGGGCCTTGGGAGGTGATGAGGCCACGAGAGTGGGCCCTAGTGGCTGGGATTAGGGACCTTACAAAGGAGGCGCCAGAGGGCTCCCCGGCCTTTTTGCCACTGACGGTACTTGAGAAGCCTGTGACCCGGGAGAGGCCCTCCCCGTGATGCAGGCACACGGTCGCAGACTTCTAGCCTCCAGAATGTGAGATACAAATTTTGCTGATAAGCTACCCAGTCTGTGGTATTTTGTGCAGCAGCCCAAATGGACTAAGGCAGATCCTCTTACCCCCGCACCCCGGTGGGAGGATGCCCTGCTCACCTCCCAGAGGTTTTCACTCTTAAAAAAATTCTGGACTGGGGGGCTGCCTGGGTGGCTTAGTGGGTTGGACCTCTGCCTTCGGCTCAGGTCATGATCTCGGGGTCCTGGGATCGAGCCCCGCGTCGGGCTCTCCGCTCAGCAGGGAGCCTGCTTCCCCCTCTCTCTCTGCCTGCCTCTCTGCCTACTTGTGATCTCTCTCTCTCTATCAAATAAATAAATAAAATCTTTAAAAAAAAATTCTGGACTGGAAATTTGTTAATACCCCCAAGTTTGCTACTACTAATCAACAATGTGTCTAAGTAAGTCCTTCCGGCTTTAGTCTCTCTATCTGTGAAAGAAGAGCCCTTTCAGCTATGAAGCCCCAGGATCTGAAGGGAAGGAAGCCTTGTCTCCTCCCAGCCAAGTCCAAGTGTCACTGTCTTCTACTGGCTTTCTTACTCTTTCTTTCATCCTTTCTTCCTCCCTTTCTCCTTCCAGATTTTATTTATTTATTTGAGAGAGAGATGGTGAGCAGGGTGGGGGATGAGGGACAGAGGGAGAGAGAGAAGCAGGGAGTCCCACACGGGGCTCGATCCCAGGACCCTGGGATCATGACCTGAGCTGAAGGCAGACGCTTAACCGACTGAGCCGCCCAGGAGGCCCGCTCGTGGCTTTCTTTTATGCTTCCACTTCCTACCAGGCAAATCCAGTTGGTCTCTCTCTCTCTCTCTCTTTCCCCCCAATTTATCTATCATCTATCATTTGCTTTCTGTTCTTTTATATTATAGTCATTTATCTTTAAGCTTACGCTCTCAATGCCTGGACTTGCCTATCTCTGCAAGTTCAATGCTTGAAAAGTAGTAGGTGTTTAATAAACCTTTGTTGACCAGAAGAGAATTCAATGTGAAATGTGTTATTTAGAATCATTTAGTCTGCAGCCTTACCTCCAGACTTTGGCAAGCACCGTGTCTACTCTCTTCATTTTGCCAGAAGGGAAACTGAGACCCAGAGCCCTATACCCCATGTTCGAGATCGAGATTAGAACTCAGGTGCCCCAAAATATGGTCCAAGTTTCTTTTTATTCCACCATGTGGCTCTTCAACTCTCTGTCCTCGTGAAAGTGACACTCGCTACTGGGACAAGAAGTCCTAAAAACTTGATGGCTTCACACGATAGTTTATTTTGGGTTCACATGACATCCACAGGCTGTGGGATGGATAAAGACTCCGCCATCTTCAACACGTGGTCTTCAAGATGGTCTAGACTTAGTCTAGAGCCGGATCTAGAGGTGACATACCTTGGTCGGCGCCATCTTGGTTCCTTGGGTGTCCTTCCACTTCGATCATTACGTGTAAACGTTTTCTGCACCTACCTCCCAGCTTCCCGTGGGCCCCGAGGGAGCCCGAAGTATATCAAGCAGTGTTGATACTATTATTATTGTTGTTATTTACACTAATCGTAAAGGCAAGTGGCAGACAGGAACCAACTTGAACTCCTTCGCAGTGTTTAACCCGAAACACGTTTCGCCAGGCAATTTCCTCTTAATCTTTAAACCTATGTGTATTTCAAGGGAAATTTAATCCTTGTGTTTCTGATTCATTTGCACTTAACTCATCAAAATGTTGCTTTGTAAGGCGTGTTTGATGTACAAGAAGGCTCCTAAGCCCTTTTATAAGCCTTTCAAATGCCTTCTCTCTTTGAAGCAGAAGCTTGCGCGCTTTCAGCGCTAAACAGAGCTAAAACCCAGAAAAAAGTTTTCCCTTGCTGTCCAACCCCAGAGGCCACACATTAGGGGGGTTTGCACAGGTCAGCAGTGCAAGCTGCCCCCACTTCCTGGGTGGGGGGAGAAAAACAGCCCGTGGTTAAAAGCCCACGGGAAGTGCAGATGTGCTGTTTCATGCCTGGGGGCCTCAGGGCCTTGGCTCCTGCTGTCCTGAAGCCTGCAAAGCCCAAGCTCCTCCTCACTGTTTACAGACAACAAAGGCCTGCTCCTCCTCCAATACTCAGCTCTCAGCACCTCTCTGAAGACCTCTAAGGAAGCACAGAGCACTCCTCCTTTTGTGTCATGTTATATCCTATCATAGTAATAATAACAATAGTAATTAATAATAATAATTTGTAACATTAATTGAACACTTAGTATGTGCCATGTGCTCTAAGGACCTTACTTGTGTTAACCCATTTAATCCTCTCGACGGTTCCATAAAGCAGGTATTAATTTCAGCTTCCTTTTTGCAGGGGAGGAAGCCAAAGAACAGAGTGGGTAAGTAACTTGCCCAGGGTCCCACAGTAGGAAAGTCAGCCTAGCACTGATGTTTAACCACAGCACCTCCTAGGCTCTCTGCAGGGAGGTACCTAGTCCTTTCTATGTCTGCATCACTATCAGAGAGCCTGGCCTCGAGGACGCCCTCAAGAGCCACTTGAGAGACCACATAGTGTGGTGTCAAAGAGCAGAGAGCCAAAGCCCGCCCTCTGCTCCTTTATTTGCCGAGGTCTCGGAGAAGATGCTTAACCTCCAGATGTGCAATTTTGTTCATCTATCAAACGATGATGATGCTAACATCCATCTATGGGTTGTGAGGATTGAGTTACTACATGTAAGGTTCTTAAAATGTGGTTGGACCCATGGGACATGCTTGGGAAATATTTGTTAGACATTATGACTGAATGAATATGTGAATGGCATGCATACGTCATTTTTCCAGGGACAGGATGTTGGGAATGTCCATGGATGTTTTGGAAGGCAGACTCAGACTCAGAAAAGGTCTCAGCATGGGGCACCTGGGTGGTTCCATCAGTTAAGTGTCCGACTCCTGATTTTGGCTCAGGTCATGATCTCAGGGTCATGAGACAGAGCCCTCATTGGGCTCTGTGCTGGGCACGGAGCCTGCTTAAGATTCTCTCTCTCTTTCTCCTTCTTCCCCCACCCACCCCCCCAAAAAAAAGAAAAAAAGAAAGGATCTTAGAAGCTTGTGACTCTAGATGGAATCCTGCAAAATGCAACTACTGGGGTGAATGAGCTATCCCGTGCTCAGGTCTCAAACACCGGCAGCAAGGGCTTAGGATGGAGGAGACATATCTTTGGCCCAGAGCCAGTCAGATATACATAGAAGGTAGCACTGACAGTCAGTCCCAGGGTGACTTGTCACTGTCCAGCTTCAAGTCCATCGTTGGGAACGTGTTGTCTAGAACCGGGAAGAGTCTGTCCTACTCTCTTAGGTGTTCAGGCTACCCCAGGAGAAATGCAGAAATTTACAGGATCCCATTTGATGATTTTTACTTCTAATGTATTTGTTATGATTACAAAACATACTCACTGTTGGTAATTTTGAAGCTTGAGAAAAATGAGGAAAAGAAAAGATTATCTGTGCTTGCACAGCCACCTCTTACCAGTTTGTTGTATTTCCTTCTCTGTAATCTATTCGATGTATTCATATCACAGGAGTGAATTGGAATTTCTCAGCCTCCTAAGACCCTGCTACATTTGGCTCAGATCCTCCTTCTATGCTCTGTAGGAGCCCAGACATCTCAGGATTTCTGCACAGACCCCGGGAGCTTACATTATTACTACCGTCTCTGACTTAGACGCCTTGTACCTCAACTTCTTATTCTGGGATTTGCTTTTGGTTCTCTTTCTTTGGAAGAAGTCTGCCCGCGCAGCCAGAGGGTGGTTCTTTCTCCTTGCAAATGGTCCTTTCGACCAGGGCAAATGCATATATGTGGCTGTGTGCAGTAGGCAGAGGAACTTTTCCTGGTGGATTGAGGAGTAAGGGTGAATGGGACCCAGCTCTGCCACAATCCGGGTGCCACGTGGCTTTGGCTCAGGTGGCAGCGATGAGGTGGTCCAAGGCTATCAGAGTTGCATTCCACTCTAAAACAGAGCCAACAGGAAAGAAAGAGAAGAGTCGGGGGTAACTCTGAAGTCCGGTTAGTGAGATTAACTGAGAAGGGAAAGAGTAGGAGTGGAGCAAGTCAAGTGTGATTCCTCCCTTGAGTCTTGCGCTTGGCTTCTCATCACACTCAGTAAAATCCACAGTTCTCATGATGGCCTCCAAGACCATTCATGATCTGGCCTCTTGCTTCCCCCCAATCTCATTTCCTGCTGCTCCAGAGGCAAAGACAGGTTGTCCTCTTCCTTCCTCTTGGCCTCTGCACTTGCTGTTCCCTCTGGCTAAGTACCTCCCATGGATATCATCATGGTCCTCACCATGGACCACAAACACTGTGCGTCCCAAGTCCCATCTGAGACCCAGGACCGTTGATCCTGAGGCCATCCCATGGCTAGGGGAGAAGGTGACCGTAGGTTGGAGCTGAATTCATAACATCCAGGAAAATAAACCAACATCAAGCGGATGTTGTGATGAAACTTTTTTAATGGAAAGCTACAAATACTTGTAGCTACATTTTGGAACCAGATAAGAAGCAATTGGTGAACTCACTCCAAATAGGCATGTGGACATGGTAGCCGTGGTTGTGTAGGATGATGATCAAAATTGCTCTCAAATTACGGGACTCTATCTCTTCCATTAAATGGTTAAGGCTTTACTTAATTACTTCCTGCAAGAGAGAGTTTTTTTTAAATCCTTTTTAACTTTTTGGCCATCCATTGTTAGATAATTCATTTGAAAGTTCATTGAGTGCAGCTAAAATTGGACCCCTTGGAGCCTTGTGGTCCCCACCCCAGTCTTGGCTCTGCCCTCTCTGGCCACACAGAACAATCCCATTTTCTTTGTTCTATGAAAACCTTAAGGCGTTTGTGCTTCGTAGACACATCTCCCCGAGTCTTCTCTTCTTTTGGTTACGTCATTGTGATTCTTTTAACCACTTCTCAGGAATGTGGTTTTTAGGGCAGCTCACAGGCTTATGGTCTGGGTTCATGTTCTTTTTTCTTCTGTACCTCGAGGCACCACATAATAGGGCTTCGATACACTTAAGCATCTTTAACCAGCGGTGGTGAGGCTGCTGGTAACTGGCGTGAATCAAGCCAGTACAAAGTCAGGCATTGCTCTAAGCACTCCGCACGCATTCACCCAGGTGAGGGCTGTGACTGTCCCCATCTTACGGTGAAGCAACTGAGGAATCAGTTACATAGCCTTCTCAAGGTCACTCCATTAGGAAGTATTGGAGGCAAGATTCAAACCAGAGCTAATCATGATATGTATTAAGTGCTTATTATTTGTCAAGTGCTTTTATATAACTTATTGAATCCTTGATTCAACTCTGGGAGGTACGCATCATTATCTCTATTTTATGGCCCAGGAGATGGATGCTTCCTGAGTGAAGAAATCTGTCCAAGGTCACCTAGTGTATAAGTGGGAGAGCCTAGCTTTGAACTAGGTCTGCTCTGTCTTCAAATGAAGGCTCCGTCTGTACTTCTGGGCTGCAAGATATCTAAAGAGATCATTAAGCACATAACCTCCGCCTGCACCCACATCCAAGCATCACATGCACTGGGAAATAGCTCTGCGTTCATTATGTACGGCGGGCGAAGTTCATACATAAGGCACCGTGACACTAATGCCATTATATTAAAAGTGCGAAGATTCCGATATGTTTCTGAGCGCACGTGTTACAGTAGAGTCTTTTCTCTCTCCCCAAGCAAGTGTACAGCTTTCTGCTGATTTGCTTCGCCTCACACAGTTATTACAGCGAGATTTCCCCCAGTGTCCCAGCCTCCCTTCAAGCTCTCATTTTAGATTTCCCTCCTAGATGCAGCCATTTAAATGCATATCGGCAGCAATTGAGCCCACCAGATTTCTTTCCCATTAGCTGGGAAGATGGTCCTGTTAGTTATCTATCTGAACCGAGTGAAAAATCTGGCGAGCTGGGCAGAATTGCTTTGTGACATGACCTGGTTTTGCCTGTGTCGGCAAGGGGATGACTTGCAGTGAGCTCGGCATGGTGTGGGAGGGGAATTGGGAGGAAAGCGGGGAGGGGCTTGTCCTGGGGACGCAGGGAATGGGGCGGGGAGGTGCACAAGGAAGGGTGTGCTCTCTGCCTTTGCCGTGGGGTTCCTAGGGGAGGTAGATTGTACATCGGAATGGGTTTTAGATGAGAAGGGAAATATATGCATGTAAGGTGATAAGTGGGTGTACATTGGATGGATGGACGATCCAAACGGGTGGATGGAAGGATGATCCATGGATGGATGTTGTCAGGGTCTCTGAGGCAGCTCATGGCCTAGTGTGAGGGCCAACAGATTCTATTCGCTGGCCCTTAGGTTTGGGAAGGCTCGCCCACCCAGCTGGAGGACGGCTAGGAGGGGGTCATATTCTCCCAACATGGCGGCCGAGAGGAGCAGAGAACTATACGCCCGGAGCTCAAGCTTGTTCCCAAGAAGGAGGGCTGAGCTAAGCTGAGCATGCGTAGTTTTTCTTCTTCAATTCACAAATCAGATAACATAAGTCTCCCCATGTCCCCTGGGCAGAGAGAAGAGAGAGAGAGAGAGAGCGAGTGGGAATTACACTGATGGTGCTTTTACTCCTGGGAGGAGACATTGGGGGCCAGGAAGAAGGGTTCCCTCTTATCACATATGCCCACTGTGAGCTCCATCCCCCTCCACTGCATCTAACCCCTAGCAGGTCCCCATTTGTGGGTGACCCCAGAGAATGACAGTAGGAAGGCAGCTGCATGGTCGGGACATGTGTGTTGGTACAGAATGCAGAATGTTGTGTGCTGTGTGGGCTCCCACGGGGTTCTGCTGTGGATGTGGGTGTAGAGAGAGACTGCTGCCCCCAGAGCAGGAACGCAGATTTGGAGACGGGCTGGGTGGATGGGGGATTGATGCTTGTGACTGATGCTATCTGGGTCCCGGGTCCATGGGTGCAGTGACAGGAGGGAGAGTGAACATTGGCAGAGGTCAAGGAGTGTCTATACAAGCCTGTGGCCGCTGGAGGTAGGGGCGTGGGCATGGCTGTCCCCCTGAGACTGTGTGCTCTGTGTGTGTGTGTGTGTGTGAGAGAGAGAGAGAGAGAGAGAGAGAGAGACCAGGAGAGAGGGAGGGTGAGAGACAGAGAGAGACCAGGAGAGAGGAAGGGAGAGAGACAGAGAGAGACCAGGAGAGAGAGGGAGGGAGAGAAACAGAGAGGGACCAGAAGAGAGAGGGAGGGAGAGAGACAGAGAGGGACCAGGAGAGAGAGGGAGGGAGAGAGACAGAGAGGGACCAGGAGAGAGAGGGAGGGAGAGAGACAGAGAGGGACCAGGAGAGAGAGGGAGGGAGAGAGACAGACAGACAGACAGACAGACAGACACACACACACACACACACACACACACACACACACGCAGGGAGAGAAAGACTCAGAAAACAGACAGGGAGAGATGGAGAGAGACAGACCATGAGTTTACAGATGTTTTTCCCTTTCCTTTTTCTGTCTCTCTCTCAATTTTCTCTTTTCCCTTTCTGGTCTCTTTCATGCTTATTCTCTTTCCCCCAGAGGGCACCCTGAGGACAGGCAAGATAGGATCCCCGCAGCCCTGAGGGCAGGCCCGGCGGTGCCGGCCCAGGACGCCCACGCTCCCTCCGGCACGGACACGCGCGGGAATGGCCGGGCCGCGCACGCTCTGATCCTGAGCTCTTCGGGGCTGGCCTTCTCACCTGGACACGGTGGGCCTGCTGCCATGGGGAGCCGCTGACATTTACTGAGCACCTCCTGTGTGCCAGGCCCTCCAAGAGCATCCTGCACCATCTCATTTAACCCGGGTGAGGCAGGGAGGAGGGGTCCCAAGTCTAAGAGGAAAGGAGGAGGTCCCGAGAGGTGAAGGAAGATCCATTGCCATCTGGGTCCCGTGTCTCGGAAGCGTGTATCTGTCGGTTCTCTTGCTCCTACGATCCCCAGGCAGTAGGGGACTTTTTCTTTTTCCCTGCTCACCCTTTGGCCTCAGCTCTGCCCTGACCTTCCCTTTCCAGGCCCGACGGCAGGTACCGAGGGCATCACGGGCAGCTGGTTGACCTGGCGGCCCATCAGGTCGTGGGTGCGTGGAGAAGACACAGGATTTGAGGTCAGGTTTACTAGGGTTTGGGCCCTGGTTTTATGACCAAGCAATGGGATTCTCAGCAGGGCCCTCTTCCTCTCTGACCTTTATTTGCCTCATCTGTGAAATGGATAAAATAGAAACCTGGTTCCTGGTGCTGCTTAGGGGGCTGACAGGGTGCTGTTCCCAGAATGCTGGGCTCAGGATAAACATCTAATAAAAGGCGATTCCTTCCCTGTGCTCAGCTCCCTCTTGCCTGGGCCACCTCCCTACCTCCATGCCAACTGTAACCTTTCTTCCACTTGGGGGACAGTTAGAGGCTTAAGTCTCGGCCACCAGAAAGGGCAACTAAGGACGTCATTCATCAGCATACCTTTTTCCCCCATCTCAATTTTCTTCAGAGGTATAGTTTATTTACTTTTTATTTTAATTGCCGATTCCCACCCTGTCATCTCTACCAACCCCCTAGACTCACGAAGTCTGAGATCCAACTTCAGTCTTTGTCCCTGAGCCTGCTCTTCTCACGTTACCTTGTCAGGACCTTACGTGGTTTGTACCATTATTTATCTCCATGGTGCAGAGGAGGAAGCCAGAGCTCAGAGAAGGCAAGCCACTTCCCCGAGGTCACACAGCTAGGTAAGTCTTGGAGCTGGAGTGGAAGGTCTGGTCTCTCTGAAACTTTCCCTACACCAGGCTGCCTGCCTTAAGTGCCAGTTGGGAAAAGGCACCGAGGGAGAAAGTCATGCGGCGGCCCCCCACCCCCACCCACTCAGAGGGCCCCGCTCTTCTCTGGACGAAGGTGAAAGCTCCTTGTAGAGGCTTGGAGGTCAAGCCAAGGTGCTTCCTCCCTCCCTCCTGGTCACATCAGTGTCATAATCAGCCCATTAGCAAGTCACCCAAAGTGCAGAGAAACCCTTCCTGACAAGCTGTCAGAGGCGGGCCCATAGGTGGGCGAGGAAGCTGGAGCGCGGCAGGGGGAGGGAGTGGGCTGCAAGCCCAGCTCGATCCATAATTTAATACCAACGTGATGTCTTCTGTCGGCTCGGCTGCTGCTAACCGTTCAGAGCAGTTTTCTCCTTTCTGTCTTTTTAAGTAACGGAACTTTGTTAACAGAGGCAGCTGGGAGTCGGGGGGTGGAGGGGTCAGCCGGACCAGCAATGCCTCCAGCGGGTCACACAAGAGCCACACAGCTCAGCTCCTGCGTGGCTCTGAGCAAGGCTTTAACCTCCCTGAGCTTCAGCGTCCTGGCGTGCAAGGCAGGGATTACCATCGAGACCCCTCCAGGCCCGTCCTAACAAATGCAGGGAGCGCAGCGTCCGAGAGCCCGTTTCCAAGCTCGGCTCTATCGCTCGCTAGCTAAGCGACGCGGGGCAAGTCACTAGCCCTCTCGGGGCCTCAGTCCCCCTGCCATGGACGGCAGGGACAAGGGGAGGCCGCGGGGATTAAATGAGCTCAGAGCTGTGTGCCTTTAGCATACTGCCCGGCACACCATGCGCAAGCAACTGCTCCCCCTCCCACAATAGAAGCCCCCAACCCAGGCAAGCTTAAGGTTTTCGATCCTGCTGACAGGTCTGGGCTGCGGGGACGGTTCTTTCCATTGTACAGAGGAAGGCACCTGGGCGTTTCATGAACTTGCTCCAAGGCACACAGCTGAGGGGTGGCCGGACTGCATTTCAGCTGGGGCGGGAGCGGGGTGGGGGCTGGGTCACCCTCCAAATGCCTTCCTACTCTTTCTCCCATGCCACACAGGTAGAGCCAGAGGAGACTGGGATTGGCGCAGTCAGAAGGGCTCAGACATAGGAAGGGTTCCTCTGAGGTGAGGAGCCCCCGATTATCCTGCTTGGACTTGGGGCTGTGGGAGGGACCATCCTAAGCCAAGGGCTGGAGGGTAATTCTTCCTCAGAATTAAAGCAGACAGCGGATCCCTCCCCGGACTTTCAGGGTCCTTTTGGGGGTCAGGACACAGAATGTGCATAAGAATGGTGCATTTACTGGGGAGTCAGTACACCCCGGGGGCAGTTCTGGGAGCCTGGAGCGCAGGGAGAGTGAGAGGTGGACGGGTAAGTGAACTTGCCTCTGACCCCGTATAGTGGCTGGACGTCAGCCTGCCCTTGTACGGAGTCTTGGTTCCCACCTTCACACCCTCCCAGGCAGGGGGCGATGGCAAAAGCCCATGGCTGTGTCTTGGGCATCCCCTGGTCGTGGGCCATCCCATCTGAGCCCTGAGGGCGTCTGAGCCCGTTGCATCCACTCGGGGTGGGGACTGCTGAGGCCCGGGGCGAGAGCTGGGGTGGGGGAGACATCCTCAGCTCCAGGTGTGGGAGACAATCTGAGACATTCAGTCACTTACCTACCCCATCCATGGAGGGAGGCCCTTTAAGGATCTTGCCCCAGCTTGCTCTGAGAATGAACGGGGGGGAGAGGGGGGAGATCAAAGAGAAGTGACTTTGTCAGCTGGGAAGGGCAGTGGGCTTGTTGGGTTGATAATGGTACCCAGCTGGCTTTTAGCCCAGCACCTGGTGTATATGCAGAAGAGTAAATAATACAGACTTGAAGAATAAATGAATGATTATCGATGGGTACCCCCCTTTTCCCTCCCCTGCAATCCTTCCCCGCTGAAAACACGGGATTGTGATGGGTCGCGGTGCACAGGGCTTTGTCAGGCTGGAGGGACACAGAGGACCCTCGCGTGCCTAACCCTTTGCCCTCTCTCTCCTGCTGCCTGTGGAAGGTCGAGGGTCTGGGAAGAGGTGTGACTCTGTCCAGGCAGCCCGGGCCCAGCAGCCCCTGGAGGTCATCAATGCCGGCTTAGAAAAAAAAGGCCTGAAACTGCTGGCGAGGGAGGCAGGCAGGCTGTCCCTTCAAAGCTTTTCCTCCTTCCTTTTTTTATTTTTTAATTTCATTTTTTTTCTTTATCCAAAGGCTGCAGAGCTGAAATAATTTATTTTGGATTTGAATAGGATGTGATAAGCCGAAGAAGGGGCAGCCGGGCTGGACGTGGTGGAAGCATTAGGTTTTAAATTAGTCATTTGATGCTGGTTTGGGGACCCGAGGGAGGGCTCTGGCTGACAAAGAGGCGCCTGAGTCCCTTTGGCTGACTTCAGTGGTGGCCGGACCCAAGGGGACCGGGTGGCGCCGGAGGGATCGCCACTGTGGGTTTAGGGTCAGGCACTGTGGGACCACCTTCCCATTTTCACCCTACAATTCTGCCACAGGCCTTCTGGTCTACCCGCCTGCCTCCACTTAGAGGCTGTGTGACCTCAGGCAAGTGGCCTCATCTCTCAGGGTCTTGGTTTCCTCGTGGGTTACAACGGGAATCGCACACAGGTACCGCCAAGCTTTTTCTGGAGAGGGTCTGAGAGTAAATATTTTAGGATTTGCAGGCGGAACAGTCCTGGTGGCAATCACTCGGCCCTGCTGGTGGCGTAGGAAAGCAAGAAGGGGTAGTGCATAAACAAGTGGACGGTGACGGCGTTTTTTTCAAATGCAATTTACGAAAAACAGGCGGCAGGGGGCAGGTGGTCCCCTGGCCTGCATTTGCAGACGCCTGTGCCAGCATCACCGGGAAAGCTCACAGGGCGCGGTCTGTTACCTGACCTGCCGCAGGCCCTGCAAAGTGCAGGCCCTGCAAAAATGCAAAGAAAATGCATTCATTTTCTCTTAATGTCTACCTCCTCAAATCAATCTCCCTGGACCGAGCTTTCCAAATCCCAACCACGGTCATGTGGCTTTATGTGCTTGAACACCCTCCTCCGTGCACAGGAGGAAGCCCAAATGGCTTTTTCGGACACTTGAGGCCCTTGGAAGCCGTCTACCGTTTCCATAGCCCTGATCATTTCATGCTCTGGATTTACCTGATCCCAGACCCACTCAAGGGATAAACCAAAGGCTCTAGTGTCTCTGGCCTTCTGCATTTTCTGTTTCAGGGCTCCCTCTGTCCCTCTTCGTCTGCTCTGTGAACTTCCCCCATCCTGCGCAACCCACTCAGACGGTCCCCTATCCGCCACGCTCCCTCTGAGCCCCAGGCAGAATCGGCTCCCTCGTCCACCTGTGCCAGGGACCTGGGTGAAATTCATCTCAGACTGAGGACCAGCGAGAACCACGAGAACCACGTGTCCTGGGACAGGATATTGAGTGACCTCCCCGGGGAGGAAGAGAACAAAGGGAAAGAGAACAAAGACTTTGGTCATTTCTACCCTCCAGAGGCCACTGCCTGGGGTCTTTTTCTTTGTCTTTGCCTTGGGGGCGATTTGGTTTGTTGCTTTCAAGATCACTACCTTTTTTACGCTCACCTAGTCCACAGAGAGGGGAGGTGAGTGGGTGTGTGGTTGAGAGGCAAGGAACTTTGCTGGCAGAGAGGGTTTCAACTTTATTATTAGTTATTCATACAGTTGGGTGACCTGGTGCAAATTACCCCCACAAATCCATTTCCTTAGCTCGAAAGAAGCCAAGTTCAACAGAGGTAGAATCCCATACCCTGCCAGTTCGCCCAAGGAAATGCGGGAGTGTAGGTGCAGTGCTTAGCACATCGTAGATAATCAAGAAATATCTCTGGCCCTTTGCAAAGATGTCTGGGGCCAGATGTGAGGGCTGGATTTGGGGCAGAGGCTGGCCTGTTGACTTTCTCACTTTGTGCCTGTCTTGTGAAGGGGGTGGGGAACATCTGGGTGTGCTGTGGTTGGAGCCAAGGTGGGGGCACGATGGGGAGGGGACGCTGTGTCTTGCTCAATCTCACCTGCACCCATTAACCGGATGGAGCTTGGAAATGAGTCTCAGAGTGCAGTGGGGACAACTTGGGAAGGAAATAAACACCTGGCGAGAAAGATCTCTATTTTCTCTTTAGAGCCCATTAAGTTTATGGAAACTCATGAACTTAGTGCAAACCTAATTAAGCTCAAATAGGGATTTGGGAGTGCAGGCGGTGAGTGCGGGGGCTCTTGGTGGTGGTGAGGAGTGCAAGCTCCGGAGCAAAGTGAGGCTTGATAGAAAGGGGAAAGCCCTCTACGAAAGGTGGGATCAGAGGCAGACTTCTGGCTCCGGACCATCCAAGTCCAGTCGTGAATCCCCCTCTGTTCCTAATGGACACGAAAGGGAGGTGGTTAAAAATACACAGGGTTTTGTGTCTGACAGACCAGGGATAGAATCCTGGTTCTTCCACTCTGTAAGCCGTATTTTCTCATCTAGAAGATGGGAATTTCTGCCTTGAAATGAGACAGTGTGCTGAATGTTGGACATGCGTGGATGCCCAAGAAATGGGGCTGTGGTGACTGGGGGGGTGGTTTCTGGGTCCAGGTGGGAGGGGAGAGCTCCTTCTTCCTCTATGCTTAGGACTCACTGGGCGTCTCCTCCAGCTCTCCTTTCCCCTCCTCCTGTGCAGACTGAGGGCATTAAAGGGCTCTGTTCCTCCCCTTTCCTTCCTGTGCACATAACGTTGCAGCATCCTCCCTTGGGCACTGGCCTCTGCCATGGGACTTCTCAGCGAATGCAACACAGACAGAGTCTTGAAGATCACCCGCGCACTGTGACTTGCTCTCACTTCGAGGCCTCCTGGAGACTGTCTATGGACAGTCCTGCTGCTTGTGGAGACGTTACCCTGCTGTTGGAGTCCAGGCCATTCTAGAGCATCTGGCATCCAGCCAACATCAAGCTGTGTGGCAGTGCCAGCCAAGATCAGCAGAGCCACTTGGCCAGGCACAGACTCACGAGCAAAAGCACGTGTTTTTTGTGTTAAGCCCCGGAGTCTTGGGATGGCTTGTTACAGAGCATGTATTGTGGCATAAATAACTGATATCCTCCACCCATCAAGTTCTAGCCACCTTTCAGAGCTCACTTCAAAAGTCTACGCCTCCGGGAAGCATCCCCAAGCACACCGCGAGGAAGCCATCTTCCTCCTCAGACTCTTGAGGCACGCAATCTGTAGCCACACACTGCAGCCTCAGCTAGGGGTGCGGGCTCTGCCTCAGGGCCCAGAGCAGGGCTTGAACCAGAGTAGGAGTGAGAAAATGCTGGCTGGATGAATAAGCATATTCTACAGACGCGAGTGCGTGAGCCTGTGGATTGGATCTAAGCCGTGGTCCTCTTTGACCACCTCTCCCTCAACCAGGTATCTGGAAAACGGTGCAGTTTGGGTCCTGGGTTTCCTCTTGCATTTCCTGGAGCAGCCACTGGGCTCTGGGCTCTGTGCTATGTTATATTATGGGATGTTTACATTATTCCGGGAGCCAATGACACCGGGCAAGTTCTTATGAAACTATGATAGTACTCCGGTGCTGAGTGTTATCTCAGGGGATTGTCATAAACCCCAAGAGGGAGGGAGCATCATCACTTGCATTTCACAGGTGAGGGTCTAGAGGTTCCGAAGAAGTAGAGCGATTTGCCCAGGATGAGTCAGTAGTGGGGTCTTGGTTTGGATGGAGGTTTGCCAGATGAGGGAGCCCATGGCGGTGGGTATTGTCAAGGAGTTCTTGACAGAGCAGAGAACTGGGAAGGGTGGATGGATTTGAATGGAAAGCAGACTTTGGTTCAGTAAAGAAAGCAATCAAACAGACTGGCGGAACAATCACATTGGTGGGAACCACACTTCCCCTCGCCCTGTTACCGCTGGCCCATGGAACAAGAACTCTTGGAAGTTTGAAAGAGAAAGCCATGGGAGGAGGGATTTACCCCATTGGTGAGATGGTAAGAGTTTGCATTTATTGGTCACTGAGAATCCTGAGCAGCAAGGGGCCACCTGCCATTCTCTCTCAAAGGAGCACAGGGCTGCCTTCCCATATCCTGTGAGCCCAAGTAGTATGTGAGGCAGCCAGGATCCCCCAAGGGGCTGGGCTGGGGGGAGGCTGCTCATAGATCCGCTTCTCACTGTAAGCTGACCCTGGACCAGAGGGGGGACATAGAAAGCCCATTCTGGTCTCACGTCCACTTTTCCTACTCTAGTCCCACTTTATGAGCATTGAGGCTGATAAATTATCCCCAGCTGACTTGCCTGTCTCTTTCACAACTGATTCAAAACAAGAGGGGAGAGCAGTGGCCTTATTTTTCACCCTCAAGACCCTAAAGAAAACAGCAAGAACTTTGGAGGAAGTAGGTAATGAGCTTTCTATCTCTAGAGATATGCAAGTAGAGATGGAATCACTATATACTGGATTTTGGGGAAGATATATTAAATGGCATCGGGTACCCCTAAAATGTTAAAATTCTCTAATTTTTCTTTGAGACCACCAATAGGAAAATTTTTAGCTTATACACAGTATTCAAACTGGCACGATTACAGCAGCAGTTTTGGATAAAGAATGATTTCCATGATTGTATATACCCTGCAGCCCACATATTATAATAAATAGCACATCAACATTTTTTTTCTTCTTCTGGTTCAGGCAGGACCATTATCAAGAGAAGAAAGGCTCTAATGACAATTCTCGGCATCTCTCTATAAAGGCCTTTCATGTCTGGCCTCAAAGCGGACAGGGAGGAGGTAGGTCTGGCTGTGTATCTTCCTGTGGCCAGCCTCCTGGGCGCTGCCCGCTGCCTCTGCTCTGTTTGGGCCAGGCTGGAAAAATGCCTTTGCTGCTGCGGGCATTGGCTGGCAGGGTGGCGTGGGGGGAGATTTCCTGGAGATAAAAGACAAAGAGAGAGACACATGTGCGGTTATGATAACATGCACCCCCTGAGGATTATTAGTTAGAAAGGCACTGATAAGGAAGGTACAGGACTACTTATCCCCAAAAGCAAAGGAACATCTGCTAAGTACCTACTGGGTGCTCTGCCCTTGGAGTACAATTTATATTTATGCTCATAGCAACCCTGTGAGGTAGGTCGATGACCTCACTTTATGAATGGACTAATTGAGACTCAGAAAAGATGAAAAATACGTGCTACAGGTCACACCACAAAGGAATGTCTGAGCTGGAGTTTGAATACAAGCCTGGGAGGGATTAAAGCCAGCCCTTTTTTCATGGAAATCAGGCCTGATGTGGGAAGACCTCTCCAAAAAAAAAAATGTGCTTTTCCTACTGTGGGTGGTTGGATAATGGCCAGCCCAAAGATGCCCATGTCCTAATTGGCAGGACCTGGGAATCTTAACTTATATAGTGGAAGGGACTTTACAGATGTGATCACGTTAAAGATTTTGAGTTGGAAACATTATCTGGGGTCCCTAGTGGTCATCAAAAAGGTCCTTATAAGAGAAAGGCAAGCAGGTCAAAGGCTGGAGACAGCGACATGATGTCAAGGCAGATCTTGGGGTGGTGTGACCACGGACTCTAGAAACTGGAAGGAAACAAAGAATGAATTCTTCCCTGGAGCTTCCAAAAGAAACCAGCTCTTTCCCATCTTTTTTTTTTTTTTTGGCCGCTGAGATTCATTTTGTACTACTGACCTGTAGACTTGTAAGAAAATCAATTAGTACTGTTTTAAGCCCCCAAGTTTGTTTTTATTTGTCACAGCAATTATAAGGAACTCATATACACACCATCTTTGATGTGAGATGCAAAGAATGGGGACCTCACATTCTTGCTGACTTCCCCCAAGTCCTAATTCCATCTTGGCCTCTATGAGTCTGAGACATTCAGTCAGCTCTGGTTAGGCAAAATGGCACACTCTTGAGAAGAGGGGATGAGACAAGGTGACTTTTAAGTGATCACATTGACTTTGATGGTCAAGGACAGTGTTCGACAAAGAGTGGTTCCCAGATTGGTGCTGGTCTGTGAACTGTTGGGAAGATAGAATCCACCCCACCTTTCCCAACCCACTGACTCCTCCTTTTGGGGGGAGGAGCAGAAAGGCCAGAGAATGGGTGGAAGTAAGTGTTTAAAGCCTTTTGCAACAATTTGGCATTGCTGAGACATCCAAGCATGTGACCCAAGGGCTTCTGGAACAGGATACAGGCCAGCCTCAACGTGGTTGGAAGTAGATAGTAAGTTTCAGGAGGAACAAATCATGTCTTAGTCACACACGGCAGTTCCCCCAACAGCCCACGATGGGTTGGGAGTCAACATCAACACCAACTAGTCCTTTGCCCCCAAAGTTTGAGAAGCACTAGTCCAAGGTCCTATAAGTTGTCTGCGCACAGACTTCATGAGATCCAAATATCTAGTCTTTTTCAAGCCTAGGCCTACCAACAGAATCATATGAATATTTGTATTTATATTTTGCTGACCTAAAACTTCCAGATTGAGTCTCTCCTGGCTTTTTTTTCCTTTTTCTTTTTCTTTTTTTTTCCAAATACTTTTATTCTATTTTTTCAGTGTTCCAAGATTCATTGTTCATGCACCACACCCAGTGCTCCATGTAACACATGCCCTCCTCAATACCCACCACCAGGCTCACCCAACCCCCACCCCCGCCCCTCCAAAACCCTCAGTCTGTTGCTCAGAGTCCACAGTCTCTCATGGTTCACCTCCCCCTCTGATTTCTCCCAATTCACCCCACCCTTCCCTCTCACAATGTCCTCCATGTTTTTCCTTATGCTCCACATGTAAGTGAAACCATATGATAATTGACTTTCCCTGCTTGACTTATTTCACTCAGCATAATCTCTTCCAGTCCCGTCCATATTGATACAAAAGTTGGGTATTCATTCTTTCTGATGGCTGTGTAATATTCCATTGTATATATGGACCATATCTTCTTTATCCATTCATCTGTTGAAGGGCATCTTGGCTCTTTCCACAGTTTGGCGATTGTAGCCATTGCTGCTATGAACATTGGGGTACATGTGGCCCTTCTTTGTACTGCATCCGCTTCTTCAGGGTAAATACCCAGTAGTGCAATTGCTTGGTCATAGGGTAGCTCTATTTTTAATTTCTTCAGGAGTCTCCACACTGTTTTCCAAAGTGGCTGCACCAACTCTCATACTCACCAATAGTGTAAGAGGGTTCCCCTTTCTCCACATCCTCTCCAACACTAGTTGTTTACTGTCTTGTTGATTTTGGCCATTCTAACTGGTGTAAGGTGGTATCTCAGTGTGGTTTTGGTTTGAATCTCCCTGATGGCTAATGATGATGAACATTTTTTCATGTGTCTGTTAGCCATTTGTATGTCTTCTCCTGACTTTTAAATACTCGTGACAATTCTGTTCTTATTTGTGTGTTCTGGTCCCTCCCCCCAAAAGGTCTCTGTTTCTGTTTTCCATGCTCTTTCTGGAGATTTCAGCTTCCTTGGACACACCTGCGCTTCTCTGCTGGCAACCTCACACCAAAAGGATGGCAGACTTGGGTGGAGTTGGGAAAGAGTTCTCTCCTTGATTCTGTACCACACACAGCGACCAGGGTCCCAGCACCACACAGGGACTGTGCCCTAAGCCACGCACAACCTTTCATCAGCACACCTCCTTTGGCTTCTCTCCAAAGTCCAAACCCATCCCAGGCCCTAGTGGACAAGGGGACAGTGGCCATCCGTGTGGCCTCCTCCCTGGACGCTGACTTGGGCAGTCAGGATCTGACAGAAGCAAAAACACTTCTAGGGGTTTGAGTTCAATCTTGAGGCAGAATCAATGGGATTTGTGATGGGATTAAATGCACGGAGGCAAGGGAGAGGGAAGAGGCTAGGATGATACCCAGATATCTCACCTGGGTCCCCATGTGGGCAGCGGTTCCACTTACCAAGTGGGGAGCACTGGGCAAAGGTCAAGTTTAAGGGGAAGACAGTGAGTTCAGCGTTGAACACTCGGCGTCAGAAAGAATGGAAGGTAAACTATGGAACTGATTTTCTTGTGTGCCCATGAAAGGCGGAGCAGCATCTGATACTCACAGCTAAGCCTCAGCGCTGTCAGGAGCTGGCCTGGTGCTCTGGCTGGGTCGTGGCTTCTGCCGTGGGACACAAGCACTCTCACAGAACCCCAGAGTCAGACAAGGTCACCTGGTGACGGCAGCAAATGAGACAAACAGCAAGACCACTTTGTAATCTTGCCTGGGCACGAGCAATAAGGTCACGGTGCAAAGTACAGGATGCCAAACAATCCCTTCTTCCAGCTAACGTGAGCGATGGTTCATTTCTTTCTATGTCAATTTCAGCCTTGCCTGTTCTTCCTTCTCTTTCCATAGGATTTACTAAGATAACCAGTTACAGAATTATCCCACTTCTTGATGGCGTCCAAGCACATGAACCCACTTCCTTGGTTTCCCACTTCCTCCCACATTGCCTAACAGGAGCTCAAACCCAATAGTGAGTCATTCCTGGAACCTCCAATCTCCTACTGAGACTGCTTGTGGTTCCCATAGGATGTGTTCTTCCCAACTGCAAAGAGCAGTGGGTCAACTCTGACTGCAGGTATGCGTCTGGTGACCTTGGGGATGAGTGACATTACAACAGAAGCAATACAAAGTTCAGTTGGACACTGCACCTCCGGATAGCCTGCATTTCTCTCCCAGTGAGCTCCTACTGGCCCGGCTTTGGGCCTTAGCAAAATGCCTCTGCTCTCTAGACCCTGACAGCCCCTTGGAGATGTGAAGGCAGTGAACTTTCTCCCATTACTCAGATCTTTGCTTAAACTCTCCTAGCTCCGTCCCCATCAATTCATTATGCACCTTTATCCCTATCATTTCTCCTGTGTCTGCTAGAAGCTGAGATCTCTCAGGGTAGTTTGCGTTTTTTTTTTTTTTTTCAATCACACTCAGGTGTCTCCCTTCACCCTGACTTTGTGAACAAGCTTTGCTGGACACATCAGTACCGTGGAATAAGAAAAGCACACTGAATTCATGTGGAACCAGCCAGGAGGAGTACTGTCTCCAAACCTCACCCAGCAGCCCTGGCCATCGTGAGGATGCAGCTCACATCCCTGGGACGTGGATTGCCATTGATCCTGTCCCGAGGTCTGGCACTTCTGTTTGGCTGTTAAAAAAAGAGCCTGCCATGTTGATGAATTTTTTAAGCAGGACAGAATACATTTAAGACCAGAAATTAATAAATTAGAGAAGAGGAGAGTAGTAGAATGGGTAAATCAGTTTCAGATTTAATTAGCAGAGAAGATGAATATAAAGCAATCTTTGACAATCATACCAATTAAAAGGGACAAAACATAAGTATTCAACACTGAATACAAGAAAGGGAATCAAAACTCTGATAAAGTGGAGATTAAGCTAAAATACCATGTAAAACTCTTCATTAATGACTTTGAAAATCTGGATAAACTGAGTGATTTTCTAGAAAGGATAAAATGCATTAAGTGAACACGATACAATATGACGCCAGGAGAGAGCTTGATGGGAAAAATCTCAAAGAATTCACCTCCCCAAATGGTAGAATCTTAAGTAGTTAGGCAAATTTTTCTAAACCTTCAGAACACAAATGACTCCTCTTCTGCATAAAGATTTTCAGAGGATAGAAAAATAGAGAATGCAACCTAAATAGGAAAAGATGGCACAGCAATTTCGATCACGTTGTGAGAGAAAAATTTGTGATTTGAGATTTTAAACCAAGTCAAATAGAGTCAGTGGGAAGACCTCAACTACATAAGGTGCATGAAATACCACTCATAATAGAAGTGACGTGTGACAGTAGAAAATAACTAATCGGTCAATAAATGATGTCAAGATGATTGACTATTCATTAAACACATGGATTTAGATCACTGCCTTATACAGATCACTCAACTCCAGGTAGACTGAAGGCAAGAAAATTAAAAAAAAAAAAAAAGGAAGTGGATTTGGGTTAAAAAAATAATAAACAAATATTTACCCGGTTGCAGAATGGGGAAACCTCTCAAAGTATTAAAAATATATTTAAGGGTGCCTGGGTGGCTCAATTGTTAAGCAACTGCCTTCGGCTCAGGTCATGATCCTGGAGTCCCTGGATCGAGTCCCGCATCGGGCTCCCTCCTTAGCGGGGAGTCTGCTTCTCCATCTGACCTCTTCTTCTCTCTCATTCTCTCTCTCTCAAATAAATAAATAAATAAAATCTTAAAAAAATATATTTAAAAGAAACACATACTAAAAAAAAATTTGTAGATTAAACTGAAAAAAAAAACTACTATGCTTCAAAAACTTCGTAAATAAGTAAAAAAGCTAAATACAAACCAAAGAAACAATTACAGCATATATGGCAGAAAAATGGTTGAAGCTTAAGAATACAAGAAAAACAAAGAAGCTCTAACACAATGGATAAAGGACGCGGGTACAAAATTTAATAAGAAGTGGCATAGAAAGGTTGAATGCTTGGTAAAGAAGACACAAAAATCTCCCTAGTGATCAAAGTAACAAAATGAAAGCAATACTGATACGCCATTTTCACTCGCTGAATTGGCAGAGATGAAGGAGAATTACTGCTCCCAATGTTAAGTGAACACGCACAGGAAACGGGCATTTTCCTGCATGGCTGGTGGTGTATAAGTTATGTACAATATCCACGGAAGGCAATTTTGCCAAATGGGACAAAACCTTCAAATACATACACTCCTTGGATCCAGCAGTTCTATTTCTAGAGATGGATCCTGAAGTAATGACCATGTGTGTTTATGTAGAGATTTCTGGATGAAAACATGCATCGGAAGATTATTTAGAGTAGTGCATTCCAAAATCAGGGGATTGGTTCAATCCTATGCTCCCATAGGATGGAACACTATGTAGCCATTAAAAATGAAATAGAAGAGGAAATTTAGGTGCACCTGAAATGCTCGCGCTGTGTGGCTCATCAGTAGTGGTGGAGAGCAGAAAATAGGACGTATGTGACCTTTACTGCGAGTGTGTGTGTGCATTTGCTTGGAAGGAATGCTCCAGTGACATACGCCGTTATATTAACAACGATTTTTTCTCCTTAGGCATTTTTTCTTTATATCTCTCTTCGTGTATAAAAAACATAACGCCGATATCAGCACCCCCACCCCCATTTCTCTGACTCAGTGCCTCCAGAGTGTGTGAAGTCTTCTCGCAACTTCTGCAAGTTTCTGTGCCCCCTGCTTCCTGGCTTGGCTCTGCCCCATGATCCTGTCTGTGTACAGTATTTTTATTTTTCTTCACATCTGTCTGAGCCCAAAGTCCAGCCATTTCCCTCAAAGCCCTGGCAAGCCCCCCCTGTCAGTTGTGCATGAACTTGACTGGTGTGAGGGTTCATGGGAAGGTCCCCGGTATTCTGCAACAAGTGGTTTCCTGCTTTTTTCTCCCCCGCTCTGTCCCCTTTTCCTTTCCTGCCTAATTTCTCATCCATGACTGTTCTTCTCTGGAGTCACAGGAAAGGTCTCTCCTTCGTCCCACTCGGGTTAGTTTCCGCATTTAGTCTCCCTCTTCCCAAATAACTTCCCCAAACACATGCCATTTCCTTACAAAGAAAGTCTGCAGGGCAGGGGCAGGGCTGGGGAGATAAAATTTCTCTGTCTTGTTAGAATGGCACAGCATTCAAAGCCTCATGCAAATGCAGTGTTAGTTACTGCCTTTCTCCCCCCCTTTACACATTTATTTGATTTTATTTCACTGCCTTTTTACTTACCTCATAACATTTTTTCACATTGTTACCCAGTTTCCAAAGTTATTATATTTTTTATTGGAAGAATAGGTGATCTACTTACTAAGACTACTTTTCTCTAAAAATATCTACATTTCCCTAATTCAGTTTGGCTGCTGCATTCTCTCCACATTGAATTAGACTGAATTGCTGTGGGTTTCTTTCGGAAGGAAGGTTAACGTTGATTGAGGACCTATTACATGCTAAGCAATGTGCTAAGTGCTGTGTCTATATTATCTCATAGGTGCCACAAATCCTCTTTGGAACAAGGTGGGTGTGTAAATACATTCTAAAAGTACATGTGCTCATTCAACCCGCACAACCACCAGGGTACCATCCTGCTTGCAGGTAAGGAAGCGGAGGCCAACAGCAGTGGCGATCCTGGAGGCCGTGCAGCAGGGAAATTGCAGGTTTGGGATTCGGTCTCCCGCCGGCCAGCTAGCCCATCCTGGGCTACACAGTCCAGAAACCGGGCAGCCGTCCACGCCCCTCCTAACCCGCTCTCCACCTGTGCTCACAGCTCCCGCCCATCCATGTGCACCTGCCTTGGGGTTATGGTAGATGGGAGTGAACTTGGCACATTTACATTCAAGTTTATCTATTTCTATCTGCTGCCTTCCCCAACTTTGCTTCTCTCTCTCTCTTTCTCTCATCTTTCTGGGACTATACGGGCTCTCATCTCGTAGGAGCTGAGTTGAGCCCTGGGGCTGCCATTCGTTACATTGACCTGGATACAATTGAGGCTCAAAGACTTGGTTTAAAAAAAAAAAGCATCTGCCTTTCTCAGGTCCTGGAAACCACTCAACTTCCCTTTTTCTGCCAGTGAGCAGAGGCAAGGATCAAAATCCATCTGTGTCTTACTAGAAAAGGTTTTATAAATGCCATATGAGACCGCCTTCCCCTTTCCAACTTAAGAGCATGGTGTGACTGACTCACCACTAGTCTCCGTGCTAGGAGGCGGAACAGTCTCGATGCTGAGCTAACCTCGTCTCGTGTCTCCTGGCCAGAGCCGAGGCCTGCCCCTTGGAACACCAGCCCCAGGCTTTGGGCACCACAGCGCTGAGAAAGCAGACCCTGTCTGCCTCATTCTCTGTAGGTCATTGGCTTCATGCCCCCAGGGAACCCAATGTGGAGCCAAGCGGAGCCGCACACACACCTGTTTTCCCGAGGCAGTGTGGTGACATGGAAAGAACCCCATCTGGAATCAGGAGGTCCAGATTCTAGGGTCCTGGGATAAGCCCCGCTCACTTGGCTGTTTAGAAACAATCTGTGGTGAGATGACTTAATGTTGGGCAGGAGGAAGAGTCTATTTTAGCATTATAGGTCCTGGAGAAATTCTAGCAAGAGCTCAATTTTCGTAGTGCAAATGGTCTGATTTTCTTTTAACGCGCTTCCCCAGAGGATCTTGCCCCTGGTACTGGGTTGAAGAACATCCCCCCAACTTCATATGTACCCGGAACGTCTGAAGATGACCTTATTTAGAAATAAGGTCTTTGCAGAGGTAACTGGTTAATTTCAGATGAGGTTATACTGGATTAGGGTGGGCCCTACATCCGGTAACTGGTTAATTTCATAAGAGGTTATACTGGATTAGGGTGGGCCCTACATCCGGTAACTGGTTAATTTCATAAGAGGTTATACTGGATTAGGGTGGGCCCTACATCTTGTAAGAGCAGGGGCCACACACACACACATGCACACAGAGAGAAAAACCCATGTGAGGGCTGCAGACAGAGATTGGAATAACACAGCCGCAAGTCAAGGAATGCATCAGAATGGTGGGAGTCGCCAGAAACCAAGGGGGAGGCAAGGAAGGAGGCTTCCCTCGTAACTTCAGAGAGAATGTGGCCCTCTGACATCTTGACTCTAGACTTTTAGCCTTTGGGGCGGTGACAGTACATTTCTGTTGGTTCTGGTCATTTGTGCTGGTAGCTCTGGGAAACCGACACAGCCCTTCTCTTCCGCCTTTGTGATCTAGGTACCACTTCCTGCGACGGAACCAGATGTGGTGAAGGTTACTGACAATTCGTGGCCACAGGGTGAGTAGGAATTATTTGGCAGGGTGGTGGGGGTGTGAAGGAGGACGTTAAGGAAAGGATTTTAAAAGGACTAAGGAAAAAGAGGAGGTGCAAATGTCACGTGTATGCTGCGAGAGGGAGGTGGCCGCGTGGGGCTCTCCGGGCATGGAGGACCGTGGCTGGGGGCTCAGGATGAATGTGCCACAGAAACATGTCCCTTCCTACCGTGCTGTGGGCTCTTCATGAGCTGCTCAAACCTGAGGGACAGGACCCCATTCAGTAGTCCTCCAATGTCTCTTTCTCTGTGTCCAAGCAGGCAATAGACCAGCAAGCCTGAGGACGGCACCATCTTTCCCTTCCCCCGGGAGGATGCTGCGCTATGATCTGTGAGACTGACTTGTGACAAGAGGCTGTTCACAAAAGGGTGATGCTTTCCCACTTCTTTGATAAGCTTTGCCATGAGCATAGGGTTGGCACGTACTTTTTTTGTGCCCTGTTCACGGAAGATTCTAGCACTGTTGCTTGGCGAATCTAGGCCTGGGCGTAGGGGGGGGCCTCATCAGCGTTGCTGTGGGTTATGTTTGGGGAGAAATTCACGGGGGCAGAATTTACAGCTATGAAAGCCAAAGGTCTCTCTCCCTACTTCGTTTCATCGCCTCTCCTATTTCAGGCTGCCTGTCTTGACAGGTCCCCGCTCTGCTGGGATGGCACCTCTGCGAAGGAGAGGAGATTGTTCTTGCTAAGGCTGTGGGGACAGAAGGAAAGGCAGACAAGGTGCTTTCCCTGCCTTGCCTTCTTGGGGCGCTCAGACACCCAGGGGTTACTAGAAGCAGAGCCTGATTCTGCCTCCTCTCTCCTCTCTTCCCAGCTCCTGCAATCTACTTTCCAGACTGGATCCGGGTCATCCTTGGAAAACACACACTGACTGTGACATCTCCTGTCCCCAAACTTCCCATGACTCCCCACTTATATAGGGGCTGAGTCCAAGTTCCTTGGCCTGCCTTCCCACCTTCTCTTGGTGCGCTCATCTCCCTCACCGTACCTATTCCCTCCCCCTCCAGCCACCTTGACCTCCTGGCAGTTCCTCTAAGGACAGCCAATCTCTTCTAGAATGTTCTCCCCCTGCTTCTTGACCAGCAGCCTCCTTCTCATCGTTTGAGACTCAGTTCCCTGTCCCTCTGTCGCACTGGCTCTCGTGTGTCCCTGTCTGCCTTACCAGGCCATGGTGCGCCCATTGCTTTGTGGCGCCTGTCTTCCCCGCGGGCACAAAGCCCCTGCAACGTGGGGAGAACGCTCTTTCCTCTCTTCAGCCTCACAGGCTGGCACGGCTCCTGGTGCGTAAGTACTTCTCAAATGCGTGTTGAATGAATGAATAAATCATGTAATCTCAGAATTAGAGAAGTAGAAAAGACCGGCTGAGTCAATCCTCTCATTATTTACTAATAATGAAGAGTCTTAACTGGTTGGGATATAAACACGAAATGCTTCAGTTCTTCCCCCTCGTAACTGCCACCAGCTGTGCCTGCTGCACCCCGCTTTCACGTCCGGTGGAGGGCTCTCATCACGACGACTCAGGCTGATTCCAGGACTGTCTGGCAATTACTTTTGGTATTAAAACAGTCTTATGTTGATGATTAAGATTCAAGTCTGTTTTTAAAGCTCCGACCTAATAGGAGATGTGAAGTTCCCTTTGCCACCCATGAAATCTTGAGTGGAGAGACCTCAGTGGCCCGGTGGGGCTTGGGAGGAGAGGTCCACTGTCCCCTCTATCTCTCCTGCATGGTCCCCTTGGAGCTGGGAGGAGAAGAAGAAGCTTGTTTCCTCATGTGACTGTCCATGAACAACGAGTTTCCCTCACTTCAACTGGTTATTACTGATCGAACTGTGGGTTGTGAGCTCAGAGAGGACATGGGGTACCCTGACAGGCCCCTTGTTGAGACACTCTATCCCAAAGCTTTGCAAGTGACTTGCATGGGGGTGCTGACTCCCCCAGCGGAACCCCTCTGGGCAACCTTGTATCAGAATCTTCTGAGGGTTGTCCTGGAGGAGGCGGCAGCCCCAACATTTCTGAGTTCTAGGGCAGTGTTAACCTCCCAGCTAGCAAATTTTGGATGGGTGACCCCACCCCAGGTCTCTTGTGTCCTGATCTTAAGTTCTTTTCTTTAAATCACAAGCTCTCTCAAGATAATGAGTCAAAATTGAGAAGTGACCGCAATTAACAAACACATGGGAGTATGCTCAAAGGAACGAGATGAAAATAACATAAATGAAATTCTGTTTTTCACTGAAGACTAAAGTGGTTTCTAAGAGCTAGTCCTGGGGGGAAAATGGAAACGGGCTCTCACAGACACCGCACGTGGGAGCTCAAACTGACATCACTTTTTGCAGGGCAATTTGGGAATATCTATGAAAATAAACAAGGCAAATGCCATTTGCCTCTGTAATTCCATTTTGAGTAGTTTATCTTCCCAACACAGTTGCCCGGTGCTGGGTTGACCAGAATGCTCACTCTATGTTGTTTGCAATCATGAAATACTGGAAATGATGCAAGTGTCCATCAACGGGGAAATGGTTAATTAAATGATGGTATAAGGTACCAAATAATATGGACCCTGTTAGTTTTCTTTAAGTAGCCCTTACCATATGGGCATATTATAGGTCCCATCCCCCCCTCCCAGTCCAATCCTACTTCCCAGATTGTGAACTCAGTGAAGACAAGATCCATAGGATATTATGTGTTTGCTTAAGAATCTGAGATCTGGGTTCATATCCTGAACCCACCAGGAACTAACCGAGTGACTTCCTGTGGATTTCTTAACTTCTTATACCTTATTTTTTATCTGGAAAGTGGAGGTGTTAACATTAGCCATGTCGTACGTTGTCCTAATAATAACAGAAGGTTTCAGGGTGAAGGGCTCGGCACTGGTCAGCTGCTCGGATGGAGGACGGAAGCGATGGGGACGGTGAAGACCGGTCCCTTCACCGGTATACACTCGGCACTTCGCATAGTGCTTGGCACCGCGGAGTTCCATAAATATTTGATGAACTAATGAATGAAGTATATGTACTTCTATGGAAGGATGTCTAAGATTTATTGTTAGAGGAAATAAATGAAGCTGTAGAACCGTTTGTCTAACCTAATCCCATTTGTACAAAAGATATTAAAATTTCTGCTGGGGGTCAAGACATAAATTATATATAGTGGTTACCTCTGAGAAATGGGTTTGGAGCCAGATGAGAAGGGGGTGGCATTCATTTTTTACTTGATTCCCTTCTGTAACACATGATATTATAAGAGTGCATGACTTTTAAAATTAAAATTAAAAAAATCTATTAGACTCGAAGAGCCACAGGGTTAGTTCTTTTCCAGGGATAATTATTTTGATCATCCTAGGATTTTATCTTTGACTTCAGTCTTCGATGAGATTAAAAATATCCATGGGCATCAGAGAAGAGATGTGACAAGTGGATGGGGCAGGTGGCTGGGGGGACCTGGTCTTCCATCTGATTAGGAGGAACTTTTAGTCCCAGTGTGTGATAGCCTTGGGTGGTCGCTGAGAATGAATTAGTGTTTATTACTGCACGGAACAGGCCATATGTGAGATAAAGAGGGACAACACAGTGGCCTTGTCTTGTAGGATTACTGTGACATCACAGTTAAGGGTAGGTGCTTTGGAGTCAGAAAACTTGAACTCAAATGGATGCGTTGTCCCTTGACCTAAGCCCACATCTCCTCACCTGGGAAATGGGAATGTATCACTATCTCCTAAGGTTGTTGAGAGGATTCAATGTGATGATTCATACCATTCACCATGTTGCTCCAGAGTCAGCACTCCATAAAAGACACACTTTGCTAATAATAATAATAATGATAATGATAATAATAATAATAATAATAATATAACGGCATGATCTTAGAAAAGCAAGTTAGCCATGGCCCTTGAGCTTAATTTCCTCATCTACAAATAAAGATATTAATACCTATTTTATAGGTAGGTATGTAAACATACAGATGTTACACATGAAGGTACATATATACGTTTATAAGATATCTAAGCAATTTATATACGATATCAAATATACATCCATACACTGTCATTCTCTTTGTGCAGAAGGAACTGAATGTTCTTGTTGTTATTGCCTTCTCAGGAGGGCCAGCATCTGCCTCTCACTGTCCAGTTAACCAGGAGAATGTGACAGACCTGACCGCAAAGGCTGGAAGTTCAAGTCCTGGTTTAGAAAAACCGGCTGAGACGCCCTTCAGGGAGGTGAGAAGCTCCAGGGGAGTGACAGTTGGTGTGCTTCTGATCAGCTTCCTTATTGGTGACCCAATTTCATCTATTTGTGAGAGGACTCACGGGTAGGTCAGATGCCAAGCAAGACAGAGAAGTCATCCTCAATGAATTCCGGATTTCCTGGAGGGACCAATGACAAAGGTGTGAGCAGAGATGAGGGGGCAAACACGGGAGATTCAGGTGCCCAGAGGTCAGCATCAGTGGGGGAGCTGTTGGCATCTCTAGGGATGAAGGGGCAGGGGGAGGACAAAGGGTTCTTGGGATCCCTGGTGGGATCTGGAAATGTCGAGAGGTGTTGCCACTGCTTGGAGAATGGAAAAATACACCTGCCTCTCTCCTGGGGACCTCCCATTGGCTGGCGGCAGGAAGGATGAAGGCTGGTGAAGAAGTCCTTGGGTATGAGCTCCCTGGGCCCCCGAGGAGAGCCGATGAGGATGGAAAATGGACCTGGGGAAGGGCAGGTGTGGGCAGCTGAAGAGTCTTCTGGAAGTTAGACTTCAGGCCTCTATCTTCCTTCCTTTATCTCCCCCTCCTTCACACTCTCTTGTTGGCCTGCTGGCTGGTCTTCCCTCCCCTTCCTCTTTCTTGCCTTTTCTTGCCCACTTGCCTTATTTGCTCACTAATACTCACTGCAATGCCAGCCTTGTCACCGAAACTTTTTGTGCCTCAGTGAGCTCATCTGTAACATGGGCATATATCCCCCTCCCTTGCAGAGTTGAAGGACTCAGGGGAGATAATGAAGGAAAGGGCTTTGTCAATCTATCATGCTGTACACATGAACACATCATCATCATTATTTTATCCTAGGAGTGCTAATGTGACCAGGGCGGGTAATTAGGACAATTTTGTATAAACTTCTTGCTTGAAATTGTCACCCAAGATCCAGCAGGACAAAAAGGACACCTCTCTGCTCCAATTTAGAACTGATGTTAAGGCACTGATAAAGTTCGTTCTTCACCTGGGACTTTTTTATTTATTTATTTGCTGTGGATGGGTGAAGAGATATTTTCTTCTTCTTCTTGCTTAGAAGCTGCAATAATATTTCACCGCCACTGCTTACCCTAAAAAAATAGATTTCCTTTTCATCCTCAGCTGGTGATTTGGTTTGCATTAATGCCTTTCATAACTCATACATTTGGCTATTAAAAATTAATGCTTGGCACTGACATAAACAAATGAAATTTGTATTATTAATGTTTTACATAGGTAAGGCTCTGTAATAACAGATTCATCACAGAAGACTGTTTTAATTAAAAGATTCACTGGTTCCTTGAACACATCTGAGAGACCCATCTGGGGAGAACCAGGGATGTGAAGAATGACAGGTAGAGAGAGTGCATCCGGATTCCTGGGAGAGCAAGTTGTTTGAAGCTCCAAGTACTGGCAATGGCCTCATGTTTGGATATTGTAGGTAGACTGCTTAGCACTGGGCTTGGTTTATAGTAAGTGTTCAATTAATAGCAGGACTTATGAAGAAGAAGAAGGAAAGGAAAGAGTATTATTCCCACTGTCCATTCATTTGTTTAGTCAACAAGTCTTTAGTGAGCACCTAATATGTGTCAGCTCTTGTTCCAAGTATTGGGGATACCGCAGTGAAGCAGAGTGCTGATCTCTGAAGGCACAACGTTTTCGTGGGAAGAGACAGACAATATATAGCATGTCAGGTGGTGAGAAGGGGTTACAGAGAAAAATGCAGCAGGGTCGAGGGTAAGGGAGAGCTTGGCAGGCTGTGGGCGGGTGGAAAGAAAGGTTTGCAAATTTTGAATAGAAATATTGGGTAAAGCTCTAAGAGAAGGTGATATTTGAGCAGAGGTTTGGAGGAGATGAGGGAGTGAGCAAATTGCTACTTGGACGAAGGATGCCCAGGAAGAGAAAGAGCAAATGCAAAAGTCCTGAGGCAGGAGCATGTGGACAGAGCTGAGTGGGAGAGAGTAAGCCTAGCAGCAGGTGAGGTCTGAGAGGTGGGGGTGGCTGGGTCATAGGACTCGCTTGGGTGGGGCGGGTTGACTTTGACACTTACAAGTGCTCTGTGACGTTGGATGTATTATCCCCATCTCACAGATGGAAAAATTGAGGCAAAGGGGGTTTTACCCAGCAGGAAGGAACCAACACTGACATTCTAACCTTGGCTTATCTGATTCTCAGATCCAGTGTGCTGTATTGTACCACCTTCAACTGGGGCTTAGGGGGGTCAGGTCAGTGCAATGATGGATGGATCATCTTTCTGTCTAACACTGGACCCACACCTGAGACATCAGTCTAGAATGTTCACATGCAAAACAGCTCTGGATAACACCTCGTTCAACTCCCTAATTTCACAGATGGAGAACTTGAGGCCCCAAATGTGATCTGTTACATTGAGCCCCAAGCTAGTGACAGAGTTGGAGTTTGCATCCCAGAACATGGGGGACACCTATCCTCTTGGGGCTAAGCTCATCTCACCCCGTGTTGATCAGTGCAGGAGAGCCTGGTGGTCAAGATGTTGGGTCTGAATCCTTGATCTGCCACCTACTTGCTTGGGCATGCTTCTTAACCCCTCTGAATCTCCCTTTCTCATCCGAATAAAAGGGAGGATAATAATCGAATTTGAAAAGAATTGTTGAGAACATATGGGGATGAGGCCAACCTTTCAGCACTGTTTGTGACACATGATGAACCCTAATTACTGGTCACTATGATTAACATTACTCACATTAATCATATGCAGTGGGTACCACTTGTAGTTCACAGATGGGCAAATTGAGACCCACTGTAGGAGTGCCTTACACAAGAGCACTCAGCAAACTGGGAGCTATTCCAAGGGTTCCAAGTTTCCCAGAGCAGTGCTCCTGTCTGGTCACTCAAGCTTTTTTTTTTTTTTTTTGAAGATTTATTTATTTATTTGAGAGAGAGCATGAGTAGCGGGAGGGGCTGAGGGAGAGGGAGAAAATCCTCAGGCAGACTCTGCTGAACCCGGAGCCCTCACGGGGCTCGATCTCATGACCCTGAGATCGTGACCTGAGCCAAAACCAAGAGTCAGATGCTCAACCAGCTGAGCCCCCCGGGCGCCCTTGGTCACTCAGGCTTTAAAGAACACTATGGCTTTCTTCTTTTTTGACAACAGAAGACCCTCAGAGGAAGTGAGTTCTTGTCATGCTGCCAGCTGCAGGTGCCCTGGGGACCAAGGACAGGGTTTGAGCACCAGTGATGATCTCATTGGGATCACGAACGTAGCGTGCTGGGAAAGCAATTTACCAGTTCAGCTCCCAATATGCAGGGGATGGCTCTAATGGACTTTTCTCATCTGTATGAAAATGTCAGTGACACAGCACATGTCCCTTCGATACCTTCTGAAGGCCTCATTTTCCCGAAGGCAGAGGTGGTGTGGTGTGTGTTTGGGGGGGGAGACTTGGCCTTGAAATGTTCATTAAGAAATAATAATAGAAGCCCCATTTGTTAAGTACCTACTGTGTGTCGGGCACTGAGCTAAATGTTTTACATACTTTACCTCTAATTTTCTCGATAGCCCTGCAGAGTAGATGTAAATGGAAGATCAGAAAGTATGTCTCTTCATATCACACAGATAATGAGTGCTCCTTATTTGGCTATTTATTTATTTGTTCATTCAGTTGTTGGATAAATTCTCATTAAACACTTCTATGAGTGCAGCACTCTGCTAGGTACTGAGGATATATTGATGAATAAAATCAGAAGCTCATAGTTTAATGTGGGAGCCAGAAAATAAATAATCACAGTAGTAAATCTATACTTATGGTTCAGGGGTTATGAAGGGTTCTTTGAATGAGAACCAGAGGGGTGCCAGTTAAGTGACTCATAGGAGGGCCCCCAGTTAGGAAGTGCCAGAGCTGGAAATTTAGGGTTGGCAAAGCCTTGGCTTTTCCCATTTTGCACCACAGAGAGTGCAGAGGGAAGGCTTTCCAGGAGACTTGGTTTGAATCCTAACCCTATAACTGTCTAGTTGAGTATTCTTGGTCCAACAACTTCACCACTTCAAGTCTTGGTTCATCCCTTGAGAAATGGGAAGAATACTTACCTCATTGAGCCCGTGTGAGAGCCAGAAGAGAGAAGGTGTAAGAAAGCTGGAGAAGTCGAAGAGTTGTGCACAGCACAGCCACGATGACGTGAATGAGAGTCTTGCACTGTGTGGACCCAGTGACAGTGCTGTGCTGGGACGTCGGGATTGTCACAGCTGCGTGAGGTCACCAGCTCTGGGCAGGACCAACTTCTTGCTTTGCTTTGGGTTCCCTAAAATGGGCCTAACCCTGAGGTCTTCCCTCTTCAAAGCCAGCAATCCTGCATATGGGATTCGAAGAAGGCATTTTTTCCAGATGAGGAGTGTGTGTGTGGGGGGGGGGGAGCACCAGAAATTCCTGTGCGTGCATCCCAAGCTCTTGCCCCAATAGGACAAGGTGAGTGGAGCATGGGGAAGAAGCAAGGGGTGTTTTGACCTTCTCTCCTCTCTCCTCTGTGTGCCATCAGGATGTCTGGAAGAGTCAAAGAAGAGCAATAAGAGCAGCCCTTGAATCCCCACCTTCATATTTCTTGTAAGGAAGTTCGGCTGTTCCTCTGAGCAGTAGAAAGTGATGAGGAAGATGGGTGAGACTCTGGACTGGGAAAGAAAAAGGGGCTGTAATTGATGAGGACACCACCTCGTAAATGCACATTGTTCACTGACTTCGAGAATTGCAGTGTAATTATATTAGTAAATGTACTGTACTCGGTAAAGGTAATGAAATTTTAATTGCATGTGACTTCTCTGGCCCTGTCTGGGGTCCAGGCTCTGCAGGGAAGTGTGACCAGTCAGTGGCATTTCTGGAGAGAAGGGCCAGGAGAGAACGGAACGACTTGTTGCGAGTCCCATTACGCACCAGCCCCACTGTGATTCATGTCGCGTTGGTCTTCATGATAGTCCCAGGAGGCAATCCCATTTTGTAGACGGAGACTCTTGGGGCCAGAAAGGGAAGTGTCTCATCTGAATCCTCAGAAGTGATATTAAACCAAGCTGGTGGCCTCTAGGTTGAGAGGTTTTTTATTTTTTTGTTTTGTTTTGTTTTCACATTATGAGACCAGGGGAGTAAGGAACAGAGGTGGATTCAGCTTCCTTCGGATGTCCCATTTATGCCTTTAAGAAGGCAATGGATCCTCAGATCATCACCCACTTGAGATCAGCAGAGCTGAGTCCGTGGGAGGATGGGAGGGATAGCAATTTCTTCTCATCAAGGAACTGCTGAACCATATGACAGTGGGGACTTCATCAGAGAGAATTCAGGATGCTGGGGTAAGCTAGAAGGGTTTCTGGAGGAGGTGATGTTGGGGTGATGCCATCATGAAGGATGAGTGACTATCCCCAAGAAAACCGTCGCTCTGATCTGTGTCCTTGCTGTTTTTCAGTAGACTCTGGGCAGGGGCTGTCTTGTGTATCTTTGTAGGTGCCTGTCACAGAGCCTGGCACACAGTAAGTGCTTAGTAAATGTTGTTTAGTTCAAAATCTCACATGAGCTCTAGGAAAGACTCCAAATTGTGGAAGCCTGGACAGGTGAGGGTTGTATTGAAAGAACACTCAGACTTTGGTGGAGATTTCTGCTGGAAGCACTCTCTTTGACAGGAACAGGACCAATGCTAAATTAATAAGAATTATTAATACCATTATTATTACTACTAATGACTAGGATAATGATGACAATGTAGCCAACGATCCCAGCTAACATTTATTGAGAATGTACTATATGTCAGACATTATGCAAGTATTTTCCAGAGATTTTTCTCATATCATCGTCACAAAAGCTTATGAAGCAGGTACTATTATTATCTCTAGTTTACTGAAACTGACGCCCAGGCGTGTTAGGATATTTGTCCTGCATCCCACAACTAGGAAGGACAGAATAAGGGTTAGAATCCAGGCCTGCTTGCTGCTGAACCTCATCCCATTTCTCTGCTCCGTGCTTTCTGCTTGCCTAGGAGGGCACCAGAAACGGTCACACCAATTTATGTGGACCTTCAGGGTCCCCGGGGGTAAAGGCAGGATGTTGCAAAGGAAGAGCAAACGGAGGGTTTCACCAGGGGACATTACCAAATGGGTAGGAATGCGCTGGTTGACCCAGTGCAGTGGTTTTGCCTGATTCAGAAGAGTTGGAATGACTCTTCACCAGGGGGACGTGATTCCAGAATCCCCACTGCCAGTGTAACTCCCAGAATAGGTCCCTATGTTTATTTGGGGTCAAGGTGTGAAAAGAAGCCTGGCTCCATATGGATCTCTGTCCAGTATTCACAGGTGGAAGTGCCACAGAAGATAGGAGGGCACTTCTGGGACTGAAAACTGGGCCACATCCATGGCCTTTCTCCTTCCATCCCTTCCAAGAGAGCTTAACCACTGCCATCACAGGGTTGGAGGAAAAGAGAGCCAAAGAGGGAGAGGACTCTCTAGAGTTGGGAGAGGCTCAGCAAGATGCACTGAGATGAGACTCAAACCCAGGCTCCAAGCTGACTGCTGTCTTTCATAGCTTTCCAGCTCAGACAACTGATGCACAGAAGTGGCATCCAGTGTTTTCTCCAAGTCCCTTTTATCACAAATGCAGTGGAACTGATTCCGGGAGAATCGATTCTCTTAGGAAGAGCAGAGTTGGTGAGACCAGGAATGTAAGGATTTATCGGCCCCTTCTCCTCCAAGAGCTGCCGAATCACATGGCAGACCTCACAGAGGGGAGCTGGGGATGGGCTGGGTAACCAGGAAGGCTTTCTGTAGGAGGGGGTTCACCATACATGTTCCACTGAGATGCGCTGGGGACGGCCACTGCCTGCGGCTACAGTGAGATTGGCTACCCACATCTTTAGATCCTGCAGCCAGACCAGCCTCTCTTTTTGTTACCCAGAAACCTGAAGGAATAAGATAATAAGGAAGGGGGTGAAGGCATCTTGGAAGGAGGAACAGAAGGAGCATGGCCTGAGAATCAAGAGGCCTGGGCTCTGACTCCATCTCATGCATCACTGTAGCCTTGTTGGTTTCCCCCCGGGGCTCTCGGGCCCTATGTTTGCGAAATAAAGGCAGTGGGCCAGATCGTCTCTCAGGCCCCGTTTGGTTCTGGAAGGTCCCCATTCTATGGCGTGCCCTCATAAAAATACACCTATCAACGCTGAACAGTCCACATTGTGTCCAGGGGATGGTGCAGTCAGTTGGGAAGGAAGACACTCACTGAAGGGAGCCGTGGGCTGCGGTGAGATAGTCAGGACAGGCTTGTGACCATCTCAGGGCAGGTGGTGTTGGGCAGGGCTCTGAACCATGAGATAGGCTTTGTTAGATGAGGAGGCTCATGACAGAGGAGGTAGCCCAAGCAAAGGCACAGAAGAAGAGAGTGGAACATGTTTTTTAGAAGCAGTGAAGAGTCTGTAGAATGGGACCCAAGCCACTGGGTGCTCTGGGCTTCTGCTTCCTACTGACCACTGTAAGCTCTGCCTGGGGTCACTGCTGTGTCCCCACGGTCTGGCATAGGGACCGACACGGAGCAGCATGTGAAAAACATGGTTTAATGAAGGAAGGAATTTTTCTGCATCTCAACACCTAGCTGCATTTAACTATATGCCTTTGTTTGAATGAGCAAATGGGCGAAAGCTGAGTTCTGCTAACCTTTCAAAACATCTACTCCGAGAGATGCGAAGAGTCTATACTTTGGAAGTCTGTGGCTCCCTGGATATCCCACATGACTTGGGAACCAGTCCCTGGGTGTCAGCTCTCAAGCCTGACAGACTTGATTCTCAGACCCTCAGGGCTTTGGGACCCAGGTTGGGGTGTGCTATGTATGTATGTATGAATTATTTTATTATATATTTCTTCTGCTTTAATTGTTGCTGAGCTCATGTTTTATTTTAATTAATGTTTTAATTTAGTACATGCACCATGAGGCACTTTCTCCGAGGGTATAATTAAGTTAGAAAAAATCGGCTACTCTAGCACTCAAGGCTGGGAAGCCAAGGCTCAAAAAGAGTGAGTTTGTGGCCCAAAGTCATTTGAAAAGTTAGGGAGGGGTTCAGGAGGAGAAAGGTCTTTAAGGAGTCCTTTAGGACTTCATCAACCCCTGTCTGAGCAAAGTGAGAGAGGAGGGAGTGATATTTTCGGAGAAGCTACTACATGCCCAGACCCGCGATGTATGTTATATGCAATGTTACGTAGTATCACTTTATCCTTCTAACAACCCCACACAGCAGTTTTTCTTGTTCTCATTTCACAGATGAAGAAAATGAGGCTTGGGGAATTAACAGCCTCCTCAGATTTGAGCAAATTGAAAAGAGTAAAGTCATAATTTGAATCTATGGCAGTCTGTTCTCTAACCCTGGGTTCATGTTATCAGAGTACAGTATTTGTGTGTGTGTGTGTGTGTGAGCACAAAGAAAATATTGGGCAGTCACCCTGGAGCGATTCATGGGGGTCCTCTCACTAATCTAACCAAGAAGGAAGCCTTCAATAGAACTAATTCCTCTGGGGATGTTTGAAGTGAATTTCAGTTACTCACTATGTTGAGAGTAGCTTTTAATGCTCAAAATATTTCCATGATGGCCACCACCATGATCAGCACCACGGACAGCACCACCTATTCAGATTACTATTACTAACAACAGCGGTATACAATATTCCAAGCACATTATACGGCCGCTCTAGGAGGAGGTTCTATTCTTACCACCCCCATTAGAGATGAGATTCATGACAGCTCACGTGTTTTCAGAGATTGCCAATCTTTCAAAGCTAGTTCCCTTCTTCTCATATCATTGTCTCTGAGGACATCTGAATGGGAAAGCTCTGGGCTCCGACATGGTTGGAATCTCAGCCCCACATCTTCCTGGATGTGTGTCCTTCACTGAATGACTTTGCATTTCATGGTCCCTATTATGGCTGTTGCAGAGGCCGGGAACGTGGAGAAGCGCTAGCTCTCATCCTGCCAGGAAGCTTACATCCTCCCAGGTAGAGACAGGCATTGGACAAATGAAGGAAGACATAGAAAAAGGAAATAGCAGGTAATGATGAATGCTTTGTGGGAAACTCAAAAGGGGTGATACTAGAGATTGCCTGAGGATGTTCAGGGAAGGCTATTTTGAGAAGATGATGTCTAAGCTGAGGTCGAGGGGATAAGGAGGAACCAGCCTGACCAGAGCTGGGGAAGGCTTCGGGGGCAGGGGAAATGACTAGCAAAGGCCCCCACCGTAAGAAGGCTTCTTTCTCCACCATTGTCTTACATTTACAACATTTTCTTGCATTTCCCTCTCAGGGCACACTCACCACTGTGGGTGATTTTATTCACTTGTGGACCTATTTCATTCATATTCACCTCTCCACTGACTACAAAATTCATGGGGCCAGGGGGCCAGGTCTGTTTTGTCGTTATCATAATCACAGGATCCAAAAGCAACATCTGGCTCAGAAATATTTGTTGAGTGAATGAACGAACGAGTGACTGTTCAATAAACTCTATTCCCAAACTCCGCTCCCTTGCACTTGACATTCGACAGGGAGGAGACTGAGAACCAAAACACAGTGCTTACATCTTGTGTTGTGAACTTTTATCACTTGATCAAAAATGTCTGTCATGTTTCATTCATTCGAGACGTGTGTTGAGTGCCTACCGTGTCCCTGACCTTCCACATGTGAATCCTAATGGGTAGAGAGCCCTTGTTGCATTATGTCCATTTCTCCGGGGGGGGGGAGGGGAGGGGAATGCCTCGGGCAATTATGTGGCCACGATCACTGAGGCTCTTATGCTGCAGTGATACTTTTCCCTCTCACTTGACCTACTCCAGTTTTGTCCCCTCCTATGGGTCTGTCTGGGGATGCACTTCCTGGAGCTTGTATGGGGTCAGGGCTTAAGGAAGCTTGACAGGGAGCCTGCAGGTTTGTTTCCTCCAAATGCCCAGCACTTTCATGGTGCCTGTGACACGGGGTGTGCTTGATAAATATATTTCCTGCTCTACCCTCCTTCTCCCCCGCAGGGACTCATATCTGTACGGAGACTGTGCAGACACTCCTGAGCTCCCCTTGCCCTGCAGGCCTGCCCTGCACTCCTCATTGGGTTGTCCTATGAAAGCACTGAGTACACCAGCGTATCATGGTCTGTGTACTCCTTTGTGCCGCCAGGAGACTCGGGTCCCTACGTGGCAAGGCCGTCTCTTTCGCACACAGGGCTCAGCACATAGTAGGTTCTCAGTAAGCGTCTGTGGAAGGTGTGATTGGAGGAGGCTCGTGCGCTTTGGGAGGCTGTACAGACTGGAGTGTGTTCCTTTTCTCTGCTTGCCTTTCTGGGCGCCGGCCTCCCCCCGGGGTGGTAACCGGTCTTGGCTGCACCTTCCGGAGCACGTTGTGTCACAGGTCTGCAGCTGTGTGTCTGGCATGAGCCCACATCCATTGCTGCAATTTGTGCGCGCTGAAGCCATTTAATTAAATGGGATGGAATTGAATCTGCGAGGCTGTTATCTCTGATACTGTGTTCTGCACACGCCCGGCTGCGAGGGAATCCACGGGAGGCCTGGGAGCAGCTCCCCACTCACTCCGGGCCTGCTCTCCCACCCCTAGAACAGATGGCGCTGGGGAGTGGCTAAGATTCTGGGCACAGATCTGAAGTTGGGGGTTCAAAGCCCCTCCATGCATGTGTCCCCATCCCCGTCCCCCCCTCCCACCGCCCCGTCGGTGGGTCTGAGCCACCAGCAGGACTGTGCCTCTCCCCAGGAGGCGGTCAGAGCCGTGGAAGCTAATTGTGCTGAGGGGAACCTTGCCAAGTCAGAGCAAGCTTTCGTTTGCCTAAGTTGGCATCAATAATTAATCCAACCTGGTTTTACACAAGGCTCGACATAAAATTATTAGCTGTGAGAGCTTTTCTTGAGCTAGTCCCAGAAGAGGGCTATCATGAGCCCAAGAATTGACAACCCATGAGAGATGGGATGGGCGGCTCAGAAAGTCATTTTCTCTTTCCTATTTCAAGCTCCCTCCATGGCTCCACTGGGGCCTCTGCTACTGCCCGCTAGGACTCTCTGAAGTCCAGAGTCTTTCCCCTGCTCAGAAACCTTCAGTGGCTTCCCACTGTGCTCCTAATTTGGCAGCAAATCCCACTGGCATTTCCTATTCCCAGGCTTGCTCTCCATTCCCTCTCCCTTGCAACCGAACCACCTTAATCCACTCTCCCTTATTTCCTTGGCTTGTGCTCCTTACTCACATTTCTGTGAGTCAGACTCTTATGCATCCTGCAAGGCCGAAATCTAATGCCACCTCCTCCAGGAAGCCTTTCCTGATTTCTCCAAGGATCATCTTTCTTCTGCCTTCCCGAGGTCTCTATTTTGAAAGGTACCCCATCTGTCTTGTACTGTATTATCTGTGTACATGTCTTCATTTCCAAGAAAAGATGTGTTCCTTATGGGAAGATAACAAGAATTCATAATAGAATATTCTGAATTCATAATTTAGAATAGAATAGAATTCATAATCATAGAACACTCAATGTCAGGCACTGGTAGCCCAGTGGGGGCTTCCCAAGGGAAGTGGGCAGAGCTGTGCTCACTGTTTCTTCCCCTGAACTGGATTCTTCGTCTTTTTTCCCAAAGTGGCCAACAGCACCAGAGAGCTGCTCAGTTATGCGCGTTTGAAACCTTGTCTTTTTGACCATGTTTTTTGATTCTTCTTTTCCATCCAAATGGCTTCCCACCAGAACCACCCAATCTCCCGACCAGGTGCTCATGGGCTCATTTCTCATTCCTGCCCAACCTGCCCCAAACCCCATGGTTGCCGTTGCAGTTTAAATATCCCCTGCTCTTCAAGACCTCTGGCAGCCCGCCTCTGCACCTGATGCCTCTGAGGGGGGCCAGCGACCCTATCTTTGCTTTTCCATCCCCTCCCCCCAAAGTCTAGCCCAACACTTGGCCTATAGCAGGTGCTCAATAAATATTTGTTGAATTATTAAATAAATGTTCAAGGAGTTGGAAACCACAGAAGGCAGCCCCTCCATCCATCAGTCAAGGAGGGGCTCTTGCTACCGTTGCTATCTGAGCTGCTATGGATTTCCACCACCCAGTAACACGCACGCTTCCCTCACCTGTCTCAGGTTCTCAGGCAAGTTCATATTTCAAACCATCCCATCTCTTGTCCCCCCAAAGCACGTTCAGCCTTCTCAGATCAGCTGTCCTACTAGTCTATTTTTAAATAAAGTCCCTTCCAAACGCTCTTAAATGCTGGCTGAATTCTCAGCCTGGGGATGGACGCAGGGAGGGGGACCCAGAACAACATAGTCCCTGCGCAGGGAGAAGTTCGCCGTCTGCTTTGGGCACAGAGCAAACAGCCTCGCACGAAGCAGAGTGTGTCTGATGATGACGTTTCTGCCCATAAAGCCGGTCACCAAAACGTAACCACTATGGCAATAGAGCTGTGATTTAGCTTCCTTTTAGCAGTCAGCAGCAGCGAGGAGCCTGGAACGAGGGAGAATTCAATCATTCTGTTTAGAAAGGCATCGTGGAGGTGTGGTTGGTCGAACAAGGGGGATCGAGTGTCTGCGTTTTCTCCGCCGGGTGGCCGGCCCACTTTTTCTCCAGAAACATTTCCACTTCCACTCCTCATACAATCCCAAAGGCCTTCTCTTTTCTTTCCAATAAATCGCCTTTTGTTTCTCCGGAGACTCTCCTGCTAGCCTGTCAGGAAGTCTGCACAAAATAGCGTATTTCCGTCAAGAGTTCCACATGAAGTGTGAACCGTCTTTTGAACACCAGAGGCGGGTGAGGCGGTGTGTGGGGACACCCTTGTCCCGACGCCTGGTTACTTCCTTTTTTTGGCAAGCTCTGAGCCAGCTCAAGCCTGCCGACTCAGCTGCAGACAGGGAGGGGGGCCACAGTCCTGTCCGGCTTCCAAAAGGTCCTTGAGGAGAGAGCCTTAGAGATGAGAGGTTGCCCAAGGTCCTGCCCTTCTGTGACACCCCCCACCCAATCCCGCCGGAGCAGTATTCCCACCTCCGAGCCCCAGGATGGCACCACACAAATGGGTCAAGGTGAAGGGTTTAAGCTAACCTGCTGTGTGTCCTCAGGCCCGGGACTGCACCCCTATCTTTAGTTTTCCCATCTGCATGATATGGGAGTAGATAATCCCTAGGGCGCCTTCTAGGTCTGTCATTCCATCATTTCATGAATCTACAGCAGCTAAAACTTGCTGAAAATGTGATTCTTTCTTGGGGATCCAAAGTCAATGGGAAAAGAAATGGTTTAGGTAATCCAAAGCCCCAGGAGGGGCATTCTTTTAGGGCAGTAAAATAACAACAATAATAAAATCTAGGATCAAAGTGCTTTTCCATCTCTTAGTCGATTCTCCTAACAGTCCTGTGGGGAGAGAGCCAGATACACAGAACTTTTCACTGGACCGGCAGAGCCACTGTGTACAGATGTTCAGGTTGTGCACTGCCCAAGGGCGGTACATCTGAGGAAACATCATTCATATAAGAAATATAGACTAACTTACACGAGAGGGTGTGCATGGTCATGAAGAATCAGGCCTCCCAGCTGGCACACCAGATTGTGCACACACCCAGGGGGGCCCCCACACCACACCTACGGTGGGGAATACACATGTTAATAGCTGCCCCTGTCTTGATCACACCGTGGATGACTCCCGAGAGCACCTACCTATTCTTTGGGAGACTTGATGACACTTTCCCTCTCTCCGAATCTAGTACCATCTGAGGGATGAGGTTGGGGGTTCGGTTTATTCTGTAAATGGTATGCGTGCCTGTGCCAGGCAGGGTGGGAGTGGAGGAGGTGTGTGTTTGCCCGCCCACCTCTGAAACCTCCCCCGGGGCAGAGCCAGGCCAAGCCAAGGGGCACACCCACACTGCAGCAGCAGCACCCTACTCTTCATGGGGCACACACACTCCGGCCTTCAACATAAAAAGAAGCTGGGACCCCAGACTCTGTGTATTTTAGCCCACGGGACAGATTAAAGTCACTCGCCAGAGCTTTCCTCACCTTGGCCCTGGCCCCTCGCTTCCTTTCCTCCACCTCCCCCTTCTGTACATGAGGGCCGTGTCAGGGGCACCAGACGTGGCCGGAGGGGCCATCTGCTCACTGTGCCACAGCCAGACTGCTTAAGGTTGTTCAGGTTAATAGGCCAATGTTTTAAAATGTTGTTAAAGGGAGGGTGCCTTTCTCTAATTTATACAAAAACACCGCACAGGCCGGTGGTGGGCACGCAGACTGAGGTATATGCACGGGGCCCTCCTCTGACCATCTTTTGCTACAGATGCCAAAAGGCACCTTCCCAAGATACAAGTTGGATCGTGTCACTCAAGCACCTTCTATGGCTCCCTATTGTCTATGAGAGGGCTTTGCAAAGGTGGAGGGAGAAGGGCATATTTCAGAATTGCATGGTGCCGCTTATTGAAATATATATTTGCAGGTTCCATTGCAGATGTCAAATGCTGAAAGGGATGTGGAGGGGGAGAGGGGTAGAGACGAAAGGCATGTGCACTTTTAAGTTTCTTCTCAGGGATCTGAGACACCACTCTGACTGAGAAACATCATCCTTAAGGATGCTATTTAGACCTTGCTATGCCATTCAAGGCCTTTCTTCCTTCCTTCCTTCCTTCCTTCCTTCCTTCCTTCCTTCCTTCCTTCCTTCCTTTCTTCTTCTCTCTCTCTCTCTTTCTTTGTCTCTAAGATTTATTTATTTGAGAGAGAGAGAGAGGCGGGCATAGGGAAAGGTAGAGAGAGAACCTCAAGCAGACACCCCGCTGAGCATGGAGCCTGATGTGGGGCTCAATCCCATGACCCTGAGACAGGCCTGAACTGAAACCAAAAATCAGATGCTTAACTGACTGGGCCACCCAGGTGCCCCCATTCAAGGCTATCTAAGACTAGTCTGAGCCTAATTTTCCAGCTTCTCCTGCCATTCAGGAGAACCTTCACACAACCCAAGCTCCCGATCGCACTGGTCTTTTCCCCATTATCTGGACACCATACTCCAAATGCCACCACCTCCGTGAAGCCTTCCTTGATTCTCCAAGGCAAATGGCTCCCTTCATCTTTTGTGCGGGATGAATGCGAGAAGAATGGCGGGAGTCTATAGCCTCTGCCCCCTGCTCTCAGCAGAGGTGGCTGGTTTTGAGCGTTGACGGAGGGGTGCCAGGGGGAGCTGGAGGAGTTGGAGCACACCTTATGAGACCCCCCCCCCCCGGGGCAGTGAGACTCCAGGGCAAGAGCGGCCGGGCGCCGGGTCCGGTGCACAGCACCATCTAGAGGTAGGGGGAAGGATTTCTCCTAAGCAGAGCTGGGTGCCGCCAGCCACTTCGTGGGTGGGTGGCTTGGCTTCTCCCGGTGTAAAGGGAAGAACTAAGCAAGATATTGAGACTGTACACTGGGTTGGGACCCCAAAGTGCTCCGTGAAGGGGTTTCCCTTCCATAGATGTCACATGCCTGTGGCAACAACTTGAGACAATTCTCAGTCTTGGAAACCCGGCTGTCACCTGAGTTTCTCCAGGCATGACTCACTCCATACGCGCTCTGGTGACTCGTGCTCACAAACATGATAATAACTGCTAACATTTACTAAGCACCTACTGGGTACTCACCCTGCATATATATCCCTATCTGATGCATTTGATAATCCCCGTGACATGTTATTATCTGGCCCATTTTACAGAGGAGAAATACGGGGATCAGAAACACACAACTGTGGTGACCACGGTTAGAAAGCAGAGGGAACGACATCCAAACCCGGGGCTGTGGGATTGTGAGGCAGGTAGTGAACCCTCTGGGCTGTGCAGGCAGCTGAGGTCCCCCCTCTGCAGGTTATTACTGAGCTCCCACCCTGCGCCTACTTCGCTCAAGGCAACGCTCAGAGTTATTAGGCTCCGTGCCCTTGGACCATGGTGGTTAAGGACTCAGACCCTGCCACCAGTCGCGCCTGACACGCATCACATATTAGCTGAGTGGCCTTGGACGAAAGTTGAGCAGCTCAACTTTCCAGAGCTGTTTCCTCATGGCATTGCGTTGGGGATTAAATAAGGAGATGTATTTAAGAATTTAGCAGACTGCCAGGCATAGAGCAAGTAAGTGTTCAATAAAGGGGAGCTCTTCAAGTTAGAATCTAAGCATTCGTGGGGGACACGCCGTGTGCTAGGCACGGTATCCATCCCCTGGATGGAGACTGGGTCGTGAAGCATGTATCCTAATGACTTAAACTCTGCCCTTCCTCCCTTCCCAGCCTTTGCAGGAGCCTGTGGTGCATACGGAGCGGAGAACTTTCCATCCCCCGAGACCTGTGCGGGGGCTGCTGCTCTTATTTATCATGTAGGAAGCATCTGCTCTTTGGTGAAATATCATCCTCATGAACAAACACAGAGCGGGCATTTGACCTTTCTCGACGAGCGTTGGCTTCTTCGCTCACCGCCAGGAACGAAGCAGATTCGAGGAGGAGATGCGTGTCAAAGGACCTCTCAAAGGGGTCATCAGATGGGTGCCTGGGTGATGACCCAGGGGCTGAGAACGACAGTCGAGATGGATTGGAGGCTGCAAATTAATAAACCTGATCCTGTTGTTCTGATGGGCCAGGAAATCTCAATATCTGCAGGTGCCAACTCTGGAAATGAAGTCGGCCAGGCAGGTGCCCAGAACGCATGGGCTGCGTGGCCCCTGCCGCCTCTCTTCGGTCTCCCTCTTGTGCCCTCTGCGGTAACAGTTGGCGACTGTCAGGCAGAACCCAGAAGGTGCAGCTGGCCACACGCTGACAGGTGAGTCTGCAGGTGGCAGTAGTGAGCCCTCCGGGGTTTGCTGGTGCCCCTCTGAGAAGCTTCCAGGTCCTCCCGGCGCCGGTGAGCAGCAGTGGTCTGGGATGGAGGCTGAAATCCCCACAAGGGACACGAGCAATCGTATAACATGACACCTTCCAGACACTGCCGTTGATTATGACAGCAAAGTTGGAGCCTCTGGTCACCCCCGAGAGGTTGTCTCTGCTGCCGGGGTCTGTATAGGGCTCTACAGGGAATGGATCGTTCGTGCGAACTGTCCTTCCGACCTCAGGGGCTATGACTATGACCTGGCTTCCCTCATTCGCCAGCATTTGTTGAGACCCACTGTGTTCCAGGTGCTTCGCCAGGGCCAGGGACACTGAAATGAAGGAGACAAAGTCATTGCCTTTGCAGAGCTCGGATTCTTTAGAGAGGTCAGGGTCAAGGTCAGGGGTCGGGGTGGGGAGAGGAGAGATCCAGCCGAGCTGAGACAAGGACAGTGTCACCGGCACAGGTAAGAGGCGTGGGTCTCAGCAGTGCCCAGGGGAGACGGATCTGTGGTAGGTTCAGGTCCTGCAGGAGAGTCTTAGCTGGGAATTAGAAGCAAGGGATGTGGAGGAGGAAAGCGCTGCACCCTTCCAGCGCCCAGGACGGGCCCATATTCCTGGGGAGCAGGGCCCAGGGGGCAGCGGCAGCTCAGATTTGAAAGGCAGCTTGTGGCTGAACCACAGACACCCCGGGGGAATTTCTCCTGATGGCGGTAAGGGGCCACTGAAGATTTTCAGGTTGTGCTCGGGGGCATGTCTTATTGTAGCCTTTTTATAGTCTGTGTGGGGAGGGGCTTCAAGACCAGAGGCAGGAAGATCAGTGAAGTGGCTACCACACTCACGGGGAGGGCTGGAAATTAATCTCTCGGAATCTACCAATTTCCGTGGTCATCTTCATGACCCATCTCCAACCGGGGCTCTGGACATGGATGAGCTGGAGAGGTGGCCGGACCATTACCGTGGAGGACGCAAGGAGCCACCGAACAAGACAGTGCAGATGGCAGGAAATATCTTCAATACCGGAGCTGCTGAAAAGAATCTGCCTTCTCATTTCTGACCTCTCTTTGCAGCCGGGATCTCCGATTCTGCAAATGCATTAAGAACAAACACACGAAAATCAATGCAAACTAGGAGACCTTTCTAGGCTGGAGAGTGGAGACGGCAGGTGTCCATTAAGCCCCTTCCATAGGATGGAATGTAGGGCACGGTGAGCCATTGGCCTACTGGAATCAACTCAGGTCTCTGCCACTTGGCTGCTGGGTAACCTTGCTTCAGTTCCTTAACACCTCTGAGCTTCAGTTTACTTGTCTGAAAATAGGTGGTCGCCATCTTCTGTTGTCGTGAAGATCATGATGTTCTTAGGGAAATATACGTAAATTGATCAATATGAGCTTGTTTTCCTTATCACTTAAAAGAGCCTGATGGTCAGCTCTTGTTGCTGCTAAAATACTGCTAAAATACTGTCTTTTCTCTTGTCCACATATAACTGCAAATGTTGGTCTCTGTTAGGTTACAGTTCTCATGACAGAGGTTGAGTTTTTCAGTGGTAAGCAGTCGTTTACACTTTAGTACGAATGAATCTTAATTTACAAGGTGTTTCTGCTGGAGCTGTCTTTACAGATCATCCAGGATGACCCACTTGTTTTAGTCCAGGGGCCCCTGTAGTCTAGAGAAGGGAGGGAAGTTCTCAAGGTCTTAGAAGGGGATACAGAAAGAACCCGAATTAGAACTCAGGTCTCCTGTGGCATGACTGCTAATCTTTCAATTAATCACGATGAAATTTGTTTAACTGTTATTTTGATAACATGCAGATACTGAGCCTGAAATAGAAGCAAGGCGATGACTGAGAAGGCAAATATTTAATTTGAAGAGGTGAAGCGTGCTATCACAATTTTTGAGGGTGTCCTCTTGGGTTTTGGGAACCGTGGAGATGGGCCTGCTCCATGTGATTGCAGGATCACAGCGCAGGCTCCCCACTGGGAAACAAGGTCATATTGAGCCCTGCAGGGGGCCACCGGCGATGCAGAGGGCGACAGAGGTATGACCCTGGGCAAACTGCCTCAGCACACGGAGCGTCCGCGTCTTCACCTGTGCAGCAGGTAGGGACTTTCCTGTGACCTGTATTTCCGGGTCTTTGCAGGCTGTGGGTTCACACTTAGAGTGAACTCTAAATCTGGTAGCACTGGGCCTTCACCAACGGGGCAATGGGACCTCAGCCCAATGCAGGGTCTCCCTCAGTTTGGAGGGGTCCTCAGATCAGGTGTGTCCCCCCATCCTCGTGAAGGAGCCTGTGCATGTGTTTATTTTTGGTCTTTGTGCCATTTCTGTAGTGAAAACTTCAGACTCCTAACGCAGATGCTGCCTCCCAGTGTCCCAAGGCGCCTGCCACGTCTGCAGGGCAAGGTCGCCCTCCTCTCAGTCCTGTCGCCTGACCCCCAAAATAATACTCCTGCACCCCACGTGTCATCGGTTCCTTAGGAAAGGAGCTCATGGAGTGGCCGCCTCTCCCCACGGCCCCCCCAAGGGTGAGATGGGGGTTGGCACCATGGCAAGGACATGGCATCCCTGTCCTTATCTCCCGCCTCTCGGCTTCTTCCTCCAGCCCGAATGATGAAATCTCCAGAAGCAGCGTGGTGCTTGAGTGTGGGCTGGAGAGCCGGACTCCCTGGGCTCAATTCCCACCTGCACCACGCACTAGCTGTGTGACCTTAGGTAGGTCGCGTAACCTCTCTGTGCCTCGGTGTCCTCATCTATAGGAGGAGGTGATGTAATACCTACCTCTTAGGGGTAGAGTTCTGAGTCGAGGAGTGCACGGAGCCTGGCGCTTGCTGATGCGTCACAGATTGGACTTCCCCGACAGGGAAGGGCGCATGACCTAAGGCATAGCAAGCCCTTTTTGGCAGAGAGAAATTTCCAGAAGGAACCATCAGCTGCATGCTGTCTCCCGCCAACATGGTCAGTGGTTGAGGGGACAAGTCCTTCATTTCTGGAGGGGGACCTGAGGGGCTCTGCACAGTCTCAGTGACAGACCAGGATGGGAGGTGACGGCGGCCATGTCTGGGGGCCTCTTGCTGAACATCCTTGCAGGGATGCAAGTGAATTAGACTCAAATTTCTCAGCAGGCCGTGTGCTTCTCTTTACAATGGACTCTGGCCTGACTACACACTGCCATGTGTCTTCTTCCTCCCCCACACCCAGCCCTTCACGTGCAGAGAGCGTCCCACAGATCGTCCCTTGTCCTCCGCGACCCCTGTACCACTCCAGACCCCCTCCCGAAGGGGGTCCAGACCCCTCTTCTACCCCATCTCCTCATTCCTCTCGAAACGTCCCCAACCTTCCAGGTCCAGAGCAAACATCGCTTCTTCTTGGGTTCCATCCCATTTTGTACATACCCTTCACATTCCTTCGTTCTGTCACTCCACAGATCCGGGTCACGAATCTAAAATGTTCCGGGCTGGGAGCTACCACTCCCCATCCCATCCCAACACACATACCAGACTTCCTTGCTAAGCAAGACAAGGGCCATGCTCACACATCCTAACGTCTGACCCTCTGGTCTAATGCCTTGTACACAGTAGGTGCTCATTAAACACTTGCTAATACATGAAGGAATACAGTGAACTGGAGGTCGGGTCGGTTGAACTCCCAGAATCATTTTGTTTTGAGACTAGCATTCGGTGAGCGTGTTTCAGGGAGTGATCTGGCCTCCCTCTCGCTCCCTGTCAGTCAGAGTGGTGCCTGGGGGCAGGAAGACATTCAGGAAGGTCATTTCCGGAGAACAAATACGCCGCTCCAGGTCTTCATCTCCCAGGCTAATTCTGCCGGGAGAAGAAGGGAACCGACATTGGTTGAGCTCCTACTTCGCGTCTGACACTGTGCCTCTGGCTGAGGGCATGGCACTTCACTCCGCATCACCCCACAAAGCAGATCTTCTCAACTCTGTTTCATAGGAGACCCAGAGAAGCCAAAGGACTTGCCCAAGGTCACACAGCTAGGAAGCCGCTGGCTTGGGGTTTGAACCTGGGCTGGTCCACCCCCAGCATCCATACTTGCTTTCTCTGCAGCCTGTGCTGTAACTCAAACTTTCCTCGGACGAAAGCTTCCAAGATTTACAAAGCGACCCCATGCTGAGCTCCATGTGGCCTCAGACTCCAGGTCCCCCCGTTCTCCACTGGTGGGGACCCAGCTTCCAAGGGTCACCTTCACCCCTCGGAGAATCCCCTCCTCCCACCACAGGCTGGGAATGAGTCTACAGGACAAAGGCTTGTGCCCGAGGGACCCTTCTCCTCCAGCTGCCCTTGGCCCTTCCGCCCCTGTCGCCCCTTGTCCACACCCCCGGCGGGGAGAAACGCCTTTCTAACTGAGGGCCCGGTGCCAGCTTCACCTTATTATACGCCCAGGGAAGGAGAGCAGATGGACTAAATCACCGGGCAGATTAAAGCTCCGTTTGGCTGGAAACGGACTTGTTTTTGCAAAAGTCCTTCCTTGATTTTTGCACCGTCAGAGGCTGTTTTTAAATTTTATGTTTTCCGGTCTTTTAGCATTCTGCCTGGTTTGCTCTCACACTTTACTGGGTAATTTCAAGCATTACACCTCAGCCCTGCCAGGCACCCAGGGGAAGGGTGGGGGCAAGGTCAACCTTTCCAGGCTCTGATGGATGTTAAGTTGAGGAGGCGGGAGCTAGGAGGACCCAGGAGCCCCACACCTTGTCCCGGAGTGCCCCCGCCGGCACCACGCCTTTGGAGCTGGGCTGCTTCGGCTCTGTGCACTACCTCCAAGCGGCTCCTGGGGGAGGCAGGCTGTTTGGGGCTCAGCTGCGGGACCCCTTGGCCTCAGTCACTGCGGACCACCGACGGTGAGCCCTTGGGTGAGGCATTCTCCTTCTCTATGCTTTCGTTCCCTCCTCCTATAATGAGGGAAAATTAGTGCACTCGCTTCGCTTCGTCGGTCGCTGTGAGGACTGAGTTTTCCCATGGAAAGCACTTGGAGCCAACCCAGCCCATACTAAGTGCTCAGGGAAGGTCAGTGAATGCAATCCTAACAGCATTTATTTACCAAACACTCGCCTTCTATTTCTGCATATAGCAGCATGTTTGGTTCCTATTCACAGTACTGAGTCTAAGTGTCATTTGGCAGGGGAAGTAAATGAACCTCAGAGAGGTTGAGTAAATCCCCCGGCATCACCCAGCTGGTCAGAGGGGACCAAAATTTGAACCCGGGCCTGTTGGATTCCAATGTCTGAGCCCCTTGCCCTTTCCACCGTGTGTTAAAGATATCGGGCCACGTGCTTTCTGTCCCCTATGAGAATTTGTGTGTGCACATTCCAGCTCAGCTTTGTAATGCCTGTGTCACCGAGCACGGGACAGTGCTCTGTGGATATTTGTGGAATAAATGACTGGTCTCAGGGAGAAGAGAAACCAACACTCACAGAGTTTCGACTGTGTGTCAGGCACTCTGCCGGGCATGTCTTTAAAGTCTCACGGGTGGGTATTATCTTTGTTTTACAGCTGAGAAAGCAGCAGAGGACTCTCTTAGCTGCAAAGTTAAGAAAGAAGATTAGATGCTAGATGACCTTTTAATGGCCTTTGCAAAGATACACTTAGAAGAAAATGGAATTTTAATACTGAAAGGAATCGCAGAAAGGCAAAGAGAATGCATTTAGCCACCGGGCTCTAGTTGAAGACGGTGCGGCGGTTAGAAGAGTAGCTTGAGAATCAGGCACAAGTTTTCCCAACCTCGGCTCGACCACTTTCTAGCTGTGTGATGTTAAACCGGCTGCTTGACATCTCTGAGCCTCACGTTTCTGTAACATGAAGCGGGCAAAACCTTAACTCTGATTGGTCAGCTTACAAATCTAGATGGAACGTTTGTCCTTAGCCAGCCCGAGTTCTAGGCACTGCAGAAAGAGTAATGAATTAGCTGGTGCCATCCGGCTGTCACCAGGGGGGAGACACTGTTGCAGGAAAGGGACATCAAACACTGCAAACGGTACTCACACTTGTAAAACAGTGTCAAGTATTGATGAGTGCTTGAATCAGTTGATGCGACCGGGGGTGTGTGGGGTGGATTCTTTAGAGCAATGATTCTTGACGTGCCCCCTGGATGAGGGGAAGGAGCCAGCTATGCACCATGTGGGGACGAGCGTGCCCCTAACAGTACGACGGCAAGTGAAAATCCCGGGGCGGAAGGCCCAGGGTTGAAGCACAGGCAGGTTGGGCGTAGCTGTAATTGGGTGACCAGCAGAGAGTGGGACCACAGAGGAGGAGAGCACCTGGCCAGGCGGTCTTGTGCCTAGAGACTTCAGTGGGTCATGTGGATTCTACATGGGGTGTTCTGGAAAGACCATGCAAGAGTTCCAAGAGCGTCAGGAGGCTGGGGGTAGTTTTCTAGATAAGGGCTGGTTGGGGCTTAGAGAAGAGTTAGAGATGATGACAGGTGCTCAGACTGATGCCCTAAATATCCCTATTTGAGCGAGGTGCCCCCTAAGTCCCCCCTAAATTACCCACACTCTTTATCTAGGTTGTCCCAACTGTCTGCCTCCAGAAAATGGAACAGCTAGGTACAACCTCCATCGTGGGAAGAAAGGCCAGGGAGATGCGTAAAGAGAACGGGCATGTTCGCAAGACCCCAGTGAGGAGACGAATGGGGGCTGAGTGCCCTCCTGAGCTTTGGCGCTCTCCTCACGTCATGCCACAGGAAGGAAGAGGAAATGGACACATTTTCTGCATGTGAACGTAAGTGGAATATTGGAGAAGAGGGCAAGCCTTTAAGGCGCCAGGACCCACTCTACCCACGAGTGAAACCTGGCCTGGACCTTCTGGTCTCTGCCAGTCAGATGAGCGCCTCCCCCGCCCCTGGGGGGACTGGCGAAGGGCTCCTTCGCACCGGCCCTGCAAGGCCAGGCTGATGTTCTGTCCTCGACACGATCGGCCTTCGGAGCAGGCACAATCTCAAGACCTTGCCCTTCTTTGCTGCCTTTCTCTCTCTCTCTCTCTCGCCAGTAACTTTCATACCCAAGTCCAAAAAAAACTCGTGGGGAGAGAGGCCCTGGGGAGGGCTGTTTAAATAACGGATCCACTTAGATGTTTTGTTCCCACCTCGAGGCCTGGATGAGAGAGGTGCGGAATCAGAGCGGCGCATTTCAAGCCACATGATCCAAAATGTGTTTCTTATTTTTAAATTCGGCTTATTTATATATTCAACAGTTACTTTTTATAAATGCAAATGGAATGGCAATGAAAATCCTCTTCTCTTTCTTGTGCTTTCTGCAGACTCCTCAAAGTTTTGGGAGCCCTGGGTTCTCCCATCCCAGCTGGATCACAACTGACTGAATGGGCCGGGGGTCTGTCGGAGGGGCAATGGGTCTATCTTTACTTAGACCCGAGGCATGGTTACCTGTGAATGTTTTTTAGCATTTGGAGATCACGCTGAGTCTGAGAACTTTCTTCTGTGAAATATCTGACCAGATGCACGCTCTTTGACCTCGAGAAGGTCAAAGGGAGGGAGGCATGAGGACTTGGATCAGACCAACGGTCTACTTGCTCACGGTTAAGGTAATGTCCTACTCAAAGTCAATGGCAGCTTCATCGTCAGAGTCTCTCGGGGAAATTCAAGAATTCACTCATTTAATCCATACGGACTTGGCACCCACAGGTGGTGCTCAGGTGGCAGGAATCTAATGTTACCCAAGACAGCCTGGACCTTGGGGTCCGTGGGACTTAGGGTCTCATGGGTCTTGGACCCGCCCAGTAGTGAAGCTCAGCTGCTCCATATCATTCAAGTCAAAGCCATTCCACCCTGACGACGTGCAAGGTACTTGAGGAAACACAAAGGGGGTGTTTGATGCACGCCGTGAAGTTATCAACAGGCCTGAGCTCTGTGCAGAAGAGAGCAGGAGACGGAGAAGCAGCCCTGGACTCAGACCTGAGTGTGGACGTGGGACTCGCCACGGCCCAGCCGGGCGAGCGTTGGCGGACTGTTGCCCCTCCTTGGATGCCAGGTTGCTCATCTCTAATGGTGAGCATGGAAATACTAGCTGCGTAGGGTCATGGCCAAGGTGACAGGGGAGAGCCTAAGTATGGCGGCTGCATTCAATAGCTCCATGCATCTTCCCAGGCTTCCTGCAGCTCCGTGCTGGGAGATAGCTCGGAAATAACTACCTTCCAGGAGCTCCCAGCCTGGACCGGAGCTTCAGAAGGACAGGTGCGAGGCCTCCCTAGTTGTCTGCCGTGCCCCCAGTGCTCGGCACCATACCCGGCCCATGCTCTCCACTCGACACGTATTTGTTACTCACTGACTCAGTGGTCATGGATTTAAAGAGCAGAAACGCAAGGCAGAAAGTGATCAATCCTTTGGGAGAGGTACTCGGGGCAGCTACTGGGTTAATGCTGGAGTTTCCATGACGACTGGGCTATGGGAAGAGGGAAGAGCATTCCAGGGAACAACATGCTGCATCGTATTGATGGAGCATGAAGCACAATGTGGCAGAAGGCGGGTGGCAGGAGGTGAGACTGGATTGGTACCAGGCAGGGCTGGTCGGGCATGGAGGACTTTGAACTTGACTCTGTGGGGACCATGGAAGGGCTTGATTCAGACATGGTCAGACTTGAATTTGGGGAAGATCACTTGGGATTGGATGGGAGGGATATAAAAGTAGAGGCAAGGAGATTGGTTAGGGAACCTCCCCTGGTCTGGGGAGAAGATGACCGTGGCTTAAGCTCATGGCAGTGGGAATGGAGAGAAGAGGAAGGTCCAGGAGAAGTCACGGCTGCACAGTCTGTAGGACTCAGTGGTTACGTAGTGTCCAGGGTAGGTCCTGGGGCCTAGGGCGTGGTTGAGGACGGAAGCTGAAGCCCTAGACTTCTGTCGCCAGCAAGTGTGAAGGGAGGACTCTTGCATTTCCCAGGGGGGGCTGGGGAGCCCCACTGGAAATTCCTCCTCGGAACTCTCTGGCGAGGGGGGAAGAACCACTCTGCCATCTCTTCACTCACGGGGGCTGTCAATCTGGTAAACAAAGGTGTTGTCAACCCGCCTTATTGAGAAGTAGTTTAAATTAACCTTGACAGGTGGATTAATAAATAATAAGGCCTGAATGGCTTATAAAGAAATCAATTACACTATAAATTAAAAAAAAAAAAAAAAGCAGCACGTGCTGGGAAGCTGCAGCATTCTTGAGCAACTCCAAATGTGCCCAAACTCGATTCCAGGCAATCTCATCATTGGGGGGGGGGGGGTTGGACAGGATGCATTTAGTGGCGTAGATTACCTTACGTTCAGCGGATGGCTAAGGGACGTCCATCGGGTGAGGACAAATTGTGAAAAACAAGATAATTTGCTGTCATTCTCTACCTGTAATGTGTAGCAGGTGATCAGGCCTGCCTCTCATTCCGTAATACCCCTACTTTGCCTCAGCTAGAAGCGACCCGGGGGTCACGTGACCCAGTGATTCTCAGCCCTCCCAGACTAATATTTTGTGATGCTCCCTTTATTATCCTGAAATAGAATTCATAAATTATATAACCCACCTAGACATCTCATCTGAAAAATCTATATAATGCCCACACGGCAAAGTAAATGAAAAATAAAAAGCAAAGTAATTTATAATAAAATAATATGTATGTTGATATGTGAATAAGAGGGTATGACTGGATCAGAAGACATAATAGCATTCGGATGTTTGCTTGATGGAAGCCAAGGGGACTGTGCGGAATTGGCCACTCAAATACACGAGCAGCCTGGCCTTCAGAGCTGTGATTTTCTGAAACGGAGGAGATCTGAACAAAACAGAGAACAATCCCTCCTTTATTTGCATAGTAGCTGCATTCCTGGAAAATTCGTGTCTATTAAAATCATACAAAAATTCCTCGTATCTCTACGTGACGTGGAGCTAGGAGCGAGGCTCAGGTCGTGGGAGCAGGCATTTTTCCGCTTATGGCAGTGCGACATTCCAAAATCAAGCCAGGTGTGGTCCAGTTCTTTATCTGGCCGTGCTTCCCAGGTGCTGCAGGCTGTCCACATCCAAACACCAGCGGGGCCCCTTGCGTCTGTTACGATCGTCAAAATGCGCCTGGAAATGTCCAACCAATAGAGGTAGAACTGCCCATAGGGAGATCCACAGTTCTAATCTAATGTCCTCGTGGTCTGGATGGATATAGAGAAGGCTGGAGAAGGGAGGAGACTTGCTAAAGGTTGTGTATAGGGTTCCTGGCAGAAAGAGGCTGGAATCCAGTCCTCCTGTCTGGCATCCCCGTACCTTCCCATTGGCTTTATTTTTGCCTGCGAACGGGGTGTAGAGTGGGCCCTTCTCCAGTGTCTTTGTACCCTGGACTTCCTTTGGCCTAGTGGACGTCCATCTCTCAACCTATCTGGGATGAATTCTAGGCTTCTGTACTCTGTACCTATTCTTAAAGTGAGTCTCATCTGCATTTTAAGGTATTACTATTTTTCTCCCTCCTGTTGTCTTAGTCTAAGCAGTGATGGGCAAAGCATTGTGGATAACAATGTGTGTCTTGTGATCTAAGTGGCAAAACCCTGTTTATCTTCCCACTGCTTCATAAGGAATTATGGTAGACACACAGAACACATACTGATACATACCCTCAAAAGCTGATCTCAGAGCAGACATAACTAATATATCTCAGCACTTGGACCCATGAGGCAGACGTGACTAATCTATTTCAGTATTCACATGCATGGAGACCATCATGGTCTCAGATCCCTTCCTGATTTAGAACTTCAGGCATCCAAGACCAATCTGAACCAGTAGAGATACTAATAACTTTGCTCATCTTTGCCTTAGCTAATTGCTGGATGGTTTATCATTAGTTTGGAGGGTTTATTATTTTATAAGAAGTCCATAATTTCTAGGTTCTAGAATTCAAAGATTCTAGGATCTATAAGTTGGAGTGTCTAAAATTCTGTGATCTCACAAACCATTTTATTGTGGCCACGCAGAAACAGGCTTTTCCACATCCTGCTCGGTCTGTGTTGGGAACTATTGTGGCTTTCCTTGTCTTCTTGGTGTTGTCTCTGGTGTCCTCTAGATGGCACCCAGCCCTCTGACCAATACTCGGCATGGCACTGGCCCCCTGAGGCTGCACAAGGGATCCCTTGACAGTCCTTGAAGGGATTGTCATCACTACTTTTTTTTTTTTTTAAAGATTTTATTTACTTATTTTACTGAGAGAGATCACAAGTAGGCAGAGAGACAGGCGGGGGGGGGGGGGGAAGCAGGCTCCCTGTTGAGCAGAGAGCCCGATGCGGGGCTCGATCCCAGGACCCGGAGATCATGACCTGAGCCAAAGGCAGAGGCTTTAACCCGCTGAGCCACCCAGGCGCCCCTGTCATCACTGCTTTGCAAATAAGTTAACGGAGGCCCAGAGAAGGGAAGTGACTTGGCTCAGGCCCCAGAGCTAGTAAAGGTAGAGCAGCTCTTAAGCTTAACTCTTCTAGTCCAGAGATTTCTACTGCACAGGCTGACACTGAAAGGGAGTAGAGAATGCAAGACCCCCCAGCTGCCATTGCTCGATGTGGAGGCTTCAGGGGTTCTGAGGGTTCAGAGAAAGTAGCCCCCTTCCCCCCCGTCTCCCTGGAGCTCCCCATCTCTCACCAAGACCATTGTGATCCCCCCTGCTTGGAGTCTCATCCCTCCAGTTCATCTGTCCAGCTGGGGAAACTATTGCAATGGAAATCTGACCCCATCACTTTTCCTACAGTCCATTAGTGGCTTCCCATTGTCTACACATGTCAAAACCCTCACCTCAGAATTTAAGACTCTGTGGCCACGAACCATGAACCGCTGCAGCCTCCTTTCTAACGACACACTCTGCACTTCAATCGTTACGAGTCTCATCTCTGTATTAGATTCCTATTGCTGCTGTAACAAATGCCTACACACTTAGTGGCTGAAGGCACACATTTGCTTCTTTATAATACAAATTATTACCCCACAGTTTGTGGGGGGGGGCGTTCCGAAGTCTCAAATGGGTCTCACTGGATTGAAATCAATGTGTCAGCAGGGCTGCCTTCCTTTCTGGATGGTCTAGGGGAGAATCTGTTTCCTTGCCTTTTTATTTTTTTAACTTTTAGAGGCTACCCAAATTCCTTGCCTCATGATCTGGTCCCCGTCTTCCATCTCCAAAACCAGCAGCGGCTAATGGAGTCTTGAAAATTGAAAATTTTCCATCACTCTGACTTTCCTGCCTCCCCTCTTCTACTTTTAAAGGCCTTTGTGACTAAATTGAGCCCACCCGGGTAAGTGCAGACAGCTGATTAACAACCTCGCTTCCTGCTTGCCTTGTAACACAATACATTCACAGGTTCTGGGGTGTGGGGCAGGGACATTGTGGGAGACCATTGTTGTGTCTATCACATGTTCCATGTCCTCTCTTGCCTCCGTACTTTTGCATGAGCTGTTGCTTCTGCCTGAGATGCCATTTCCTCCTTTTACAACAACTAGCACTTTTCTAGGCTTTCTGAGGACCCAGATTCAATGGTGTCTCCCTAATAAAGCCTTTCCTAAGCCCAGAGTTTGTTATATCTTCCTCTTTTTGTGCTCCTACACACACACACACACACACACACGCACCATATATGTATAAATATATATATATTTAAATAAATCTCACATAATTTAAATAAATATATTTAAATAAATATATATATATATATATATATAAACTGTAATTTTATTATTTGTTCTCTGGATCATGGGCTCCTGCCAAGAGCAACCGTGATTTACTCTGTTTACGCAGCTCCTGTTTACTCCCTGACACATTGTTTGTGTTCAGAAAGGCTTACTGAATAGGAGAATGAATATAGTGGAAGCCGGAACCTGGGAAGCCTGCTATTTTGTGATTATCTAATTAGCCAGTTTGATTTTGGACATCCTCTCATCCCCTCTCTGGGTCTCAGTTCTCTAAGCCTGTGGAATTAACACCAGGAACTAGAGGAACTCGGTCTTACTACAATTAGGTTCAGGCTTCAATGCACTGGAAGCTTCTTTCTCTCATGCTCAAGTCCAGGGCTGCTAGGGGGCGCTATTCCATAGAGTTCCCGGGGACCCCTCCCACCATCTCTGTAGTGTGCCCTTCAACTTGAAGGTCCAAGGAGAAATTCTAATGATCATATTAACGTCACAGAAAGATGGTAGAAGAGACTACCGAGAGGGCAAAGAATACCCAACAGTGGTCCCTTTAGAGAGATTTCTGGAAGTTTCCATTCAACACCTGTGCTTATATTCCTTAGCTCGAATGAAGTCACATGACATTCCTAGCTGCAAGGGAAGCTAGGGAATAGAGATCATATTCTGGGTAGATAAATTCTATTGTTGTGAAAGAAGGGGAGTTTAAGTGGTAGAGGGTCTCTAGAGGGCTCTGCCATAAGCTCTAATTTCCCTCCACACATTCTGAGATTTCAAGTCAGATAATATAGCTCAAGGATTAAGAAGGTCAAGATGGGCAGGCTGGTATCTATCGGGGATGTATTCCGGTCCATGATAAAGAAATCCAGTGTTAACATAGAACTATAGTGAACCTGAAGGAAGGCAGAAGGCTTTCATCTTAAGTCTCCATGACTTTGATTGGCTGCCATTTACATAATGACCTTCCTTTTTTCCTCTCCATCCTGGCTAATTGATCTGGGGTAATTATGTTAAATCACTGGGCGTATAGAACTTGGAGTCAGTTACAGCCCCCTATAAATAGGGTGACCGTGCACAGGTCCTGGTGAAGTAGCAAGAATGTCCCCCCCTCCTCAGAAGCGTTCCAGTTTGGATGATGAATTATACGATCACCCTACCTATAAATAGTGCAGCATACAGGAAAGGATGAGGAATAGTGGCTCATATTTGAACCTCAGGAATATCAAATCTAGAATTCAGTTTGTTTTTGTTTTTTTAAGGTTTGGTCCAGTGGGGAGGCAGAGAGTGTGGAGTCAGGAGATAAGTTATTTGGGATATCAGTCTTCTCAGGACAAAAATCCTTATGAGTTATAACATCCATTTGTCTTTTTTTCCCTTTTTTTTTTAAACATAAGGTTCTGTCCACCTGCCTCGAAGATCACTTTCTTAGTGTCCTTCTATGACGATTAGATCTAAAGTTGCCTCTCTACCTGCATTCTCTCCTTACCTGGTTTTATTTTCTACCTGGAAATTATCTTGTTGATTCCTTAGCTTGAATGTTTAGTTTATGTTTTTCTCCAACCCTTCTGCCGCAAGGAATCCAAGCTACATGTGATCACAGGACTTATTTTGTTCACTTTTGTGTCCCAACTATTTAGGACATATTTTCTACGGATAATAGATCATTAATGGATGGGTGGATGGTTGGATGAATGTAAATGGTTAAAATAGATCGTTGGAAGGTGGAAGAATTGGGAAGAGATCTGGAAGCCACTGAGATTTGAAAGTTATACAATGTTTCTGAAAAGATCAGTGAGGGACTGAGATGTGACTTTGCCTGAGTTCCATGACATGGGACAGATCACATGGGCAATGAAATCTACAAAGACATTATCAATCAGAAGGGGTCAGAGCTTCAGAGCGAGATGGCTGCTGGTGTATGGAACATCTGCCACTCATTTGGGGTTCTGCCAGTGCTACCGTGTTAGTTTCATAGCGCTCTTGAAACACACTACCCCAAACTGAAATTGATTCTCTCCCAGTTCTGGAGGCTAACAATCCCAAATCATTGCTCCTGCAGGGCCAGGCTCCCTCTGAAGGCTCTAGGGGAGAATTTCTCCTTACCTCTTTCTAGCTTCTGGTGGTTGCTGGCCACGCCTGGTGTTCCTCAACTTGCACACCCATCACTCCATCATCACATGGAGTTCTTTGTGTGTGTGCCTCTGTCTCCAAATTGTCCTCTTTGTGTAAGGACACAAGTCACTGGTTTAGTGTCCACCCGAATCTCACAGGACCTTATCTAGGGCTTGGGTTTTCTTGTCTCTAAAACATGAAAATAAACGTCTACCATTTTTCTCATTGATTATGAGAATAGATAAAGATGTACTTTAAAAAACTCCAAAACCTCCTGCACATATAAACTGTGACATTAAGAGAAGGAAAAGGGGCTTGTAGTTTTCAGTTAACATAATAATATATACATGAAAAAATTGGTTTGTATGATCTGAGGCTCAGAGAGATTAAGTCGCAATATTTAAGGTAGCATAGCACTTAGCACAGGAGAATTCTCGTGCTGACTCCCTCCTTTTTTTCTTGAGATTTTGGTTCTTGCTGTTCGTCCCTCAAAGTGAGATAACTGAGCCCTTCTGTCTCCTCCAGCTGCTTCCTCCCACCCTTCTTTGGGTCGCGCTGAGGACAAGCGGGAGGCTTTGCCTTCCAGGCAGCAAGTCTGTCATGAGTTCACGGGGAATCTGTTTGTGGCTTACTTTATCACAGAGCAGTGGGAGAACCGGCCTGCCTGGAATGCAAAGGAGCCTGAGGCTGAGAGCAGGGAACCTGAATCCTGCCCAGCCTGGGAATAGAAGGCAGCCGGGGCTAGGGACTGCCACCAGCGGTGAGAACCAAGGTGATCTCTCGGGGTCACACAGCCCAGGGCGAAAGAAGATCTGGAGTCACTGTATGCATTGGTGTGTGTGTGTGTGTGTGTGTGTGTGTGTGTGTGTGTGTGTGTGTGTCTGATCACTGCTTCATCTGGTTTCTCCCTGATGACTGGGATGCGCCTCCACCCGTCCGCATGTTTTAGTTTTCAAAGCCTTTAACATGATGCGTGCTATGTGCTCGTCACTACAAACCTGGGAAGAGGTTGGTTTTATTCTCCCCATTTTGTAGGTGGGGAAACCTAACCCCAACATGAGAAGGGACAAGAGAGCTGGGATAGCCCAGGGGTTTCTCTACCATGTACCTTATGCTACAGTCCCCATGGCTCTTGTGGGGGTGCCCTGTGAGCCAGTTAAGACGATGATTCCGTGCTCTGTCATGGTCCTCAACCTTGGTGCTAGCAACCCTCCTCTCGGTTAATGCTTTGCCTTCCCTTCCAAACTAGTCTCTGAGTTCCACAGCTTGTGTTAGTCTCCCCCTTCTCCGAACTAGGCACCACGCAATCATGAGATATAGAATCATTCTCATCTAGTGTTAGTCCTGTTTCTAAAACTAGAGGTTAATGTGCTTGGGAGTAGATATTTAATCATGCGGTGATGCCTTTTTCCCAAGCGGCTAGTATGGGGCTGAGAATGTGGTAGATGCTTGATAAAGATCTGGGGATGGGTAAAACTAGTAATGGTAAGGGCCTTTTACGGAGTGCTCATGATAACAGGGGAGGAGACGTTAAGAAGCAAGGAGTTCTGAGGATGGGTGATGGTTGAGGGAGAGCAAAGAAATGCCGACAAGCTGTGCATAGCCCCTACGAGGTCAGGGGAGCAGCACTCAGGAATGGGTAGGGGCATCCCCCAAGCTACCATATATAATACATAGAAGTGCGTGATGAATTTGCTGCTATTCCCACTTTAGAGGGGAAGGAACAGAGTCTCAGAGAGACTAAGTAACTTACTCAAGACCCCATGGTTTAAGCTGGGGAGAGCCAGGATCTAGACTCAATTCTGTTGGCTTTCAAAGCATTTTTCCAGAGGGTTTTCTCCAGCATCAGTTTAAGAATGTCATCTTGCACACAGTAGGTACTCAATCAATGCTTATGAAGTAACTTTGACTGTCACGACAGTTCTCAGAGAGACAGGGCAGTGGGTGGGAGCACGTTTATTTGCATTCGTACTGGAGCCCCTGACACATTCCGAGCTCTCCGTCAACCCAGGCGAGGAAGCCCAGACTCCAGGGAGGGGCTGCAGACGGTGCCGCGGGATTTGGGCAGAATGCCCCCGCCCTCTTTGCCGGGCTCTATGATGCTGCTGATTCAGACGGAGAAGGTACCGGGAGAATGGTACCTGGGGAAGCCAGGGGGTGGAGAGGGAGCATTGCGTTTCGTCTCAGCATTTATATTTCCCCAGAGCGGATCCTACTGCATTTCAGGACCAGTGTAAAGCACTTAATTGAAATCCATAATTCCAGCCTTCATTAATAACCGATCTTGGGAAGCAGAGAGAGAGCCTCAAGACCATTACTGATGAGCGTAATGCGGACACAGGTCTTTAGAGGGGTACAGCAAGTCCCCGGTTTATTTTACAGTTGATTAGAGTGAGTTAAACTTTGCCCCGCTTGTAAGTTGTATATTTAATATGAGAAGTCGGCAATATGTGAAGTTATCAAAATACCACAGGTGCATTGGCAGGCCTCCAGCCGGCATCGCTCATCCTAAACAGCATGGTGACCCGCAGAAACAGGTCTGGGACGCCATGGCACAAGATGGATAATGCGATTGAACCTAATGGGTCCCGAGGAAACGCGAGCCCTCCCTTCATCCACGGACCAAAAATTTTCAAGGATCCTGTATCACCGGTGAGCTGGCTACAGCGCCCCCTGCTGGCAGAATCTACCTTGGTCCATGGTCGTGACCTGATTTGGGATCCTGGCTTTCCTACTAGGGATGAGCAGTGTGGCCCTAGGCAAATTTCCTCCTTGGGGGGCGGGGGCTCGGTTTTGCCCTCAGTACAATGAGATAGCGTGGGTTGATTGCTCTGATTCTGCCTATTGCCCCTGGAACCCACGTTCTGGGAGTGTTATTCCTCAGACCTTGTGGGTGTTGATTTACAAGTGGACAGTTGTTTGCGTTCTCTCGATCATCGCCCGCCTTCTGGACACCTTTCGTCTTTAGTATCTCCTAGCTTCCATAGTCTCAAATGTCTTAGCACTCAACACTCAACTGTTTGCATTTTCCGAATGTGTTTACATCCTGGACACTTTGTTCTTGCTCTTTCATCTCTATCTTTGGATGCCTTTTTCATCCTTTGGACATTATATCCACCAGGAAAACTCCTATTCATTCTTCAATACCCACCTTGAATATGCTATCTGATTGTACTAGTTTGCCTGCAACAGTGAAGAGAGCCCAACGGGCAGAATTATTAGATCCAGGTTTAAATCCCACTTCTAACATTTATGACCCTGGGCCAGATATTAAATGTTAGCACCTCAAATTCATTCATTGGAAAAGCTATGTATTCACCTATTTAACGGACTCAACCCAGCTTGGGGCTAAAAACTCTCTCCTTTCTTGGCATCTAAGACAGAGTTAACTTCTTCCTCTGTAATGGGCTGGCACAATGTTTCTGTAAAGAGCTACATACTAGATATTTTAGGTATTGCAAGCCATGCAGTCTCTGTTGCAAGGACAGTTGCAGTGGGAAAGCAACCATAAACAATGCGTAAGGGAATGGGTGTGGCTGTGTTTCAATAAAACTTTATTTATAAAAACAGGTCGAGGGCTGGACTTGGCCCATAAGCTACAGTTCGTCCACCCCTCCTCTGTAGTATCGCAGGGACAGACTCACGCCCAGACTAGCCCTGGGGGGTTGTCCATCAATCTCTCTTGCCAGGCTGTGACTTCTTCGACAGCGGAAGTTGTTCTATTGTTCTCTGCATCTCTAGGATAGGGCTGAGACATTGTCTCATTGAATTCTCTCAGCAACTCAGAAGGTAGGCACTCTTTTATCTCTATTTTCTAGATGGGAACACAGAAGCTTGGAGAAATAAATAATTTATCTGGTAAATGGTGGAAGCAAGCTAGCTCCGGAGCTCCTATCTCTACCACGACCCCACAGTGACTGGGACACGAAGGCCCAGTAGCCATTAGCTAAATGAGAATTGAAGCTGGTAATGCCATAGTATCCCTACCGTGCACTGATGTGTCTGGTTTTCAGAACCCAGAAACGGGATTTAACATTCTCTCAAATTAGCATTTATTGAGCATCTGTCCCTGTTAAATTCCACCCTGGTAGATTTGGCTCATGTCTCAGACCTGTTCAGATCTTTTTGGATCGAGACTGCCTTTGTCCAATGTGCTCACTCCCTCTATCTTCTGCTTTGGAACTGACCACCTTTTTTTTTTTTTTTTTTCTGGAGTTGCTCTAGCCAGAGATGACTGTTAAATTAATTTTACATCAGTGAATAAAGGCCTAGATGGAGACATCGTGTGAGTTAAAAGTTGTGCTGGTTCTTATGGGACTTCGCCAAGTCTGTTTCCTGTGGATTAAGTCCCCAATCCTTATAGTTTAAAAACAAAAATCTGTTGGGGAGGGTGTGTGCTATGGCAAATGCTGTGAAACGTGTAAGTCTGATGATTCACGGACATGTACCCTGGGGCAAATAATACCTTATATGCTAATACAAAATTTAAAAACAAAAATCAGTTAATGTGGCACCTGAAAGACTAAAGGCTCTCGAAAGTCTGGTCTAGTCCCCGAATGCTCATGGTTTGAGTCAACAGAGGCCTGTAGGTTTGATGCTACAGAGGTCTAAAATACGCGTAACCGAAATAGATGTGAACGATGTCCATTTCAGCTTTCGGGTACTTAGCACTTCCTGTGCTCCAAGGTCTGTGCTGAATGCCTTGTGCATGCATTCTCTTTTCATGTTTATCGGGGTACATGGCATTGGCCCCACTTCCCAGGTGGGGAAACTGAGGCTCAGAACCTTCCCCAAGGTAACAAAGGTATTAAAAGGTTGAAGCCAGAAGTCCCACGTACACCCCTCATTTTAACTGCGGTCTGATAGCTCTTGACCTGCTTAGTTCGGGTGATCAAAGAGGGCCAGCAGGGTGTACAGTTCCCGGGGAGTTGGGGGTGCGTGTCTCAGCCGTGGGACTAAGACAGTCTACCATGTGTTCCATGCTCTGCCGGCCTTAGCGCATTTAGGTTACCTGACACCCCGACGAGCCAACAATTTCCTTCCCATTTAATAGATGGAGAAATGGCCATTCAGAGAGGTCACACATTTCCCTCAAGGTCACACGACTAATGCTCAAGGAGTAACACTGAATCCAGGGATAATGACTCTTAAAACCGACTCTGCTCCTTGGAGCCGGATTCTTATTGCTCTCTGGAGGCATAGGAGATATTTTCTTTTAAAATAGAGTTGTCTGAGCCCAAGCACATGCATTTCTAACTTGGGGCGGGGGCAGAGGTGGGGCCCATGCATCTGAATTTTTAAAAAAACTCCCCTAGGAGAGCCCAATGTGCAACCGGTCTGAGCCACGCTCACTGCATTGGGATGGAGTTGACGAAGGAAGTTCTTGGGGCCTTTCCACCGCCCAAGAGTCTATTATTACAGGGAATTGAAGCAGTAATGATCACGTTTAAGGTCAAGGGTAAGGTTGAAAGAACATAAATTCTGAGACGAGAGATTTATAAAGTCTGAGATCAAGGAGGCACGGGGGCCTGGAATTCTGAAGGCCCAGGGAGAGGGGGAACGGACAGGGGTATGAGAGAGGTGGCCGAGTGTGGGACCTCGGAGAGCTCAGGCCTAGAGCCCGTTGTGTGGGTTCGAGTATTTGCAAGTTGTGCCGCCAGCATTCCAGCCTCCAGCGCCTCACTCACTTTGCAGAGTGAGGACGGAGATGGTGTCTATCCCGCGGGGGTGATAGGAGGACGGAGAGGGTGCGAGCGCTTCGAGTCATGTCCTGTGTGGTGAGCTCGTGGATCATGCTAACGGTTGTGGTACCTGGCTTCTCTCTGATCTAACACATGGCAGCCCAGGGCCCGGGCTTTCTCCCGTGTTGACAAACATGGACCCCGGGGGGCTCGTGCACCCAAGGAGGGCTGGAGCACCCCAGCCAACTCACATCCCTGTGCTCCTATGATGTGCCTCATGCTGGCTGCTGAGAGACAGAGATGAGGCAACTGCAGTGCTCACCCTGGACCCGCGTCCAGGTCCTGCTTGGGTCAGACAGGAGGAATGCAAAGGGCTGGGGTTCCCAAGGACGGTGGCTAAAGCTGCCTGGGGTCACTTAGCTGAAGGGACAAAGGAGTGGCCGGCCTGCGATGAGGATGGTAGTCTGCAGGGGTCCAGCCTCACTGCAGGAAACAAAGGCAGTGTGCAAAGAGCGCTGTGTGCCTCATTTTACCCAATTGTCTCTGCACACTCTGCCCATTTATGTTGAGGTAGTCACCTCCGCTCTGAGCTCTGGCCCTTTCCCCCATAAGACTGACCATCTCATTTAGGGGAGCAGGGGGGACGGCTGTCTCATTTTTATTACGTCTTGTACTTTCCTGAACAAGAAGAAATGCAGAAGGAAACTTAATTTGTATATGTAGCAGCTGATCCCTGAGGTTCCTTCTGGTCTAAGGTAGACAGCAAAAACTGTAGAGCACAACCTTTATATATTCATTCTTGAAAAATCTCGACTGGGCAAGAACTCTGTAAGAGGCATTGTGGTGAGTGTTGGTGAAATGGTGGTGGGTAGTGACAGCAGCGAACGTGTATCGTGTCCTTGCTGTGTTCCAGGCTCTGTTCGAAGCCTTTTGTAGGTATTAATATTTAATCCATGTAAAAAGTCCCCCGCCGTTACCCCAAGTTTCCAGAAAAGGAAACAGACGCGGAGAAGTCACATGACTTCCCCACGGTCACACGGCTGGGAGGTGGCAGAGTGCGGGTGGTGAGGCAGCCGGGGCCCCTACCTCAGGGGGCTCCGGTCTCATGAGGGAGAGGGGTGGGGCAGGGAGGACTGCAGGTTGGTTGGGACTTTAGAGTGGGAGGGAGCCCCAAGGAGGCGCATCACCCAGATGTGGAGCCTCCAGAAAGACTTTCTAGAGACAGTGATGAGTAGTAGAAAATAATTATGAATCATGAGTAGAATTTGGAGGGTCAAGGATGGGAGAAGTAGATTAGACATGTCTTCCAGCCAGAGGGCATAGGAAACACTGGCCGGGAGAAAAGTCATGGAGCATCGAAGGAGTGACAACAAAAAATGTCGGGGTGGCCTGAGGTGTCGGGGCTTGGGGCTGGTGGTATAACAGACACTAGGTCATAGCGAGGCTCTCCGGTTCCACGTTCTAATTTTCCCAGAACCAGAGTTCAGAAGGCGGGCGGCATCTCCCCTCCACTTGCGCCCCCTTCAGGGCAGCCGTCGGATGTCGGGGGCCCCCGATTCTCGAAGGGCCCCGGCTTCTAGTTTTGTTTCTGGAGCTCTGCCCATCAATTTGCTTCTGTAACAGTCCTGGGCTGTTCCTACAACTTCAGACTAAAGGGAGGAAGAGGCAAACCCAACTCCAATAGAGAATCAAATTAGATGTGATTCAGAGAGAGGATCAAGACAACGGGGTTTTATTTCACACATAAAATAAATTGGCTTCTATAATGGAACAAGCCAGCACCCCTACTGAGTACAAGCACCCCCTTGTAGGAACATGGAGCTATTGGGCTATAAACCTTGACACCGGGGCAGACCAGGGAGGAGGCTGGCGGGGGGCTGGATTGGCCACAGAACTGAGGGATGAAGCGCTTAACAAGACAGTCTACCCGATGGTCTAGTCTATCCCGTACCATCGAGCTGAAAGCAACAGCTATCATTCAGCATTTAAAAAAAATAAATAAGATGCACGCCATTCTTGCATCGGGGGCTGCCCTATAACGCGTCTTGGTTTGGAATGAATCCTCGCGTTCGTGGCTCCCATGGAAACACTCCACCTCCTCCATCAGACACGGACTCTTGTCGTTCTTGTCTTAAAGTTCTATATTTCATCTGTCTCCTGTAGGAGACGGGAGGTTGCTCAAAAACAAGGACTGTGTCTTATTTTATTTTTCTTTGGATCCTCTGTGGCCCAAAGCATCCCCAGAGGCCACTTAGTCAAACTTCTGGACTCACTGCGGAGAACCTAAGTGCAGTGAGCTGGCCGTCGGACCGGAAGGAAAACCCAGACCTCCTTCTTGGCTGTCCTGTGATTCCTGGGATTCCCGCGGACCTCCCTGGCCCTTGTGGGCATCTGCAGCCTCCTCCCGGCCTTCTGCGTGGCCGCGTCTCCCAGGTGGCCCAGGTGAGACTTCTGGGTGAAGCTGGACATAGCAAGAGCAGGTGATGCTGGCCTTGGGGTACCCCCCCATTCCCGGGCCCCGAACAGGCGGTGATCTTTCTGGGCGGTACTGCCGTGGGTGCTGTCCTTGGTCCCCATCTAACACGGTGATGGAGAACACGCGCCTGGGGCACACAGACCAGCCCTGCCACTCACTGGCTGTGTGGCCCTGAGCAAGCGACTCAGGTTCTCTGAGCTTCTGTTTCCTCCTCGTCCGAAAGGGCTGCTCGTGAGGATGAAAAAAGATGAAGTGTGGAAGAGTGCTCAGCTGCACTTGTGTCTTTGGAGACCGTGGCCCCCCCTCGTCCGGATGAGGTCCTACAAAAGTGAGGCTGGCAGGGTATCTCATGTCCAAGTAGGTGAGGAGTGTCGACCTCAAATGATACGTTTGCAGTCTTGGGATATTACTCAATAATTCCTACGGTACGGCGGCGCCAAACTCCCTGTTCTGCCTTTCCCTCCTACAGGCCACGGGGCTGAGCTGTGGCAGGAATTTCACATGAGCAGGACCTGGGACGACAGCTTTTATTGTCTAAACATATAACCTGGGGCTTTGGTAGTGGGTCAGAGCCAGGGAATTTAAAAGTAAGAAAAGATTTTAGAAATAAAAAGTGATCGTTGCTTACGGCTTTTTTTTACATCGATTCCAAGGCTTTAAGCATCTCAACTCCTTCTGCAACCAGAGAATAAAGCTGCCCTGTTGTCCAGAAAGCCCCACCTCGCTGTGCTCGCCACCCCCACCCCCTGGACCTACACACTATCCATTTGGAGGCTGTGCTCTTTGCTGGATGAAGACATAGAACTGAGCCCCAGCTCTGCCACCTGCTTGCTGTGTGACCTTGGGGATGTTACTTAACATCCCTGAGACTCGATTTCTCTATCTATAAATATGGTGCATACTGTGTGTGGGAGAATCAGGTTAAAGCTTCTTTTTTTTTTTCTTCTTTCTCTTTTCTGATAGAATATATTTCAGTGTACATTAGTTCAAAAAAAAAAAAAAAAGAGAGAGAGATAAACATGCCCTCTGAAGAAAAACAAAATTCCCAGTTTCTAAGAAATTATAGATCATTAAAAGATAAGTGGGCAGAGCTCAAGTGTATTATGCAAGTGGCCATAAGGTAGCAAAGCTATTTACAGAGCTATTTTGCACTTTTATATCTAAAAGTAAGAACCCACTAGAGTGAAATGTTTATTTATGTATTTTGGCCCCTTTTCCAAGGAACTTGAAAAATTACAGACGCATTGAAATACTCCTTCATAATATGGAGGCAGGACTGGACATCGTTGTCATCATTTTTGAACCATTAAAGTCCAGAGAGGTTAAATGACTTGCTCAAGGTCACACAGCGAATCCGGCTTCAATCCCAGGTCTGCTGACTTAGCGATGACCCATTAAAGCACTATACCCTGTCCACCCAATAAAGAACCGCAAGTTCACCCATGGATTGTTAAGGAAGGAAAACAGCTATTGAGCTACGGAAGTTGGCATTTAGCCCGCCAGAAATCATTAATGTGGCCAGGTTTAAGGAGAGCTCTATTAAACTGTCCATCAAATGCTTTATTCTTAAATGGATTTATTGAGAAAGGGTCGAAAAGACGAGGGTAGAGAGAACGCATTACAGGTGGCTTTTTCCTCTTTCTGCCGGAGGTTCATAGTGACTGGAGGGGAGACAGGGTGCCCTTGGAGAACCAGATCGGCGTGAGTAGAATGAGGAACTTCTTCGGGCTCTGGGGCCTGGAAAATCAGCTGGAGTGCTGGCAGTGAACCCTGCTAGCTGTGTGTCATCGGACACATTTCTTTCCCTCTCTGAGCAACAGAAAAATGGATCCACTGTGAAAACGCACGTAAAACACGGAGCCTGGTTCACCATAAGCTCTCCCTGACCCGTGGTTATCTGCTATTACTGTTGTCGTGGTTAGTGGAGACTAGAAGTAGGGAAGGGGGTGGACCCAGCCCAGCCGAGGAAGTCAAGCAGGACCATAGGAGAGGGAAGAGAGAAAGAGGGGGAAGAGCGCAGCTCAGGTCCAGTGTCATCATCAGAGAGGTCTAGAAACAGAGAGACAGTGTGTGTCTCGTCAACCTGGTGCAGCCCAGAGATTGGGGGGAAGGGGGACATCCATAGGTACAGAGAAGCACTGAAAGTTCTCTTTTCAACTGTGGTTGCAAATTCTAACCTCCGAGTGCTCAGAGGATCAAGTGTGTCTCCTACTATGCGTGGGAGCCCCTTAAAATAGGTGCTGGCAACCCCCCAAAACAAAGCTCCAGCCCAAATTGCCATCATCGTCTTTGCTCTGAGTCGCTGGCCCGAAGCCACCGGTCATTCTGAATCTGAGCCCTCGGCCGTCCATCCAAGCACTGCGCTGGGCACTAGCCACACAGGGGGACGGGCAAGGCAAGTGCCGTGGCTGAGGAAGGGGGCTGTGGGCACACAGAGGTCCTTAGCCTAGTCTGGGAGCCAGGAGAAGGTGACGGCTGAGCGGGGTCATGGAGAATAAGGGAGAGCTTTCTGGGACAACAGAGGGGAGGTGGTCATTCCGGGAAGAGAGACCCACCAGGAGCAAAAGCCCCAACACCAGGAATCACCCGGCTCTTGCTGCGATTCAAGCCACTCAAGGTTCCTGAGATGTCAGGGGCAGACTGGAGAGAGGCAGAAGCAGGCTGTGGATCGGACAGCTGGGCTCACGTTGTGGAGGGCTTGTGCGCCATGTTAAAAAGGTCGGGCCTTTCGCGTGGGGGCAATGGGGAGCCATGGAAGGGGTTATTTTCAGGGCAGAGGGATGTTTGGCTGAGAACGCTAACCTGAGGGCAGTGTGGGGGACGACTGGCGGACAGAGAGAGGTGGGGACCGGTGAGAAGCCTGCTGGATCCCCTCATTGCTCCTCTGACCTGGTCTTTTGGATCTGACACTCGGCACTGCGTTTCTTGACTGAGACCTTCACTCCGCTGGTCAAAGGTTCTGGGTCTCCACTCTGAGTGTGTTCTCTTGGGTGGCCTTCGTTAATTACGTCTCCACATTTGCGTGGGTCCTTGGGTCCTCCTGCTCAGCTGGATGGCTCCCCAAACAAAGAACCCAGTACCTGGGCAAAGAAGCAGTGGGAACACATACAAGGGGTCAGCTGAGATCCTGGGGAATTGAAAACTCAACAACACACCCTTAAGGGCCTCAGGTCTGTGCCTCTCTCCCACCCTCCCTCCCTTCCTGCCTTCCTTGGCATAGAAGATCAATAATGCTGAGACCCTACTTCCAAGGAGAGTTTTAAAGGTAAAAGTCCTCTCTTAGGTGGCAGGGGTAGGGAAGCAAAAAGACGAATGGGACAAGTTGTATCTGGGTCAGGAGGGGTTTCTGGAAGATATGATGCCTGTGGTGCTGGTTCGCAGGAGATTAGAGGGTTCCCACCAGTTGGGAAGGATGAAGAGCATTCTGGGGAAAGGGGAGTAGTGTAAGGAAAGGGCTTAGAGCATGAAATAACATGATACATTAGGACAACCCCACCGTGGGGCATGATGGATTGTTGGAGAAATCGAGACCCCCATAATGTGGGCCTCAAAGTACATTAGAACTAGACTCTTCCTCCATTTCCACCATTTCCCAGCTGTGTGACCTTTTGCAAGTTACTTGACTTCTCTGAGTCCCGGTTTTCTTATTCACGAAATAGGAGGAGGTAATGCTTAATCTATAATGTTGTGAAAAGGAATAAATGGGACGATCTTTGAAAGTTATCTAGCACAGTCAATAAACGGTAGCTATCATTATGCTTATTTTTATTTTCGGTGCCTGGGGGTTCAAAATAGAACCCAAATCTGGTACTATGAAGCTGCTTCGCCGTAAGCGCCCAGTCCCACTGATCAGCACCAGCTGCCTGGAGCCGAGAATTGTGCGGTTGCACATGAGATCAGCAGGAGGAAGTGCTGTGATCCATTAGTAATGTCTGTATGGGGCAGGGAATGGGAGTGACGACATCGGCGCCTAAAGTAAGTGTTGCTTACGAGCTAGATGCTGTGAGTATAGGCTGTTGTTTTAGGAAGATACACAAGACGAGCGGAGACTTGAATCAGCCTCTTAAGGATAGGAAGGTATGGGACAGGTGGAGAGGAGGGGGAACAATCTAACCCAGCTAAATTTGCATTTCATCTTGTTGGCAGTATAACATTCTATTTTGGGACCCCAGCGTCACAAGCCAAAGTGTTAGAAACCCGTCCCTTATCAACTAGCTACAAAACGAACATCCGTCCCCTTCCATGGCAATGCTGGGGCCGCTTGAGCAGAGTCTAAGCGAGGAGGGCAAGAGGTTCGTGCTTCATTTACCAAACCCCCAGGTCTCTGGTAACTTTCCGGAATGCTAAGCTGTTTATTTTGGGAGTCTTTAAGCTTAGTCAGTTGGTATTTAGAGACAGCTAGGAATTTTGGATTTCACTCCTATTCCAATAGAAAAGAGAAAAACTTAAGTGCCTTCCAAATACTGGTAAGTCAAATGAGGACAGCCTGGCTCCAATCTGCTCCCATCCCGCCCTCCCTGCCCCCTCCCAGAAACACAGAATGAAAAGGAAAAGCAACATAATCAATGCTCTAAGCCACAAGTTAAAACTTCTCCTGGAGAATGCCAGACAGCGAGACTCCCTCCACATTAGTTGATGCAGAAGACCATCCGTCAGGGTTTGTGAGACTCAAGGAAGAGGAAAGGCAAACTGGAATATCATAAGGGGGGCTCCTATGCCCTTTGCGTGGGGCTCCGACACAAGCCTTTAAAAGACTTCCATTAGCGGTGTAATTGATCTTCTGATGAAAAGTGATAAGAAGTCCAGCAAAAAGAAAATGTGATTATAGTGTACAGAAGTGGACACATACAAGCCGCAGGTTACAAGTTCATAGTCACCACCATCTATAAACCACGCTTAGATGTGACTTCCATTATTTCTTTGTACAGTCCTTACCTGGTAAGTCCCCATTTCCGCCAGCCGCAGAAAACTTAATCTTCTCCATTCATAGAGCTCTGTGACTTTCAGGTTTAAATGTGATCAACTTGGGATCCCACATAGGTGTGTCAAGATTCTCTTCATCTCCCTCCTTCTTCTCGTCTCCCTGAAGTAGGAGGGCTGAGCTAATTTCCAGAGGCCTTCCTTTGATCTATCAGTTATTGGCAGGAGGGCATTTGGTCCTTGTGGGCCTCCTTGGAGTGTGGCTTGTCCCGCGATGGGTCCTTGACCTCCATCTATCGTCGATGGCCTTGATCTGGCCTACAGGAATCAGTCTTTCGGACTTCCTCCCCTGCACCCCAGCTGCCAGATGTCTCCAAGCCCACCAGTAAGCCCTTCCGTGCCCTGTTTGTTTGCTTTCTCGGCATCTCCTGCTGGTGGCTGGGGCCTACGAGTCTGTGCCTGGCTTATGTGCCTGGAAATCTCAGCCGGGGGGCTGCCCTGTGTGGGGCCTTGGTTGCAGGCAACTGTACCCCTGATGCGTAATCCTCCAAGCTCGCTTCGGCTCCTGTCATTCCACCCTGCGTAGATCCCATTATTGGCCCCAAGATTTTTCTGCCAACATGGATATGCATGCTCTTTGCATGTGACTTTGGAATTTTTTCCCATAAAGTCCAGTCACCCCCTCCCCCACTTTCCTGCCCTGTTCGATTTTGAGCTCATCCATGTGACTTGGTTTGGCCAAAAGAACGAGGCCAAAGTAATGGTGGGCCATCTCTAAGTTTAGGCCTTCATAGACCCTTCTCTGTTTCCACTCGCCCTCTTGCGCCTCTGCTGGAACCAAGAGAACATTCCTTAGTTTTCCCTCTGATCCAAAGAAGATAGAGACACATAGACAGAGCCACTTCAGATAAGCCCAGCTTACGTACACTGACCCCTAGTCGACCTATTCATCTAAGAACATAAAAGTTTATTGTAACATGTCATTAAGATTTTGCATTTGTTACACAGTATTGGTGTGTCAGGGAGTAACTGACACACTCCCACACTCGGAACTTAGCTTGGGAAGCTGGGAACCTGGGGGATCTAAGAGCTAGTATTTCTCCCCTTCTTGTCACCCGGTCACACTTTATTCTCCTTTCTCAGTGGAGGTGAAAACTTTTGAAGCCCTCTTCCGTTTTCTTCCCCTTTCTGGGATTCTGTGCTTCCCACTTTTTGTTCTGGTCTTCTCAAGGTGTAGGTCTTAATGGACAAAGTCACGTTTATGGGTTCCGAGGAGTCCTTTCCTCTCACTCGGAAATCCTATCCTTCTCAATGTGCAGTATCAGTGACGTGGTACAACCCGGATCTATTCAGAAAGACAAAGGGGGGTGGTCTCAGCCGTCTTCTGAGGCTGTACGTATAGAGAAGTAGCTGCTTTTCCAAATAGTCTGAAATATGGGAGAGGCGTGTGATGAGTATCCCACTGGTTCCAGAGGAGGACGAGAGACAAGTGGGACAGAGCCAAACTGTTCCGGCCAAATCCAGCTTAGATCGGTGGACCCCATCCCATCCCTCCCCCCCACCCCCCCGCCCCGGTGATGAGTGTGCATGGACTAGATCAAAACTGCGCAGTCTAGGTTGACTGAGCCACGCCGACGAGTGAGAGACGAATGTGCGTCATCGAAGTCACTGAGGTTTTGTGGCATCTTACAGCGGCAATTTCGTGGCAATCGCTAACGGATAGAAACCTCCATCTCCAAACCAGTAGAAGTGGAGATTCTCTCGTCGAAGAAGGGGGAGGAGAGCCTGGCCCCTCAGCTGTGTGACCTCCTCCGTCCTCTGTGTCTAAACTTGAGGCCCCATACTGGGATCGGGCTGCCACGAACACAGTTTTACAACCTTTCTCTGATCCACCCCATCTGCCGGGCTCCCTTGCCATTCCCTATCTTCCTCCCCCGATTCACTGTTTGGATTCTTTCTTGAGCAGGTCTGTCATGGGTTTTGAACTTGAATACCTCCTTGACAGGGAGCTCCCTCCTTCAAAGACAGCCAGTTCCACCTTTGGACAGCTCTGGGTGTCAGACAATGATTCCTCATGTCCCGAGTGATCTCAGGGCCATCATAGAAGAAACGGGGCAGGAGAATGGTAGAGAGGAGGTGGTTTCCGGTCTAACTCCCACCCAAGAAATAGCAGTCACGTGAGCCCTCCGATTCCTCTCTACTGGGGTTAGCGGGTTGTGGCACCTTCACCTGCCCATATTTTCTTAGTAATCGTAACTTCTCTTTATTGAGCTGGGAGTATGGTCTGGGTCAGCGCTAAGCTTGTCAGATACAAAATCTTTGATCCTTGGAGGTACACACGATTATTCGTCACATTTTGCTATGGTGAAATAGAAGCTTAGAGCTGGCGTGAGCTGCCCGGGGGTCTTGCAGCTTGTAGATGCTGGCGGTGAGGCTGGAGCCCAGGGTTGTTGACCCTGCAACTGGTGCATTTAGGGACTGCCTAACAATAGCAACAGCAATAATCATAACGGCACTAGAAATAGTAATAACTACACTTATCAGTTTTTTACCTGCTATGGATTGAACATTGTGGTAAGAGCATTTGTGGACGAAATGAACCCTCACAGAAACTGCTGGGAAGGTGATCCACCCACATTTTTAGGGGTCAATAACTTTAGCCCCTCCCTGTTCTCAGCATTTTTATCTCCTAGAGTCTATTCATTTCTTGTTTGAGGTAGTGAGTTCTCTGTCATAAAAGGCATTTAAGCCTTTTATGGAAGCCTTTAAGGCACTGGAAGAACGCTTTCGAGGGACTTTTGTGCTGGAAAGTGGATTCTACCAAGTGACCACTATGGTGTCCTCTTTACCTTAATGTTCCTCTCCTCATTCTCAGCCCCATATTCCTTCCATATTCATGGGCCAGGAAAGAAGGAAGGCCTCCCACTTACTGGATTTCTACTATGAGCCAGACACTAAACTAGATCTTGTATCATCATTGCCTGACTTAAAACTCACCACAGCTTCCAGGGCCCCCTCTCCTCATCCTAATCATCCTAGACTGACGCTGCCTATTTAATTCTTCTCCTTCTCCAGCACATGGAGGAATCCCACACAAGGCCAGTGGCCAGGGACTGGGAGCCACGTTCACAAAGGCATGACCGTCTTCAAAGGTAGCCACGTATTTGCGGATAAGAGCCGGGCTCTAAAGCCAGGCCACCTGGGTCCACATCCCAGCCCTGCTATTTCCTAGCTGTGTGAACTTTGGCAAGTGATTTGCCCCCCTGCCCCTCGAGTTTCCCCATATTTGAAAGGGGAATCGCATTTTTATTGTCCTGAGAAAATGAAGCCTGGTGGTAAAAGTAGGGATTCTGGAGACGGGCTGGCCAGGTTCATGTCCTAGCTCTGCCCTTGACTCCTAGGGAATCTGGGGCAAAGTATGTGTGGCTCCATTTCTCTCATGGAATGTAAAATGGGGCTGCTACCACCTTCTATCCCATAGCTGCTGTAGGGGTTGAAAGAGCCAGTCCCTGTAAAGCACTCAGAACGGGCTGTGGCACGGAGTAGAATGGCCGACTCAAGGTCATCCAGCTAGTTAGTGTGAGAGTCAAGGTCACCTCCAAGTTCATCGCTGCTTAGGTTACACCCAAATTTTGAGCAGCGTTCTTTGTTCAAGTTGCTGGTTTCCAGCACCTCTGAGAGAGCAGACTTCCCTCACACTGTTTCTCCAGTCGAATCCTGACATACTCGAAACATTTTCTACATCGGTAGAGACAAGCGTATTTTCCACCGAGGGAGGGAGTGGGGCCTGCTTCTAGGAGGGAATGAAAAGAGTCATCAAAAAACAGAGACCAGCCAAGGAAGATGCAAAAATAATTAAAATAGGAAACGTGCTGCTGTCTTCACAGGATTTCAATTTTGCAGTTGCCGGAGGGGAGGGGTGGCAGACGTTCACTTTCCCACACTGATACACATTTTGATAAAGTGTGATAAAGACTTAGAAAAATTGACAGATCAAATGGGAATACAGGTTGAGGACGTTTGTATCCCGTAAGTGAGGAAAATCAGCCAGTGGTGCCGGGGCATCTGCGCGACAAGGTGCAGCCCCTTCTTGCTCTTGTGAACGGGGTCCTGGGATGCCCACCCAGCCCTTCTCCTGCTCGTCTTCACGCATCACTGGGTCTCCGCTCAGACCCTGCTTCCTCAGGGAGGTCTGCCCCGGTCCCCCAGACCAGACGGCACACCTGGTGACGTGCCCTCATCGCTCACTGCGCCTCCTTCGTGGTGCCTGGCGTTGTTGTAAGTACCGTGCGTGCTCACGGGGGGTTATCTGAATTCCCTCTGGAACCTGTGCGAGACTACCGGCATCTAGAGGACAGAGAACGGGTTTCTTTACTTTACTGTATATTGCCAGTGACTAGCGCAGTACCTGTGCAGAGCGGGCACTCGATACATCCTGCAGGAAGGAAGGAACAGAGGAAGGAAGGACACAGACGTGGGATTCGAACCAGCAGGGCCAACAAGGCTTCGTGTTGAGAGGGCATGGCCTCCATCATGTTCTCTTCTGCACGTCGATTGAACCTGAACCCCAGAGTCCCACTGAAAAACACTCAGCCAATGGAGTTCGGTGAGAAAGGACTCCCTCCACGTTGCCCGTGAGAACCAGTGTAGGCGTCCTCGTGTCTTAGTGGGCGGGGAAGCAGTGTAATCGGGTCGTGGGATTGGCGTGGGTGCTGCTGGCAGGTCTGACGGCACGATTTTAATCCCATTGCGATGTCTTGGGAAGGGGAGGGCTCCCTCCCCCCTGCACACACAGCAAGGCAGCTGGAGTGCTTAGGGTCCCACAGCAGAGCTTCTCCAGCTCTGGGTCTGGGTCTGGGTTTAGGGACGGAGACATGGAGTCTGGAGGGAATAAGCGCTATCCTGGGATCAGGGGATAAGTCTCTGGTTTGGCAGAGCTCGGATTTGAAGCCGGGTCTCCTGGTCCCTGGTTCATTGTTCCTCTCAGCCACCATCCATCCATCCATCCATCTGTCCACTTACCCGATCACTGTGTTCGGATGGTCCTCTCCTGGCTACCAGGCATTTGCTGCGGAAGAATCCAGACCGAGGCCAACACCCACCTATGGCAGCTCATCTTTATTTTTATTTCTTTAGTTGGTCTTTTTCATGTTCCGCTGAGGACTCTTAGCTTCTCCAGGTCTTTGCAGTTCCCTATGTCACGTGCATAGAAGGACAAGTTGGCAGAGGTTGGCTGAGATGTTCGCCCCACGTTGTCACCTGTCAGGACCTTAATAAAGTCCTTTGTCCACTCCGTGGCTCTTCTGTACCCTCTGAGTGCTGGGAGGAGGCACCTGCCGGGACCCCGGGCCACCTGTCTCAGGTAGAGGGAGCAAAGCATCACTTGGCAGTAATTAGCTTCCTGACCTAAACCGGGCATTTTCACAGGCATAGAGGGCTGAAGCCAAGGGAGAAGTTGGGCATTGACATCTTCTTTGGCTGCTGCAAAATGTGTCCCACCCACACATTTACTGAGCAACCGCTCTGCACCGGGTCTAGGCTATGGGGCCGGGGACGCAATCCTTAGCGACTCCCAGACGATGGGAAGAAGCTGGAAGTGGCCTTATACAGCTTTTCATCAGTTCAGATACTCGGAAGGTGGCCCTTTTGGAGTCAGCTGGACTTGGGTCTAAAACCCCATTCTTCTAATGGACATATGTTTCACTTTGTGAGTCCCAGCTTCGTATTCTATAAAAGAATGGGATACCAGCGGACTCCCTGGGTGGTTGTGGGAGATCCCGTGGCGAGATGTCCATGAAGCACCCTGAAACACGGTAGGCAGCACTGATTTCCTTCCCCAGTGCTCCTAGGGCGTGTGCTCATTTCGTGCCTGCAGACTGAACCAGGCGTCTCCCCAGGAAGACGGCCGGTTCCTCAGGGGGCAGGGGCGAACTCTCATTGTGTGACCTTGGGCAAGTCACCTGGAAACCGAGGGTAATGAAGCCTCCTTCACAGGGTTACTACGAGGCAGCTGGGACTAGGGCGGGACGGGTGATGTGTGTAAGGAGGCGGTGGCTCTCGGGGTCACACCGCACAGGTGGCATTGGGTGACCGTGACCACCAGTCCATTCACTGGTGCAAAGTGGAGCGCCCAGGGCCGGTCACAAAGTGGGCACTGCTCTTGTCTGGGGTTATTTGCTAGAAAGAGACGGAGGTCAACACTCAAATGATTTCAAAAGGAAGGAGTTATTTTAGACACACATGTGGAGTTAAATGGGGAACACAGTCTCGTGGAAATCATCAAAGAAACAGGACTTAGGAGTGAGGCTGTGTCCCAAGGACCCTGTTGCGGGAGGGTGCTTCTGGGCACCTGGTGGCTCCCGGAAGCCCTGTCGGAGAGTCCAGGGTCCCGTCGTGCAGCCCTCAAGGTCCTGCATGTCCCTCCCCTGCCTGCTTCTCCAGCCTCCACTTGAACCCTTTTGTGCCTAATGAGCATCGGCTCCTGCCCGTGGCCTCCCGTGAGCTTCTAGAATGCCCGGGTGGCTCTTGCCTCCCTGTCTCCCTGCATGTATCCCTCTGCCTGGATGCTCTCGTCTCTTCCTGTCACCGGGGAGGCCTCTGCTCATTTGCCGGGATGTGGTTTCACTGTTTTTCATCTCAGACGCCTTCGCCGGCCCAGGTACAGAGCAGGTAGCCTGGAGTTCTCCTTCCAAGCCCTCTTTTTGTAACAATGTATTTACTTGGATGCTGTTTGCCGCAGGTCTGTCCTTTCCCACTCCACTGTCAATTCTATGATGGCAAGGACCGGATTGGTTTCGTGGGTGGGAACTCCTCCACAAATGTCTGTTTCTCGGAGGAAGGTAGGACCTTTTCTCCCCCCCACCCCACCCCCCGTAACCCAGCTCTGGATAAATTCCACTTATCTGCTGCCTTCCACTGTCCTTTGCTTTCCTCTGCCTTCCGGGTTTCTGGGACCCCTTCCTCCACACTGAAACTTGCTCCTGGCCCCTCACAGCCTCTGAAGCCCCCCATCCTTCCCTTTCAGCTGCAGCTCTTAACACTCTCTGGCCCGTCTTTCCACACGTCTTACTTCAAACTGCCTACGGAAGAAAGGAGACTGGTCCCGCTCATCTTGTTGGAAGAGATTACAGGCTTGACTCTCTGATGGACAGCCCACCGACGGATGAGTTTCCGGAGCAGGTGACCGGCTAACCCTGCCCCCTTTACATAGTCACCAGCCCCATGTGGCTATTGAGCCCCCCAAATGGCGCTAGTGCCACGTATTGAGAGGACATTTTTCTATACTGGTTAATCAAATATGTTACTAAAATCAGCTTTACTTGTCTTCTTACCGCTTTGATGTACCTACTAGAAAACCTCAAATGTGGCTCCCATCATGTTTCCGCCGGGTGGTGCCGAGCTCCCGTCGCTGGAGTGGGGGTGCCCGAATGGCAGAAGCTGTGTCTAGGGATTTTTTCTGCAGAAGGAGGCCCTGAATAACATCCGTGTTATATTTTGGTTAACACAGTTACCTAAAGTCCATTCAATAGTTATTCCTAACCTACCCCCCACAGTAGCAATATTTAAGCATTTTATCGCATTGCATTCATTATCTATTGCTGTCACCAATATGATGACAAACTTGGTGGCTTCAAGCAACACACACCAATTATTTTGGTTTCTGTGGGTCAGGAGTGCAGGTATGGCTTAACTGGGTCCCTCACTTTGAGGTTCAGCCAGCTGAAGTCAATGTGTCAGCCAGATTCCCTCTCCTCTCTGGCCTTGTCTTGGTAGCTGTGGGTGCTTGGGGGCCTGTGTGGTTTCGGCAAGGGTTAGTCCTTCGTGGCCATAGTTCAGAGGGCACCAGCTTCCTGCTGGCTGCTGGCTGGAGGTCCCCCCTGGCTCTTTCCCGGTTCCCAGCCTCACAGGCCTCCCTGGCACAGACACTGGTTTATCAAAGGGGAGAGAGTCTTATAGCAAAACTGATGCCATAATCTCATGTAAGGCATCACAGAAATAGCATCCCGTCATCCTTGCCATATGGATTCAAAACAAGTCACAGGCCCTGCCCATGTCCCAAGGTGGGGGGCTAAACAAGGACGTCCAGGGGGCCTCCTCATGAATGGTCCACCACATTCTACAAGGCTGACTTTGGAGCTGGAGGTGTCCACGTAGAGCATTCTATGTTTCCAATAATTGAAGGGTCACTGGTCCCCATTGCTCTATGGAGAAACTGAGGCCCAGAGAGGGAAGGGGGCTATAGAGACAGCACAGCAAGTGTCCGTGGTCAGATCAGAGGGTGACCCCACTCCTCATCCTTCCTCTGTGCTGCACCACCTCCCATAGCAAAAGGTAGAACTGATTCTAAGCAGTGGACTTTGTTCTTAACACGGACAAAGCCATAAAATTCTATAGATTAGGAAAATAGCCGATGGCTGATCGAATCCTCCTTGGGACAGCAATGGCTTTGAACGGGCTTCTCTCCAGGGTCCAGCATCTTGTGTCCTGGCCACTAGAAGAAGAGAAGCAGAAAACATCCTATTGTTTGTAACCATTAGTGGCCATGTGGCTTTCCGGGAAGGTTCCAGGCCCCGCCTGCAGAGACCCTATAAGACAACCCATGAGCCATACTTAGTTCTGTCTCTAATTTCAAGGCTGTCCCTCCGGAGACAGGCCAACGTGCTCCCTGAGCTCCGTGGGGTGACGCTCGACCACACTCGGGATCCTGTCAGCTCCAAACCCTACAAGGTGTGCAGAATATCGCCTCAGAATTTAAGAGCATGAGACATTCTTTGGCACGACCAGGAATATTTATTTGTTTGTTTGTTTGTTTGTTTGTTTTACACAGCAATACATTCCTGAATGCCAAGCAAAATCCAATTTATGCTTATTGAAAACATATGGGACTTCTAATCATTTTCTGTTTAATTATCTTTTTCCTTCTAAAATACAATATATTCATAATATAAAATTGTCATGATGTAATAAAATTTCCCTTTCAAGCAGCTTTATTGAGGTGTAATTGATAAACAGCAAAGGACACATATTTAAAGTGTACAATGCGGTGAGTTTAGTTCTACACAGACACTGGTGAAGCCATCCCCACGGCCAAGGTAAGAAGTATAGCAACCACCTCCTAAAGGCTCCTCATGCCCCTAGTCCCTCCTTTTCTGGATTTTGGTTTTTGCGGTAAGAACACTCAATGTGAGATTTAACTCTGTTCACGATTTTAACAGTTTTGTGCCGTGTTGTTGGATGGATCTCCACCATGGAACTCACTCATCTAGCACGGCCGCTAACCTTAAACCGCTGAAAATAACTCCCCGGCGCCCACTGACCACAGGCGACAACCGCGGTGACCACAGGCGACAAGGGCGGTGACCTCAGGTTTACAGAGCCCACGCCTCATTTAATGTCCACAGGCCCCTTATTTTGGATGAAAAGGCTGAGGCTTAGGGATACGCTGAGTGAGTTGCAGAACCGTGTCTCAAATCTGTATCTTTGGGAGGCCACCTCCCCTACAGCCCACTGTGCTTTGCGGGGCAATCCCGCCTCCCCTTGTAGTAACAACGCTAGCATCTATTTGGGAGCATACGGTGGGGGGGGTGGGCACGAACTATGCCCCATGCGCTTCAGACTGTCGTGCCCGCCGTACTCCTAACAGGTAGGAACGATCATCACTGCCACTTCCCAGGACGGAAAACGGAGATTCAGAGAAGTTAGGCCCTTGCTGGGGTCACACAGCTTGTAGATGGGAGAGGGACATTGGGCAGACTCTGAAGGCTTAGCCATTGTGCCCGCTGGCTCAGAAAAGCACTGTGGCATCAGTGTCCCGCCCTTTCTATTTTCCACGTGGGGAAACTAAGGCCCAGAACTGTAAAGGAGCTGAGCTGGGGCTGGAACCCAGGTACCCTATTCCCCCAGCCAGACGACCCCCTTTCCCGCCTCCACCCCACCTCTGACCAGCTTCATCTTCTAGAGCTAATGGCCTTTCAATGTCCCTGGGTAATTAAAATCCCTCTCTCCCACCCTCCTTTCCCTTTCGATACTTTGTAAACTATTTTTTTTTTTTTCCAGTTCTATCTTTTTAGCCTTTCACAGCTGCTCATTTGGATAAGATCTGGTGCCCATGGGTTTCTCTGATGAGCAACATCATAGCCCAGTCCCCGTCCCTTGGGAAGCCAGAGGAGGGGACAGGGAGAACAGGGAACATTTCCCATTAAATTGGCCTCCTGCAATCTGCGGAGTTTAATCTGAACTTGAAAGTGTTTTTGATCAGCTTCCTGGCCGTTTCCCCCTCCTGGCCCACCCCTGTCTTTGGACCCAGCACCCTTTCTCTCCCTGGCATTCGGAGGCATTCAAAGTTGTGCGGGGCAGGGTGTATGTGGGGAAATGAGTGGCCGTCCTTTTATCTCCATCTTCCAGCTGCCTTTCTGGCCGGACAGAAGTGCTAACTCCAGTTCCTTCCCTAGGAGCTTTGGATCAGCAGCTATATTGAGATCTGACCTCGTGTCTGCATTTCAAAGGCGTCTCTGCGCAGCACAGTGGCTGCCTCCTCCTGCCTGCCTCCTTCATCCTCCCTCCTCCTTCCTCTCCCTCATTCCCCTCTCACCCTTGACCTTGCCTTCTGCTCTTGGCTCTGACACCTTTTTTTTTTTTTTTTCCCAGCGACTGCTTCTGTACTGTCCTTTTATGCTCTGGAATGAATCACTAACACAGCTCCCCTGCCAAGCAAAGCAAGGTCTGATCTCCTTCTAAATGGTCCAGGATTTGCAGGGAAAATAATGTCTCAATGTTCCGGAGGCCTCATTATATATTCATTTGGCGGAATGCAGGTTTACACAGAGAGGGAGACTGTTGCTTGCTCCATAAATGAATTCCTGGCAAGCCAATATCCATCTAGATTGAAGGCACCCTTAGGTCCTCTTCCTCCCAGAGGAGCTGGAAGATGTTACTGTTCCAATTAAACCCAATGCATATTCATGACTGGGAGTGGGAAAACTCTGACCTGTGAAAATGGTCTGAGATCTGGTCCTGCCTCCTTCTTGCTGTGTGACTTTGGGCAAGTTCTTAACTTCTCTGAGTTAAGAGCTTTCTCATCAGTATAGTGGGAATAATGATAGTAGCTACTTCCCAGGTGTTTTCTGGGGATCATGTGAGGTGATAATGCTTAAAAGTTTCTCTTGACCATAGAAATTGCGCAAGAAGTATCAATTCTGTCTTCCTCTCCTTGACATCAACTGCAAGGAAGATTTGTTGAGTTTTTGAACTCCGTGCCCTGCCCATCGTCCCCCATCATGACAGATAACGGTGCAGTTTTGGGAAAGGCATTGCTTTGGGTTACTTTGTTGAAGCTTTGTTTCGTCTTTTGTAAAATAAAGATATCTCTAGCTCTGATTGCAGGGAGGACTCAACCGCAATTTAATCAGTGCCTTACAAGAACAAAACCATTTCAAACAATCATGTGGTGTTAAAGAAAACATGGCTATGGTGCTTTCTAGTTTTTACAGCATTTCCGTGAACTCCATCTTATTTGATTTAAGCATCAGAGAAAGACCCATTTTCAAGGCTCCTGCTAATTATACACCGTTCTTATGTATTCATTAGAGCAGGCCCCCTAGACATTTCTGCTCTCCTATGCAATCCGTGCTATTGTTTATTTCTAAAAGTAATTCTTCACTTCTCTTGGTGATGTTTTATTGTGTGAAAGTTTCACTGATTTGAATATTCTTCCATACAAATACACGCACACACACACACACACAAACGTATAGAGATTTGAGATTTTTTTTTGCCAGAAAAAAGAATGGCGAAACCATGCTGATTTTTCATGTGAGTGTTCTCGGTGCAGGAAAGACGGCTGAGGATGTCCGCAGACATGGGAAGTCCCGATGACTCAGGTGTCTCTCCATTCTCAGGCTGATGTTTGAAATTCTGCCCTCACAACTGCACCATTTAGATTATATCTTGAATTCCCCATGTGAATGCAGCCATCATCGGTCATCTCCACTGTTATTAGTCATTCACACCTTATTTATGCATAGTCGAAAAGAAGGATAGATTGCAATGGGATGCAATGTCAAGAGTGAGGAGATTTGGGAGCAGAGGAGAAAAATGGTACCAAAAAAAAAAAAAACCCTCAAGAAAATGACTTCAGAAGCTTGATGCTTAAGAGGTTTCATTGACACTGGTTGGATCACCCCTTTGATTCTTTCCAGCTTCACTGTTTGAGCACCAGACCCCAGAATCCTTTAGGTGGATGGTTGAAGTGGACTCTGTGTGGCATTCTTTGCCTCCAGAAATCAACTACACTGGTCCCAACACAGTCCTAAACTGAGTCGGCTGTGAGCGGTGAGAACTATTTCTGTCTTTACCAAGGCTGGCATGATACGTGATCTCTCAAGCTCCTTCCATCTCTGGTAACGGGGAGGTCTGAATTGTTGGAGTCCTCTGGGCTGGGCTCCATTCATTCACCCTGCGGGAGGAGGGAGCACAGATTTGGTCTGAGCCCTCTTGGGGTCCCAGCCGGCAGCTGCTTCTGGGCCACCTCAATTTCTTGCCTTTCAGAAGACTCCTACTTGCAGTTCTCACAGCCCCCTGCTGCTCTCCATCTGCTGACCAAAGGGTAGGCTCCGTGACAGGCGAGTTTGAATCTGCCGTGCCTCCCTCACCTCCTGTGACTGCCGAGTCCATGTGTGTGTGGGAGGGGCGAGGGCCTTGGTCTCTGCCTATTCAGTGCCACGATTTCAGAGGCAAAAACAGGAACAGGTGGTTGATTAAGTAAACATGTCACATGTCACAAATAAACATGTCAAAGTAACACGAGCAAAAATTTCATTATCTATCAGGACCGAGTAAAGAACTCTGGATTTGCAGTCAGGATTCTCATCTTGGTTTCACTGAGGAACTTGGATATGTCATTGTCCCTTGCTGGGCCTGTTGTCTTTTTTTTTTTTTTTTAAATAGAGATGGGAGGATGAGTTGATCTCATAAACTTTAAGCTCTGCCCTTTCACTAAATTTCCCAGCACACAGATTTCTCAGGTTGTTTTTTCTTCTCATGGCGACGTTTCTGAAATTGATTTGCATCTTACAACCAGCGGCATGTACTAGTTTGACAACAATTGTTCTCTATTGGTGATACAGAAAATAATGGTGTGTCAGGCAATTGATGGCATATGAAATCTGATGAATTATGTGATGTCCGTTATTCCTTCTTCTTGCGATCATGTGACCCGAAGGAAGGAACCAGATCTCACGGTGGATGGTGTCTTCTTGCACCACTTCTCAGACTGAGCTGCCTGGTTGTAACAGTCAGGATGAGGGTTAGCTGCATAGAAAAGGCGCTCCCCCAAATAATAGTGGCTTTACAGAAATCATTTCTTTCTTTCTCACATACAGGAATGCCAAAGTTGGCATGCTCAGGCCCCCAGTCTCTTATTATTGTTTCAACTTTTTCCATCCTGATGTCCTCCTTGAGGCTTTGTCCTCAAGGTCACCTCACTGGCCAAGATGAGGGTTGGAGCTTCAGCTTTTCATGGCCGGGGAGCAGGAAGGAAGGAAGGCAGAGGAGCATAAAGGATCCATCCTTATTGATTCAGTCCCCATGATAATTCCTTCTTAGAATTGTCCCACAAAATTCCACTTGCTGTCTGTCCAGAACTTGGACACATAATCAAACATCATTGAAAGGGAGGTTTGGAAATACAACGTTTTTGCTCGATGCCTTGATGCTCCAAATAAAGTCAGAGTCTGCTACTAAGGAAAAAAGGGAATATAACGTGGCTATGGGGTAGGCAAGCAGCTGTCTCTGCCACATCACTGAAGTACGAAGACTATGAATCTACAGATGAGGAGGAAATTTGTCTCATTTCATCTTTTCTTGCTTGTCTCGGTTTTCTCATATACATAATGTGGTTAATGATGTTTCTACCTAATGGAAATAATTTCCACGCAAATCATATGAGACATAAAAATGAAACAGCTTCTTAAATAAAATATACCCTCTAGTGTGAAGGGATTGGAATTTTTTAGTTTATCAAGAAAACCTTTAAGAAGATAAAAGCATCATGGGTAGGTCTGTTTCTCATCCTGCCAATCTTCATTCCCGAGCTTTACTCTTGCCCCTCAAACATGAAAGGAGGCTTCCAGATCTCTAAGTCTATGCCTCCGTGTCCAGTGTGGACTCGATTCGAACATTCTGGGTTAATAGGCATCTATGTCTTTAAAAGTGGCGCGGTCCTTGTTTCTACTTTGGTACCCAGATACCTTCTAGGTATTCTCTTTTCACTTCAATTGTCGACTCTCAATCTGTCACTTAATCTCTTTTCCTTCCTTCTGCTGGTGACAGACAGGACACTTTGGGCTCGGGTGGCTGGCAGGGGTGCTTTCACGTGAATATAGGGATCATTTTGAGGTCAGGGAGATGTGGTAAGAGTCAAGCCACCTGGGTTTAATCCCAATGCTGCCTTTTATATCCGTGTGACTTCGGAAAAATCTCTTCCCCTGCCCCCACCATCACCTGCAGTCTCTTTGTTGGGAACATAAGAACTATTGGAAATCTTGAAATCTGCTCTCTACTGGGAATCATTGGTTTCCTCCCGAGCACACTCGTGTGAGCCGCAGTGAAGGTCGAAAGGGGACAGTAACTTGCCTGTGGTCACAAAGCCCGTGTGGGTATCAGAGCTTTAAATCAGATGTGTCTTTTCTGATTCTCAGATGCCAAGTTTTACTCAACATTCCAACTCTGCACACCACCAAGATATAAATTTTGGGGGTGCCTGGGTGGCTCCGTGGGTTAAAGTCTCCGCCTTCGGCTCAGGTCATGATCTCAGGGTCCTGGGATTGAGCCCCACATCTGGCTCTCCGCTCAGCAGGGAGCCTGCTGCCCCTTCTCTCTCTGCCTGCCTCTCTGCCTACTTGTGATCTCTCTCTCTCTGTCAAATAAACAAATAAAAATTTAAAAAATGATATAAGTTTTTATCTTTCAATTTTGCATTACAAAACCAGAGGCTCATGCCAGGCAAGAGGCTGAGTTCCTCTTCAGCACATGGGAGGCATCTGACATGGGGACGGAGGTCCTGGTGGCTGGTTTCCTTTGTCTCCTAGAATTCAAAGAAGTCTTTGGGGATGACAGAAGCCACAGAGCAGCCATGATACCAGCCTGACCCTTCCGGACTGGTGGGGTCGGCGGGGGTAGAGGGGGTTTGTTCCCCGACAAAATTTAGAACAGGGCGGACATTCCTTGGACGTGGCTGTCCACAGGGTGCCAACAGCTGCCACTGTTGAGACGCTCCGGGCCGGAGGCTGATAACGGGGTGAGGCTGTGTGACCCCACTTGGGCGGGGAAATGCCTCTGACAATAATGAAATCCCCTGGGAAGCTGCTACAGTGACACAGGCATGTCCTGCTGGACATTTCACCAGTGGCCTCAAACTTATAGCAACGTTGACTGATGAATGACCCCCATCGGCTAATGACGACTGTTGCTAATCAGACCCTTCCAGAAAGGACTCACGGCCCAGCAGCACGAGTGCTGTTGGATGCCAGCATCCAGCTGGTCGATGTTTTGGGGCTGACCTTGGCCATGTTCTTCCTGGGGCAGCCCCCGTTTCTCAGATGTCATTTCTCCCTTTCCCTTTGCTTCGTAATCCAATAGACATTTATTAGCTCCTGTTGGGTATATGCCATCATCAAAGAAATCAAAAGTAGAGATCAAAGAAGTGCTTATATCGGGGGATCAAGTGTGTAGTAAGCTGGGTACTAAGGAGACTGGAAGGAGGATGTCCCAGCCCTCTCATCAGTGAACCCAACATGGAAAGAGAGGGCCGGGAATCTCAATCTCAGGGAAGGAGGGGAGGGGAGTCAGTTCCTTCTAAGAATAGGGCAGGTTTCACTTCACGAGGTGCTGACATTAGCTTTGGACTCTGAAGGAGAGAGTGTGTGCACCAGAACGGGGCGAGTTGGCTGGCAATCACGGACCTGCCTGTGTAGGAGGAGAAGCAAGGAGGCAGAAGCTGTGTCCAGTGCCTCGCAGTGGACATGTGAATTATTCTTTTTGTCACTTTGCCAGGAGCTACCTCTCCAGCTCATTCCACTCTCTCACCCTTGCTCTTTCCCGCTAGTCTCAAAGGCCTTTGATTCCTCAATGGCCCAGGCTCATCTTCACCTCTGGATCTCACCCATGTTGATCCCGATGCCGATCCCTCTGTCTGGAAACTTCTCTTCCCCTCCCCCTCTTAGTTTAGCTAACTGAAACTGGAGTCAAATGGCACATCCTTGGGGATGTCTTCCTGATCTCCTAGCAGAAATGGTGACCCCACATCAGACCTACCCATTGCACTGTGCAGCTAACTCTTGTGATGCCACAAATGTTGTGACATCAATCTCTGTTTTCCTTACCATATACCAAGGCCCATGAGGCCCACCACTGTTTTACCAGTGCCCAGCATGGGCCCTAGGACGCAGTAGACACTCAGTTATTATTAGTTGATTGAAGGAACAAGGATGACATTAGATAAGCAGGTAACGAGAAAGTCTTGGATGTCCTTGAAAGTTGAGTCAAGAAGTTTGGGTTTTTATCATTAAGCAAAATGGGGAACCTCCTAACCTACGTATGAAAACACAGTCTAGCAAACCTCCCTGGTAAACAGTAACAGTATAGAAGGAGCTCACTGATCCTTTTATTGAGTCTTTGAGAACTTCTAGGAAATGCCTTTTATCCCCATGAAGATAAGTCTGAAGCTCAGGGACATTGAGCTAGGTGACAGGGTCCCTAGCTGGGCTCATGGCAGGATGAACTCAATGTCAGGCTTAATGGCTACATTCTTGCTCCTTCTTTCCTACTGTGCCAACACTCTCTCCTAGAAGAAAGAGCATCTTGTACACGAGATGATTGGAAAACTGCGGTAGACAGTAACTATGGATGAAAATGCTTGTATATTCTCAGGGGCCCATAGCACCAAGCCGACCAAAATGACTAAGGCCAAAGCTGGAGGCTTCATGGAAGAAGTTATTACTTGCACCAGTCAAATAATAAGATTTGTGTAAATCAAATGAGATTATTTGGCACCAAGCCAAATATTAAGATTTGCATAATCGATGAAAAGGTGGTGGCAGTTTGTGTCCTTGCAAATGGCCTTCCAGAGATTCCTCTCCTGCTGCTGTGTTTTTGCTACTCATTTCTTTAAACATTCCACTGTGCTTGAGATGCAGAAGGAAACAGGGGCCCAGAGCGTCCTTTTCTAGTGAAAATGGAAGGCCACTGTGTGTAGATGCTGGATCTAGTGTCTAAGCATCTTTTCAAATCTCCAAATCCCTCCAAAGGCAGAAGAATGTGTTCTCTAGCTATGGTTGGTATTAGAAGACATGAACTGCACTGATTACAGGTTTTGGGGGACTGCACGAAAGTGGGAGACAGGACAGAAGTTCTAAACCCAGCACACCATTAGAATGACTTGGGGGTAGTATTTAAAATTACAGGGGCCTCCCTTTTGGAGACTTAGCTCCTATTGGTCTGGACCAAAGCACTGGGAATTGATTTTTAAAAATCTCCATAAGTGATTCTGATGATAGCCGAACTTGAGCTCCCAGGTGTAAAGAAAGGAGCACTGGCCAAGGGTCCTTTGTCAGATATGTCTATGTATAAAAAGAATTACACATCACATTCCAGATGTATATGAGATGGATTCTGGATAGGGAAAGCTGCTTCCACATTCAAAACTCAATCAATATAATCTATCATATCAACAAACCAAAGAAAGAAGAAAAATTCTATCATATAAATGGGCACAGGAAAAAGATGTGAGAAATCCAAAACACATTCATAATAAAAATTTCAGCAAGGCTACAGGGAATATCCTTTTAAAAAAAGGCTTATTTATTTATTTGACAGAGAGAGAGAGACCACAAGTAGGCAGAGAGGCAGGCAGAGAGAGAGAGAAGGGAAGCAGGCTCCCTGCTGAGCAGAGAGCCCGATGCGGGGCTCGATCCCAGGACCCTGAGATCATGACCTGAGCCGAAGGCGGAGACTTTAACCCACTGAGCCACCAGGTGCCCCAGGGAATATCCTTAACTTGATAAATAGCATCTACAAAAACCTTATAACTAATATAATACTTAATGGTGAAAACCAAGTGTTTTCTTCCTAAGATTGGGACCAAGAAAAGGTGTCCAGTCTTTTTCACCATCTACTGGAAGTCTTAGCCAGTGTCATGAGAAAAGAAAAAGAGATAAAATATATACAAATAGAAAGGAAGAAATAAAAGGGTCCCTATTTTTAGAAGACATGATTGTGTACTTAGAAAATCCCCAGAATCTACCAAACCAAACCAAACAAAATGCTTAGGACTAATAAGTAAATTCAGCAAGTTTGCAGGACACAAGATTAATGCATGAAATAAATTGCATTTCCACATACTAACGAAGAACATGCAGAAACTAAAATTAAAAACAAAATACCATTTAGAATCATGCCAGAGAAAATAAAATGCTTAGATATACTTTTTAACAAAACACATCCAGGATCCATATGCCAACAAATATCAAATGCTAATGAAGGAGATCAAAGAGACTTAAATACATGGAGAGTAATACTACGCTATAGACCGGAAGAGTCAACATAAAATAAAATAAAAATATCGATTCTCATCAGATTTACCTGTAGAGTTAATGCAATGCCTAACAAAATCCCAGCCATGTTGCTGTTGTTTGTAGACAGAAATAGCCTTACTCTAAAACTTGTATGGAAAGGCCCAGGCTCTTGAGAAAGACGTATGGAGAGGTATCACTCTACCTGATTCTAAGCCTTATCATATAGCCACACTGTCAAGACAGTGTGGTATTGGCAAAGGGATAGACTCATAGATCAGTGGAATAGAATAAAGAACCAAGAAATACACACACACACACACACACACACACACACACACACACACACACACACAGACATGTATAACCAATTGGTTATTTCTCTAGCTTTGAGATACAATGGACACACAGCATTGTGTGTGAGGTTAAGGCTCACACTGTGTTGATTTAATACACTTATGCATTGCCAAGTGGTTCCCACCATAGTGTTTGCTAACATCCCTATCACATCATTACCATTTCTTTTTTGGGGTGAGAACATTTATGATACCCTCTGTTAGCTAATTTGAACTATAAAATATGGTCTTGGTAACTATAATCACCAAGCCGTACATTAGGTCCTATAATTCATGCATCCTGTATAAGTGGAATTTTTATAGTTTGACCAACATCTCCCCATTTGCCCACCTCTTAGCCCCTGCCTGGTAACCACCTTTTTTCATTCTGTTTCTATGAACCTGGCTTTTTTAGATTCCGCACATAAATGATGTCTTGCAGAAATTGTTGTTTTCTGTCTGACTTATCCACATAGCATAATGCCCTCGAGTCCCACCTGTATTGTTGCAAATGGCAGTATTTCCTTCTTTCTCAATACAATAGCTGAATAATCTTTCATCGCATTGTAAATCTATCTATCTCCTATCTGTCATCTATCTAAACAGCCTAGATGTCCTTCAGCAGGTAAATGGTTAAACAAACTGTGGTACTTCCGTAACATGGAATTTTACTGAACATGACAAAGACACAAATTATTGAGACATGCAACAACTTGGATGAATCTCCAGGGAATTACACTAAGCAAAGAAAGCCAATTCAAAATTGTTACATGCAAAAAAACCCACAAAAACCAAAAAACTGTTACATGGTACAGGACTCCATACATATAATATTTTTGCACTCAGAAAGTTTTACAAATTGAGAATAGATCAATACATTGCCAGGGATCAGGGATGATAGGGGTGAGATATAGGGGGCATGCGATGAAAGGGCAACAAGATTTCCTTGAAATCTCTGAAATATCTAGTATCCTGACTGGCGACATGGTGGCTACATGAACTTACACAGGTGGTAAAATTAAAATTGTATAGGGCTCAGCACACACTTACAAGTAAAACCAGGCAAATCTGAGTAAGATCCGTGGATTGTATCAATGTCAGTATCTTGGTTGTGATGTAGTTTTACAAAATGTTACCATTGGGGAAAGTGCAGGAAGCACACAAGGGTTCTTCCTGCTTATTTCTTGCAACTGCATTTGAATCTACAATGATCTCAATAAATATTTCAATTAAAAATGTAGCATCTCTGTTTTTTTTGTTTTCCTGACTAGACCTAAGGATGATTCACAGCCAATAAAGCCAATGTCACAGGATGCGGGACAAAAAGATGGGGGAAAAATCAGGTCCATCGTGACTTTGCTGAGCCCCAGATCAAAGCAACTTTGACGCCCACCCTTTCTCTGCACTTGTCCGTCACATAAGCCAATGAATTTCCTTATTGTTTGAGGAATTTGGACTATCAAGAGATTTTCCTTTCCCAGTTGGGGCCAGTTTTCACGCATGGAAATGAAACAAAGAGAGATGCCATGAAATTCACATTTTGGAGATAGTAATGGTGTCGCAGATGCACCTGTGCCTGTAAGATTTCAGCCTGAGGCTTTTCAACAGGGGGGTGACCTTAGCCAAGGTACTTACCTTCTCCAAAGAGGTTACAGATACTTCTCTAGTTTTTTTTTTTTTTTGGTACGTGTCCACTCATGAAACAAATAATTGCTGAGTGTTTTTTCTAGGTTTTGGAACAGCAAGTTAGATGGATAAAATCCTCAACTCACGGGCGTTGCGTTCTAGGACAGGAAGACAAACACAAAACAAACAAATAAACATCTAATATGGGGGGGATGGTAATAAATCCTAAAGAGGAAAACAAAGCAGGTGCAAGGGCCCTGTGGGGTGCGGTGGGGAGTGTGCTGGGTGGTATTTTACTGCATGGTCTGGGATCATGTGAATTAGTATACTCCCTCTGAACAGAGATTTGAAGAAACTGAGAGTGAACCAAGTGAATATCTGGATGAAAAGCATTCCAGACTCTTTCCGACGAGTTTATGGAGCTATTAAAGATAGACTGGGGTAACCTTTTGGGGAATCTTTATCCTCTACTTGTTCAAAACAATACACTGTCTTGGTGTGGAGTAAGAAACTAAAGTTTGGTTCAAATGGTTACTTTTCAGTTGCCTGTGCTTGTTTCATGTGAATAACCTCTCTGTGATCTCAGGGCTAAGGCAGGTGGAGAAAAGTGTGAGAATCTCTCCGGAGGGCAATGGGCTCAGATGTCAGTTTCTCTTCTTTTTCCATCTCAGGAAAGTAGCAGGCGGCTGAAAAAATAAGTGGGTGTTAGCTGATTTGAGCTACTAGGCATCTGTACTCAAGCGTCTCCATCCGTCAAAAAGTCGTAATTGCAAGGTTAACTCCATAGGGTTCCAGATGTGTGAATAAGAGAAGAAATGGAAGAAAAAGCACCTTATAAGCTTCCCATTGATTGGTCTCTTTAGGCCAGATTAATGAGATCTTCCCCAAAACTTGGTCCAAAACCCATTTTGGGGGGAAGGGGCATAAGCGTGAAATCCATTGACCCTAACATCTGGAAAAAATGTACACACACCCAATTTCAGGGAAGGTCAGAGACCCCCTGAAAACCATCCTACAAGGGTCAGGTTAAAAACCCCTATTAAACCAATTAGTTGACAGCTTTGTAAACAAATGACACATGGGTTTTTTGGAGGAAAGGGAGAAAATAGACGGGAAAAAGCTGTAGGTTGCAAAATGGTGTGTTGACATGAGTTACTACCAAACGTTTATGAGGACGACTTTGTGTGTAGACGTGTGTGGGTTAGCGCATTCATCAGATTCTGTGCTTGTCGTGGTGGTGGAAGGGGCCGTGCATTGCTTGTTTGTGAAAACATACGCGTGAGCACATTTGTGAGCTTTGGCAGGTGTATCTTTTAGTTCAGATGCATCTCTCTCTGTGTGTATGTGCACATGTGGGTGTGCCTCGGTGTCCACATGCTTTCATCAGGTCTTGTTGGACGTGAAGCCTTTTGGATCGATGCACCGAAAGATGAATGTCATATAGTGCAGGACCTGGCCCCGGGCAGCTGACATCCTACAAGGTTGTCTGAAAAACCCATTTGCAGGCAGATGCTAGCACAGTCTAGTCCCCAAAACATTGACCCGCCCCAGAATCACGTCTGCTGATTTTCTGCAAGTTTTTAAAGAGAAAAGGGAAACATAATACTCTCCTTGGTCTTCGTTGTTTTCACTTTCCTGTTCCTCCTAGGAACAGAGAGCCGGAAAGGAGAAAAAAGTTTCCATCAGGAAATACAGCCCTTCTGCACTCCTCTGATTTTCAGGAGGGAGAGTTCAGAGCGTAGTGGCAAGAATTCAAACTTGGGAGTTAAAATAGGTGCGTTCTGATCTCGTCTCTACCCTTACTGACTGGTACACATTGGACAAGTTGATGAAGCTTCCTGAGCTACAGACTGCTCATTACTAGGATGGGAATAATATCTGTTTTGTCAGACTTTGGCATTGTTGATAGCATAAGGTCACATATGCATAGAATAAACATACATTCAGTTTATAAAAATAACATTTCATGTTTAGTCAATAAAATTTAAAATATCTGAAATAATTAAATAGTGTTTCATTTTTCGGTGCTGGACTTTCTAGACTAACTTAGAAAAAGATCCGGGAAAATTCTCATTGTATATTTATTTAAAACGGATACTTGCTGGGCTCCAAGTTTATGTCAGGCACTGTGTTGGGGGCTGGAGATATGGTGGAAGACAAATAAAGCAATTATCCCTATGAAAGGAATTTATAGTCTACTGAGGGAGACAGGCATTAAGCAAGCAAACAAGTAAATATATAAATATAATTAAGATGGTGGCAAAAGCGATAACAATAATAATGAACGCTATGAGTGACTAATAAAAGGATCTAATTTAGCCTGTGTCATCCTGGAAGACTTCCCCAAGGAGGTGACATTCAACCTGAGATCTGAAGAGGATTGATCGAATTGTCTTGGGGTAAAAGCAGTCCCTAAATTCTGCAGGTAAAGATGTGCTTTTCCCCCTGTGATTCTGTGGAACAAACATGAAATTGAATTCCTGATCCATGCTGAAAAGTAAGTAAGGGAAAGGGGTGGAGGGATATATGTAAGGAGAATATTAAGAGATAAATCTTATTTTTATATTGTGTCTCTTTCCTTCAAACTGTTCCTAATCCCCTGACTTTTGATTCATAAAGAGATAGCATTTTTCCCTCACGTTATAGCCTTGCCGAAAGACAATGCGCAGTTTCGCGACAAATGATTTATGTACTGGAATCTGGAGAGATTTTACTCATAAAAATATTCCAGCCGTTTATCTTGATCATCTGATATTTCAGAGCCTGGCTTGGATGCTTCTGAATTAACTACAGATTAAATGATTCAAGCCAGTTGGAAAAGTAGAAGGGCAGAAGGGGGGCTGCGGAAGGAGGCTCATCGCCACTGTGATTGTAACCTTTTTAATGTAGAAAGCTTGTTGCAAGATTAAGGGCGGATGGGGTGGAAGTGAGAGCTGGGTCTTGGGGTGGGGGGCTTCCTGGGTGGGTGTATATTCGGTCAATAACACATTTATTAAACACATACTCTGTGTTAAACAGGGAGGACGCGATGGTTAGGTATTTGGGTGTTGTGCTCATGGAACTTATAGTCTGATGGGAGAAGGAGATAATAAAACAAACCAGAGATCTACCAATACGTCTCCAACACAGTATCTTTGGGATTTAGCGGAAGCAGCGTGGGTCAGACTGCCTTGCAGTCTAGACATCGTGGCTTTCCTTCCTCTATCGAGTCATCCTCAGTCTCCTATTCATGTCTTTATTCAGTCATCCCCCTGCTATTCAACAAGTATGTTTTCAGACCTCCTGTTCTGCTTTTCATTTGATATAAATGGGGGGAGCCCCAGAAAATGAATGAGACGGGACCTCCACCTTCACAAGAGCTCAGTGCCCCACGGGAACAAAAGGCTGTTCTCACAAATCCTTGCATCAACTCTCGCAGAATTGGGTAAGTTCCTCAAAAGAGTTTCATCCCAGAGGTCACGAGTGTCCAGAGGGAACAGACATCTTATTTGGCTGGGTAATTGACTCTACATAAGAAACCAAACATTCAAACACTATATACTGAGTGCCTTCCTCTGACCCAGGCTTTCTGCTAGATTCTGGAGTTAACAAAGATGATCAGACAGAGGTAATGCCCAATGGCAGGATCTAGTGTGGAAGATGGGACACGTATTTAAATAACAAATGTAGTATAACGAGGTCATTCATTCATTCACTTACCGAATCTCTCCCAAGGATCTGCCATGGGCCAGTCTGTGTGCTACTGTATGTGGATATGAGGTGAGCGGGACTAGCCTTCCCTGCCCCTATGATACTTATACTCAGGCTTGCAATATGGTAGACAGATTTTTTATTTTGCTGGGCATCACCAGTTTTAGTTACTACCAGGGAGGTAGATAACGAGGGGCCCCTGGGGAACAAACTTGTCTACTAGAGTCAAAGATCTGGATATCCAAGGAATAAGGTTATAGGGAGGGTGATTCAGCAAGCAGCAAGCCCCTCCCCAAATTCCAAAAGAAAAGGTGGAGTAGAGGGGCCAACCAGAGGATGTAGGAAACCCAGAAGTCAGGTAGTCAGCAAGCAAATGGAAGGTCTGTTGGGAAGGAGGGAAGACGATGAACATTCACTGGGTACACACTAGGGGCAGGCAATTATACTCCCTGTTTTTACGCAGTTTCTTTCATTTTTTGCGCTGCATGATTACAAGAGAAAGTCAAGGCCCAGACCTATGTAGGATCTAGGATTCAGACATAGTATTAGAAAAACACTAAGCTAAATTTCTAGGAACTCAGGCCCAGAGGGTTGGAGAAAGAAGGAGGAGGGGGCTTTGAGAAGGAGAAGATGGTAGAAGGATGAGAAGTAGGTCGAGGTTTCAAGGCTGAAATTGACTGACCTCACAGAAGATCAGGCTGAGACCCTGAAGAAGCCAAGAGCCTACTGTCCTTCCTCATGTTGGGATGACCTCTCAAGCCATCTGCCCGTGGGGGGGAGGTGTGGCCCCTGGAGACAGCGAGGGGAGAGGGGGATGGGGAAGCTGTTGGGTCTGACTTAGAAGAGCAGAGCCAGACTATTTCTAATACATTCCACTCAGCAGGGTCTTTGTTCCCGATTTCTACTCTGAACATTCCCCACGTCCAGATTAGACCACGTAACTGAGATATGGAGTCTCACAGCTTCTGGGGCTTGTAGTCATAGCAATCGTATTGGGAGGGGTTCAACTGTGAGTAACTAAAACCCAACTCCAAACGAAGTTAGATATTAAAGATAGTTTATTTTTAACAGCTTTATTGAAATATAATTCACATACCTATGATTCACCATTTATTTAAAAAAATTTTTTAAATTTAAATTCAATTAATTAACATATAATATATTCGTAGTTTCAGAGGTAGAGGTCAGTGATTCATTAGTCTTCTAGAACGCCCAGTGCTCATTACATCATGTGCCCTCGTTAATGCCCATCATTCCCACCCTCTTCCCCTCCCACAACCCTCGAGTTTGTTTCCTATTATTAAGATTCTTTTATGGTTTGTCTCCCTCTCTCTTATTTTTTCCTCTATTCCTCTATGATCCTCTGTTTTGTTTCTTAAATTCTACATATGAGTGAGATCATATGATAATTGTCTTTCTCTGATTGACTTATTTCATTTAGCATAATGCCCTCTAATTCCATCTGCAATGTTGCAAATGGCAAGATTTCATTTTTTTGTGGGCTGAGTATTCCACTGTGTGTGTGTGTATAATTTATATATATATAATTTATCTATAATTTATAACATTACAGATAATAGATTAATTTCAGATATATTAATTTATAATCTATAATTTATATGTATAATGTATCTGTATATATATCATTTATCTACCTATATATAATTTATCTGTCAGTGGACATCTGGGCTCTTTCCATAGTTTGGCTATTGTGGACATTGCTGCTATAAACATTGGGGTGCAGGTGCCCCTTCGGATCGCTACATTTGTATCTTTGGAGTAGTTGTACAATTGCTGGGTCATAGGGTAGTTCTTTATTTATTTATTTGACAGAATGAGAGAGAGAGAGAGAGAGAGATCAAAGTAGGCAGAGAAGCAGGCAGAGAGAGGGGGAGCAGGCTCCCTGCCAAGCAGAAAGCCCGATGTGGGGCTCGATCCCAGGACCCCAAGATCGTGACCTGAGCCGAAGTCAGAGGCTTTAACCCAATGAGCCATCATAGGGTAGTTCTATTCAACTTTTTTTCCATAATGTTCTCCAGAGTGGCTGCACCAGCTTGAATTATCATCAGTAGTGTAAGAAGGTTCCCCTTTCTCTACATCCTCACCAACATCTGTTGTTTCCTGACTTGTTAATTTTAACCATTCTGAGCCGTCAATTCACCCATTTGAAGTGTATATACAATTCAGTTGTTCTCCATAGTCAATGTTAGATCATTTTCATCAACTCATAAAGAAGTCCTATTCTTTATAGCCATCACCCCCCTCTCACCCCATCCTTCCTAGCCCTGAGCAGTCACTAATCTACTTTCTGTCTCTAGAGATTGCCTGCTTTGGACACTTCTATGAACAGAATCATAGAATTATATAATAATATAATTCGTGATCTTTTGTGACTCGCTTCTTTGACTTTGCAAAGTAGTTTTGAGTTTTATTCATGTTGCAGCACACATCAACTTCATTCCTTTTATGGCTGAATAATATTCCACTTTATGAATATATCATGTTTTGTTTATCCTTTCATCAATTGGTGGACGTTGGGGTTGTTTCCATCTCTTGGATGTTATGAATGATGCTGCTGTGAGCATTTAAGTACAAGCTTTCGGCAGACAGATATTTTCATTTCTCTTGGGTATGTACCAAAAAGTGGGAATGCTAGGTCATTTGTCAATTCTGTATTCAGTCATCGGAGAAATTGCTAGACTCTTTTCCAAAGTGTTCGCACCACTCTACATTCCCACCAGCAGTGTATGAGGGTTCTGATCCCTCTCTGTCTTTACCAACATTTGTTAGTATGTGACTTTTTGATTCTAGCCATCCCAGTGCATGTGAAGTGATTTCCTGTTGTTCTGATTTGCATCTCCCTGGTAACTAATGACACTGAGCATCATTTCATGTACTTATTGGTTATTTGTGTGTCTTCCTTGGAGAAATGTCTATTTAGATTCCTTGCCCATTTTTAATTGCTTCTTCTTCTTATGATTATTGAAGACTACTTTTGTCTGAATATTCTCAAGATATTATGGATTTCGGGTGATGCCAGATCCAGTGGCTCAACAATATTCCCACAGACATTTTTTTTTTTTAATGTATCTTATCTCTGTCTTCCATAATATCGGCTTCCTTTTAAGCTTGACTCCTTTAGTGTTTGAAAAATGACTGTTAATTGCTATGGGGTCAAAACTTTCTCTGTCCTATCCAAGGCAGAGAAAGGGGGTTCTCTTCCCCAATATCAAAGTCTTGGGCTTCTTTTTGATTAGTTTGATTTTGGTCATGTGATCACCTCTGAATTAATCACAGTGCCGATGGAATGGAAATTGTACAGATTGGACTGGGCCATTTAACGATGCATTTGAGGAGCTGAGTTTGGACTCAGTTCCTGTTTCCACCCCAAATGCACATGGCTACTACACAATGAGCACAATGAGGGAGGGTTGGGAGAGAGGTTGGAAGGGCAGCCAAAATAATCCACTGCAGCACTTTTGTGATCATAAGTTTATGTCGCTATTTGATTAATGTCGATTCCCCATTAGGGTATCAAGGCAGGGCCATATTTCTTTTGCTTACTTGCATTTAGAACGCCATCCTCTTCCTCATCATATTAATGGACAGACATGGGCCAGATACTATGTTATGCACTCTTTGTGGATTAAAACACTATCTGGTTGATGTTATTATTATCATCCCCATTTTTGCCCATGAAATATCCAGTAAGTGGTAGAGCTGGGATTTGAACCCAGGCAGGCTGGGGACTGGTTACTCTTGACCTCCTTCCCCAGGGATGATAAGTAATTTTCATCTTGGCAGCTTTTAGCACAATGTATGGCACAAAATAGGCATAAGCTCTCAATAAGTATCTGTTGAATTGAAATTGAATGAAAATTGAATATTTTAAAGTAAAGGCATGAATTTCTCTTTCATGGCAAGAGAAGTGGGAGAGATGAGAGACCAAATGAAAAACCACGTGGCTGGATGAGTTTCCCAGCATCCCCTTCCATCGCACTGATGCTCCTGCCCCAGTTTTGAGAAAGAAGTCCGGGTCAGAATGTCTGAGGTCCCGTGCGTCAGTCAGACACATCTCCCGACCTTCCGTGTCCTCTCCTCTCAGGAGGTCAGACCAGCTTCCCAATGTTCATGAGTGACTGTAGAAATCCAGAAATGAACTTTGAAATAAGACCTTAAATGCCTTCTGCAATAAATAATTGAAAAGTCTCATAGGTTTTTTTCCCCATCCTTCAAATCAAAAGAGAAATAATGTGAGATCAAAACCCCCAGAAGAATATGAAGAAAAATATTCAGAAAAAATATGGGTGCTTGGAATAGAAAACATCTTCTTTTCCCATGCATCAAATGAAGCTCCCAGTTTATCAGACATTTTCACATGGGCTGCAGCACGTTGGGATGAGAAGAAAAGCACAGTAGTGAATTCTAGGTCATTAGACTGTAAAGTCAGCTGAAATGAAGCCTAATCTTGTCTTTCCTTTGGGACAGACATGTTTGCAAAAGATTTATTCAATTTAGGCCTACTTCCTAATTTGCTTTCCCTGTATTTGATATTGACAGATACCTGATATGGCCTGAAGAAACCTCAAATCTTTAGGGGAATGGTATTCTATACTTTTTAAGGAGGCTTTATTTGCATCACCTCATACTGTCATTATCACTTTTGGTGTATGAAAGGCTAGTATTATGGCTAGGATTTTTGGTCCCCTTTACAGAGGATAAAGTTGAGGCTCAGAATGGAGCACTGATGTGTTGATTATCATATAGCTGGTGAGGGCCAGAGCTGCAATCTTATTAGAACTTGGCCCTCTGTGGGTTCGAGAACAGAAGACAGAGGGGACTTGCAGACATAGGCTCAAATATTCCATCACTTTCTAGCTGGGTAGCTTTGGTGGACTTGTTTTACTTCCATTTTGCTCATTTGTGAAGTTGGGATAATCCCTATGTTGCAAGACTATAGTGGGGATTAAGTGAGACGATATATGGAAGGTGCCCATGTATGGAATATTGGGAAGGTTGGAGCTTTTGAGATGGCCCAGTAATTTGCAGTGCTCTTCCCTGTTGGAGTTCTGAACTGGTGAAGAAATTACACAACTGATTGACAAAACAGATTATTAAATAGAGTTATGGAAGTCGGCATATGGGGGAAATGCAGCTTGTATCAGGGAAAATGTAGCTTATATCAGAAAATCCTAATACTAAACCCTGGACCCAAGGGGACTTTCCACTTAGTCTTCCACGACACTGGTCCAGGTAACAGCTCCTTACTTGGGGCAGGTTACATTGCTGTATGGCCAAGAGCATTGCTGAGCAAATGTTTTTGTTTTTGTTTTGCAAGGAGGCTGGATCCTGAGAGGAGAGGCAGAAGGGACAAGGGCAAATCAAAACCATGAGATCAGATTGAAACAATAAGCTACCACTAGGATGACTATAAGGAAAGGCGATAAGAGGTGTTGAAGAGAGTATGGAGAAATGGAAGCCTCACTTATGGATGGTGGGAATGTAAAAGGGTGCGGCCACTTTGGAAACCGATTTGGCAGTTTCTCAGATGGTTAGATTGAGGATTACCACGTGCCATAGCCATTTCACTCCTAGGTATATATTCGAGAGAAATGAAGCTATTTGCAATTTGTAAGTTAAGCATATTTTGAGAGAAGAAGAGAACAGGGGGTGAAGTAAAGGAAAGGTAGCTTTGATGCAAAACTCCAGGGGGTGCCATCCATGTTGTGGTTGATGTAAATGGCACTCGTGGGACTTGAGCATCACAGGGGTCCTCCATGGGGAAAGAACCCCGCTCTCTGTGTAACCTTGGGAAAGTCATTCACTGTAAAATTGGGGGGGACTAGGTGGTTTCTAAAGGATGTGAGATTCTCTCTGCATATCTCTGTCCTGCATTTCTCTCTTGCTTAATGTACATGGGGATGTCTGTTGGTGCCATGATGTCTTAATTTGGGAGCTCCTGGAGCAATAAATTGGAAATATCTAGGGGGATCTAAATGCCATCTGGTTCCTTTGAGTCCCTTGTAACATGGGCTTCCCCCCTTATCTAGCCTCGGATCCATTTCGATCCCAAGGGTGAGATTTCTGGAGAAGCAGAGGCCAGCTGCAGGCCTTACTGATGCTGACTGCTGATATCCAAGGCAACAGCAGAGATAGAAAACAATTGCCTAGAAACTGGAAACAATGTCCAAATGCTCTCACAGCCTCTGATATTACAGGGCACTTTTGGCATTGGTGACTATTGATGATGTGGAATGGGGCTTTCGGACTGGATCGTACAGCCATCCCATAGTTCTCAAAGGCAATCGACTGAACAAGAGAAGGAAGAAAAGAAGAACCCCAACAGTCCCGATGGACAGATATCAATTGCGTGTGTCTAGCACTGTATATTGCACTTTATATGCTTTTTATAATAAGCCCAAGAGGTAGGTGCACCTATTACCTTTGCCAGCAGCTTCGGGGTGGTTGAAACACTTGTTGGTTTCCTCTTGTTAGTAGTGGAGGGTTGGAGCCTCAAATTCAAGTGATTTTGCTCTGGTGGCCATGTACTCAACTACCACTAAAAATCTATATCTTACCATAAGTTGAGTTACTCAATCAGTTCAATTCTGCAAGTTTTTATTGAGTACATGCTATGCTAAAGGAAAGGATGAAGGAAATCAACAGTTTGGAGCCCCTCTATTAGCAGGCAGTCTTTTAGGGATTCTATTATTTTGATTAAATATTTTTAGCTTTATTGAAGTAGAGTTGATAAATAAAAATTGTTTGTGTTTAAAGTGTCCAAGGAAAGGAAATTGAATTGGAGTAAACTGGGTAGGGGTGGGGAGATGAAGCATGAGAGACTGTGGACTCTGAGAAACAAACTGAGGGTTTTGGAAGGGTGGGGGTGGGGGGATGGGTTAGCCTGGTGGTGGGTATTGGGGAGGGCATGTATTGCATGGAGCACTGAGTGTGGTGCATAAACAACGAATGTTGGAACAACGAAACAATAAAATTACATTTAAAAAATTTAAAAAATAAAAGAATAAGGGGGAAATTGTAAAACACACACAAAATAAATGCACTCAGGAATGTAATCTAAAAAAATAATGTACATTGGTCATTTAGTTCGGGAACTTATACAACTCTTCCAATGTGGACACATTTCATCATAAAATATTTTAAAAATCATAGTTGTTAGATCACCAGTAATCTCATTAAAAAATAGTTATTAAGTATCAGGAAGCTGCCAAGCTCTTAGTGGCCAATCCAAGTTGTCTAAAATTATGCTTTTTTTGCTTGAAAGAATAGATTTTATTGTTGCAAAAAATATTTAAAGTGTCCAACTTGATGTTTTAATTTATGTATATATGGTGAAATCATCACTACAATTAAATTTATCAACATATGTATCACCTCCCGCCATTATTATTTTATTTTATTTTATTTTATTTTATTTTATTTTATTTTATTTTATTTTATTTTATTTTATTTTCTTGTGGTAAGAACACTTAGAGTCTACTCTCTTAGCAAATTTCAAGCATATAATATGTATTATTAACTATAGTTATCATGCTGTACATTAGATCTCCAGAACTTACTCATCCTACACAAGTGGAATTTTGTATCCTTTGACCAGCTTCTCCCTATTCCCCTCTACCCCCAGCACCTGGTAACCAGGATCCTACTCTTTGCTACTCTGAGTCTGACTATTTTAGATTCCACATATAAGTGAGATCAGGCAGTATTTGTCATTCTGTATCTGGCTTATTTCACCTAGCATAATGTCCTCCAGTTTCATCCATGTTGTTGTGAATGGTTGGATGGATTTCTCTCTTTTCTAAGAGTGAATAATATTGCAGTACACACACACACACACACACACACACACACACACACACACCCCACATTTTCTTTATGTATTCATCCATTGACAGACATTTAAGTTGTTTCCACATCTTGGTTGCCATGCATAATGCTGCAATGAACATAAGAACACATATCTCTTCAAGATACTGATTTCATTTCCTTTGGAAATACACCCAGAAGTGGGATTTCTGGATCATATGGTAGTTCTATTTTTAATTTTTTGAGTAAGCTTCATACTGTTTTCCATAATGGCTGTACCAATTTACATTCCCACCCACAACGCACAAGGATTCCCTTTCCTCCACAACCTTGCCAACATTGGTTATCTTTTGTCTTTGTAATAATAACCACCATTCTAACAGGTGTGAGGAACTATCTCATTGTGGTTTTGATTTGAGTTTTCCTGATGACAAGTGATGTCAAGAGCATCTCCTCATATACCTGTTGACTATATGTCTTCTTGTGAGAAATGTGTAATCAAGAGATTACATGTACTTTGTCCATTTTTAAATCAGATTAATTTTTTTGCTGTTGAATTGTATGAGTTTGTTACATATATTGTATATTCACACCTTATCAAATATATGGGTTGCATATATTTTCTCCCATTTTATAGCTTGCCTTTCTACTTAGTTGATTGTTCCCTCTGCTGTGCAGGAATTTCTTTCTTTCTTTCTTTCTTTCTTTCTTTCTTTCTTTCTTTCTTTCTTTCTTTCTTTCTTCCTTCCTTCCTTCCTTCCTTCCTTCCTTCCTTCCTTCCTTCCTTCCTTTCTTTCTTTTCTTTTACTTTGATGTCATTCCAGTTGTCTATGTTGGTTTTTGTTACCTGAGCTTTTGGTTTTGTATCCAGAAAGTCATTGCCTAGACCAATGATAAGGTGCTCTTCCCTATGTTTTCTTCTAGTAGTTTTATGGTTTTAGATCTTATGGTTAAGCCTTTATTCCAATTTGGGTTTATTTTTGTGGATGGTATTGGTTAATGATTCAATTTCATTCTTCTGATGTGGATATCTAGTTCTCACAGCCCCATTTATTGAAGACATAATCCTTTCCCCATTGTATGTTCTCAGTACCCTAATTAAAGATCAACTGACCATAAATGCATGGATTTATTTCTGGACTCTCTATTCTCTTCCATTGGTCTATATGTCTGTTTTCATGTCAGTACCATACTGTTTTGATTACTGTTGCTTAGTAATATATCTTGAAATCAGGAAATGTGATGCTTCCGGCTTTTTTCTTCTTTCTCAAGATTGTTTTGGCTATTGGGATCCTGTATGGCTCCACATACATTTTAGGCTTATGTTTTCTATTTCTGTAAATAATACCCTTGGGATTTTGATAGGGATTATGTTAAATGTGTAGATCACTTTGGGTAGTATGGACATTTTAGCAGTGTTAATTCTTCCAGTCCATGAACATAGTTGTCTTTCTATTTATCTGTGTGTTCTTTTATATTCAGTGTACAAGTGTTTTGCCTTTTTGATTAAGTCTGTCCTTAAGTATTTTATCCTTTTGTTACTACTGTAAATGGAATTGTTTTCTTAATTCCCTCTTTAGATAGTTTGTTGTTTGAATATAGAAACACCATTGATTTCTGTATGTTGATTTTACATCTTGCAAATTTATAAAATTTGCTCATTTCTTTTAACTTTTTATTTTTGGTTGAGTCTTTTGGGTTTTTTACATATGTGAGCACGTCATCTGCAAACATTTTAGATGCACTATTTCATTGACTCTTCTCATCTAGCGTTGGGAGGTGAGATTCATGATGTCTGTTGTACAGAGTAGAAAACAGAAATTCTAGAAATGAAACCACTTGCTCAAAGTCACATCTGTGACTCACGGCAGAACTAGGGTGACACAAGACTTCTGAACTTGAGCCCTGGATTCTTTCTACCTTCTTTGACATATTTCACAACCTGCTCAAAGGTATAAATACGTTTATGCATATATGTATAATATAAACTCAAAAATATAAACACACATATATATATATACACATCATAGTTATCCCCATATCAGAGGGCAATGGGAAGGACCAAAGTGCATACAAAGGGATGTAAAAAGGATTGTAAGCACGTTATTATTTATTGTTAGCTTTTGTGGTTATTACTATGGTTACAAACTACAGCTGCTCATCTGTGAAGGATGTTCCCTGAACCATAGCATGTGGGGGCTCTGGGGAGAAGACAGAATTTTGCCTTTCTTACTCCTTTCCTGCTGACATCACAACTCTGCTTCAGCATAAAGAAAAAGAAAAGACCGATTAAGTGGCATGATGTTGACTTCAGCTCCATTGAAGTCGCAGAGGGATAGTGTCAAGGGAAGAGAGATCAGCTTATGGGAAGCAGGCTGGGAAATGAGTGGTGCAGATGGCTGGCTTGCAGGTCTGTCTCTTATACCCAGAGAACTCCCAGATATAGAAAATCCCAACAACTGCTTGAAGGCATAGGTCTCTGTACAGACGTTGGAGCTGCTAAGGGGCTTGTAGCAATAGCATTGGGAAAGGCATGGGAGAGTGGAGGCAGTGGGTCCTTTCTTGGCTGGTACAGATGCTTCAGAGCCACGAGAGTAGGTTTCATCCTTCCAGAGGAGGCTCTCTGAGTTCAAATCCTGGTTTGCCTGTTGGGACTGGAGTGAATTTAGGTAAGCTAATTACCACCTTTCACCTCCATTTCCTATTTCTGAAAAAGATCGTATTAGAACCTACCTTGGATGGTCAATGAAGGATATGAGGAAATAATATACGTAAGGTTATGAATCCTAAGCCTCAGGCACAGTGAGCACTCAGTAAATGTTAGCTATCATTCTGTTATAAAAGCAGCCAGATGTGCTCCACCACTATAAAAGCAAGCAGAGTGGCATGGCCGGTTGCCTTCAGTATTGTTTTCAAAACGAGGTGTGGAGGGAAAATGAAAAAAAAAAATGGGATGGGGTGGGGATGTACGGGAGAAGGGGGTGCTGACTGTCTCCTTGCACGAATTGAAAAGGTTTGCAATCAAACGGACCTGGGTGTGAATCATGAGCAAGTCATTCAATCTCTCCGAACCTCACTCTCCTCATGAACATAATGGAAATCATAAATACCTCTCTTAGAATTTGACAAGTCAAAGATCTGAGCCCTCTTTTATTCCTGACATAGGAGGATACAGAATGGGGATGGGGGAAGAAAAAAAGAAGTAGCATTAATAAGAGTCTGCTGTGTACCAGTTGTGAAGTCGGACAGAGCTGACGTAGGAGGGGCTCAGGACAAGGTGTGGGTGCATTGGGGATCAAATTTCAGCAAGAGACCCATAGATGTTTGGAACTTACTGTGCTATTCTCCCTCCTGCCAAGATTCCCCACTAGAGGAGGTATAGATGTGGTAAAATAAGACCAGAGCTTGAAATAACACTTTATTAATAACTAAAGAGGAGTCTGCTTTCACAAGCAAAGGCTTTCTGATCAAAGTTAGGGTTGACCACATGGCCTCGGCTGAGGCTCACAGAGGGCCCCCTGTTCTCCCACTCCGCCTGCACCAGACCTGCCCCTCAGGCCAGCATGCTGAGGAGAGAGAGAGAGAGAGGGAGAGAGAGAGGCGCCAGAACTTGAGCACAAGCAATGACTAGAACATGGATCCTGCCTTGGAGGTTCAGTAGCCTTCCTCACTCGTGGAAGGGGGCCCAAGCAGTGCCCTGGGCTCTGGCTCATCTGACATCGACTCCTCCTACCCTGTGGGGGGCTGGGAAAGGAGACTGTCAGAGGGGGCCCTGACATAGATAGAGAAGTCTCTTGTTCCCACACTCAAAATGTTCATTTCCCACGGGGATACCTTAGGCTGTGCATTTTGTGCCTTTTCCCCCCTTTGAGTTGGTCCTTGTGTCTGGATTTCATCTTCCTTTCTAGAATGTGGTCAAACCTAGGAACTGGATGGACTCCGTGTTGAGCCTCTACATCAAGCTCTGATTATCACCCCCTTGGTCCACAGCCATGGTGTCCTGGCTGATCTCCTGAGGTCCAGCTTGTCCATCCACTTCCCTTCACTGTTCTCCTAGTCATGGGTGACTTCTCCGGAACACAGCCTCCCACTCAAGAACATCCTTGGCCGCAGACTAATGGTCACATCTGTTAGCAGGATGCTCTAGGCCAGCACATACTGACTTCATCCATCTTTTCCATTCATGGAACTGTCAACTCGAGCCATTTCCCTCTTGTCCCAGCCCCCCAGTGTAACTGAGCACATTATTGTTTCTCTCAGTGAACTATAAACCCTTTCAGATGGGGACTGTTGTTTACTCATCCTTATAGTTCCTACAGGACCCAGAGAAGTGTGTGGCACATACTAGGTGCTTAGTATGTTGGAGTAGACCTCGGGAGCCAAACTTTTGGGTTGGATATGGTCTCTACATGGCTTTAGAAAAATCATGCATAATCTCTGCACCTGAGTACTTTTATCTTAAAAATAGGGGTGAGAATAATATCTACCCCATAGGGATAATTTGAATATTACATTGGTTAGTAATCATACATTCCTTTGACAAGTGCATGGAATAAATAAGTGTACTATAGTGATTAGCTATGACTACTGTCACCATTGCTCCCAAGTCTCACGGAGTGGCAGATTTACAGGAATTAGCACGCATTATAATCATCATGGTCCATCACTTTTATTTGGGGCTTTATTGTTTTCTCTTTTTTTAAGATTTTATTTATTTATTTGACAGAGGGAGAGAGAGAGATCACAAGTAGGCAGAGAGACAGGCAGAGAGAGAGGGGGAAGCAGGCTCCCTGCTGAACAGAGAGCCCGATGCGGGGCTCAATCCCAGGACCCTGAGATCATGACCTGAGCCGAAGGCAGAGGCTTTAACCCAACTCAGCCACCCAGGCGCCCCATGCTTTATTGCTTTCATCACAATTCACATAAACAATTTTAAATGATTCTCACAACTAAGTCTGTGAAATCTCGTCCTTTAGGTGGGGAAACTAAAATAGAGAGGGGGATTTAGTGGCCTCAGTGACACAGAAAAGACTCAAAATTAAATCATTGGATTTCCGGTTCATTACTCTTTCCATTGTACTGTGGTCATCCCATGAATTCCAGAAGAAATCAGGTATAAATAAGTCATATGCTAAGTTGATTTTGCTTAAACAAGAAAACTGAATTTTCATTTCATTTTTATTTAAAACGTTTTGTTTTTAAAAATGAGCTCGTGAAATTCTTGAGTGTTAAGGGCATGTTCCATTTTTTTCTGATTCTCCCAGTCTCATACAACATCTGGGACAAGGCACACACTCAAAAGGTTGTTGGAAGAAAGAGAAAAGAAAGAAAACAATGAAGAAAAATGTTTTAGGGTATGTGAACCACCCTCCCCCACCATTTTCTAGTACCTGTGATATCACTTTAATTAAGTACTTGGTGCTGGAAGTGAGGATCTTTTCTTTTGCACTTTAGTGGACAGACGGGCATTAACAACTGTCTTACCCAATTCCCCTTCAGAAAATGCAGAGCACATGGAATAAGAGCTCTCTTACAATTTCTCTGACATCCTGAAAACATCCATAGTACAGCTTAATGTGAAAGAAACATTAATTATGTTTAGAATCTTGAGTATGGTTCTCAGGAGTTGCTTGAGATGGAATTAGCAAGCTCCTTCATTTTAATAAAAACCTTAAACTCATCGAAGAGATTCATTCAGCTGCCTTTCTCTGCCTTGCAAAGTCCTCTTCGCCAAAGTGTTGGAAATGAGAATGTCTAAAAGATGGTACATTAGAAGCCATGCTCCCCAAGAGCAGACCTTGCCTGTCGGGCCCATGTGTTCCTGGTGCCTGGATATAGTCAGAGCACAATGATTAGGTACTGGGTGAATTAAATCGCCCAGTGAGAACCTTTGCATGAGATCGCCTTTGCTTTATTTAAGCTCTGCGTGAGTTAGAGACACCGGCATTTGTATGATCATAATTCTCTTTTATAAAGTAAGTTCACCCCTGTACCCCTAATGATGCCGTGAAGTCAGGCAGATATGGCTGGGTGTTTATGATCAATCATACCAATTAGCAAATGGATAGGCTTCAAGGTACAGACCCTAATTCCCGACTCATTCATGCCACAAATCCAACTGTATTCCAACTGTTCACATCACTACCATGTACAATTTACTAGAAGGTCTGATTGCCTTCTTTCAAGTGATGCTTCAAGTTGCTTCCATGAATCACACCAGCTCATTCTCTTTGAGGTCCAGAACAAGGACGGGCGTTGTCTTTAATTCTCATTGAGGGCTTCAAGTCTGGGACATCTCACACATTGCAGGTGACATACGCTGTCTCTTCCAAGGCCACATTTCGAAGGGTTTTCTAACAAGGAAGCAGCTAGATTTGAATATGGTGACATTAGACCTTGTCAGACAAAAACATCAATATTGGTGCATAATTAATGCTTGGAGCTTATCTGACATGGACAGAGCAGGCCCAGAGTGCTTTCGAAAATCAATTTGCTACCTGAATTACAAACATCGTAGATACAACCTGACAGGCTGATGCTATTAGAACATGGGGGCATCTAGAAAAACATTCGAGCTAATCAAAGATCTATTCTCTCTTTCACTCCTGATATACGAAGAGATTGAGCAGGGTTGAGAAAAGAGAAGTAACATTTATTAAGGATCCATAACAGTCCAATGAAATGAGGGTTCTGATACTGATATTAAGGATGGGAAAAGGGGTTCAAAGAGATTAAAGAATGTGACCAAGATCACCCTGCTAAGAAGTGACACAGGTGGAATTTGAATGCAAATATGAGTCTAAAGTCTACATTCTTTGCGTTCCTTCCCAAGAGCACACATACCTGTGTTCTTACCTTCTCTTTCCTCTGGGACGGTTCTTTGAAAGCTGTGTTCCACAGAATGGGGGGATGCTTCCGCAGAGGAGCAAGTGTCACTACCTGAATGTCTACGTTAACCTAAAAGCTTGCTTTAAACCGTGTAATTAAATTACTATATCGTACACCTGAAACTATCACGTTGTGTTTTTTAAAAGATATTTACTTAAAGCATGTGTGGGGGGTGCAGAGGGAGAGAGAGAGAATCTCAAGCAGACTCCATGCTGAACTTGGAGCCTGACTCAGGGCTCAGTCCCAAGCCCTGAGATCATGACCTGAGCTGAAACCAAGAACTGGAGGTTTAACTGACTGAGCCACCCAGGGGTCCCTATATAACATTGTATGCTAATTAACTGGAATTCAAATAAAAACCTTAAAAAAAACCTCTATGGTTAAAAATCATGCACATGCTTCATTATATCATCTAACCAATTTATGCACCAAAATGGTTACTAAAGAGTTAGCTTATTTTGTATATGTGTGGGTGCATGTATGTAGACCTTGAAATTAATGGAATAAACCTACTTCTATAGGTTCTCTGTGTGTGCATACAATTAGATATAATATATAACATATATGATATATTAATATATGTTATATATTACTTCTATATATACCTAAATATATGTATTTTTACATATATGCCTTTATATACAGTCTTGTATGTGTATGTGTATATATATATATATATTTTAATTTTTTTGCATATTTACCTTTGGAATGTGAATGTGTTGTTAATTAGAAATCTGTAACTCTGTAGTGGGGTTTGTTTGAACCACAGGGCAGTGATTTTCCACTTACGTAACACTCCATAAGTGAGTACCACCACTTCCCTGTGTGAAAGAGGTTTTTCTCAATATCGCACAAGCCGAACAAAATACCCAAACATATTAGATGCTCGAGCTGTCTTAAGATCATAATTCTTACCCATAACTCCTGAGGTACTGTTTGATGAGAAGAGCCTCATTGTTTTTAATGATGGGTTTTAAAGTAAGTGTTGTAAGAAGGAACTTGGGAAGTAAATGCATATTGTTAAGATACACTTCAATCTGCTTTCCATTTTAGGGTTCCATGTAAAATTTCGTTTTTAAGAACAGGCTCTCCTATTAAAGAAAGTTGAACCTGACGAAGAAAAAGAGGAATGGGGACATCCACAAGTTCTGTTTCCGTTAATTCTGTATCTAAGAACAAGAACGATGTGAACCTTCACACCGAAAATGCCTGGAGTGAACTTTGTACATAAAACCTGCCCATCTTTCAAGGCATACTTAAACTGAGCAGCCTCCTGGTGAGTCCTTTTTACCAGAGTACAGATTTGTTTCAGGGTGAACATGACACCAGGAGAGGGCTTGTGGCAAGAGGCCTTAAGATGGGGTGTGGAAGGGCCGCATGGGGGCCACACTGCCCACTGTGCCGCAAGGACCCCCAACAACATTCTGCTTGTGATCTGCAGGGAGCTCCAGACCTCTGGCCTAACCTGTTCCTCAAGCCTCACCCACTTCCCTCCCCGCTGCTTCCTCCATCTTGGACTCCCGCCTCACTCTTCCTTGCAGCCTTCCACTGTAGCCTGGACTCTGCTCCTCCAACTACAACCCTGCCTTCCGTCTCCCACCGTGTGAATTCTCCCTCCACTTACAATGCATTAGACTTCTCCAGTTAAGCAACCATTACATTTATGGTGCAACTGTGGCCCTTTTCAATCCATGTCCTTTTACTCCGTGAGTGTGTGAGATTTCCACTCTCTTTGACTTGGGGCTGGTTTGGGGACCTGCTTTTGCCAATAGAATGCAGCAGAAGAGAGAGCAGGCTGATTCTCAGCTTAGGCCTCAGGGAGCCTTATGCATTTCCACTTGGTCTCTTGTGCAGTTGGCCTTCTTGTGCTTATACTCCGGCCTTGACTTAAGAACATGCTCGAAGGGTGGGAGAGCCCATAGAGGCTGGCACGGGTGGAGAGCAGAGGTGCTTCAACTGACAGCCAAGCCAAGACCAAAAGAACTGCCCAGCAGGCTCTAGCAAAAACTGACAACGCTCAGACTTATGAGCTGAACAATAAGTTGTTTTAAACCACTGAGCTATGGGGTGGCTTTAAGAGCTAACTCGTAAAGCGACCCTCTTAGATGCAACTCAGCTCCATTTCTCCCACTGGCCCCAGCTGAGTCCTGCCTCTTGCCTGGACAAACTGTCTTCAATCTATCCTTCCTTCAGAGGATTTCACCATTTTGAGGATCTTACCATAAATTATCTTTGCTTATAAATATGTTGCCTTTTTTTTCTAGAAAATAAACATTCTGAGGATGAGATCTGTGTCTGGGTCGCTCCAGCTTGCTCTGTAAGCACAACCACGTCATCCTTCTGACAGTTCCTGCAATGTGCCCTCTTGCATCTGGACTCTGACTTTGGGCACTCATCGTTTCTGTGGCTGGAAATACTTGCCCCCAGCATTTTCCATTCTTCTCCTGGCTGGTTGCTTTTCGTGTTCCAAGTTCCGATTTAAATGCCACTTCCTCATGGAGGCCTCCCCAGATCGCTTATGCTAAATCCCATCATCATCCTTAACCTTGCTCTTCTAGATCCCCATGCTGTGCTTCCCTCCCAGGGTGTTCCTATGCACAACTATGTAATGGATTTATTAGTGTTCTTGTTAATTATCAAGTTCCTTCACTAGAATATAAACTCAGTGAGCACAGGGGACCGTGTCGGTCTTGGTTTCTTCACTGTATCCCAAGTTCTTAGCTCAGTGAATGAGACCGAGGAGACATACTAGTCTTATTCACGGAATGAATGAATGATATCTTTCTCTATCCCCCCAAAGGATCTTGCGCATTGTAGATGTTCGGTGTAGGCGTTCCTTGATGGGTTGATTGAATGACATCATGCCATCACTTCAAGTATATGAGGTCAATTTAACCTACAAGTATGTCTTATTTCCTTGGTTGAGAGAGGACTGGTGAGGAGAATTAACTGCCCTGAGTCACTCAGCAAGGTGGGAAGCACTTTGATAAGAATCCAAAATTTCTGAGTTCCTACTTGGGACTGTCTAAATCACTCCCCAGTTCTTTCGCAAAGCAAGCTCAGTAGAAGGTTTGTTCATTAGAAAAACTCAGAAGAAGTGATGGTGAATTACCCAGATCTCAATTATCATTTAATGAAAAAGATGGTCGTTAATTCCCAAGCACACACCACAACCCAAAGGAGACTAACCCAATCGTATATGTATAGCTCCTCAGGGATTCCTCTGCAAGTGAATAGACAAGGACGATTTAGTAACTAGCTGAGCGATTTTATGCCAATGGGTATCAGAATCTAACCTTAAGCCTTGACCTTCATGTCCTGCAACTGCTGTGGTCATATTGGTCCCCAGAAGTTGGCTTATTTGAAATAGTTAACTAGTTTTCCTTCCTGTCCTGCTTACCAAAGCCTTTAGAGCCTCGGTTGAATTATCATAAAGTCTAAATTAATGGATCTGAAATGGTGAAGTTTGATTATTCTTGGAATGTTAGCGGTTGGCTGAGAAATGAAGCAACCGTTTTTAGGGACAGGGTAGCCTAGCCAAGGATTCTGAAGCAGATGATGGGGGTGGCGTAGCAGTTCGCTGGACGGGGACATCACTCACAGGCTGTCAGAAAGGGCACCGGTCAGGCTTTGGCCACAATTTAATAAGATTGACACTCACCTCACCCTTCGGGTTTAATTTTGTCCCTGGAAGTCAGATGCTTAAGCAAACCGGGCAAAGTGTTTGCTCACTTCGAATGGGGTGACTCAAGGACAGGCAAGAAGACAGAGTGAGTCACAGACGGTTCCGTTTGGAGGGGTCCTTAGCTGTCACGTAGTCGGGGGAAAAAAATGTCTGGACCAAAATAAAGGAGATAAATAAAAATAAAGCCATGTCTTTGTAAGAAAGCTAGAGATGGGCCCAGACAGTGTCTCCGGCTCGGGGGATGGAGCCCTGGGCTTGGAGCCAGGGACGTCCAGCCTGGACGTCCACTCTGGCCTTGTCACAGGACCCCCCACCCCCGGGTGTGGGTTTGGGATTTGTAAACAGGTGTGTGGGGGTGTGTGTGTGTGGCGTGTTGATGAAAGCTCTCCGTTCCCTTCCAACTCTGGCTTTTTGGAATAAAGACAGCACAAACCTAGGCAGTGAGAGGCCAGGGGAGCCTAGACTCTGACGGCAGAGATCTCGCCCCCCAGTCTGGACATTCATCTCTGACTTCACCTCCCTCCCCTTGGAAGCTTTCAGAGGTTTTCAAAACAAATTTCCTGGGGTGGATAATCGAGAAGACTCAAACATTTTCACAAAATCCAAGAGAGAGTCTTGTTGACGTCTCCTTAACTTTCCCATCTCTCCGGCCTCCAACCCGATTGGCAGGGGGAGATGGGGGAAGGTGGGGGAAGGCAGACACTAAAATTTGGCAGAAAAAGAGAACGCAGGATCTCCCACGTTTAAGCAATTCTTGCAGAGAAAGGCTACTTCTTCTGGGCAGGTGGTTAGACCTTCTGCGTCTCCCCCTTCTGTTCTCTCCTTCCCGAGAAATTGACAGGGGGCAAGGAGAGCTGGCCCAGCCTCCTGGTGGGCCCACCAGCTGGCAGGAGTCTTCCCCACTTGTTTCTAGGCCCCTGGCTCTGCCTTCTGCACCACCCCTGGGGATGTAGCAGTTCCCACGGGGTCTCGGGGCCCGGGCTGGCTGCTGCCCTTGGAGTCTTAGGTGGAGACTTGCGTGTCCTCACACACAGGCCGTGGGGAGTCGGCTATAAGCCCTCTGCCGGGCAGGCTCTTGTACCTTGGTGCAATCAGTGAGGAAATGGCCACACTTGGGGATTTTAACCGGGATTTTTGTCCTGTTCTGCCGTCTCCCTGATCCTTGTGTGGGCTCAGAGCCCTCGGGGGTAGGTGGGCTTCTGATTCTCTTCCAAGGACTCAGGCCTCATCTCCACCCTTGTCTGAGCCCTTCCAAAATCTGTCCCTTGGCAAAACACGTTCCCCTTCCTCTTCCTGTCTGGTAGAAACTCGCATTATGCGGTATCTCAAGTTACATATGGCACAGAATATAACTTGATGCTAAGATTAGCCTGGCTAACGTTCTTGATGCTTAATGGAAGTTTGGAATTTAGAAATCCTTTCCCTTTCTAACCAAAATCATCTGAAGACTACTGTTTCACACACACACAAATCTCCATTGGTGTGGTAAGTTGCGGGGTAAGGTTATTATGTTAGCTAGCAACTGTTTTTCCTCTGAAGGTCTGCAACGTACTGATTCCACAGCTAGGAAACGTCAGTGTGCCATGAATGGAGAATGGAAGGTGCGTTGCCTTGGATTCTCAAAAACACCATATATTTGACACAAAGAATCATGTGAAAGAAGAGGGAAATGGTATAGTCTGGTAGAAAGAACCAGTGTTTAGGACCCCCGTGTCAATCTTGACCCTAGTGGATTTGTGGCTTTCAGCAGGTCCCACAGCATTTTTGTTCTCAATTTTTCCTCTGGTTCAATGAAAGAGTTGTGTGAGATGATCTGGAAATTTCTAGCCATCCAAGTCTATGGCTGGCCGCTGGTCTTTCCCATTTTTGAAAGCAGGAGGCAGAGTGGTGCAATAGATCGTGAACTTGGGAGTCGGGCAGGGCTGGGTTTAAATCTCAGCTTCCTCACTGTGTCTCAGGCAAGTGCCTTGGCCTCTCTGAGCCTCAGTTTCCCCATCTGTAAAATGGAGATATTAAAGTTTCCTAAGTTGGTTGTGAGGATTAAACTGGTCCCTCCACCACGACGTCTGGGCCCTGTCTACTTTTACCCGCCACTGCATCCTAGTGCCGATCACCATGGCTGATGCATACTTTCTCACAAACTTTTGTTCAATAAATGAAAGAATGAATGGATGATGTATTTAAAATACACAGCACGGGGCTTGGGCATGGTCGGTGGTCACGAGTTCCTTTCTTCCTTCTTCCTCCCAGCTTCCCTTCTTCCTTCCCTCCCTCTCTTTTTCCTTCTTCCTTCCTTCCTTCCTTCCTTCCTTCCTTCCTTCCTTCCTTCCTTCCTTCCTTCCCTCCCTCCCTCTCTCCATCTCTCCTTCCTTCCTTCCTTCCTTCCCTCCCTCCATGACCCTGTCTATCTGTCTCTTCCTATCTTTTTCACTTCCCTCTTTCTCTTTCTCCCTTCGTTCCCTCTCTTGGCACAAAACTCTCCCGACCAACCATGGGAAACCCTGGTAGAGATGGGGCCTCTGGCTACAGAGCCCAGGGGACATCTTCAGGCTGACCCGAGTTGGCGGGTGCTGCGGGCATCTTGGCGCTTGGGCTGTACTCCTCACAGCTGGGGCTGCTGGTGCCTGCCGCCCAGGCAGCGAGCTGTGCTGTGGGTAAAAATAGGCTGTATGAGCGGAGAGTGTTAGAACTGCCACCCCAGACAGTTTTCAGCATAAACAAAGCAGCATATGGTGAGGCCGAGTTGATGGGGAGGGGCGGGGGGGAGGGGACATGTGCAGAGGGAATCAGGGAGCAGGAGGAAGGAAGCAGGGCAGGCAAGTCAATGAACTCTCTGTCCAGGCTGCCGAGCTGCCGTCCACATTCTTTTGCGTGATTGGAGACCGTTAGGGCTGGGGGAGCCCGCCTTGCCCATTTTACAGGTGCAGCCATAGAGGCTCAGTGAGAAGCATGGCTGCAGAAGCCGGAAGGAGGTCCAAGAGCAGCAGCTTTTCCATTCCTGGATGTCTACGCGGGGTCGTGGAGGCAGGAAGCCAGAGGCGGGTGGCCGGGGCTGGCGTGGGCATCAGGAATATCAGGTCATGTCTGTCGTGAGAAAGCACACACAGAGAATGGATAAGCACTGTAAAAGGACACAACTGAAACACACAGACTGGGGCAGGTCCCTGGACGCTCCTGGAACTCAGAACCTCTCCCCTAGAATTCCTCCAAGACCTTGCAAGAGCTGCTGAACAAGCCTGGCCTGGCTGACGGGGGCTGCAAACAGCCCAATAATCCATCAACAAGACCCGTCTTGGGGGGCTTAGTGTCTGTAGTGCCATGTAACTCCTGCAGTGGCTTTAGAGATGGGAATGGCAGAGTGGTCGTGGTGGGCTGGGTGTAGAAGGCAGGCCGTTGAAAACTGAACCCAGGATCCCAGGCACCCTGGCTTTCTCGCTCTCCCTAACTCACTTTTCGGTAACATGGAAGCTATGAGATTCTTGGACTGTCATTAGTCACAAGACATGAGCTCTGTGAAGACAGAGACTTCTATCTTCTGTTTCATAGAGTGTCATTCCAAGGCCCAGGAGAGATTTCTAGTCATAGAGCAGGGAGCAGGGACTCAATAAGTAAATTTTTGTGGTGTGAATGTGCCTTGGTATTAAGTAATGCACAATTCTAACCTCGGTTCCCCACCTCACCAGATGCCCCTTCTGGATCGTTCTTTCATCAGGAAGTGCGATCATGGGACCTACCTTGCAGCAACATTGAGGAGATGAAATCAAATGGATACGGAAGGGGTCCAGTAGGATGGTCGGTCTACAGTTATATTCTCATGGCCTGGATCCTGGTCAAAAAAGAGACTTTTCATGGGGTTGGAGAAGGGCCCCATCATTAGGTAGGAAGGCTCATCAGGAGTGAAACCCATTGGCTAGTATTGTGTCCATTGTGCTTTATTTCTATAGACATCTCACAATCTGTGCTGTCTTTTCTATTTAACAGGGCCTCTTGATGATGTGCTGGACCTCCTTTGCTCTTAAGATTTCTCACTTTTCTCTTGTTGACATGTAGGATGGACCAATTGATTTGGCTCATTGGTATAGGTCACAAGAGAAGACCGAGATGTTCAGGATCCCCAGAGGGCTCAGATCTACCCAGACTCCTCCCCAGAGGTAATGGATGGGTGGTGGGTGCCACGAGATGCAGCAAAGCACCCAAGAGAAGACCAGCGCTGGGTGGAAATGCCGAGGACAGACACCACAGAATGGGGCTAAGGCTACTCAAGGAAGACCCTCCCTCTTGCCTCTTGCCATAGCATGCCTACTGCTGGTGGGCTTTCATGCCAAAGTTTGGGTTGTTGGTCAGGGAAGGGTTGTGTATCACTGAATTAGTGAACCCTTCTTTGTGGTTGGTGTTGTGGTCTTAACTTACATAAGAACTGACCAAAACGTGATCTTTCAGGATTAAGCACATGGCATTCATTCTAACAGCAATGAAACCTCCTACGATTCAGCAAGCTAAGTAGTTTCTACCTTTCCTACCTGGGTCAGAACCCGAGACATCTTTCAAGAGGGTCGCTCTGGTACTGGAAACCTCACTTCGACACCCACTCGGACAGCAGACGATCTTCTGGTCTGCGGGACAGTCATTTGTTGAATAAATATATCTAAAACTCTATAAAAATCTAAAATTTTGATCAGTATCATGAGTTACAAGCACCAAGTGCTGTAAAAGAAAATGACATGGGAAAAAAATTTAGATGTAGGTCTCTCGGAGAGCCTCTTTGAGGAAGTGACATCTCAGCTGAGACCTAAGGGATAAAGATGTAGCCAAGGGAAGGACGGGGGTGGAGCATGCTGGGCAGGTGGGCAGGTAAGTGTGAGTGTTCCCGGCCCGAGGTGAGAACGAGCTTGCCGTCTGAGCGTCCAAGAGAGGACTGCTTTTCAGAGAAAAGTCCCAGGCGCTTGTGTGTAGCAGCACTGTGGCAATCTCCTGCTTACCTACTGGGGGCTCAGGTTCTGAATCACGGGGAAACCTTGCCAGGGCCCTGCCTCCCACTGCTGCATGATCACTCACTAGCCTTCCTCTTTCTGCAGCGATACGTGATGAAGGAGCTTTCTTCACAACACAGGTGGCTTGTGACCTTCAGAAGGCTGTCCTCGGGACCATCCTGGTGTCAAAGAGAGCTGTCCCTTCCCCTTACCAACCTCAGCTGTTGAATGAAACAGGAGAGTCCCATGTTGAGAGTTGTCACCTCTCAGTATCTCCCTGGGGATTGGCAAGGCGTTTGGTACATATTAAAAAAAACAAAACAAAACAAAACAAAAGAACTCAAAAACCAACTCTGTTGATGAAGGAAGGGGAAGAGTTATTGTCTGAATGAAAAAGAAGTGCCTGAGCTCTTGAAAGAAAGGATAATCTGTCCACAGGGGATAGGACTTTCCTTTAAGGAGACACCAGATGTGCCGTAACCCTCTGCAAGAGGCTGTGGTCTGAGCCGAAGTTGACACTTGAGCCCGTGGAGAAGGACCTGTGGGAACCCGGGAGTGTCAGCAGGCAGATGGCTCCAGGTCGATTTGCAACAACCATAAAATGGCCCGGAGGAGGGCCTGTGAGCGGGGACGGACTCCATCTCGACAGCCGGGGATTTATAGCCTTGCCTCCTGAGACCTGTACACGTGTGCCCGGCTCCCTGCTTAGGTCTTGGCTCGACCTTCGTACAGGTTGGGTGCTGCCCTTCTGGCTTGGGTTTTTCTGGAAGATGGCACCTACTGGTGGTCTCAACAGCAACGTCGCAGTTCTGACTTAGCTCTTTGTTTTGTTCTTGACCAAAGAGTGAATCCCACCCCCGCCCCACCTTATGCTGGAACTGCCTGGTGGACAGAAGGGCTTGGGGCATTGTGAAAAGAGCCCTAAGTGGGGCTGGGAATTTGGGAAAGTGTGTTCAATTCTCAGCTACACTAACTTTCTGTATGGTAAGACCTTGGCCTAGTCCTGTTCAATGCTTGGTTCTCAGGCTTCCTCTCTGTAAAGTGGATTAGATTGGTGATTTTCTATCTCCCTCCCTCCCTCCCTCTCTCTTATCTTCCTTCCTTTCTTCTTTCTTTTCTTCCTTCCTTCCTAGTTACTAGCTGTCTTTTTTTTTTTCCTCTCTCTCTCCCTCTCTGCCTGCCCTTCAGTGTGGGGAATAGAAAATTCATTTCCTAGGGCACCTGGGTAGCTCAGTTGGTTGAGCAACTGCCTTCAGCTCAGGTCATGATCCCGGAGTCCCGGGATCGAGTCCCATATCGGACTCCCAGCTCTGCGGGAAGTCTGCTTCTCCCTCTGACCTTCTCCCCTCTCATTCTCAGTCTCTCTGTCTCTAATAAATAAATAAAAAATCTTTAAAAAAAAAAGAAAAAAAAAAAAAGAAAATTCATTTCCTAAATCAGTATTTGTTGGATGAGTGGATGACTAAAATGGAGATTCATTTAGAATCTAAAATTACAAAACAGAAGAAAGAGAAGATTCTCTTATGTAGCAGAGATGGGGGCCTTGAGTTTCTATCCCCCAAACAGCCCCTGAGCCACTTGGGAAGACCCCTAGAACTCTGGGGACCACCATCTGAAAACAACTGGATGATACCTATTTTTTGGCTTTGAGATTTGATGATCACTCACATTGTTGTGCTTCATTTAAAAATACCTTGGCCATCTCAGACCATCTGTAAGGTCAACAAGGGAAGACAAGAATAGGACAAGTCAATCAACAAACTCTCAGAATGTCGGAGCACCAGATTTGGACAAAGCCTTGGGGCCACCCAGGTTAGTTTTGGTGCCCTCTGTGGTTGATTGCGAGAGGCTGAGTTGGGGACATCGCGAAAATTCTGCAGTTACGGTGCAGTGGGAAAGAGTCCTTTAATGATGTCTGCAGCCAGTGCGGGGGGGGGGGGGGTGGTGGCTTGAATGCCATCTATTTGCCACCCATCTGTCCATTAATTCTCACGTAATAGTACATATTGGGAACCTAAGGCAAGAAGAACCGAGAGCATAATTGTAGCCCACAGCTAGTAAATGGTAGATCTAGGACTCAGCCCAAGTTTCTCTGGCTCTGGTTTTCCTATTTCAAAGCTCAGAAATGCCACAGGTCCCTGGTTGGAACTAGACTGTTTGGAACCATGGCTATGATGCTTTGAGTCTTCACTTCTAGTTGCGAGTCTTCAGGAAACCCAGCGCTGGGCCCCCAGTGCTGACAGTTTTGGCATCTGAGCTCTTTTGTGAGATTAGCCTCTGTGCACTTACCCTACCTTCTTGCTCAGAACCTCCAGGGACTTTGTGGCTGCGGACTTGAGGCTTGTCCCTTGGGGCCACACTTCCTGTTGCTGGTGCCCCTGGTTCTTTCCATGCTGCCTGCTCATGACCTCCCTCCCCGCCATTACCACACACTCCCCATTCCTCTTTGAGAAGAATGTGGGCTCCTGGAGCAACTGGAACCCGTTCCAGTGGCAGCCACGCACGAGCTGAGCCGTCTTGGGGGGATCAGTTACCTTCTCTCCGTCTCAGTTTCCTCATCTGCCAAATGGGCACAGGGACAGAGTAATAGTGCCTATTCTGAGGACGACTGTAAAGCTTTTTGACATAATGCCTATAATGTGCTTTGGACAGGGTCAGTGAGTGCTGGTTGACTGAGAAATGCTAGTTACTATGCTACTAATGATGGTAATGCTAACTGGTAGGAACCACTTCTCTCGGGCATTGTCACCGCCATCTTGGACACCAAGTTGCTGGCCGGTTTGTATCTTCTTGCGGTGATTATAAAGAATAATAGCAAAATGGTAGTTCATAGTAAGTTGTCCCGTTTACTGATTACTATTTGCCGGTACTTTACATAGATCTGTTTATCGATCTCTACCTATCTACCGATCAGTCTATATATCTATCTTTCTATCTTCCGATACTTCATATTTTCAACACCCCTGTGAGGGAGGTACCATCTTTCTTATTTTACTGACAAAAAGAGAAACAGAGAGAAAGACTTAGAGAAGAAAAGCCATATGCTCAGGGCCTATAGTTGGCACCTGCTCGTGTTGGGATGTCGGGACTCGCACTCCAGTCCGTCTACTGGTAAAGACTGGCCACTAACCACCAGGCTACACTGTCTCCCAGTGCTGTACCCAGTGGCCTGGACGTCCTCCCAGGCCTTGCTCCCGGGCGAGTCCAAACCCTCATTCTGGCATTTCCCATTTTGTCATGCACTCGGTGTGGCAGACTTCCCACTTTCCACTGCTACGGAGGCTGAGGACAGGCAGCAGGCTGAAAGACCAGAGGGGTGAAGCAACTTTCCTGGCCCCTCCCAGCCACCAAGTGGCCAGTTACGGGCATCGGCTCTTTCTCCCTCTCTTTCCCTGGGCGGCAGCCACTAAGCCAACTGCCTTCCTTTGCCAATAGCTGACACACAGAAAGCCACATATTGGGTCCTCCAAAATGTCACACAGTCTGCATGGCACCGGGGTGCAAAGAGCACTGGGCTCCTGAGACATTAATAGTATTGTTTTCTGCCTGAGGAAAGCACGGAGTCAGGGAAATGGCGGGGTGTTTTCAAAGGGCAAGGTAATTCGTGTGACCAACAATAACATTTACAGTTATTTAAGCTTAGATAAGGGTAATTAAATCTCACGCTTCACGGGCTAAGCTGATTGCCTGCAGGGGTCAAGGAGGGCCCCCTCCCAGCCCGGCATCCACAGAGTGATTACCGGGTGCATTGTGAAGCCTCGGAGAGAACACGGCTTTCCTTGAAGGCTGAGGCACCAGAGAAGGTGGTTCCGTCTTGGCATCTCGGGGGAGGGCGATCGTGCTTCCCGTTCGGTGCCTGACGGTCCCGGAGAAAACCCGGGCTCTTAGTCGGACAGCTTGGATTTGAATTCCGGCCCTAAGTGCCGGGTGACCTTGCTACGTCACCTGACTTCTGTTAGAAGTCACGTCTTGTGGGCTGCTTGAGAAATGGAGGGAGCGCTAACATAACAAAATAGAATATAGAACATAAATAACATAGTGACATAAAGAACAACTAGCATGTTGGGGAGCTTTCTGGAAGCCAGACGCGGCTCCAGGGTCTGGAATTCTCACACGGGTGTGTAGTTCGTCCTCTCTCCTTTCATGGTGCTGCTGGGGCCATCCCCCTTAGACAGAAGCCATCCTTGGACTCGGGATGGGTGTGCGTCGCTTGCCCAGGATCCCACGCTTTGTTTATATTTGTTTATTGACTTATTTATTGAGCTATCAGTGGCATATAACCCATCAATCTGTAATTTGTCAATATGTCGCTATGTATCATGTCGACTATGTGAGTTTAAGGCATGCAGCCTATTGGTTTGTTAGACTTACATGTTGCAGTTTGATGAGCGCCCCGGTGTTAGCTAACACCGCTGTTGCCTCACATAATTATCCTTTCTTTTCTGTTGTGAGAACATTGCAGATCTAGTCTCTTAGCAACTTTGAAGTGTATAATGCGGTATTGTTGACTCTAATCACTCCGCGGTGCATTATACCTGCGGGTATGTACCCCATGACCAACATTCCCCCTGCCCCCCCGTTCTAGAAGTCAGAGTGTAGCAGAAAACAGATGACACACGCTAAGGGGAGTGACCAAGGAGAGGGAAGGCAAGGTATCCTCCTAAAAGGGTGGCGAGGAAGGCGGATAGTGAATCAGCCAGGCTATGAGGCAAGGGAGGGAGCAATTACCAGAACTTGGGGAGGGTAGCCATGACCTAGGAGAGGGGTGCTCTAAGGAGCTGTGGGGTGGCCACAAGGAAGGAACTGGTTGTGGGGGGCATAGAACTGGGCTGGGGTTTAGAGAGGTGCTGATTACTCTGCCCTCACTCTCCACCAACGCGCGGGCTGAACGCAGCCTCGGTTGGACCAGAGAGGCCAGCTCCGAGGGCACAGAGCCGACTAGAGGAAGGTGAGAAGGACCTGAGGGAACAAATAAAAAGTACCCAGTCCCCTGGCTGGAAGGTGACGACAGATCCTGCAGGCGTGCTGGGGAAGTCTCCATGCACACGCTCCCACCAGAGTGTATGCAGTTAGTGTTAAATAAATGGTAGCTGTTGAGTGTTTGTCTGTGTCTTCCCCACCCCAGGAGAAGGAAAATACGTTATTGTCTCATCTCAAGTGGAGACTGGAGCCTCTTCCCCACTTTGAGATTTTGAGACTTCTCATTCCGTAGGGGAAGGGACACAAAGACGACGGGTAATTGCCGTCTTACCTCTGGCCAGAGACTGGGCGGATTGGAGGGAAGGTGGGGAGAAGAGCTGGGAAGCAAGAGCCACACGCGGGATGCGGGGGGTCTGCCCCAGGGCAGAGGTGGCGAGCGTGTGGAGGAAACCCAGAACCGTTTCTGAGGGTGCTGCCCGGACGCAGGTACAGGAGGAATCTGCAGTGAGTGAACGCGCAGGAGCCGAACGCTGTTATGCTCTAGGGCCAGGGAGGAGCAGCGCCGAGAAGTGGACCACCTTCTAGAAAAACCTGGGTGTTGGTGACCCGCTCACTGGCTGATGCCCAGAGAGGTGGAAGCTGTCAGAGAGTGGCTAATTGTTTCAGGAGGATGGCAGAGTTAAGGGATCAATTTATAGAGACGAGTTTTCCAGCTCTGGCAGGTAGAGGCAATTCAGTCCAATTTATGTCCGGCAAAAATGGACACTTAAGAGGAAAATATTTGCAGATCGGTAGAAATTCAATCTTGCCCCTAATGCCAGCCCCAAGCTGAGGAGGAGGGGGGATTTTCTTTGTTTCTTTCCTGTTTTAAAATCTCAGGGCATAGTTCAGTATGGCTTCAGAGTGGAGAGGAAACTCCGTTTGCCTGCTTTCTTTCTTCATCTGCAAAATGGGAGAATTAGCTCTGCCCTCCCAGGGCCAGGGGCTGCTGCGAAGATCAAAGGAGTGGTTGAGAAGGCCCTTTGGGAACTGAGATGTGGCGTATTCATCCGACGGATAAGGAATTTAACTTTTGGAATTATTATGACATCGCATTCTGTAACAGGGAAAAAAAAAATCAGCGAGCCCGATTTAAAATCTCAGCTCTTTCACTTACCAACTGTGTGTCTTTGGGTCAGTTAATTCACCTCTCTGAAACTCGATCCTCTCATCTGTAAAATGGGCACAGCGCCTTGGTGTCAGGGCCATTACGTCATAGGAACCGCGATACAAAGCCCGTAAGACTCTCCAGTGCATGGACGGCACGGTGCGCGCAGAGAGGACGGTAACTATTAGCTGATTGATCAAAGCAGGGTAGGGTTCATTACGGAAAGCCTCCTAAATAGCCACCGTTCACATCCTCTGAACACTGGGACTTAGGATTGGCTGCAGGGAGGCTTTTCAAGAAGCAGAGAATGAGTTGGTTTGGGGAGGACGAAAGCTGTCGCAGAAGAGCAGAATCCGGGAAGGAGAATGTCTAGGGCGAGAGGCCAAAGGGAGAGTGGCCATGATGATGGAAATGACTGTTCCTTTGGGAGAAATGACATTCCTTTGGGAGAGCAGCAGCACTGAGTCTAGAACTTCGGGGCTGGGGAAGTCATCGAAATGATTGAGCCTACAAATCAGAAGGTCAAACACACACGGGGGCCTGCAGAGTGACCGGCATGATTCAGGGTTGCTGAGTTGCCACGTGGGAACGGCGAGGACTATGGTCACCCAGATAGCGCGTGCTATACCTCCAAGTGTCCATATTCCAGTGTTACAAAACTCTGTGTGGACAAGCAAAGCACATGGACCCTTGAGTCACAAGTGAGAGCCCTGATGTATCCAAACCTCACCTCCCAGAAGGCAAGAATGACGCTCCAAGGGACAGGGACTTCCCAAGGTTCGTGGGGACTGGAAGGACTGCCACGAGAGGACGAGCTCTTGTAGAGTGGAGACCCCCACCCACCCAGCAGAGCCCTGGACAGTTTCAGTGAGAAGGAGAGACTTTTGGGAGGGGGCTAGGAGTCATCCGGTGGGAACTCCGGAAGCCGCTGGGAATTCGAAGCTGCGCGTCTGCTACCTGCTTCCAGTTTGATCTTTGCAGTAATCCCGTGGGGGGAAAGGGTGTCTCTGTGCCCAAGTGAAGGTGAAGAAATGGGCTCAGAGAGGTGAAGTCACCTCCCTGTGGTCACACAGCCAGATGTGTGCAGAGCTCAGATTCGATCCCGGGCCGCTGGGCCCACGTACCCCGGTTCTTGCTCCTGCCCCAGGCTTGAACAAATGGCCTCCTGTTTTGTGCAGTCATCATCTTATCTTCCTTTGTGCGACAGACTCGCACGTTCTTGGGCAGCAGACTCTCAGCGCTGTGACAAGACTGGACCCACAGTGCTGTCTTCACTCTGTTCCCGGTGGCCTCTGCACCAGCAGGTAGGGCACGGAGCGTGGGCCTCCCATGGACCCTTTCAATGACACAGAATGAGAGCGGAGGCCGGCGAGTCAGGTGCTGTTGGAAAGCTTGTGTCACCGTCAAAAATAGGCCCCGGGGCAGCGTGGCCCATGGGACACCGGCGGGGCCCCGCAGGGGTCCGAGCCTTCTGGAGCCTCTGTCCTCTTCTTCTCGGTCGCTTTCACTTCTCCGGATGACGGTGAGCTCCAGGACAGCGTGATGTTTGCAGAGCTGCCTGCTGGCGGGCTGCAAATGTTTTAGAATTCTGGAAAGGGCTTTCTATTACCGGTTTCATGGTTTAAGACCCAGCCTTGCAGGAAGTGTCACTGAATCCTCTGACACCAGCTCGCCTGGCTGGTCTCATCGGCCGCCAGCTCCTGCCCGCCCCCCACGCCCCTCCTCGCATACACACACCGCCCCACCCCCAACATGCACACACACACGTGCATGCACTTATACACACACGCATATGCTCACACAGACATACCTATACACACTCATATACACATGCACCCCTCAACACACATGCACCAACCCCCCGTGCACGTACACAATTATACACACATGTACACTTGCACACATCCACACATCCACACTTATACAGAGCTATAGACACACGCACACATACACCCAGCCACACATATGTATCATACACACACGTGCACACACATACACACAAACCCATGCATGCCCGTGCACACACATGCACACATACCCGTAAATAAGTGCACACACATTTATGCTTAATCACATACAAACACACCTGTACATACATACACATTCCCACACACAAAAACACAATGTATACTCATATGTACACGCACACACATGTACACACATACCCCCCTATATACACCTAAACACACACTCAAACCCATGTACACACACACACACACACACACAAGCACGCATACACAGACATCACCCAGTGCTTTAGCAAGACTAGATTTCATAAAGCTATATCGCATTACACTCGCTCTTTGTCCTTCCTGGAGCCATCCACGTAGTAGCCGTCCCTCCGCGGCTTCTGGAAGTAGCTTCTCCCTGGAGACCAGACCCCTCTCGTAGCCAGGGACACCTGTGGCAGCTGCCAATCGTGGGGTCCTGACAAGAGGACTCAGGATACTTGAAGGGCACTCCTCGCCCTTCCTCCTCCCTCCAAGTTTGGAGGCAGAGTGGTTTTCCAGGGGGAGGCGGGGCCCTGGTGTAGACGTTGCCGGAGAACCTTCTTCTTGCACTGCAGGCGTGTTCGCCCAGAGCACCCAGAGGTCTCGTGCAGCCTGTGCAACACCTGTCCGAGAAGGAAGCCAACAAGAGCTGAGCTGGGTTGGAAGTAAGAGACAAAGACCTATGGACATAATTTCCTTGGATCCAGCCATCCTAGAAGTCAGCTCCGTCCCTTTGACTTCCCAGTTATACACGCAAGTTGATGTCCCTGTTTTTTGCTGATGGTATTTTAAGACTTTGTGGTTACTTGTCGTTACTTGTAACCCAGAGTCCCCGTGTTATAAATAACACGATGCTGACTGTTTGGCCTTTATTGTATCTTCTGGTCCTCATAGAAGTCCCCCAATGTGGATATTATGCCCATTTCGGTGACCAGGAAGGCGAGACTCGGAGAGGAAGACTCATTTGTCCAAAGCCATCCGTCCCCCATCCGTCCTAATAGCCTCCATCTTTTTAAAGGCTTTTGCGTGAAAGTGACACAGGTCACTTGCCCTCAGGTTTCGTTGGCTGAGGTCACCCTGAAGATGTCAAGTATGTGGGAAGGGCAGTGCTACCGTGAGCTTGGAAGGAGAACTGGAGAATTTATGGACAGTGGCTTTAAGGATGAACACATGTCACCATGTCTCAGGGAGCTGCACAGAGGAAGGACTTTGTCTTATTCATCCCCAAAGCCCTGGACGCTCGCCCAGGGGCTGCTAGGAAGGAAGGTTTGGAAGTGTGTGCCCAATGTATCATGTAGGGCCGATTGTACCCGCCTGCGACAAAAGTCTCTAGGACACAGATCGTCATTATCTTTGTACCCCCAGTACCTGGCACAGTGCCTGGCAGTGAGTAGATGCTCACTGAATATTCACCAAAGGCATGAATATGGGATTGGTGATATGTCATATCGGCTCACGACGGGGACCGCTCTTTCTTTTCACCTGGTTGGGTGCCATATGAAAGACTGGAGCTGCAAATCTGGAAATGAGAATGCATCAGGATCAGATTCTCAAGAGAGGATGGACAGCGCCTAGCAGCCTGGAGCGAAAGGAGAGACTTGGACAAGGCTAGTGGGAACCAAACCAAATACCAGGAGACTCCAAGACGGTGTCAGGCTGAGGTTAGAAATCAGTTTGCTCTCTCCAGACTGGAGATGGCAAAGAAATGAGGACACGATCAGGAGAACCTAGAATATATGTGAAAACCCAAGCCATTTTTTAGGAGGAGAACTTATGTACTTTTTACTTGCTCCATGGTATGTCTTTCTTCTTTCCAATTGGAACGGTAGTCTTTCTGCGTGTGAGAAAAATGGCCCAAGCTGCATCAGTACTGGATTTTCTCCTGGATTGCAAGCTCCCTGAGGGCCACCACTGGCTTTGTTGTCAATTCCACATCAGTATCACAACACAGGACCTTGTATCCAGTAGTAACCAAGTAAATGTTAGTTGGTTTGTGCATACCAATGTGCCCATGTGAATCCGCAGAAAACAGGGAGATGATTCCCAGGCAAGTCAGAAGAAGATTCAGAGTAGCACCTAAAAAAGAGACCTCACTGCAATATTATTATGAGACAGAAACACTGCTCACTCCCCATTATCCTCAGGGACTAGGTGATTCTCTGGAGTAGGGGTAGTTAGACAAATATGGGCTAACCTATTCAGACACAAGGAATTTTTTTAAAAAATGTATTTATTTATTGTAGAAAGAGAGAGAATGCGCACTCACATGCACGGTAAGGTGCAGAGGGAGGGGGAGAGAATCAGACTTCCTGCTGAGCGTGGAACCCGACATGGGGTTCTATCCCAGGAGCCAGAGATCATGACCTGAGCTGAAATCAAGAGTCAGATCCTCAACTGACTGAGTGACCCAGATGCCCCAAACACAGGGAATTTTAGAAGGCAGGAAGAGAGGGAGAGAGGAAAGAAAAAGAGAAAGGGGAAAGAACGAAGGAAAGAAGGAAGGAAGGAGGGAAGGAAGAAAGGAAGGAAAGGAGGGAGGAAGAGGAAGAAAAAAAAACAAGAGACCACCCGGTGGGGTATCATCTAACTGGATCATGTAATTCCCCTATTTTTAAGCAGTCCCTTGACTCTACCATTTTGTGCACACTCAGTGTTGCCCCTACGGTCATCCCATACTGCATGGTGCCACCACAAGGCAACACTCTTGGGGACACCGGCGTATGCAGGACCACCAGACCCTGCGCTTAGACCTCTGCGCTTTGTGAGTTCACTGGGCTGATGTTTACCATCGTCTGCTTTCACCGTCCTCTCTTAAGCCAGATTGTCAGCGATTATGTCATTTCTCATGGGTGTCCAGGTCCTTGACTTCTAGTAGTCTCCCAGGGCTTCATAAATGAGATAAGTAAGCTCTAACATTCATTTGAATGAATACATAGTGAGCACCCCTATTTTTCAGACAGTATGCAGTATGCCATTTAGAAGGTACAAGGTCCCCTGGGGGGCAGCACAAGGCTGGGGTTAAAAATATGAGTTGTATCTGATGCTTGGGGCACAGCCCTTGTTCTGTCTTTTAGTCACTGGGTGACCTCTGCGAATTAAGAGCCCCCTTTAAGATACAATTCCCATGGTCATAAATTGGGGATAATGACAGTGCCTACCTCAGAGGTTTGATGTGGGGGGATTAACCGAAGGATGAACGGAACTGTTGGATATTGTTTTCTCTCTGAGTAGCGTAGCATCAGGAATGGGAGGTAAGACTCATAGATAAAGTATGCGTGGGAAGGTCACTTCTTGGTGGGAGGGGTGCCCCAGGGAGGAAGCGACGAGATGGAGGCTTGAAGGGCCAGGAGGATGCTTGGAAGGGACGAGAAAGATCATCCAGGAAGAAAGAATAGGGGGCCGTAGACAATCTGGAGATGAAGCGGTTTGTGCGGAGAACAGACCGCCCTTGTTATTAAAGCAGCACGAGATAAGGTGAGAAATGCAAGCCAAGTCTAGACCAGGGGTTCGCAAACTACAGCCCGAGGGTCCCGTCGGCCTACTGCTTTTCTTTTTCATTTTTAAATGGTTGGAAAAAGAAAGAAGAAGACCATTTTGTGATACATGAAAATTATATGAAATACAAGTCTCCATGCCCGCAAATTAAGTTTTATTGGAATATAGTGGCTCTGTTTCATTTATGTATTATGTATGGCTGCTTTCTGGTGACAAAGGCGGAGTGGAGTAGTTGAGAAAGACCCTCTAGGGCAGGCAAAGCTTAAAATATTTACCATTTCGCCCTTTATAGAAAAAGTTTACTGATCCCTGGTCTAGACACTCAAGTGACTTGAATGCCTAACTGAGGTATTAGCCTAACCTGTAGGCAGCAGGGACACAGAGAGCTGGGGAAATGGTAAGGGGCACGAATGAAAATGCCACCCTCTCAGACCATCACAGGCTCTCCACGTCCCCAGTAAGCTCCCATCTCTTCTGTGGCATCCTCCAAACGTGCGCTTCCCCCCAACGTCCATCTTTGGAAGAGACAAAGGCATTCTTCTCCCTTTCCGTGTTGGGATTTTTTTTAAAAGAATATTCAAATGGGCTTTCTACCTTCCATACTAAGTGCAGAGAGCTCTGGGCCCCATGCTGCTCAGACTGGGCGCCATTCCGTAAATCATTTTGTGCAATTTCGTGTTCTCTCTCTCTCTGAAAGAAGGAGAATTAGTTTGATAGATTAAAGCCGTTTCCTTATTGGAATGGGCGTTTTGTCTCTTTCTCTCGGCGCTCGTCCACTGTCTCTCGATACCTCCCAGGTAGGGAGGCCCTAATTTCGCCGAGTCGCTCTTGGTGAAGCAATTTCCTCTCTCTGCCAGCCCTACGGGGTCTCATTTGTCGGATGAGGGGGACTCTGGCTAGGGCGGAAAATGGAAGAGACGAGAAGGTGACCCGCTTCTTTTTGCTGTGGTTCTGTGTTGTAAAATATTTCCAACTTAGAGGCAGGTGCCCCTGGTTGTTGGTTAAAGGGGTTTCTTTTAACTCTGGCCTTTGCAAGGGCTGTAGAAGGACATATGGAGACTAATTGGGCCCCCACTGTGGGATAAACGGGACGCGGGGCTCAGTGAATTCAAACCGAAATAGCTACATTTACAACCCCACATTATGCATCGTATGAGTAAACAACTGATTTTAACGGCTAATTCCTCCTTACGAGGATTTTGATAAATTTAGTTGTGCTTATGCTTTGGCGTTTTAAGGGATCGCTTGGGGAGTGTGATGAAATGCAGATTCCTGGCCCCCACCTCTAGGGATTCTGCTTTGGTGGATTTTAGGTCGCACTGGGGAATCTGCATTTTTAACCAAATCCCTGGATGATTCTGATGTTTGGTGATCCCAGGACACCCCTTGAGAAATGCTGTCTTTTTTTTTTTTTTTGAGATTTTATTTATCTGAGAGAGAGAGAGAGAGAGAGAGAAAATGAGAGCATGAGAGGAGAGAAGGTCAGAGAGAAGCAGACTCCCCAAGGAGCTGGGAGCCTGATATGGGACTCGAACCCAGAACTCCAGGATCATGACCTGGGCTGAAGGCAGTTGCTTAACCAACTGAGCCACCCAGGCACCTGAGGAATGCTGTCTTAACATCTTGTCCTGGTGGTTTTCTTTTTTTTTTTTTTTAAGATTTTTATTTATTTATTTATTAGGAAAGAGAGAGAGTGAGAGTGAGCAGGTCAGAGTGAGAAGCGGACTCCCCATGGAGCTGGGAGTCCGATATGGGACTCGATCCCGGGACTCCGGGATCATGACCTGAGCCGAAGGCAGTCGCTCAACCAACTGCGCCACCCAGGGGCCCTGTCCTGGTGGTTTTCTTAAGCTGGCATGAGATACCACCCCACATGCCTGGCATATAGAGGCTGTATGACCAACAGGGACCCTGGGCATCCTGGTGTAAGTTTTCCCGTTATCTTGGTCATTTTTGCAATTTTTGTCTGCTGTATGTCTGATCTACGTGGCGTGTATTTATACCCTAGGCTGACTCATATTGGATTCATGATGAACTTTGGGGGACTTCTGTTTCCTCCTCCATAGAACAAAAAGACAAATCCCTAGCTTCCCGGGATTATCCGTGGTGATACCGAATGCTAGGGATTCTCGAGCAATCAACTTGGAGTTCTATTGCTTTGCTCCAGCTCCTAATTACATTTGCATAAATCCACATCCATGGAGGCAAGTTTAGAGGAGCCTCTTTCCTAGGCTCTGTGGCCTTCCTACGGAGTCCTTTCCCTGGTGATGCTCTCTGCTATTATAGGAGCTGGTTTTCGGACCCCCCATGATGAAACACATACAACGTCATTCATTATCTTCTGCTGTAAGAGGTGGGCTGGAAAGAAGTCTGTGTCAGGAGATAGGAAATGCCCAGACGTTATATCTAGTACCACATCTAGCTTCTGTCAACATGGGGACATAAATAACATACTTTTTTTTCTTTTCATACTGATTTCTATTCATACCATTTGTTTATTTTTCTATCAATACTGTTTCCATTCATACCACTCAGCATGGCAAAACTATATTCCTAATGGAAATCACTAGAGCTGGATTTCAATATCACCTGGGCACATTGTTATGTTTTACACTCACCTAACTTTTAACTGTTGCCATGACCTCTTCACTCAATCAGTGACTCCCAAATGGAGAACAGTAACTCTCCCTGAAACTTCCATTGAGAATGTAACTTTTCCAAAGTATGTTCAGAGTTAAGATGTTCTTTTTAGAATCCTAAGTCCTTGGAACTTCATGTTAAGAGTTCTTTATTCTTAAAAAAAAAAAAAAAAAAAAGAGTTCTTTATTCTCGAAGATCATCTAGGGCTACCACATTACTGAGTATTAAATATTGTTCTGGGCATCAGGGTTGGAAGAATGAACAGGTGGTGTCTCTGGTTTTGAGAAACCAATAGAATAGTGAGTAAGGCAGATATAGCTAAAAAACAAAACAAAACAAAACAAAAACCCAGAAGTTTTATGAGTTAAACTAAAGTTATGCAAAATATATGGGGACATGAAAATTAGCAGAAAGGGGGCCTTTGAGGGCCTGGGGAAAGGAGTGGATGGAAAAGCCATCCAGGGGAGATGTGTCCTGAAAGCAGGCTTGGGAAAGAGGAGGAGCTCCTGTATGAGCTCTGGGACTCAGGGAGAGTCCAGGAATGGGCATGAACACGTGCAAAGGCCCTGAGGCAAGTCATTCACTTACTCATTTGCTTAACCATTCAAGAAAAAAAAAAAGAAAAGAAAAAACCCTTTAAGATATCTACCTAGATCAAGCACAGTGTTATGGGTTGTGCATAAAGATAAATTGATTGCATATTTGGGGAAAGAGGATGAGTCTCATTTTCATAGTAGGGGACAGTTACAAAATTCAAATGTGGAAAAGTGCTTTAAGGCATATGGCATAGAATTTTACAAACCAGAAGATATTTTTGGGCAAGACAGAGACTGTACAGTGTGTAAGAAAAGGAGGGACTCAACCCAAATGGTGCAATGGGACACAAAGAGAGGATTCTAAGAGATAAAACAATAGATAAATAGGATCTCTGACCTCCTAAGACCTCACCGTCACCCTGCCCTTGTCAACCAAAGACCACTCTCTAAAGCAACCACTTCACCCTAGATCTCAAGGCTTCCCAAGAGCCTGGAGTCACATCAACCTTCCTTTGGTGTCTTTGCTATGATTGATAATTTGTACCACATTCATTTGGGGAGGTTGTTTTTCTTCCCTGACATACATCACAGGATATTTTTATAGTTTGATGAATCTAACACATCTGTGTAATCACACAGTTTCCAGAAATCCAGATGTTCCCCAGAGCACCTCTGGCTCCCGTGCTCTTGCAAACATTTGGTGTAAACACCAAAGGCTGTTTGTTGGTTTTAATGTTCTAGCTCATCTCATTACCCAGTGAAGGTGAAAGATTGAAGCCAGATAGTGTTGCCAGTAAATGTTTTCGTCCCTAATGCATCTATTTCTAGTGACTGCTTAGTATGCAGTAGGGCCCACAGGCCGATGCTGTCTAAATGGCCAATCGCGTTCTGCCCGCTGCGGTACGGAGAAGGAAGTCTGGCCGGTGTGCAGAGCCCCTTCTGTTTTCTGGCCCAAGATCTCTAGCTGAACAGAGTGCCCAGGGAAAAACAAGGGACCTCCAGCAAGCCCCACATCACTGGTTACTGGGGTGACTTTTAAAAAGCGAATGAGTTTAAATATTTGTTCACAGGTACCTAAAATATGGACAGATATTAACAAAAGCTAGCTATCATCATTACTAATACAACCATCAGTCCGTAAGGAAGACACACTCACCTGTCTTTAAGAGGCTCTGTGGTAGTGGAATTTAACTGCAACGTTGGGGAAAGAGCACTGAAATGGGAGTCAAGGGCTCAGACTAGAGTCTCTTATGGTCTCTTATGGTCTTAGGCAACTCCTCCCCTTCTCTAGAGAGCCAGGTTGTCCATTTGGGGAGGGAACACATTACCTCAGATGTTACCTAAGGCCCTCCCAGTTTCAATGCAGATGACTCTCTCATCCTAAGGGGGTTGGTGCATGGAAAGTAAGAGGGAGCATCTCTAACCCAAGAGGCTGTTAACTGATCCCTCTGGAATGCAGAGCATAGCTACCTTTGCTTTGGAGAGGTTTAAACAGTAGGCAGGAGATAGTTTTAGGTGAAGAACCTTCCCCTTCTCTGTTCCTTCTGCTGGAAGTCCATCTCTATTGAGTTCTTATACCTCAACAAAGCCTTTCTCTGATCCTGCCCAGTCGCCCTCACCAATGGGACAAATTAGGCTCCCTCTGTTTTTAGGTCACGAAGCATCACCAATTGAGATTATATATTTTGTAATCATTTGATTCATGTTGATCTCTCCCACTGCGGTGAGATCTCTCCCTCTCCATGAGAACCTGGACCAGGTCTGTTTTGACCATCACCATTTTACCCATGCCTGAATGTGTGGAAAAATAAATGAATGAAGTCTTGCCTTGGGGAAGGGAAATGGGTTAGGCAGCTCCTTTCTGGGGCCTTGGAGCCCCAGGGTCCTTTACAGGGTAAATATGGGAGATACGAAGTGTTGGGCAAATACAAACACTGGCAAAAAAAAAAAAAAAAGTGGAAAAGAAACACTTAATGGCAAGGACAACATCCAACTTTGGAGAGAGAATGGATGGCAAAAGGAGAGGAATGAATATGCTGTTGAATAGGAAACAAAAAAGAGCAAAGAAAAGCAAATGCAGGGCAAAAAGTTTGAGTGTGGGAAGGCCAGGGATGATTTTCTGACTGAAGCCTGAAGATCAAGGATGGCACCAAACACATTAAATATTTCACAATGATTATCAACTTATTAAGACAGAAAGATTGATTTATTCTTATGTTCTGGAGAGAGAATTGTGAGAAGCAATAACCCATCTCAAGCACAATAAGCTCGCCTTAATAGGAACAGATAAGGTTTAGAGGATTGAGGGAGATTAATTGATGAAAGAACGAGTCCCTGGGGTTGCGTGGGGAGGCAATGTGGTGAAGAGGAGGAAGGGGGAACGGATCCCAGCAGATGTGGACGGAAGGCTGGTTCATCTCACGGCAGCTGGGTGACCTTGGACAAGTCCTCTTCCCTCTCCCAACCTCAGCTTCCTTTTGTTTAGAACAAAGGTTGATAAATGATAAATGAGTCCCTCACTTGTTTTTTTTTTAAATAAAGTTTTATTGAAACATGCATTGTCAATGATCGCTTTTGTGTTACAATGAGGGGGTCATTGCAACAAAAAGCCCATGCCCCCAAAGCCAAAAATCTTTACAATATGACTTTACAAAACAAGTTTGATGACTCCTGTCTTGGAAAGATGTAAGTGATAACCATTTCGCAGGACTGTTCTGATACTCATTGACCTCGTGTCTGGCATGAGGAGGTGCTTAATAAACGTTGGTGGCGCTTGGTTGCATCAATGAATCAATGAATGAATGATGAGCTGCATGATATACTAGAATGGTAAAGACAGATGCGGGGGTAGATCTCTGCTTAGCTCTACCTAAGGAATCATGGAGTCATGATTCATGATTCGTGGCTCGGGAATCATGGTTCAAATGGAGCCATTGCCCGAGTCCTAACACCATGCCTGCATTTAAGAATGAATGAATGAGTTCTGGCTAGGACTCTCAGTTGGGTAAAGTCATGCTCTCTAGTCCTTTGGGGATCATCTCTGAGGTCACCTCTAATATCTCTTAAGTTGTTTCAGGACAGTAACTTGATCTTTTCTACCAGCATTTCTACCATGGAAGAAATGCTGGGGTCATAAACCAGAGGATACTCCTATGGGGCTTTCCTAGTGTTATCTGTAGTTCACAGTTCTCAGTTCTGCTTACACACTGGAATCAATGGAGGAGCTGTAAATAAATGTACATGTCCTACATCAGAGAAACGAAATCAGAATTTCTGGGGGGTGGGCTGAGGCATTGGCCTCTTTTTTTAAAACTCCCCGAGGAGTTTTCTAGAAGTTATGGTTTAGCCTTCATAGACTGGACCCTAGGGTCTCTTTGGATGTTTTCTGGACAGTCTGGGGCATATATGAGGTAGGAACATGGCTCAGACAGTATTTCATCTTCTTAACTGAGCTAGAAGGATCTTGGCAGGAATTGTCTGAAGTTGGGTTTGGGATGTCAGGGAAGTCCAGTGGTTCATCAAACATCAAGAACCCAAAGGTCTGGTCCTCAGGGTAAGGGGGTGGTTGAGAAGATCCCGAGTTAAAGGGATACCTTTTTAGGGCCCAAACCTACTGTGGGGGGTAGAAGCAGAGCCTTCCTGAGTTCTTCAGAGCCTAAGAACAAAGACAACCTCTTAGATCTTGACCTTAATTTTTTCCCAATAGATCCCTAAGGCCATGAAAAACTTCTGGGTCCAGGTGACTGGTTTCAGAAAGGGTAGGTAAATCCATATCACTGAGTCCAACAGGCTGGTGGTTACCTGCCTTGGAGCAAGGTTGTGTGACAGAAGTGAGGGTTTAGAGCATTAGAGTCCTGTGTGAGTAGAAGTGGGAGGGAAGCTTCCATGGGAAATAGCTTCTGGTCTCAGGGGAGGCCCAAAGGCACGTGATCGATTTGGATGCATTGGCTAAGTTGGTTTTCAGGTGTCTCTGAGGCTCAGCCCAAGACTGAGCTGGCTTGCCCAAGATCCAGGCTATACTAGGCGAGGATGGCAAATGAACTGAATATTTTGGCATGAGTCTAACCAGTTGATTGTAACTGCCTAGACACTGTATTAGGAAGGATTCTGATGTCATGTCTGGCTTGATGGGGAAAAGCACCATGATTCATTAGGTTGGCTGTTATGCATGTGAGAGAAAGGAGTGACTTATCAGAGAAATGGCAAGAAGGTAGTGTGCGGGAAGATTAGGAGGCATGACAGAAGTTCCACAACAAATCGCAGACCTTTGAATCCCAGGATGGAGAATTTAGATTCAATTTTTTTTTTCATTCTGCGAAATTCTGTTATGCCTTCTAAACAGAGGTCTAATATCATCAGATTGAATTTTTGGGACCATCTCTTGACTGCAGTAAGAAAGGTAGCCTGGAGGAGGTGGTGGCGGCTATGGGTAGGGGAAAGGAGACCAGCGCAATCCAAAGGGAAAGACTTAAGATTAAAAAGTTGATGTTCTTCTGACAATATGTGAGTGCATCCTATGCCCCAGGCTTTGGGCCTGGATCTCATTATTCAAGGCAGAGTAAGATAGGCATGGCTCCACGTTGTCGGGAGATCATCTGGCTGGGAAACATATCATACTCTGTCTGCAAGCTGGGGGCCCAGAAAAGCCCAGGGTGTCATCTAAGTCCACACTCGAAGGCCTGAGAACTGGGGAAGCCAAGGGTGAAAGTCCCAGCCTGGGTCCAAAGGCCCAAGAACCAGAGGCACCCGTGTTGGAGTGCAGGAGAATATGGGTCTCCCAATCCAAGTCCTTTTTCCACCTTTTTGTTCTGTCCAGGCCCTCAACAGATTGGATGATATCCATTTGAGTTAGTGAGGGTCATTTTTCTTTACTCAATCTACCCATTCAAGTGCTAATTTCTTCCAGAGGACCAGCTCCTCCACACCACACACACACACACACACACACACACAGACATACCCAGAAATAATGTCTTAACTGGGCACCCCTTAGCCCAGTCAAACTGACATAGAAAATTCACCATCATATCTCATTACTGCACGTCGTTCGCGCCAGAAGTCCGGGGGATGGGTCTCCCCATCTCAAACCTTTCTTCCTGAAAGGGGAGTGACCAGTTTCACTTAAGTGGACTTTGATCAATAATAGGAGACGCTGCAAACAAAACAAAACAAAACAAAAAACCCACATTTGCTGAGTGATTTTTAAGTACCAGGCACCATGCTATGTGCTTCCCATAAGCTTTTCTATTTAATCCTTACAAGAGCCTGATGAGTTAGGATGATTTTATCAGTCTTGTTTTGAGGATGCTGGAACTCGAGCTTTGTCCAGGGTGGCAAGGTCGCTTGTTTAAGTTCTTACAGCCGGTAAGCAGCAGACCTGGGATTCTAATCCCAGTCTAGCCAGGCTCAAACCCATTCATCAGGATACCACCCTTCTATCCCTGTAATCAGCCACCCCGCAGGTCCCCTTTCCAATGTTAACTAGGCCGGCAGGCGATCGGGTGCCACAGGGGCACTGCACTCTGATTGTTTCTCGTTAGTAGTTGTCTACTCTCTCTCTGTGGGCACTTGGTTACATAATACCTGAAAATATTAAATTAGTTTTCTTTTACAGGAAATTATGTTCCATTAGGGCCACTGTCATAGCTGTTTTGAGACCTCCAGGAGAGATGTGTGCTTTTTGGAAATGTCTGAAAAATCTGATTGCTCTCCGGCAAGGGGCTCTCTGAAGGCCTTGTGGCTGGTGGAGTAATTAGGTATTAAGTGGCTTTAATAATAGAAAGAGGAGGCCCAGACAAGAGGGTTCCACCTGTGATCATCAGAGCTGTTTTAGGTCCCACTTCCGGCGGAGGAAAGGAAGGGGGCGGAGGCATGCTGTGATCTGCAACATTATCCCGTGATGTCACCTCCCAGTCATCCCTGGGCACCCAGAGCGGACTGCTCCCTGGAGGAGACACAGCCAAGGGTCCTCCTCTTCTCCATACCCTTCCTCTAGGGGGCGCTGCAATCAATTGCTGTGGGATCCTGCTCTGCTTGAGTCTTGCCCTGGCCCAAATACCTCCCCAAGTGCAGGTCCAAGTCCACCTTGGATTACCATCAAAATCCTGCAAGATGCAGCTTCCATGTATTTTTTTTTTTAGAATGCTTCTTTACAGGAAGCTAGTAGCCCTGTGATTTCCCATTCCTCCCCAGTGTTTGTCCCGTAATTTGCCCTCCTCCTGGTCTTGCCGGTCATGCTGCTTCTACCCGGAAGAACCTCCTCCTATCTCCGTATTTTGGAATCCTACATGGAGTTCAAGCCTGAGCTTCAAGACCACTTCTTCCAGGAAACTTCCTTGAAATTGTCCTGCCAAAGAAATCTCTCTTCCCCCTTTGCATACCCACGTTACTCTATGGTATCTTATTTCTCGTCTACTTGTATTATAATTATTTTATACAAATCTCATCTGTCTTATTATATAGGAAATTCTTCAAATGGAAGGATTATGTTTACCTCCCCCTCCCCCTTCTAGTTTTCCTGGCTCCTCTTAGGAAGTTCTGTATGCAGTAGGTGTTTAATAAGTACATGCTGTACACATCTGTCTCTATGGTGACAGAAAACCTAACTAGAGACTGATGTCCCATGGCCATCCGCCTGTCCATTCATTCTCCTTCCAGTGATATTTCTAACCCTCCCAACCTTCCTGAGCTCTTGTGCATGATATCTTTTGCCCCAATATGGTATTGATGCAGGTGGGGGAGTAGGGCCTGGGATGTTAGAACCCAGCGCATGGACATGTTTTGGACACAAACCTTAAGATACAGATCCATAAGCAGGCATCCATTTTCCTGAATGGGGAGGTGCATTTCCATCCTCAGATGGATTTGGTATTTGGTACGGGGAAAAGGGCACTGACGTTTCTTACTTGCCCCATTTCCTAAAGCACTAATCCACCTTCTCTGCCTCATTTCCCATCATCCAAAACCTACCCTGTGATCTAGGCACACCAAATCATCCTGAGGCACGTGGTGGGAGGGCTAGAGATGCCATTCCTTGGTTCTCATCCCCCTCCAGGATGGACTCAATTAAAGAAATTACAAAGATTCAGCTAAGAAAGAAAACCAGTATCAGGATTCACTACTGGTAGAGATGCACTTGATCTCCTTTCTGGAATTTTGACCGTGGAACTCATCCACGGGGCAGATGGACAAGCTGGCCCAGCAAACAGAAGCTCATTTGAAGCTGCAGGAGCAAGCCTGTGTGATGAGCACCCGCCGCTTCTGGGCAGAGACAGGTGAAGGAATCCCCAAGAGCGATAGCTTTACTCATGCCTGGAAGATGCCATTCTTTCTGGCTCTTCCCTTTGATCTTCGCACATGAAATTAGCCCTTTTGATGACAGGGAGAGTGATTCTTCAGCCTCACCAATGAGATTCATTACTCCTTCTATGGAGACAGAGGAGGGTGGGACGGGATAGAGGAACTCGAGGTGTCCTCAGTTCTAGAAACCTCTGTTTCTCTATAGATCTGCTACAGCAGAGATTCAAGTGATTTTCCCCTGACATATATTGTGTATCCACCTGTCATCATGCCGTTGCCCAGCTGAACCCTTTTCCAGATTGTCCCTCCTTCCTATCTCCACCTGACAAGGTCTTCCTCAAATGCTGCCTCTTTCTGGAGGTCTTCCTAGCTCTGTCTCCATTCTTCCCCAGTGGTATTCAATAACCTCTTCTGGGCTTCCTATATCACAGCACTGACCACGTCCTGCTGGTGTTCTAGAGACACATAATGCATCTCTCTTCCTCCTCTCCATTTCTACCACTGTTCCCTGCATTGCAAGCTCCACAAAGGACCACCCCTGTAACTCTAATGCCAACCTTGAGCCTGGCAAAAGATTGGTGATCATGAACGCTGATTGAATCTGCTCGGAGAATCAGCTGTCTGGTGGTGTAAGGACAAGTACTGTGACGTCTAACCTTGGCTCAAACGTGTTCCTCTCTCGCTGATGGGAACAGGTTCTTTCTTGGCATCCCAGTTCCCATTTGGAGACTCTGAAACGCGCAATTCTGTAGGAGCTACTGCTCCAGACCAGCATGTGAAGACCCATCCCACAGTGGCCTGCCCGGCAGCTCCCCCGACTTTGACTCTCCTCCAGCGATATTCTGCTCTTATCCTCCCACAGGTCAGTGGGTGGCCCTGCGTCCTCCAGAGAGCATGTCTGCGGCACGGATTCTGACCACCCCCTGGCTCTCTAATAACACATGCAGTGAAATAACCTAAAAAAGAAAAAAAAAAACCCATGAACAAACACAAACAACAGAAACAGAATCATAAGTACAGAGAATAAACCGGTGGTTGCCAGAAGGGAGGGTGTGGGCAGATGGGCCAAATAAGTGAAAGGGATTCAGAGGTACAAACTTGCAGTTATAAAATAAGTGTCACAGAGATGAAAAAAAATACAGCATGGGAAATATAGTCAATGATATTGTCGTAATGTCATACGGTGACAGATGGTGACTACACTTACCGTGGTGAGCACAGCTTAATGTATGGAATTGTCGAGTCACTAAGTTGTACACCTGAAACGAAAAGAACATTCTATGTCAATTGCACTTCAATAAAAAGAAAATGAGAAAGAGGGGATGTTGATGCAGTGGTTGGGAACACAAAGATTATATTAAATGATTTATGGAACGTGCTTAGCTCAGCTCGTAGTAAGAAGACTCTCAGTAAGTGGTAGCTACTATTACCATCATTATCACCAGAGAGGGGAATGACGTACTTAAGGTCACACAACTGGTTAGTGACAGAGCTGAGCCTGGAATTTGAATCTGGAATTTTAGGCTTTGAGTCCCCTGCCTTTCTCTTGCCCTTCCCCTTCTCCCACAGATCGGTGTTGCACGACCTTCCAGATCCCTGTTCGGTCTTGGCCGGACTCATTCTGCCACTCAACAGAAACAAAAAACAAAAAAACCCAGAAACAACAACAAAAAAAGCCCCACAACTCTTCCACCACGAAGCAGGGAAAAAATTACCCTTAATTACTGGGGCTTCTCCACAATTACAGGACGTGCATTTGAACTCTGAAGGGTCCTCTCCTGAGGATAACCTTTATTTGCCTGATTGCGTCTGTTCAGTTAATTCTGGCTAATTACTATTTTCTTCCTATTAGATTCTAATTATATACAGTATTTTCATTATAAAGCGTAATGTTTCCCAGAGAATCATGTCAATTATACAGGCAATATTACCGGAGGTCTGGTTTACCTCATTAAGCCCAAGCGATGAAGCCATGCATCTGATTAAGCCCACAGTTTGCGGGGTGGACTTTAACTATATGTGGGCACCAGCGGCTCTCACCTAGAATTTGCTGGGTGTGGGAAAGGACTGGAGAGCCTGAGAAGCCCCTTGAAGGAGGTAGGGGTCCATCTGGAAGTCTTGGCTTTTCTTCAGGAAACACAAGCACCGAGCGACAATGTCTTGGTGTTTGTGGATTTACATCCTCAGTTTTGTCTATTTCTGAGCATCCTGTGATTTTGGTTTCGCTGAGACATGGATATAATAATGTGGTGGTAGAAAATCAAGTCTTATCCTCAATGCAAAGGGTTTTGGTGGGTCACCCAGCATCACCACCTCCGTCCCTCACATCTTTCTGAGCCTCTGATTTATCCATCCCACCATTGTCTTGTATCTCTACTTGGATATCTGGTAGACACCTCACCGTCAGCATGGCCAATAAAGAATTCTTGATTTCTGCCCTCCTTGAACCCTGAACCTAAGCCTCCTTATACTACTCTCACCTTAGTAAATGTCATAACCAAATGCTCAAGCCAAATATCAGGAGGTCATACTGATTTCCTTATTTCCTTCATCTCTCATTTCCATTCCATAGGCATGTCCTATGAACTTGAAGTCTCAACTCTATACTGGGTCCATCCCTTTCTCTTCTCCATGGCCAACCCCCGGCCCTGTCCAGACAGTCATCATCCCCACTATGTAATGGCCTCCTAAGGGGGATCCTTGTTCTGTTTTCCTCCTGACACCCGTACTCCTTCTCCCAACAGTAAATCAAGGTGATTTACAAAACACAATAGATTAGACCTCATTACTCTCTGCGTAAAATTATTAGATGTATTGCTTTTGGGGGTAAACTTGAACGTCTTACCATGTCTATATGACACTCCATAATTATTTTCTTGCCTCCCTTATTTAACAAGTATTTATTGAGGGCCTATTATGTGCAAGGTACTATTCTGGAACAACTGGCTCCTATTTCATTGAGAATAAAATAGACAAAGATCACCCTTATGCATGCCACTTGTTCATATCATGTTGATAGGACTTACTATTTCACATGTGTGTCTCGTCCAGTTGGATTGTCTAAGAGGTCTGAGACCGGATCTGTCTCCTATGCTCCTAACCCAACACCAGCATCTGGAAGCATCTCAAGAAATGTGAGCTACTTTACTGTGATTTGACATGTGGACAGGAGTTGAAAAACAAAGTTGATTAAAAAACACACTTTTATTGGATTCTAAAGGAATTAATAAAAACCTCCCTTTGGGGATTAATAAAACAGGATTTTTTAATATTAGCCTTATTTTTTTCTACTTTATGAAAGTATTTTAATCAACATTCTAGAATTTTGAGGATGGACTCAAGCTATGTTCTCTACTTAGGTGGGTGAGGGGTTATGGTGAGGGTTTCATTAGCTCATTTGCAGATGACTCCCATTTTTTTTACAGTGGCCGCCCAGTCTGAAAAACGTTGTCACTACCGTTTCCCTGGTAAAGATGCCTAACAACGGGGAAGTTCAAGCAAAAAGGGAAGTCACTTTTCTTGAGCATCTCATCCATCATCCAGGACTTAACTTTTTGTATCAACCATAGGCCATCATAGTGCTGCTTTGTTTGGGGGACATTAGGTACATTGTGTAAAACCCTCAGTGAGTTAGTTATCATGAGATGTGGGAGCCAGGCTGCCCCGGTTCTAATTCTAGACCTTCCATTTATTGACTATGTGTGAACTTGAGGACATTTGTTAACCTCGTGCTTCACTTTCCACATTTGTCAAATGGGAATCGTATTTCCTACTTCCTTGGGTTGTTTTATGAAACGAACAAACCCACGTAGAACCGTGCCGGGCAGATTTGTGCTGCCTACGTGCTGGCTCTTACCATCTGCTCTCAACCTGGGCTGGTCTCCGTCCAAACCGCCATTCTGGCCGTCAATGAACGCTACCAGCAGCACCTGTGTGATGCATTGAGCGGCCTCTAGAACCCAACTTCCAATCCTAATAAAATTTCAGACATGCGTAGTGTGCACATTATTATCTAACTTTTCAGGTGAGTAACACTGAGGCTTCCTAACGTCACTTGTCCAAAGTCAAGGGACAGACAAGTGGCAGATCTGAAGGTCACATCGATGTGCCTGTCCCCGGAGACCATGCTCTTGAAATTAGTTAAAATGTTCTGTAACCTTCAAAATGTAATATACTTTATACATGAAAGGTGTTACAGACTAAACTATGTCGCTCTCCTTCCCTCAAATCCATGTGTTGAAGCCCTAATCCCCAAAGTGGCTGTGTTTGGGGCAAGGGCCTTTGAGGGGGAGGGTGATTCGGTCACAACGAGGCCCTTAAGGTGGGGCCCTCATCCAATCTTATTGGTGCCCTTCCAAGAAGAGGCAGCGCACGAGGGAGGTAGGTTCCCACACAGAGGAAAGGCCACGTGAGGACACAGAGAGAAACAAGCCAAGGAGAGAGCCCCCGGGAGACACCAGACGTGCCGAGGCCTTGATCTTGAACTTCTAGTCTTCAGAACTGGGAGAAAATAAGATTTCATTGTTAAAGCCAACCAGTCCCTGGCATTTTGTAATGGCGGCCATAGCTGACTAATGCAGGAGGGGACATCATTAGTAGGAAAAGAACAGAAAGAGGCATGAGGTGACCTGATCTTAGTCATCAGGGTGTTTCTAGTGTTCAGTTTCATGCTGGGCTCCCAGCAGACGCTTAGAAATGCGAGGGCCAGTGTGTAGAAAAGGGCTTTCTTTTTCAGGAGCGAGGGGGGCACCCCCAGTACAGGCCCCATGGCGTCCTGGCTCCCTCCTCCTTCCTCTCGACACCCTGCATGGCAGTGGCCTGCCTCCTGCTTGGGACTGGCTGCCCCAGGAAGACTGAAATTGTGTGTGTGTTTTTATTTAGCACAGACGCAGTGCAGGTTAGCCCCTGGAGAGTTAGATCCTGGCCGCATGTCTGTAGGGCAGCAAGGTCCATGGGACCACCTTCCAGTTCTCCAGACCTCTTCCTCAAGGGGCTGTCCTTGCCTGCGCAGGATGCTCAGGTGCAGGGAACGGGGTTTATGCAGCAGGCCTGCTGGGCACCCGCCAGAGCACTTGGAGTCTCGAGTCGGAGACAGGCCCTTCATTTCCGCAAGTGGTCGGGAACATTACTGAAGACTCAGGGCAGGCTGTCAGCATTGTGTTCCCTGCTCCATTATCTCAGTAAGACCTCAAGTCCAAGGCAGGTCTGGGAGCCCCCGCCAAGGGGAGCTGGAGCCCGAGAGACGGGCCCCATCCCACCCTTCCCGAGGAAGGGCTCGCTGTGGGTTCCTACGGCAGCAATGCTGAGCCAGGCGGCAGCTCCACTCCAATCCCGCCCCTGCTCCCATCAGGGGGAGACCGTGAACTAATCCATTATGGGGAAAAAATTAAAGAGAAATGTTCAAAAGTTTTTCTCCCTTAAAAATATTGAGCGGGTCCAAGGTGATCGCTCTAAGCTTGCCCTCACGGTCCTGCAGTTGCGTTCTTGGGTGGGAAGGATCTTCCGGGAGGGTGGCTGTCTCGAGAACTGTCCCCCATTCTGAGTGTGCTACAAGAGAGGGGGAGCAAGGAGGATCGAGACCCATGGAACTAATGGAAAAGTCCGTGTAGAATTATTTAGTGAGCTCTTCCCAGGTTTCTTTCTCCCAAATTAGTCCCTCCCGAAGGCCTGAAAACCTTCTCTTCGATCTGTTTGGCTCCCAGAAATTTATCCTGGCTAGCGAGCATCCTGACAGGTGAGTGCCAGTGTTCACCACGATGACCCGCCTCTGCCACCCAGCGGGGCCACTGTACAGGCGTACGGCCATGGTCCGGTCCCTGGTTCCGCCTGGACGTTAGCTTCCTCGTTGCTGAAATGAAGAGGCTGGTCTAAAACCATGACTTTCTCTCCCTCCATGAATTTGGAACAAAGACACCTGGATGCCACATCCAGATGAGAGAAGGGGCCAGGCCCCGTGTTGTGGGACCAGCACCTGGCCCAGCTCTGGAAGTGTGGCTTCTGGTCCTGGCTCCACCCTATGGAACCGAGGTTGTCCATGACGTTGATTTGTAGCCAATAGAATGTGGGCCATAATGACCTACACTTTTAGGCCCTTAAAACTTTGTATGATCTCCCATGCTTCCCTCTTTCCTTCCCTCCTTGCCCTTCCCTTTCTCTCCAGTCCTCTCTTTGCCCTTCCCTCCGCCCCCCACCCCATGCTTTCTTCATGCTCATCAACCAACCAGATGTAGAGGAGACACCTGAAGGCTTCATGGTGCTAGAGGATGGACGAGCCACTAGATGGAAGGAGTCCAAGCCCATGAGTGATTTTGTGAGCAGAGCTAATCCCGCCAGGACCCTCTTCTCCACCCAAATGAAGTCACTCTTATTCTGGGCTGTCTCGGTAGTTAGGGTATCTTGACCAACAAGCCAGGGTATTGCGTTTTGGTGCCTTTAACCCTTGACAAGAGGTCACGTCTTTCCTCGCATCACATGACAGCATGTAGTTTGACGTAGGCTCGGGGTTCCTCGGGAGCACAAACACAGGCTTGACGGCTTGGGCCTGGAGCAGATGACCTGGGGTGTCTTCTCAGACACGGGGGTGCTGTGCTTGAAACAGAAAGGACTTGGGGTCGCACGGACTCGGGATAGAATCCGAATACCTCCGATGGTGAGTGTTGTCATTTAAGTAAGTAGCTTACCCCTGCTCTTTGCCTAAATGCAGGCAGCTCGACATTCTGTTCTCTGGACGTGCCCCTCCCAGAGGGTCCTTTTCTGTCTCCCAGTCTGGGCAAGCTCTGCAGAAGTTCTGTGCTCCTCCTTGTTAGCCCTCCTTGCACTTGTGGGAGTGGGTTCCACTGTGCTCCTGGTGGGGAGAGTCTGTCGCACTCATAAGCTTCAAAAGAGCAGGGACTGAGGAGACAACAAAAGAGCATTGGTTGACTTCGGCCATATTATCCCCACCTCCCGGTAGCGTGCCTGGAACACCATGGACATGAACTAAATAACCATTGATGGAATGAATAGGTGAACATACAAGTGAACTTGAATTCCTAGTATTATCATCTACAGACTGGGCATCACACGAGCTATATCCGGTGTTTTGGTAAAGATTCCTTGCGATCGTATATGCAAAGCCCAGCTGAGCTTTGCTCAGTACTTGGCATACGACCGCCGTGCAATGTTTGTTCTCCTCTGCCTTGTTGGATAAGGAGTTTACGAGGCTGAGAGGAAGGGATAGAGCCAGTAGAGGGACCAGAATTAGGGGGGCAGGCAGTGACAAGCGTGTTGTGGGGGGCTGATGAGAGGCACAGACTCTGTGCTGTAAGGGTTTTGCGCCTTTGGTGCGTGAGAAGTGGGAATAGGTCGTAACTGTGCCCGAAAGCCATCCGGAAGTGATGCCGTCATAAGCCTTTAGTAAAGGAAAGGCAAGACATGCCCGCATGAATATGAATTCGTATAATGAAGAACCCGGGATGGCAGGGAAGGCCCCCGGGGGTGGGAATTTGCCCCGAGGCTTATTAACTTGCTCAAAAGCAGGAGGAAAGTCGTTCTGGGTGGGAGTTAGGGTGCCCCAGGCGAGTGACTGGCAGTTGGGAGACAAGAAGGAAAGCCAGTTCGGCTGCAGCGGAGTATATGTTGGGTGAGGAGATTAAGCAGCCTGGGACCAGATCCCTGGGGACCTCAGAGGCCAAGTTCAATGCTCAGCCTTCATCCGGGCGCCACTATGTGGAGGAGAGAGAGCCTCAGAGAGCCCAAGCTGTATGAATACACGACGGTCATCCTTTGTTTTGCCCAAAAGTCTTTAGGAGGCAGGGGGCTGGATCACATGACCTCTGGAAGTTTCTTCCAACCACAGGGTTCTGTGGTAGTCAGAAGACAGATAGAGGGGAGCAAAAACCCGGGACCTTGGCCTGGATTTCTCTCCGTCATAAATCTCCTCCACTGCCGGGTGCCATCTCTCTGTCCACAGATTAATCTTCTCTGGCTTCCTGCAGGAGCAGAAGGACCTACTGACCTCATCCTGTTCTCCAGGCTGCAAGTGAGAAATGGGGTTCTCAGACGGGCGAAGGTCCAGGCCTGGGCAGAGAGCAGCTGAGCCCCCAGGGAAGGAAAAGGAAGCCATCTTGTTCCGGAAGGGCTCTCCGCCAGGACCGTCCCAGGGTCCGCACCGGATTATGGAGGATGCCTTGTCCTTCTGCACGAACATCTTTGACCTAAAACTGGCAAATGTTGGAGGAGATTGCAAACTCCTACCAGGTCGTTTTCCGCTGTAACACTGACCTGGGCTGAGTGTGATTTTTATGGAATGCTTTTGTCGATGGCGCTTCTCTCTCACCATTGGTAGCTCAGATGTGAGGCCTCGTGGCTGAGGAGGAACAGAAGCTTTAGACAGGGCATCCTGTGCTCTGGCCTCAGCAGTGGGCTCTCTGTGCCTCAGTTTCCTCAGATATAAAAGGGGAGTAAGAATTGTGCCCACCTCAGACGGTTACGGCGAGTGTTAGGGCTCTCAGAATCCTACCAGGCACACAGTAAATACAGACGAAACGCTAACTCTTAGGATTGATTTCATTATTGGAAAATGAGGATAAAAGCACCTGGCACCCAGGGTCGTTGTGAGAGTCACATTCATTTGCTGAACACCGAGTGGGCAGTGTACCAGGCACCGGTGTGATGTGTCGCCAACAACATGAAAGACATCTCATCACTGGAGCTGATGGGCTGCGGCGGGGGGGGAGGGGGGGGGAGGTTGGAGGGGGTTTGCAGCTGTGAAGGACGGGGTAGGGGTGCTAGGGATGGAATAGTGCAGGGACACCTGGGGGACAGTGGTCCCAGAAAGCTGCTCTGAGGACCCAATTTCTGAGCTGGCAGAGGAAGGACAGGCAGTAGCAAGTGTTCTAGGTATTCCTGGCAGCTCAGACGCACAGACCTCGAGGGGAGGGGGAGACGAGAGCGAGACCTGGGGTGGGGGATGGGCGGCGGCAGGCTGGAGGGGGGTGAAGGAGGCGGTGATCGGATGGGAGGGAGACTGACTTTTATCCTGATTATAAACTGCAGACACAGTGCAGGTAAATGCTTCGGGAAAGGGTACACTGCCGGCACCTGTCACTTTCCGTATTTTCCAGCATAAAAGAGCGGAACTTGGAATTAACAGAACGGGGGCCAGTTGAGGAATGACCTTCCTCCCCATTGCTTTTGTAAGTTCGCACTCAGAGTAACACAACTGCCTGAACACTACAAACACTACGCCATAAAATTGCGTGTGTGTGTGTGTGTGTGTGTGTAATTCTAATTCCCCAAATGGAATTTGGAGCCCTGCCACTTCTTCTGATATGCATTAACTATTCTGAACCCCAGTTTCCTCCCTCTGTAATAAGGGGGCTGCTTCCTTCTCTTTGCAAATGGGATTGTTCTCTCAGAAGGTTGTTTTGAGGAAAGCGCCAATAAATGTTGGTTCGCGTTTCCTCTTCTTTCCTCTGTGGCTTAAGCTTCACTGTCTGGTGCGTCTGATGACAGTCTGCATTTGAGAGAAGGCATTAAACATTCATAGCTGGTTTTTCATCAATATGTGTCCTGCCCACCACACAATCTTGGACGACCTGTTGGGGTCTGGCCACTCTAGAAATTGCCCCGTTCTTAAAGGCGCCGCCCTGACCTCTCCTACCTGGTCCTAGAATCCCTCAAATTCATGTACCACTGCTGTGGAAGGAAGGCCTTTTAATTCTGACCAAGTGAGCAAAGGAGAAAATAAGGAGGGATCTATCAGAACGACTCGTGAAAAATATGTATGTTCTTTAAAGGAAGACGGCATACAAATGGGATATGTATTTTTTCCAAAAGGGAGGGGAAAAAAAAATCGCAGGCTTTTAAACAGAAGACTTTAAGCAGGGAGTGAGAGAGGAAAAATATGTCTCTTAAATGCATTCAGCGCCATTGCCACGGGCTGCCGAGCCAGGATTGTTTATTAGAAGATAAGATAGTGAAAAATGTATTTTGCAGAAAGAAAATAGTAAAGTCAGGTCTGAGGCAGATAAGAAGCCAAATTTCTATTTTATGCTCAATTGAGTGACTCAGTTACATTATCTGGGAAGCAGGGGTGAAATAACACCCTTCGGAAATGAGGCCCGGGGTGCTCTGCGTCCCCTTCCAGCCTTGGCCAAGCTCTACCTGGCTCTGCTGGGAGGCTGCCTCCTCAGCGGCGTTTGCAGGCTGGGGCTGGGGTGAGACGGGGCTGGGGATGGGGTACAGCTGGGGCGGGGGCTGGAGGCTGGGGGCTGGGGCCTGGGGCTATTTTAGGCACTGTTGCAGGGCTGTGGGACTGTGCAGGGGGGTGGGGGGGGAAGGAAGGCTCCAATCTTTTCCGCTCTTTCTTTTCTCCATCTTGTTATAAGTGCTTAGATTCGGCTTTATGCCTCCCCTCCCGCTGCAAAAGGTGGGAAAATAAAAACACACCTGCATACAAGATGAGGCTCTGCAAAGGCCAGCAGATGTTCGAGCGGGAAGAAGCATCATTAGAGACCAGCTGGTTTAGGGGATACAGACTCCTGGCCTGTGGTCAGTACTTTACTCGGCAAGCACAAACAAGTCCTTTGAATGCTTTCTAAGGAGGGCGTTGTTCTCCAGGTTGCCGAAGATCTCTGCTACTCTCTTTTTTATTTCCACCTGCCTGCTTTATACATTTTTGTTACGTGCCTGGTGCCTGAAGAAGTAGAAGGTGGGTAACCCAGATTGTATTCCGAATCCTCATGCAGAGATGGGGAACTTGCATCAGAGAGGGCAAGAGGCTCGCCTAAGGTCACACCGCTAGTGACTTGCCTCAGGGAAAGAGAACCCTGAACTCTGGACTTTGCTCCCAGTCATCCCGATTTTGTCCTATGGTTCCACTTCCAGGGTTTTTTTTTCCCTCCTTTAGGAATTCTTCATATACTAGTCAGTTGGAGGTAGCGTGATCTGGAAAATGAAGACTAACTTAAATCAAGAAATATTCACGGTTTAACTGACAATGAATTTATTTATTCAACAAGGATCAGCTGAACAAGTCGACCACTTATAATAGCAGGTTGAATGAGGGCTCTCAAAGATGTCAGAGTCCTAATCTCTGAAACCTATAAATAAATTTTGCAGGCATGATTGAATTAAGGATCTTGAATTGGGGGAGGTCGTCCTGGATTATCTGGCAAATAATCACATGTCTTCTTAGGAGTGAAGAAACTTAAGGTCAGAGAGAGAGAGAGGGAGATAGGGTTGTAGAGATGTACGACGTTGCTGGTTTTGAGGAGGAAGGAAGGGGGTCCCGAGCCAAGGAACATGGACAGTGTCTAGAAACTGGGGAAGGTACAGACATGGTTTCCAGCCCAGAGCCTCCAGAATGGAACCAAGCCCGGAGGACAACGTGCTCCTGCCCCATGGGAGCCACGTCAGACTTCCGATCTATAGCGAGAACCGTGAGATACTAACTCTGTGATGCTTTAAGCCCCCAAACTTGTGGTGACCTGTCCCAACAGCGCTGAGTCCTGACAGCACCCCACACCTTTATTCATTCTCTGGTTCTTTTTTTCCTTCCAGAAGATTTCCCTGAAGTCACTTGTAGCTACCTTTTAGACACATTGGGATCTCTACTTTGAGATAAAATCAGCAACAACCGTGAGGCTTAATGGACCCAGTAAGCCACTGTAGATGGGAGCGCAAGGAGTGATGTCATTTTATGCATCAAGAATGAGTGTTCAGGGGCTCCTGGGTGGCTCAGTTGGTTCAGCATCGGACTCTTGATTTTGGCTCAGGTCATGATCTCAGGGTCGTGAGATCAAGCCCCGTGTCAGGCTCGGCACTGAACGTGGAGCCTGCTTGGGATCCTCTCTCCCTCTTCCTCTGCCACTCTCCACCCCTGCTTGCATTCTCTCACTCTGTCTCTAGAAGGATGAGGAGGTGGAGGAGGAGGAGGAGGAGGAGGAGGAGGAGGAGGAGGAGGAGACTATCCAAAGAATGAATGTTCAGAGAGAGAAAGAGAGTCCTTCCCCAACGTTGCATAGGAAGTTCATGTCAAGGTCAAAATTAAAATCCTGGTTTTTCAACCTCTAGCCCAGTGTTATGAAGATTCTGTGTATTTATTTGTGTTTTGATTGGTTTAAAATACTATCATTCCAGAAACTGGTATTCAGTCACCTGATTTAGTACAAATATCTGGTCACCGCGTTTATCACGAAGACATAATTGCCATTCGGTAAGACAAAGATGGCCTTTACTTGCTGGGTTGGATACCCCTTATGGACAAAAATTTTGCCCCCCTTCTTTGCCAACATATACCAAAGTTACTAATTCAAGACAGATTATAGACCTCGATGAAAAAGAAAAAACAACAGAGTGTCTGCGAGAAAACAGAGAGCCTCCTCCGTGACTTTGGGTAGCGAAGACAGGACGTACACATCACTACCCAGGAAAGAAGGGAATGATAAATTGAATGTCACTGAAATTAGGAACATTTGTTCATTGGAAGATGCTGAGAAGAGAATACAGGAGAAGTCACAGACTGGGAGTAGCTGTTTGCAATATTTGCATCTGACAAAGGGTCTGTAATAAGGATATATAACTGACTCTTAATCAACAAGAAAAAAACTAATTAAAAACTGGCAACGGCTTGGAAAGGCAAAAGAATTGCCCACCGAAGATCTCGCGGTGGTCAGTAAGCACCTCGAAACTCCTCATTAGCCACCAGGGAAAGAGCAATTAACCCACAAGGAGAGACCACCCCACGCCCACCAGCAGCGAGGCTAAAATTAAAAGGCATGAGAGTACCAAGTGTTGTCAAGGATATGGAGCTAAGGGGCTCTCTCGCCCTGCTGTCCTATACGTCCCCGCCCCATCGTTGTGTCTTCTGAGTGTTTTGACAACAGAAGTCATATTCGGATACCTCCCCCCTACTCCTCCCTGCCCCCCCTCACCTCCCGTGTGCTCCTAAGTCAGGATTGCTTAGTCACTTTCCAGAGGCGAAAAGTGCCGGCAGGGCAAGAGATAGTGACCACGGGAGAAGAGCCATAGAGAAGGTCCCAGTGTTCTCCCTGATGGGAATGCAGGGAGGTAGACGGATCAAGGCACTCAGTGCCTGCCTTCCCCCAGGTCGGGGTGCAGCCCTGAAGCCACACGGGCTTTAGTGGTCTCAGGAAACAGCAGGACATCCCGGACTCCTCTGGGCTCTGCGGTTGGAAGAGGGCTGGATAGTATCCCAGTCCTGCCATTTACTGGCTGTGTGACCTTGAAGCCAGTGACGCAACCTCTCTGGGCCTGGGCTTCCTTGTTCACAAAACAGGAGACGCTCCTGGTATCTAAGCAACAGGATTGTGGTGCTGATGAGTGAGGAGTCACTGGCAACACATCTGGCCCATAGTAGGTGCTGCCCTGAAGCCACCTTTTTTCTTTCTCTGCTTCAGGACGTCCTCTAAAGAGACCTTTACGTGTTGCATGACAATAACCCATTTCAGGAGCGTTTGTGAATTTTTCTGTGTACCTTCTGGAAATCTCTCTGGTTTACATTCAAACCTGGCCTTCAGTAAAAGAGCACTGCCCAAGACCTCGGTGCTCTGTGGCCAGCAGAGGGGGAGGGGGAGGTTCCCCCTCACCTCGGGAAAGGTGGAGCTTCGAGGGGCCCCAGGAGGGGGCCAGAGCTTCAGAGCCGGTCACCGTGTCAGCTCCCGCTGCGCTCAGGTAGGAGGAGATGGGAAGGAAGCGGCGGAGAGGCAGCTCATAACCTTCCATCATTAGGGCTCCTAAGGAAAAGGCAGAGCTGCCCTGGGACAGCTACAGGGTGTCTCCCTGCTGAGCACGGGCTACAACTGTAGATATGCCTCGCAGATAAGAAGGCCTGGAGTGAATATTTACAGTCAGGGAGCCCCGGCAGATGCACTGATGGAATGAAGAATTGTGCATGTGCGCGCGTGTGTAAGTGTGCGAGAGAGAGAGAGAAGGAGAGGAAAGGAGGCGGAAAGAGAGAGAGAGAGAGAGGATTTTGCCTCCTTTTCCAGCTGGATGAGAGCTGCAGGTGAAGTGGAAAGAACCATCTAGTAGGGCCCTGGTCAAGTGCTTGCCGGTCTGGCCTCCGCTCTGCCACTTTTCTGCTTTCCCAAGTAGGAAGCAAGAAACAGAGGGTCCCTCAGGCTAACTCAGGGGAGAGAGGGCTGCCGTCTGGGGGTGGGGGATGGTGGAGAGCTCCCGGTGGGGTGGGCTCCGACAAGACACCCAACCTGTCTAGAACCTTACTGTCACTTCTGCAAGACAGGAATAATAATCCGTCTTCCTCAGGACGCTGCTGGCTAGGATGACACGCAGGGAACCTCAGCACAGTGCCTGGGTCACAGAGAGAGCAAGAAGTATTATTATTGTTGCTTTCTCTCTTGTCTTTGTTTTTTCATTCAATTAAGGTGACCTCATTCTTCTGAATCCCTATTGTGATATCCTGATTTATAATATGAAATACCCATTTGGTCTTTGTCCTCCTTTCCGGCACAGAGCTCCTGAAACCCTTGGGATCTCCTACCTGCTGAGAGTCCTCAAGGTGCCTTTTGTTATGTTAACGAGGTGGCTTTGGACCAGCCCCTAAGGAACCCACCACCCCTCCAGGAAGTGGTAAAGGAACTGGAAATTTCAGTCCCACCCTCTGACCTCTGCTGGGCTGAGGTGTTGGGAGAGGGCAGTCCTGTAGGACTGAGCTCTCAGCCTGTGGGGTCTGCGGCTGTCCCCGGGTAGACACGGTCAGAATTGAGCTGAATTGCGGGACCCCCAGCTAGTGGCCAGATCATTGCTGATCCTTATGTTGTATAGTACGTTAGTCCTTGTGCAGAGACACCCCAACCCCGCCGCGCGTGCGCACACACACACATTGGAATTGGGTCCAAGAAACCCCCAAATACCTGCTTCCCTCATCTTTGCGTCATCTTTTCCAGTGCGGTCCCTGGGGGAGCAGGATCTCCCCCACCTGGGAAAATGCTATCAGCACAAACTCTCGGGCTCCGCCTCTGGAATCGAAAACTCAGGGGAGGGTGGAGGTGGGCTCACATTTAAGAACCACGGACCTACACTGTAACTAACTAGTTCCAGTCCCCCATAGCTTCTGCTTTCTCATGGCCCATGATGGCCCTTCTGGCTGGCCTCTGTCCTTGTCCCGGCCATCTATTCCATACCGTTGAAAAATCCTACAGGGGCTTCCCATAGCCCTTAGGACAAAGCCCCAATTTTAGCCACACCCCAATGGCCCTTTGTGATCTGGACTTTGGCTTCTCCAGTTTTTTCCTTGCCTCGGCCGCTGCCTTCCCCTCCACCTTCCCGCTGATTTCCTGTTCTCCCAGTTCTGCGCGGGCTTAGGATTCCTTGTGCCTCGGATGGAATGGTCTCCCACCAGATCTGTATGTACCTGCATTCTTTTTATTCTTCAGGTCTCAGCTTCCCCGCGTTCCCCCCCAGAGAGCCCCCGCCGCACCCCCCCACCTCCATCTAAAGAAGGCTCACTTCTCTACAGGATCAGTGATGCCGTCTCGCTGTCGTCAAGGGGCTTGTTACTACCCTCCATTTTCTTCTTTGTCTGTTTACAAGTTTACTGACCGTCTTCCCTACTGGAATATAAGGTTCCGAAGAGCCGGGGTCTGGCTTACCCTGTTCCCCATCCACCTCCACCGCTTAGAGAACTGCCTGGCACGAAGGGGTGCTCAGTCAATATTTGCTTGTCAGAAGACTGAATGGGCGGATGACGGAGTAAGTCAAATCCAGTTTTCTTGAAGGGGAACCGTGGGAAGCTGCCTTTGAAACCCCTTCCCATCCAGTGGCTTCCCCCGCTGGTTTAGCTCGGTGGGTTGCCCAAGAAAGGGTTTGCAACTTGTCCAGGGCAACTTGGAAACGGGACGTTCTGCGGACATTCTGACTTCCGACGGGGACTGTGAAGGGCATCGGCATCCGGCGGGCGGGGCAGGTGGAGCCCCCGCACAGGTGCAGACGGCCTTCGCAGTCAGTAACGCAGGCCCCCGCACCCGTCCCCGCCGATGCCAGCAGCGTCCCAGCTGAGGAGCCACGGTTCAGCTTACTCCTCTTATTCTGTAGCAGTTGGACGATGGGGTGGGATGTATCTCGAAGCTCCAGTCTCTCATGTTCCAGCGAGGGTCTGGGCGGTGTTCACAGCTTTGCGGGGCGGGGGAGGGGAAACCCCCCCGCACAGGTTGACCAACCGTTAACTTGGCTGAGAGCAGCAGCTAGTTTGCTTGCGAACCTTTACTTCCAGTGACTAATAGGTAAGAGGGACACAGGTTCTCCTGGTCGGTGGAGGACGCAGCATAAATGATGGCTCTGAGGCCCATTCCTGTGATTCCGGAGCGGAGTGTGAGCTATTGGATATTTGGAAGAGATGAAAATGTCTGAGCAGCTAATAACGACCAGATGTCAGCACCCAGACGGGAGGAGTCGGGGGCCGGGGGGCGGGGTGTGACTCACACGGAGACAGAGAGAGGCCCGGTGAGGAAGTCACGCCGGGCCCATGCGTGTGCGTCAGGCACACATGCAGTGCACACACCTGGAGCAGCAGCGGGGCATGGACCTAGAACACTGTCTGCAAACCCGTAGCACACCCCGGCACACTGTAGTGTAGTGTGTAACTTGCAGGAGACCGACCACACGCAAAGGCACACAAGCATAGACAGAACACATCGGCCCTAGAATTACCACACATCCATTCACAACACACAGCCTTCCACCTGCACCAGCAAGGGCTCCGAGAACACACCTAACACACCCAGCTCTCGGGCAGCAGGGCACACGTACGTGATACGTACGACCTATGCACACGAGGCACTCCTCTAGATGGTGCTCCTTCAAATACCGCTGCACAAGTAACCACAATACACAAATACACACAGACCCACAATCGCCCATGGTACTTAAGAGACGTTTGCATAGAAATGCAGGGGTCTAGCTGACAGATATAAACATAGGTACAACACAGAAACACACATGCACGCGTACCCTTCACTGAAACACACACCCCAGAGAAGTCCACATATGAGGCACGCCACGCATTTGCCGCACCTGTTAGAGATATACAATCCGAAGAAATGAATGTCGCCCAAGGACACCGTACAGACCGATGTGTGCTCATCCTTTGCTAACAGCATCTTTTTGAAAGTAATTCTTCGACCCCTGCTCCAACCGCAGCAACCCATCAACTCAATACACAGACCTTACTTTGAAACTGTCAAATTAAAAAATAATCGAGTACAGAAAACAAATGTGTTGCCTGACACTCTCTGACCTTTGTGGATATTAACGCTCGTGATAATCATCCCTACAAAAGGCAGAATATCAGCCCTTTGCACAGCTGAGACGGGGCTTGTATGTCTGACCTTCCCCAGCTGCAGGAGGGGAAAGAGGAGAGGCCCAGGACCCCCACCAGGCCGGGGAGGGGGGACTGTGACCTTGGGAGCAGGAGACCGAGTGTATGGCTTGGAGATTTGGCACCATCCTCCTGGGCTCCTGGGTGACCTGGGGCACACCGTTTCCTATTTCTGAGACTCAGTTTTTTCATCTGTAAAATGGGTATGATTCAGCTAAATGATAGGCTCCAATCTAGACATGCCTTGTGGATTTATCTCCTCCTAGTCCTGACAGATGGGCAGGCCTCGGACAACCCAACAAAAATATCCGTTTTCGGTTTGACTGCCCTCCTTGCCTTTTCTCCCAGAGGAACTTCTGCAGGGCGCGGGTAACCGGTCTAGCTGGGCTCGTCCACAGAGAAGGGCTGTTGCTTATTTTATTATCTTTATTGTGTCTTTATTAAGTGCCAAGTGCTTTACCTGTATTATCTGAGCAAATCCTCAAAACGACCCTTTAAAGTGGGTTCTGTTACTGCTCCCATTTTACAGATGAGGAAACAGAGGCACGGTTTTGTCAAGGGACACGTCCAAGATCTCATCCGCTGGCGGGTGTGGAGGCAGGATCCACACCCCTTCCGCGGCCCGGGTAGAGTGCTACCCTGATCCACGCGCCGCCCCCGGGGCTGGCCGCCAGGTGCCATGGAGTTGGCGGGCGAACCTGCTGGAAGGAGTGCAGGCTGGTTCCAAGGAGCCCTCCTACGCCGGCGCAGGTTCCATCCTGACTCAGGAGCCGGGAAGGACCCAGCTTTCTAGGCCTCATCCCTGGTGTGCAAAGTCTGAACTCAAGTTCCCAGCACACTTTCCACCTTCCTCAGCCCCCTCTGCTCCATCTATAACCCGTCCCTTTCTCCGCTGTCATTCTCTAAGTAGGTCCTCGTCCCCACTCTCCACCCTCTGAATTGGTAACTTTGGGTTGATCCGTCTACAGCGCTTGTGTGAACAGCCCTGGAGGCCCACGTGGGGCTTGGGCCCCCCTCGCGGGCCCCTACTGCTGCCTTTCGGATGCTCGGCCCGCGGCTGGCCTCCTGATGGAGAAACGAGAGTGCAGAGTCGGGCTCTTTGGGTTGGAATCCTGGCTATTACTCTGCAACCTTGAACGTATTATTTACCTTTCTCGTATCCCCATTGATGTCCATGTAAATTGGGGTTTAATCGCAGCACACGGCTTCCGTGGCTTGTCGTGTGGCCTCAATGAGTTCCGATTCGGTTTAGCGCGGGAACGGGGGCTTAAATGTCAGCCGCCACCATTGCCGCGGGCTGGCCCCTCCTTGTTGCAACGGACTCTGCTCTTTCCTTTTTGCTTTCTCTCTCAGTCTGAGTCCCTCGTCTGGGGGAGCCTCTCCCCAGCCTTCTCCGCCTTCTTGAGGGTCATCTCTGACATCTCATTTCCTGAAAGGAGCAGGTCTGTGGCCTACCTGACTCTACTTCGAGACTCAGTGTGAGTTGTTCTCTGTGGCAATGCCCGGGTTCTCTTCAGTGGAGGCCGGTGTGAGGGACCCGGGTCCAGACGTCCACGGAGCACGTGGCGGTAGGCAGGGGACACTGGAGGTGGCACGGTAAACATTAGTGACAAGGTTCATGGGGCCTTTTGGTGACCTAAACCCCTGAACACAGGCTGCGCATTCCCCTTCCCACCTTGCTCCCGTTCTTGCTTTTTCTTGAGTTTCTGCTTCCTTTCACTTACAAAATCCTCCCACCGACTTTGATAGATCCCGCTGTATTTGGTCACAATAAGCCTTGTGTTGAAATTACTACATAATCCAAACATTTAGAAACTTGGACTTCTGTCTTGGATAACACGAGATCTCATTCAGGTGTTGCTCTGGTGGAAAGCGTATCATTCTTTTCGTCCTCCGTGGTGCCCCCCCCCCGCCCCCCGGGGGGATGGGCTTCCAGAATTGGGGATTCACAGGTCCCACCTTGTGAAAGGCAGAATTTCTTGTTCTGCGATTGACCCGTGAGAATTCACCGTGTCTTCCCCCTCTCTCCCGTCTCCCTCTCCCCTGTAGTTCTGGGCTTGCAGGAGGGCGTCTGGCCATAACGAAGGATTGTAGAGCAAGGGACCCCTCGGAAACCAACCATTCCAGCACCTCGTTTTACAGACAGACGAAGAGGTCTGCAGCTAAGGGCCCCAGAAGGAAGAAACTGCAGGGCTGGGCTTACAAAGCTCCTAAACTCCTGGGCTTGGATTCACGGCATTGCTTTTGTTACTATGTACCCCTTGACCTGAAGAGAACACAACCAGTGCTGCCCACCCCTATCCTCTTGTTCAAAAACCCTCAACACTTATTTTATGCCAGTTAAGGGTCTTATCCTTTGAGCAAGCCCTCAATCCTGGCATTGAGGTCAGTTGTGAGGATTAACTGAATTAATACAGACAAAAAGCTTAGGAGGTTCTTGCCAAAAGCTAAGTACTATGGAACAGTAGTGTGGAACAGCTTCTGGTGTGTTCTAACTCTCTATGGCCCTGTAACAGAGATCCCCAGTATCCATTCACCCCTTTTCTCTTTTAATAATTTCCCTCAACCACCCGTCCTGCCAAGTTCAGTTAAACACATGGTGGCCCAGCTAGAAACTACATTTCCCAGCTTCCTTTGCAGGTAGGTGTGGCCATGTGGCTGGGTTCAGGCCAATGGAGGGCGGGTGCCATTCCCATTTCTAGTAAATTCCAGGCCATTTCCTAAAAGGCCAACCTGCCTTCCCCAGACCCCACATCTCGTCTCCATTTCTTTCTGGTTCAGAAATGGCTATACCTGGGGCAGCGGCCATGGCCTAGGGAAACAAGCTGCTATTTTCTGTAAGCCTCTGCACTTTGGGGTTCTCTTTGTAACACCAGCTTCATCTGGGCCCCAGTACAGGCCAACCTACCCTTCCTCCCTCTCTCCCATGGCTGCCTTTCACTTACTCTCTGCCCCAGCTACACTATTGCCTCTAACATCAGCTTTCCGCCCTCCAGCCTTTGCTCGGGCTGTTTCTACAAGATGAGGGAATGGCCCCTCATTTCACATGTGAACCTCTAGGCAGTATTGCCTGGTGAAGAGCATCCAGATACGGAAATCAGACAAGACTGGCTTCGAATCCTAGCTCTGGCACTTTCTAGTCTGTGACTTTGAGCAAGTCCTTTGGACATCTTGGATCTCAGTGTTCTCATCTGCAGAATGGGTCCAGCGATACCTTCTATCTCCTGGGAATGTTTCTAACGACCGATGTTTAATATGAGCACAATGCTTGGTTCTCAGAGAAAGCCGGGGTTTACTGTAGTCACCTGGCTAACAAGTCCCAGCCTGAATGTCATTCCCTCCAGAGATTTCCAAATTTCTTTCCTGATTCAAATCCTGGGATGCTTTTTAAATGTATGGCTTCCCCAGCTCATGTCCCAGCCTCTTACCCAGTAATCAGGCATGGATCATGGCTGACGAATTTGTGTTTTGCACGAACCCCCAATGATTCTTATTCTCGGGGAAGCTAGGGAAACACTGACCCTTTTTGCTCAGCTAAAAGCAGCTGTCTCCTTCCCCTCTGAGTTAGCTGAAAATTCCTTGTATTCTTCTGTTTAAACCCTTTCTACTTTGCATTAGTATTATTTTTGCAATGGACACGTCTGTATCTCCACTAATAATAGCCAACACTTCTGGAATGCTCATTAGGTGCCAGACACTATGTAAAGTACTTTACATACATTATCGTCCCTAATCCCCTATCTACCCCTTTCATCAGTCGCTGATGAAGAAATTAATAGCAGCTACTTTATTTTGTGCCTTTAAAATGTGCCAGGCGTGCAGCTGGGCACCTCTCATCATTATCTCCTTTTTTCCTCACAGCAACCCTCCGGGACAGGAAGTAGTGTCCCTGTTTTACCGGAGAAGTAGCTAGGTTCAGAGAGGCAGAGCAACTTGTCCAAGGATGCTCAGCCTGAGGGGACAGAAGAAGAGAAGAGGAACTGTTCAAAGGCAGATGGAGAGAGCGGGCTTAATCTCCCGACTCCTGCAGGGAGAACACTACTTCTGCAAGCTGACGGCACTCATGATAACTTCATAGACCATCCCCACCCAGAGGCGGCATCCAAGCGGAGAGGATTTACTGCCTTCCTTCTTGATTGCTGCAGGTGCAGGCAGCTGCGGCACCCATCTGGGCACCAGGGGGGAGATGCTGGAGAGGGGGACACAGCCCCTACACACTCTCCGCTGATCACTGTCAGATTTAACGAAAAGTCAGAATGATCTTCCTTGCAGGGCATGGAGTCACGACGGACCCTCATTAGAAGCCGGGGATGCCTCTAGGGGCCTGGATATATTCGAGAATTGTTCTTAAACGGTTAGAATGGTTTCTAGTGAACAGAGCATTTATGAAGCAAATATTTGCTGACCGCATAAAGGGATGAATTTGGTGCAGATTCTACCCTCAAGGAACTCAGGAGAGGAGTTAGCCATCGCCCCTTTTTCACTTAAGGAAAGTGACTAAAAGAAAAACAAACAACCTCTCCCCCTCCAAACATTTTTTTTGGTTCCATGGCACAAGCTCACATGAATAGCAGCCCTGGGGTCTGCTCCCCATTTTACAGAGGAAGACCTTGACCTTCCACCCTCCGCCTGCTGGACATCGGGCCCCCCAATTGAGGTGGGAGCTTTCACCGGCCTTTGATCCCCCCTCCCCCCTCACGGCCCCGCCCCAGGGAACCAGCTTTTCTTCTGAGGGAAGCAGAATGCTGTGGGATGATTCCTCACTGTAAAGAAATGCAACGTAAAACCCTCAGCCTATGCAGAATGGGGAATTTAGGAGCCTTGTCAGTCCTGCATGAGCAGAAAGAGTAACTGATCAGCGGCAACCTTTAAAGAAACACTTCACATCCTGAAACATACTCATCATTTACATATGAACCGGCAGTTGGGAGTTGCTGAGCACTTGGTGCCTAATATCACAGGAGCCACCCGGAAGTCTAGAAGAATGGATTAGGAGAGAGACCCGGAGGGGTCTGGCACTTTAGCCAGCCAGCGTCTCACAGAGATGGAGTTCATCGCTCCAATTGCTGGCCGGGCTGCTACTCTAATCAAATCACCCTCAGAGTTCTGTTTGCTTGACTGAAAACCCCCATTTCTCACAGGAATTTTTTCCCTTGCCTTCAGTCATCTCTGACGTGGGGTAGAAATGCAGCTATATTAGACAACGATCCTATCAATGCCCGAGCGGAAATCTAGCAAGAGATGAAGGGTTTCTGGTTGAGAGCTCCTTGTTCTTCTGAGTTCATGCCAAGTACAAGAGGCTGCTTGTACCATAATCAAGGAAAAGAAGTCTCAAGAAGATCCCTTGGAGGTGACCATGCTCTAGACTCTTCTGATAATTGGAGTCACCAGGTAGAATCATACTTCTCTCGGCAAGCAGTTCACGTTCGAGTCAAACAGATGGTAGGTATGTTTGGAAATAGATCTTTCCAGGATTTTCCCTGCAACCAGGTCCTAAGAGCCAAGCAGACAGCTGAGTCATTATCTCATCAACTTGGCCTGCGTAGACTGCCAATCTGGGTAGCTCAGAATTAGGATCCAAGTCATGTCTGATAGACCAGCGGGCCAAGAAAAGTCTGGAAGGTACAGGGCATCAGAGATGATGAGGTTAGCCGTGTCAGGTCGCCCGACCTGGGACGGCGAGAGATCAAGGTGGTGAGCTCTTGTTTTGCTCAGGCATTCAATTTGTGCTCTGTTTTGTCTGCCTGATGGATGGGAGAGAAGGGTTTGCCCCACTATCACTGCACGATGTACCATGGAGACTCGAGGATCTGCCATCGTATCTCTTCCTCTTTTCTGCTTTCATGTCTCCATCTTGCTCCTGCTTCCCTCAGAACAGATGCAGCCCTGCCTTCTCCCCGACCCACTGCATGTCCGCCGAAAAGGCTCTTCCGTGGGGTCCTAGTTTCCAGGGCACCTCCAGTATCGAGCAGGAATGGTGCCCCGAAACAGACTTCATCATAAAACAGCCGAGCAGGCACGGCCCTTCCGTCCGATGGCACAGTCTCAGCATTTGGTGGGTAGGGCGCTCATGTCTCAGGGTCAGAAGAGTTTACATCTCTGGTCCTGGTGTGAGTTACTGAGAGCATCCCCTTTCAGTCTCAAAAGTGTCCCATTTTGGATCATAAATCATGGGTCCCCACGCCGATGGGGACATGTGGACGCAGAGGGGATTCAGGGTCCCGCTCAGGTCACACAGCAGGCTGGTGACGGAGCTGGGGTTGGGAACCAGTGCTCTCCCTCCCAGGCCTGGGCTCTGGGCACCGCACCCTTCCTTAGGAATTCGCTTCTACCCGCCTCCTTCCGGAGAGGATTTCAGGCAGTCGCTCCCCCACAAAGTTTAATACCTTGTCGTTACCATTTACCACCTTCGAATCATAGACGTTTAGAGCTTCCTCTCATAAAACCAACCTGGAAATGTGGTATGCTTGTATATCAGGAACATACATTAATTCCAGCCTCTCTGGGGACTTAAAAAGTTCTCCCGGAGAAGTCATTCTTTATTCTGGAGCTCTACAATGACTTTGGGCAGAAGCAATAACGCTCTGAGCACTATCCCAGTGATTGGAAGGTGCTTCAGAAGTATCTGGAACACCCATTAGGAGGAAGGATGGGAAAGTGGAATTTTCCCTAGTTAAATTCCAGCCTTGCCATTTATCAGGTGTGTTCCCTGGAGCAAAATGGAGTATCTAATTAAACCGTGGACCTCTACTAGGAGGTGCCTGGTTCTAGAAATTAAACATTTTATGTGCATTAGCTCTTAATCCTTAAAAGGGCCCCCAAAGGTAAACACCATTATGTTTCCCCATTTCATAGACCTCGGAGGTGACGATGGCCTCTCCTGCAGCCTTCTTTGGTTCCTATCACCGTTCCCGGGCTGGCCTCACCACCACCCCCGTGCCCTCTCTTTCTGGCCCCTCTTGCTGCTCCAGGTCCCCAGGCAGAGCAGGCCCGACCCCGCATCTGGCGTGAGGTCACTCCGTGCTCTCAGCTGGGCACGCCCTTCCTGCTTTTGTTCACGTGGCGAATCCTCGTTCTTCCTTCTGGAATTAACATACGTACGAATCCACCGTTGCTCCTGCCTTTGCATCCCAGGCAGAAGGAATACCTCTTCTGCACAACTCTGTAGGGCAGGTATCACAGAGCAAAGTGGTTGAGCTGGGGTTGAGTCTGACTCTATCCCATCAGACAGATCGTTTGACTTCTCCGGGCCTCAGTTTTCTCATCCATACATAGGCGACGCCAACAGTACCTTCCTCCTACGGTTGTTGTGGGGATTAAGGGAAACACTATGTAGGGTGCCTGGGACATAGCGAGTACTCCATAGGCTGGAGAGGCAGGTGCTTCTCTGTGCGTTCTTCTTGTCTGCCGGGCAGTGAACTCATTCAAGGTAGACGATATGCCTTCTCCCCCTTGTCCTCTGTGTTTAATATCATACCAACCTAGCACAGGGTAGCCCTCTGCAAAGGACGACTATGAATTTAATTTCCACCCAGAAGTGTCAGCATTGCAGCTGCTAATGGGGAGGGGACAGATGTCCTGGGGCTGGTGCAGAAATTCTCTCCCAGGGGAAACCTGATAGATAATAGTCATTTATTCAATTAGTCATTCACTTATTCACTTATTCAGTACGTACTCATTGACTGTCTACTATTTGCCTGGGGATTTAGTAGTGGTAAACAAGACAGGTAAGGTCTTACTCCTAATTTACCTTCTGGTCTGCTGAGAGAAAGCAGACATAAACATCCATACATCAGTTAGCCAAACCACCTCCCAAATTTAATGACTTAGAATGACACCCATTTATTTAGCTCATAATACTCCGGGCTAGGCATGGCTAGCTGACCTCCGCGGGGCTTGCTTACGCCCCTGCCCTTAGCTGGCTGATCGGCCGGCAGCTGGGGGATCCCAGGTGGCATCACGCGTGTCTGACGGTTTGCAGGATGTTGGCGTGGGGGGTCTCCACCGCCTTCCATCCTCAGGCCGGCTGGCCCCGGCTTCTTCATGCCACGATGCTCCTGTGTGCCGAGGCTGCTCCTTCTATGCCTGCTTTGAGCCAGTCTGTTTCCTACTCGGGGGCCAGAGAAACTTTTAAAACCCCAAACCTGACATTTCACTCTTCCTTTTAAACCCTCAGTAGTTCCCCCTTGGTAAAGACCAAGAGCTCTGCCAGGGCTGCAAGGCCCTCCATGGCTTCACCACGCCTCCATCACCGAGCTCATCCCCCACCCCCTGTCCCTCTCTGATGATCCAGGAACACCGACGTCCTTCCAGGTCTCCAAACACTGCGGCGCTCCCTCTGGCCCCAGGGCTTGGCTCGTGCTGTTCCTTCATCCTAGAAGTCTTTCCATCCCTCCCCACTTGGATGAACCGTCATCGTCCTTTAGGCCCCAGAACCAATGTCACCTCCCTGGGGAATATCCCCTGATTTCCCCGATTAGATGAAGCTCTAGTTATGTGCTTTCCTAACAATGCGTACTTTTCACCCAGGGCGCTCGCTCCAGCTTCTCATCATGAATGTGGGTGGTTATTTGGTCCTGCCTATCTCCTTCACCAAACGTTAAGCTCCAGGGGAGACACGGCATCCCTTTGGCTTGCCGTGGGATCCCTGGCATCTAGCATAGGATCCGGCACACAGTAGGTGCTCACTTAATGACCGCTTAATGAGGTCCGCTGGGGCGCCTCACGCATCACCGTTCTCATTTCCCTCTCGCCTCTGCTCTGTGCTCGTGTAGAATTTGTCAGCAAGACAGCTGAGAATTTGTCCTGAATTTTAAATAACATTTGATTCCAAAATGGGGAGATTTAGCCGACAAAGCTCTTCCCTTCCTCTTTTTTTCTTTTTCTTTTTTTAAACTAAGGCTGAGATACTGCTCACCCTCTGGGGACATTTCCGCCCCCCTCTCTCCCCACAAAATGGGCGCTGTGAACTACTCTCTTGGAAATCTTGTGAAAAGGGCAGGGTATTGGAATTTGAGACAAAGGGAAGAAAAATGAGCTGGCTTGTAAAGTCTGCCGGCATCGTAATGAGCGAGATTATTCTGGGAAATGCAGGAGTCTGCTGTACGGGCCTCGGTAAGAAGCAGTTTCTAATCGGCCTTGGGTCAGACACACAGCCCACTGATGCACACACGGCCATGGCCACGGCCACGCAGCCAGTCTGCCCGTGCCAGCCGTGCCTGCGTGCCTTACCGTGCATGGGGTGGGGTGGGGGGGCTTCTGTGACCTCGGAAGGGGCAGGAGGGGCAGGTCTTGAGCCCAGTGAGGTTGCTTGGCATCACCGGGTGCCACTAAATTCAAGAATCGGGCCCTCGTTTTCCTGCTGCTTAAATGGTTCCATCCCTGGGCCAACCTCGTGAACACTGTGGGAAGGAGCCCCGTGGGGCCCAAGTCCGCTGGACTCAGCCCGGACACCTGGGTTCAGCTTGGGCTCAGCGGCCAGCATGCCGTGTACCCTTGGGCGCGAATGCTCCTTGCCTCGGCTTCCTTGCTTTTAATAGTATTTATGATTTTTATGTCCATACTTATTGAATATTTGCACACTAAGCACAGTTGGCCCTTGAACAAAGCAAGAATGAGGGACGCCGACCCCTCATGCAGTCGGAGGTTCCCATATAATTCTCGACTCCCCAAAAACCTAACTACCGATAGCCTCCTGTAGACCAGAAGCCTTACTGGTAACACGGATAGTTGCTTCATGATGTCTTGTATGTGTATGCATTAGGTGTACTGTATTCTTATAATAAATTAAGCTAGAGAAAAGGACATTTTTTTAAAAAGATTTTATTTATGTGTTTCAAAGAGAGAGAGAGAGCATGGGTAAGGGGAGAAGCAGAGGGAGAGGGAGAAGCAGGCTCCCAGCTGAGCAGGGATCCCAGGGCCCCTTGATCATGACCTGAGCTGAAGGCAGACGCTTAACTGACTGAGCCACCAGGTTCCCCGAGAAAAAGAAATGCTCTAAAAAGCATAAGGAAGAGAAGACTCCTTTGCAGTCCTGTGCTGGATTTATGGGAAAAAATCTGCGTATAAATGGACATGCACAGTCCAAACCCGTGCTGTTCAAGGGCCAAGCGTGTATCTCAGTGTCACGGATGGAATGTTCGCATCCCCCCAAAATTCAGACTCGAAACCCTGACCCTGACCTGCTATTGGTTGTATTTGGAGGCGGAGCCCATGAAGAAGTCATTAAGGTTAAATAAGGTCCTAAGAGGGGGGCCCTGATCCGATAGTATCGATGTCCTTATAGGAAGAGACTCCAACGAGCCCATTCTCTCGCTGCCAAGGGAAGCCCCAGGGAGAAGGCGGCCGTCTGCAAGCCGGGAAGAGAGCTTGCCCCAGAGCCCGACCATGCTGGCCCCTTCAGCTCAGACTCCCAACCTTCCAGAACTGTGAGCACGAAATATCCATTGTTTCCACCACCCGGTGTGTGGCACCTCGTCACAGCAGCCCAGGCAGACTAATAAAGCCGGGCACGTGTGATTAGTATTTTCATTTATAAACACAAACACAAAGGTCAGAATACTTGCCCGAGGTATGTAGCACGTAGGTGGGAATGGCAAGATTCAAACTCGGGGCTGCCTGTCTCCAAAACCAGAGCACATGGACCGACCAATGGGGAGCCCTTGGGTCCCCTGGTGGAAAGTCCCAACTCATCCGCAGGCATGGCTTCTTATCCAAATTCAAGGAGAACGATGGGGACATTCAGATACATGCCTGGTTCCTGTTCAGACTCTGGGTTGCTGTATAACTTAGGTCCATGGTCTGGAAATCATACCATCTGATTGGCACAACCGTGGACATCGGCACCATCTCTGTCTTTCAGATAAGAAAACAGAAGCTTGGAGAAGTGACGTGACTTCCTTCAAGGCTTCATAGGAGAGCAAGGAGTCCAATGCGGGACTCGATCTCAGGACCCTGGGATCATGACCCGAGCCAAGGGCGGACGCTTACCGGACTGAGACACTCAGGCATCCCTTACCCTCTGTTCTTTTAGTCACACACTGTGCTTTAAAATTCTGAGGATTGAGCTAGGGCTTCTCTACGGTCCTCTAAGTGACGTACATGAGCCTCCGAGCATAGTCAGCATCCCTGTCTGGACCAAGGTCGGACTCCTCCGAGGGATGCAGCCTTCTCTGGACTGCAGATCAGCATAAGGCAAATGAGGCACTCCGACCATGAGCAAAATTTAAGGGGCACCCAAAAACTCATCGTAATTAACCCAAAATTACGTAACCCAAAAACATTATTGTAATTACGATAAATAATATTTAATTCAACATGTGCTGAATCGAAATGAATGCAAAAAACGACCGGATTGTTAAGGACAAAACCGGACCTTGCACGCAAAGATCTCACCTCCCTCGGTTCCCCTGGCCTTGCCCCGTGCTGACCATGACCCCCTGGTGATACGTGGTGAGAGGTTAGGAGCGGAACAGAAATAGCCCGGCTGCAGGGCTGGGCTACTGGGGGGAAGGGTAGGGGGGCATCTCACCGGCCACCCCTGGAGGACAGTGGCCGGGAAGGGGAAGACGTGGAGCTTGGAGACCAAATCTCGTTCAACCTCCTTCCTTGGGAAAATGGGTGGCTAGGCAAAGATATCCAACCTGCAGACCTCCTTGGCCCATCAGGTAAGTATAAGCATCCCATACCCTTGGCTGGGGGAGGGGGAGGGTGTCTAAACCCTTAGTGGTTCTTTCACCTCTTGGGGCTTTCAATCCACCAAAGAGGGTTGTAAATATGTTGAATTTGTTGCCCACTCCATGCACTCCCACCCCCCAAATCCCAAACCCCCAGATATGAACACGTACAAGATCTGCGTGCAAGTTCAAGAAGGGCAAGGGCACCCTGAACCCCATTAATGGAATTCTAATAACCCCTATTTAAAGAGCTTGGGTGAAGTGGATGGAGGAAACCAGAATTCCCCAATTCCAGCCGGAGCATCCCACTTGGTCCCCCAGCCTGCTTCCTCAGCTGGTAAGCGGAGGTGTTAGCAGTGCCCCTACCTGGGAAAATATTGTGAGGCTTCAATACGGTAATGGAAATGGAAGCGCCTTGTAGACCGCAGAGCCCTGCTCCCCAGTGGGCTAGCAGCCTGAAGGTCATTGCTATCCCCGCTGGTCTTTAAAAGTTGGCTGGCCAGAGAGCCGAGGGCCCTGGGATGCAAAAAGTGGCTTCTCCGACGGGCCGGGTGAGTCGGGGCTGGCCCCCCTCTGCCTGTCCCCGTCCCCCAGACCCCGGAGCCCCTTGGAGAGCTCCTTCACGTGCACCTGCGCCTCTCGCCCTGCGGATTCGTCACGGTAGCGGACAAAGGGGGTTGAGTGGCTGAGTGAGGCCGCAAATGAGCTCCCATTAGTGAAGCCTGTGTGTCTCTGGTGGAAGGGGTTGGTAAACAGTTCCCACTTATCTCGCTCCTCAGCATTTAGCTGATTTCCATAATGAGCTCCACTGAACTGCGCGGCCCCAGAGGTGTCCCCAGACTTCTGAAATGCACTGTGTTTGGTAAACCCGATGGTGAAGACCGACGCATTAACAGAGGGGAGAGCACATCGGCGCAGGGCTGCGGCAGCTGGGGACACCGAGGCCCCCGGGGCCCAGGCCGACTCTGGTGGGGGAGGTGTGGCTGCTGGGATTCTGTCACGGTCCCTCCTAGGCACCGGGTGGGAAGACCCCGGCTGAGGAATCTACAGGCATCGGCTGGCCAGACGTAGGTCGCAGGGTCTGACCACAGCCTGGACTCTGTTGACTTCTCTGCATTTTTTTTTTCAATGGCAAATGGCATAAAGAAGACAGTGTCCTGATTCCTCTTTTATCAGCAACTCATGTTATAGCCAACAACTGTAGCAGCACGGGGCCAGCTTAGAACCTACGTGCAAAGAGCATTTTTCTCTGGCAGTTACCTTTCCTCCCTCCCCTCCTACTTCTTACCTCCCTCCCTGTGTCCTTCTCCTCCCTCCCTCCCCCTCCTTCTTACCTCCTTTCCCTCCCTCCTTCCATTTCTTCCTCTCTCCCTTCCTTCCTCCTTCCTTCTTCCTTCCTTTCTTTCTTCCATCATTCAACAAATATCTGCTTAGGGCCTAGGTTGTGCCAGGCCCTGTGATATGCACTAAGGGTAAGACAATGAGCTCTAACAGATCTGGACCCTGGTCTCATGGAATTTACAGTCTGGTGGAAGAGATAGAAATTAATAAAATCCCCAAATAAATAAAGGTAAAATTGCCACTTTGAGAGGAGCGATGAAGAAGAGATACTTGATAAAATGAGAGCCTCTGACAGGGGAGAATGACATAATTAGAGAACACTTCCCTCAAGAAGAAATGCTTGAGTTTTGAGACTGGCAGGAGTTATTTCAGTAAGAGAGGGAAGAGACTCCCAGGCCAAGGGGCCAGCTTGAGCAAAGGCCCTGTGGCTGGAGGGAGGAAGGGTAGGGTATTGGTCAGATTAGGCTAGCTTTTGCTGCAGTAATGAGAAGCCCCAAATATTAGAAGCTGAATGTCATGGAGATTTATTCCTTACTTGTATTACGTGTGTGCCATCAGTTGGCCTGAAGGTTTCGTTTCAAATCATCCCCATTTGGGAACACAGTCCACTAGAGCTTACATCCTTAGGAGCTTTGCAAGTTGCCATGAGAAGGAGGACCAGAAATCCTTGGCCAGCCACACTGAAAACTCAACCATGGTGTGATGGAATGAAAGCAGGTCGATGTGCCATTGTAAGGATTTGGGTTAGCATACTAAAAGCAATGGGCAGCTGCTGAAATTTTGTGGGCACGGAGATCTTAACAGGAGGAGGCTCCCAGTATTCAAATTTTACAGATTATGATATTGATGTTGATGGTAATAATTATTGGGTACCTACCCTGGAGCGGGCACCTGAGTCTTTCCCCGCCCCTGGAACTGATACACATTTACTATTTTTATCCCTGTTTCATGAGGAGGAGACTGGGAGGTAGGCAAGGGAAGGAATGTGCTCAGAAGCACCGTGTTCTTCTCTGTTCTTGCCCATCTACCATTCTAGTCTGGGACGAAGTCAGCCGCTATCAGGGCTGCAGGGCTGGTGGTCATGGGAGGAACAACACGGTTACCAGCCGGCGAGAGAGGGTGAGGGGGTCATCGCCGAGGGCGGCCCTGTGCTCTGCCTCTGAGGGCAACTGTCACATCCCTGTCCCAGCACGATGGCGGGTTCTTGGGAGACACTTTGTAGCGATGCATGAGAAGGAGGGAAGACTGGGACAAAGGATAGAAGGAGAGAGGAAAGGATGGATGTTTGGATGAGTCCATATAGGAAGGCAGCATCGGGGAAATTGATTAGCAGATGGCACAGTCCCCGTCTCCGGATTAGGTTTCATGGACGGCAGCTCAGATCTGCAGGTGGGAGGTGGGAACTCAGGAGGTAGGAGGGGTTGATCTGCACGTTAGGGGCAGGGGAAACCAGTCTGACAGGGCTACCCGTTGGAGAATCTCATGTGTGCCATGTATTTTAAAACATTATCTCCTCAAATCTGCGAGTAAGAGGTCCATCCGGTAGAAGAGACTGGGAAAAGCAGTATCAGGTTCTGTGTCCCTGGGAGTTGCTGAGTGATCAAATTTTTTGTACCATTTAAAAGCCAAATGCAGGAGAGAGGAAGCTGCAGTTCGGGTCTCTGAGGTCACGTTCCACACGCTTCTTGATGCAAATGAGTCAACCGACAGAGCGTTCATTGTTTGGAGCCTTGTATCTCTCACATCTTATTTTCATCTCTATCGATGGGGTTATTGTTCCATAACACCCTTCTGCAAAACGCACCTAGATGTTCTGGGTGATTTCCACCTCTGGCAGGGAAGTTAACAGCAGCGCGTGTCACAGGCGTGCAGCCTCTTTGTTCATCAACACGTTGCTTTGTAAGAGACGTCCTTCATGCCTCTTGCCCGGGTTTTCACCGGCTGCTAGGGAAGCCTGAAGCTCATTCAGATTCTCTGGGCTGCAGGAAAAAGCAAAGAGGGGGAAGAGAAAGGAAGAAGGCCTTAGCCTTGTCTTTCCTTGTTCCGCACCTCATCTGGTGCACCTGTCCATCTTGCCAAGTCTCTCCCAGGGACGCCCAGCGCACGTATCATAACCCCTATCAGCTGGCAGTGCCCTAACTTCTAGCTTCCCTTTTAGGCATGTGTTGAGTTGCCTACTTATTCATCGAGTTGTTCAGGTACGCATTTACTAAGTGCCTGGTGTGCATCTAGCCCAGGGCACGTGCTGGGGTTCCCCTTTCCAAAGGTCTTCTGTATTCTGTGTCCAGAGTCATCTGTTGAAATGTGCTTTCCATCATGTCTTTGTTTAGCTCAGGGACCTATGGTGTTGTCCTTCTATCCACTGGGCTTCAGGGTCCCCCTGCGGTCCTCTTCTCCACGCCTGCGATCTCCTCTCCCGGTTAGGCTGCTCTCCAGCCCGTTGGTGCAAGACGTGTGGTTCCAGCCTCCACATCTTTTCCTCGGGCAATCCCCCCCTTGTCCAGTTTGCCGATGAAATCCCACCAGGCCCTCGAGACCTGAGTCAATACTCCATTTTCTTCATAAAACTTTGTCTACCCACCAGGCATGCATTCCTTCCTGTGACCCCTGGTGAGCAGTGATTTTTGCTTATCACTGTAGACTCAATTACTCTCTCCTAGAGTGTTAGTCTGATTTATTAACTAGAGGCAAACACTTCGAGGTTACATACTAGACTCACCCCCCCCTTTTTTTTTCTTTTGTATTTCATTCATTCACGGTCTAGGGGAAAGAAGTCTTGTTTTCAGAGCCTCAGAATGCAGGTAGTGTTTGGCTTTTTTACTTACTAGCTGGGAAAACCTGGCTAAGGAATTAAATGTCTCAGAGCCCAGTTTCCTTTTCTGGAAAACCACAATCGCAATACTCCTCTCAAGGACTGTGGGGTTGCCAGTGGGTTGAGTAAAAGAACGTGGAATATAGTAGGTGTTTACCGAACGTCAGTGGCTCTGAAAAGCATCCTTCCTGTGGGTGCTTCCTGGGAGCTGGGTTCCCTGCGGACCAGCCTCCAGCCCTGCGGTCGGGCAATCTCCAGTCATCTGGGGATGATGACACAGGCAAGAAGATTAAGTGAGATATTGAACACAAAGTGTTCAGCGCAGGGTAGCCATCTCCTAAGGGCTCGGTACGTGGTGTTCTAATCTACGGATGTGCATCTATTCCTGTGTATCATGTAACATAATGTGCGAGAAAGTATGGCTCGGATGTGAGTAATACACCGGTGCTTTTTCACTGTGCGATGGTATTGAGTCGCAGCTGATTGCAGAATGTAAAGCCCGCTGGTGCGTATTTGCAGCTTTGTGCTGTTAATGGCAGAAATGGTGTGAGTGAGAGAACAGATTGCTGAATAAAAAGACAATGCCTCCAAGGAGAAGGGGTTCAGGTGACAAAGGAGTCGAGGGTAACTGACAGCCGGAAAGCTGCCCGTGGGAATGAGTGAGCTCGCACCCCGTACCCTAAGACCGAGCCTGCAAAGAGCTTTCTCTCTAGAGCTCCCTCCAATCAGACCCGGCTTCCGGAGGCAAGGCATTTGAGTGTTCCCCAGAATGGGCGACCAGAGTCCTGGGCGAGGTCACAGAGTTTCCAGGGACTCAGAACCTTCCTCGGCTCACAGGAGAAAACTGATACAGTGGCCCGAGGACCGTGGGAGTTCCCATGTCTCTGCCCAGCCAGGGTGACCTTGATGGAGCCATCTGCCTCTGTGAATCTCGATTTCTTTTCTTTTAAGCAAGTGTGATTAACATAGAATGCTGTGTTATTTTCAAGTGAATCGCGATTTCTCATCTGTAGTATTGGGGCGGTGAAACTCACCCCCTCACATGGTTACATACCTCAAATGAAGGAGACTTAACTAAGGCGTTTTGTAGACTTTGGGGTAAGCTAGCTGTCGTTATTTTTTTTTAAGAGGATGGGAGAAAATATTTGCAAAGCATATATCTGATAAGAGTTTAATGTTCAGAATATATAAAGAACTCCTAAAACTCAACAACAACAACAACAAAACCCTGAAAATATTTTTTTAAGTGACCAAAGGACTTAAACAGACATTTCTCTAAAAAAGACAAACTAGTGGCCAACAAGCACATGAAAAGATGCTCAACATCATTCATTAGTCCTTAGGGAAATGCAGATCAAAGCTGCAACGCGGTATCACCTCCCATCTATCAGGATGGCAATAGCGGACAGATGGACAGACAGATAAACCGCAGAACATAGCAAGTGTTGGTGAGGGTGTGAGGAACCTTGCACACTGCTGGTATGAATGGTGCAGCCTCTCTGGAAACCAGGTTGACAATTCCTTCAAAAACTGCACACAGCATTACCGTACGAACCGGCAATTGCCCTCTTAGCTGGATACTCAGGAAAAACACAAAAACCTGCACAGTGATGCCCGCAGCAGCATTGTTCATGATAGCCCAAAGGGGGAAACCACCCAAATGTCCATCAAAGGCTGAACAAATAAGCAAAATGGGGCACACACGCATTATGATTCGGTCACAAATAGGAATAAAGCTCTGAAACATGCTACGACATCTACGAACCTTGAAAACATTATGTTAAGTGAAAGAAGCCAGATGTAAAAGGATAAATATTGTACGATTTCACTTATATCAAATGTCTAATATTTGCATGCAGCAAACTTGAATAAATGGCAGTTATCGTGACAGAGACCCTGAGGAGAATTATATAACATCGTTAAAAATAATCATCCTGGGGGATGGCCATCAGATTAGTCAGAACTGATATGAATGATTGATTAAATGGGCAATTATGGGGGGTGGTACATGGGTGGCCCCATTGGTGAGGCATCTCATTCTTGGTTTCCACTTGGGTTGTGATCTCAGGGTCGTGGGTTCGAGCCCAGGGTAGGACTCCCTGCTCAGCATGGAGTCTACTTAGGATTTTTTTTTTCTCTCTCTCTCTCTCCCTCTGCCCCTATCCCTGCTCTCTTGCTCTCTCTAAAATAAATAAATAAATCTTTAAAAATGGGCAATGGGATTTTAAACATTGAGCAGGGCTCACTGCGTGCAAGACAGGCATAGGCACTGTAGCAGGCAAAAAACAGTGGGCCTTTCAGCAGAACAGAGTGACTGTTTAAGGGACCCACGTTTCCTTTTGGGCTAATGAAAAAGTCCTGGAACGAGAGAGTGGGGATAAATGCACACCTCCGTGAATGTACTTCGTGCCCCGCATTCTGAAAGGATTAAAATATTACCTATCGTTTACATAATAAACATATTGTATATTATACGTGCTTTACCACAATTGAAAACCAGCACCAACAATGGATCAGATGGGTCCCATGTTCTCGAGGGACTTGCGGAGGGAGGGAAGGCGCTTTGTGTCATAGAAACCGTCCCCATCAGAATGCTGAGATTTCAGAAGCGGGCTGCAACCTTGGGTCTGCGTCAAGGTCAGGGCGGAAGGGAAGTGGTTCAGGGCTAGAGTAGGAGAGGGAAGGCTCTGGGCTAAGACCAGCATCTTAGACTTGGCTCTTCCTCTTTCTGATGCAAAAGCTTGGCGATGTTCTAAGGGATGAGCAAGTCTACAGGGAGAACACGAGGGCGCGTGCTGTCCCCCGCTGCCGCAGCCCCCCGTTTGCGGGGTAATGGAACTGATTGTGTATGTGTGCCTGGACGACAGGGAGGCAGTGATGGGCTGCTTGGGCGTAATTGTATATTTTGGAGTTTGTGGAAAGTATAGCATGAGCTTTTCTTCCCACCCCCATTTAATATTCCACAAACACTCACCACATAAACAACATGTCTTTTCTCAGCCCTTATTATCATTCCCAGAACCACTTGCAGGCTTTCAGAAACCCATTATTATAATTATAATCAAGAATCTTAGGACAGAGCCATTTGTGCCAAAAATACATTTACACTTGGAATTGTTTGCAGAGGAACAAGAGCGAGAGATGTCATTTTACAGCTCTGGAATCTATGGGTAGAAACTCCTACACCATTTAATTTCTTTTCCTCCATTTAATTTCTTAATTTAAATTTTTGTTGTCAAATTCCTAACTAATATTTGCTTTGGTCTCTTGGTTTTTTTTATTCCCTCCTTCCCCCACACCTTGGCTCTTAATTTTCAAAAACTTAAAAGAATGCACTTGCTATCTTCACCCTCTCGACTTTTCTATTGGGAACAGCCACAGGCAAAGGCAGAATGGGGTTGTTTTCAAAAGTATCAGCGGGGTCTCCCCCCACCAAAATAACTGCCTATACCCTTGATTCTTTTATATTAGAACAAAGGCTTCCATTCCATAATTAGAGATAAATCAATGTAGAATTGCTTTAATTCAGTTCACATTTATTTAGTTGTTTTTTTCCGTCTGTAGGCATATATAGATGAATCAAACATAGCTCTCGTCCTCAAAAAGAACACAGTTCGTTACAGGACACAGACTGTGAATAAATATTCGTGATGAGAGGCAGGATGTAATGAGAGCCATAGAAAAGAAAGAGAAAAAAAAAAGCAAAACAAAACAAAACAAAATCCTGTGCTTCAGGAAGGAGAGGAGGGGCAGGTTCGGCTAGGTTCCATGGAAGAGAGAGCATTGGAGGGGGTTTGTGTAACTCTGTGTTAGTGGGGGGCTTGTTATTTGGTCAGATCGAACATTGAGCTGTGGTCTCATCTCATGGTCACTTGGTTTCCCTCTGTGCCAGATGGAAATACTGTCGTCAACCTCACAATTATAAACATTGAGAAGAGTAGGGGCCCCTGGATGGCTCAGTGGTTAAGTGTCTGCCTTCAGCTCAGGTCATGATCTCAGGGTCCTGGGATCGAGCCTGGCGTCGGGCTCCCTGCTCACCAGGGAGTCTGCTTCTGCCTCTCCCTCTGCCTGCCTCTCTGCCTACTTGTGCTCTTTTTCTCTCTGTCAAATAAAAAAATAAAATGTTAAAAAAAAAAGAAATGTTAAAAAAAAAACCACAGCATTGTGAAGTGTAGATGTCATTAGCCTAAGATCTCCCCAGTTCCGAAGCCTCGGGAAGTCTGGAAGTTTGGCTGGGTACGCTAGGTCCGGCTGTCCAGGAAGCAGACTTGGAGATGGAGTTGGGCGTGCCTGTATTGATGAGGAAATGCCACTTGGGGTCAGCAACACCCACACCCACACGAGAGCGGGGAAGGGAGCAGGACAGGATAGGCTGAGCGGCATGGCGGGCTGGACAGCTGAGAGAGCTCCTGGCCGTGTCACGCTTTGGGTCCAGCTGTGTTGGTCTTCCTACTCCTGACTCCGGCTCTCACTGTTGGAGGCTGCTGGGCGGGGCTGGGCCCTAGACCGGGGGGCTCTGCAGCTGGGCATCCCCGAAGAGGTGGATGGCTGCAGGCTGTCCAGGGGGCTAGGGCAACGCTCTTCCTTGAAGGGAGCCCCCCCTTCCCATGGGGGCCAGTAGACATCACTGGTGGCTTGGAAGTCCAGGGAAGGGGTCACCCCACAGAACACAGGAAACTTTCATTTCTGTGCGGGATGTCCCCGTATCCCAAGATTTACCCCAGCATTTTCCCCTCTCCAGCATCTTGGAGAGTAAAGATTTCTCTTCTGTGATACAGGTAAGGCTTTCAGCACGCCCTATATGCTAGTTGTTATTGTGATCTCTTGTTATTGTGTCTGATAGGCTCAGACTCAGCCATACGTGGGAAGTCTTGGCCCCGATTTTTGTCCCTCGTTGTCCCCTTGCCTCTTTCCTTCTCCAGGCTCCCTGGTCAGCTGTGAATCCACAGTCCCCAGAATCTGTAAGTTCAAGTCAGTGTGGTTGGATTTAGTGAGATACGCACTGGGCAGAGTTAGAGCGGGGAACAACCAGGGTCAACTCCTACTCTGCCCCCCGAGATGCCCTTGTTAGAACTCACGGCTTCTGTTCATTCATTTTGAAAAGGGGGTGATCATGTCTACCTCACAGTGCTCCGAAGATTAAGGCATCAAGGCAATTCGGTAGTTCGTCGATTCATTCATTTATTCCTTCCTTCCTCCAACAATTACTCAACATCGGCTGGTGTCAGTCCAGAGGATTCCATAGTGACTTAGGACAGATGCATTTCTGTCCTGTGGAGCTTTTACGCTATTACAGCAGAAAGGCAATCGGAAAGTAAATTAATTAGTGACTCTAAGTTCCAAACAGTCTGTTAAAAAAAAAAAAAAAGCGAACAAGCCACAACAATAGAGAAAATTACAGAAGCAACACAGGGAGGTCAGAAGAGGGCTGTTCGAGCAGACATTTGGGATCCTAAGGAACAGCATGTGCAAAGACCAGATAGCAAACATCGGCAGCAGACCCTTTTTTCTCCCTCGGAGGGGCCTCAACATTTTACAGATAACCTTTTACAGTGCTTGTCGCCTTTCATTGTGATGATCACATGGTAAGCTTAATTATTGACCTTGGACTTTCCTCCTCACTTCTCTAAGATCAGGAATCCTATTAAAGGCAGCCTGGGATAGTGGGGAAAATGTCAGCTTCTAATCAGATAGATGGGGTGCAAATACGTATCTACCATGTCCGAGCCACATGCCTGACTGTAGGTAAGGTACCTATGTGTCAATTGGAGATTTGTAACATCTACTGAGCGGATGGGACTTTTGGTGAGAGCGACGTCGCTGAGTCTATGGAAAAGCACATAGCACGTGCCTAAGACTTATTAACTGAATCTGGTCCTTTTAACCCTTAGCTTGTACTCCAAGGTTTCCTAGTCTAAACCTGCCTCGTGGTTTTAGGTGAGAACTGAGCCAGATGATGTTTGTAGCTAGGAGGCTGACTCCCAGGAGGTGCTCCATGAATGCCCCTGGAAAGATCGGATTGTACAAGGTGGTGGGGAGACAGGGCCCTGGGGGCGGTTGCAAGGGTCGTTGTGGGCTTTGGGGGAGAAGAGGCTTTGTGGGAAAACACCAACGCAAGCCCTTCTTGGGTTTTATTAGTCTGTCACCCGCGTCTTCCCTCTTGAAACACTTTGCAATCAAAAGATTTTGGAGTGGACTATTTTCAGCCCTTTGCCTTCAGCCTGAGCTGCACTAAGAGGAAAAGCTGATTAGGGACGTTCTGTAGTGTGCACATAAGTCAGAATCACCAATAGCCATCCTCCGCAGGATTAGACCGTTAATTTCCCCCCCAGAAACATTACAATCATGTTTTCAATACCCTAGTGTCACTCTTTTTAGGATTCATTATGGCAAAGACCCTGAAATCTATGACACCTTTTAGCCAACTTAACACTTCTTTCAAGGCAAGGCTCAAAAATTCTCCTTGGCTAAAGTGCCCTTCTCTGAGTAACCCCTCTCTCCCCGGAAGCTCCGTCACCCTCCCGCCACCCAGAACCTCCTGCTGACACTGACACTTAAAAATGAATACGGCTGCTCTTCCTAAATTATACCGTTGGATTCATGATTCTATACATTCTATCGCTGACTTTCTGTATGAACTTGTGAAAATTCCTTCTTTTCTGTGGGCCTCCGTTTCCCCATGGTACAATTCTAATTTTAAATATGATGTGCAGTTTTCAATTTTTTTTTTTTTAGAGAGAGAGTGAGAACGAGCATGAGTAGGGGGAGAGGCAAGAAAGGGAGAGAGAGAGAATCTTAAGCAGGCTCCATGCTCAGCGAGGAGCCCAACGCAGGACTCGATCTCACGACCCTGAGATCATGACCTTGAGCTGAAATCAAGAGTCTGATACTTACAGACTGAGCCACTCTGGCCTCCACCTCCCGGTTTTCAAATTTCAGCACACACAAGAGAGCACTGGGGTGGGGGAGTGATTAAAAATGTTCCCAGCCATTGTGACCTAGGTGAGGGTACGGCCTGGAATATGCATTTCTTTGCAAGCACTTTGGGAGATTCTGACACCTGTGGTCTCCAGACACACCAGAGATAACATCATAGTGAATGATCCCCTAGCACTAGCCTTCCCTTTCTTTGAGAGGCAAATGTGAACTTGTTTGAGACTGATCCCTTGTCGGCTGGCCTCACAGAAAGGAGCTGGCAAAGTTCCTTGGCAACCAGGGAAAACTCCATGCCTCACCAATGGAGTCAGGTTAACTATGAGAGACTCCCGATCGCAACACGAGAGGGTCCTCCTGTTGTGGTCCTCCCTCCAGCCACAAATGCAGACCGAGCTGGGGTGCGCAGCCCCTGATTCCACCAGGAGACAGGCTCCACTTCCTTAATCATAGAGCTCCCACACCCATCAGGGAGATGCAAATCAAAATCGTCAGGAGGTATAACAGCACACCTGATCGGATGGCTAGTATAATACCCAACAAAACAGAAGACAATACAGTGCTAACGAAGTTGTAGAAAAACTGGAACCTTTTTTTTCTTTTTAAGATTTTATTTTTTTTATTTGACAGAGAGAGATCACAAGTAGGCAGAGAGGCAGGCAGAGGGAGAGGGGGAAGCAGGCTCCCCACTGAGGAGAGAGCCCGATGCAGGGCTCGATCCCAGGACCCTGAGATCATGACCTGAGCTGAAGGCAGACGCTTTAACCCACTGAGCCACCCAGATGCCCCAAAACTGGAACCTTTGTATACTGTTGGTGATAATGCAAAATCATGCAGTTTCCAGTACGGAAAAACAGTATGAAGTTTCCTCAATAAAGTAAAAATAGAATTATAATTATAATATATAATATGTAATTATATATTAAATAATAATATGCAGCTATATGTATATATAATATGTGTATATATAATATATACATCTTCCATATATATGGAATATATACACATATTCCATTTGTGATCTGTAGATCACGAATACATATATGATATAATATACATATCATATATGTATAATACATAATTATAATCCAACAATCCCACTTCTAGGTATGTATCCACAAGAATGGAGGTAAGGATCGTGAAGTGACGTTAACACTCCCATGTTCATTGTAGTACTAATTATAATAACCAAGACGTGGCAACAGTGTAAAGGTTCACTGATGGACGAACAGATAAAAATGCAGCATATACATGCAATGCAGTATTATTCACCCTTAAAAAAGAAGAAGCTTCTCCTCTCTATAACACCACAGATGACCCTTGACAAGGGCGACGCTAAGTGAAATAAGCCCACCACAGAAGGACGAATACAGCAGGACTCCTTATATATGAAGTGTCTAAACTAGTCCAACTCCCAGAGGCAGAGAGTAGAATGGTGGTGGCCAGGGGCTGGGGAGAGGGGGAAGGTGACTCACCCTAAGTGACCATGCCTTTCCTGCCTAGATACCTTTATGCAGGCTCTTTTCTCCTCTTGGAACCTGCACCAGCTCCACCCCCAAGCCCCCCAGCTCTCCCATTCTAATCCACCCAACAGACTCCTACGCATCTTTCAAAACCCAAATCAGACATCACTACCTTCAAGAAGTCTTCCCTGAGCCTCCCAGAGACAGCCATTGGAACCCTCATCTGCCCTGAATGAGCTTTATTTGACTCCTACCACAGGATTGGTAATTTAGGGGCTTCCAAGTCTTATTCTTCTACTTGACTCTGAGCTTCCGGAGAGAAGGGGTCTGTATCTTGCATCTTTCTGCATCGGCCGCATCCCTGGTGCTGCCTCCAAGTCGGGTGGCTCAGTCCCGCGGTGGTGCACAGGCATCGCCCAGATCACCATGTGATTACGCGCTTGGTGTCCAACACCGCTGTTCCGGCCACACGGAAGATTCTCGGTACCTAGTAGCTGGACGAACGAATGCACGAACAAACGGATGGATGGAAGCATCGCCTGCAGTCCAGAAATGAGCCTGTCTGTGTGAAGATCAGAGCGGCATCAGCTCTCGGCACCAATGGCATCTCCGTAATCTACAAAAAGTCGATGCCTCGGAGGTGTGCTTCTCAAGGCCGTGTGCCTTGCCTGTGCCGTTCTGCACCAGTTCCCAGGCAAGCGCTCTTCGGAGAGGCGTGCCCGTCTCTGCTGACCCCATTAGCGCAGACAAGTAAGTGCACAAGACAGTCATGTTGGCTTCTGCTTCATTAGGGACTCAGAGGGAAGGGGCAGGAGAACCATCAGTGTTTGCCACTCAGCGATCACATCAGGAGAGGAAGGAATTTTAATTTTTTGGGTTGGTGAGAGGTTATTAAAGAAGTGCAAGGTCAATACGAGGTTGGGTGTCACTGAGATATAGTGTGTCTTCCAACTCAGAGTAACATCCATGGAATACTTCACTCGAGTCCTCCTGGACTGGGACAAGCCACCGGCAGCAGAGAACACTGGAAAATAACTCCCTTCTGGCTTAGAAGGCTTCACACAGATTTATTCATTCATTTAGTCTTTCATTAAATATTCATGAGCACCTATGTAACCATCACGGCATTAGGGGGCAGGGAATTCAAAGAGGACTACAATCCAACGCCAGAGCTCAAGAAACTTGCAACTCCTTGCAGCAGATAGGCAGATGCACTGTTATTAAGTCACAAAGTTTCAAGAAGATAACAAACACTTGCTGAGCACTCCATCTGGGCCACGGGCTACATTCCACGCTTTGAGCGCATGAACTCTTTTTTTGTCTTCACAACAATCCTGTGAGATGGGTGCTGTATTTATCTCAGCTTCACACGTGGGGAAATGAGGGCACAGAGAGGCTGAGTGACCTAGTCAAGATCACACAGCTGCTGAGTGGCAGAGGAAGGATTTGTCCCAGGGCGACGATCTCCAGAATCTGCTCTACCGACTCATGCATTTTGCTTTGGGATTCATTCGGTCTGGAGTCGCGGAGTTTCTCAAAGGTGGTGACTTAGGAACCAGGTTTTAAAGATTAAATCGGGTTCACCAGATACACATGGTGCGTAAGGAGCCATGAGTATAACCAAAGCCCACCGAAGCAGGTGTATGCAGGATGGTTCACCAAGTAGCTGATAATACTGTGACCACAGCAGGAATTGTAATCAAAGCAGTCTCGCTTGAGGACAGGTGTCGTCAGTGACACACAATGCCCCTTAAGAATGATGCCCGATGCCCATTACCAATGGCCCATTAGTCATGTGTGGGGATGGATTGGGAGTCAGTGCCCCAGTGCCGTTGAGCCTTTCCAGGGTAAGCTACTTGTTGGGCACTTGAGGGGGATTGGGCAGAATGGGGTTGGGCAGGCTGGCCGAGCAAATTATAGCAGGTGCACAGGGCCATGGTAAGATCGGAAGCAGGGTTGTCACCTGGGAGATGGGGATTCAGGGAAGGTTTGGAGTGGTGGAGAGGAAGATGGATGAGTGCACAAAAGACTCAATGATTTCAGTCGTTGCCTCTGTTCTGTCTCACTCCGTCTTGAACCCCGGCAGGGGGCAGAGTCGGAGATCAAGGATTCCCATTGGATGACAGTCAGAAGAAAGGACACGGACCTTCACTGAGAAAGACTCAAAGTCATGAGAGACCACAGAGTTCACTAGTAGTAGGTAATCTTGTTTGGGGAAGATTGGGGATCAGTAGCATGATATTCCAGCCCGGTGGAGGAGAGGATACAAAAGTGGGGAAAGAGGAGTGAAAGAAGAATACCTTCCTGAAGCTGACCAGGCATTTCGATCAAGGATCTTTGAGAGCTTGGGGGGGTTTGCTTGGTCATCGTGGAGGTGAGACTTGCTTTCTGCCTTCTTCAAACTGTTTCTTCCTTGATCCTTCTGATGTGCCTTACCCTTTTTCCTCAGAGTTCCACCACCATGGAAAGAGCACTACGGTAGCAGTTAGGAGGAATGCATTCTGGCCTTGACTCTGTTGTTGCTTGGGCATTCTGTGACTCCGGAAAACTCTCTGTGAAACTCAGTTTCTATATCTGTAAGACAAAGGGATTGGATTAAAACCTGGAGGCAGAGTTGTGTTATGTGCACTCCCACTCCATCAACCGTACCCTGGCAGACATTGTTAATCAAATATGGCAGGCTTTACCCAGTGAGCCTGGAACTGGTCCCAGAATCCTTCTCAACCCAGTGCTCCAAGATGTCAGTCAGAGCTGGCATATGATTCCAATGCTACTTGCCAGGTCTTGAAACTCTCTTCCACCTCTGATATGATTGGAGTCTAGGAAAAATCATTCACGGGAGTAGAGGAAGAAAGATCTAGAAAGACACACTGGTGTCATATATTTCTGAAAGGCCTTGAATGCCAGGGTGAGTGTAAATGGCTTTGACGTTTCAAGCAAAGCCACCATTCAACATGCTCAAAGCAATACAACAAAGGACAGCCTAGTGACTTTATTCTAATCAGCCAGGCCATAAGAGGCCATGGTTCTATTATAAGGAGATCTATAAGGAATCGCACCCATTAATGGTTCCCATTAAATTCAAGGCATGTGGGGAAAATTGCAGTTTGATTTAGTTTAGCAACATGAAGATATTGGCAAGATAATCACATAAAAGCGACACTTTTTATGGCTGGGCTATTTGATTTTATGTTAGCAGGTTTCAATTTCTCACTTTTTTATGATGGCATATAGGTTTCCCCACCTAATGTATGCATTAGCCAGAGTAAAGGTTAAATAGATTGTTTCAACATTCAGGATTCAAACCTGATAGTAATGTTAAAATAATAATATCACTTGCATAGAAACCCCCCCCCCAAGATGAATTGATCACTCCGCCTGGTCCCCCTCATGCTGAGGGACAATGGGGATAGGGGAAAGCAAGTGGGGCAGAGAAGGAAAGGATGTGGGCTGTGGATGCAGAGGCCCCAGTTCAAATCAGGTGGGGTAAACCAGGGGGTTGAGGTTTTTCCTCTCGCAGAGACCTCTGTCGTGGGGCTCGCGCAAGGGTTAAGCGGGACACCGCATGGGACACGGCGCTGGCCCCAAAGGCATCCCTCATTCACACCTGTAAGATGGAGAGGGGAGCAAAAATGAGAAACTGTCCTCTCAAATTAAATTTCTTATTTAGAAGAAAAAATGTGAAAGGGCCATTATTTCTTCCTTGGAACATAGTTCTAACGGCCGTGGTGACTTCCTGCCGTGTATGGGGGAGATAACAGCCGGGCCAGATCGTCTGACCTCTCGGGGACTGCTAGAAATTAGCTCCTCAGTGACAGAGACTGAGGCAATGGAGTTATTTCATGGGCATTGTTTTGGGACCTAAAAGGAGGGAGGCCAGAGGGGAGGCCCATAGTGCTGTTCCCTTTTAATATCCCTCCGAGCCCTTGGGTACATTTAAGCCTTTAATTCATCTTCTTTATGCTGCTTCCTTTCCCTGATAAGTTTTTGAGGAGTCTTTGAAAGAAAGACTAATATTACCCAGGCCAAATGTAATTGGCGGCCCCCTCCCCCGCCTTTGTTGAGAATCTCTGCCTTCAGAAACCTCGCTCTCCATCAGGAGCCGAATCTTCTTGAAGAGAATTCGAGCTGTCCCTTTAAATCCATTCCTCTGCCTTTCACTTTGGCCCTATTTAAATATTTCAGACAATTTCGAGACTTAATAATGATGAATACGATTAAGATTAGGGTTTAATAAGAGTGTTAAGAAAAGATTTTTCATGCCGATGGAGGTGGGCTGCTGTGAAAATTGAATTGGCACCAGGCCTCCCAGGCTACTTGGACCAGGAGGGTTCCTCACCTTTCCCAGTGTGTTAACTCTCTCGGTCTGGAACCCTAGAAAGAATCCGACGCATGCTTTCCTGTCCTTTGCAGAGAAAACCCCGTGCCCCATTGGGTTGGCTATCCTCCTACTGGGCAACAGGGGGGTCATCCCATACACGAGCCTCAGATGGCCACTCCTTTGCTTAAAGACCTTTGTTGCGGTCTGTGGGGAAGGCTTGGACAGAGGGACAGGGTAACCTGGATGCCAGGAATCTCTGTCCCCAACCGGACCCACTTTTCCCTACAAGGGAATCCATGTGAGATGTAGCAGTGGTAAAATCATCCGAAACTTGGAACCTTGAGCTCCCTCTTAGTCCGTACCTGAATTAGGGATTTTTATGTACGTGGGCTTTACTATACGAGAGAGACGTGAAAACCAACAGAGACAGGCCCCGAGCTCAAGAGAGAAAGGCCTAGACTGGAGTGAGCAAACTTTTTTTCTCTAAAGGGCCAGGGCACATATTTTAGGCTTGGGGGACCCTCATAGTCTCCAGGGCAACTCCCCAGCCTCGCCCGTGGCTGCAGCCCTGCCCTTGACTGCCACCGACGACACCCAATCACGTGGGTCCACCGTGACCCAGTATGACTTTATTTATGGGCTCGTGAAAATTAAATTTCATTTCAAAAGAAATATTACTCTTTTGATTTTTTTCTCAACTCTTGAAAAATGTAAAAACTGTTCTCAGTGGGCAGGATTTGGCTTACGGGCTGTAGTTTGCGGACCCCTCGTCTAGACTCTTTAAATTAGAGTTGCTTCCCCCCACTGGTAAATGGGGCCTGTCCATTGTCTGGAAACTGAACAATCCGATTAACGACTACTCTTCCCTATGGTCTGGGAGCTGCAGTGGGGGAAATGACACAGCCAGACTCTCCATCTGTCTCTAGTGGCTTGGGGCTCCTGCCCCTCCCCAGAGCCGAACATAAGCCCCGCCCATTCTGATTCCCCAGACATTCCACCTGGATGACAATGGCACGTGCCTCCCCCATCTTGCTCTCTGCATTCCCAGCACCCAGCCCACTACCTTCCCAACTGAGCTCCACGGGCTTCGGGCTTCGTCCTCTCTCCGGAAACTACAAAGACTCCCCTATGTATGTATTCTGGATCCACCAGGAGTCCTCCCGCTGTCTTTCAGGGACCCCTGGACTGAAGACCCGCCTTGTCTACCCAACTATCTCCCCCACAACTCTTGAGAGCAAATCCTTACTTTCTGTCCAGTCAGGGTCCCCGATGCACGTCTGTCCGAGACCTTTCTCTCCCCTGCACCATTGCACATACAACTCCCACTGCCTGCAGCACTCTCCTCTCCCTCCTGTCCATCCTTAGGGAAGACTCCCTCCCTGACCACCATTCCTCTGCTCAAGTCTCCCTGCCTCTCCACCTTTTTTGGCCTGTGCTGCCGCCTTTGTTGTGGGAACGCCTTTTGCATTCATCCACTCACAGCTTAGCGGCACTTCTGTGTGCTAAACATTGTGCCAGAGGCCAGATCGCCCAACAAAACTCAGCTATGTCCCCTGCCTTTCAAAGTCCTGAAATTGTCCCATATTTTGAAGCCCTGTTTAAAGAATAACCTTGTCCTGCCACGGAGAAATCAGTGCTCATGTTTTATGCTGCATTTGTATTTCCCCTCCTCCCTCACCCACGGTGCTTGGGGGAGGACCGTACATGTTCAATTGGATGGTTATTCTGTGCATACGAACATGCGGCTTCCCGCTGAGCTTAGTCAAAAGTCCCCACTCTTTAAAATGATCCATGATGAGACCTTTCGTGATCTAGTCCTTGCTTAATACTCTGGCCTCGTCTGTCTCACCCTTCCCTCTTCATCAGAGATTTAAAGTCGTCTGGCTTTGGGATTCAGGAAAACTGGGTCATAGCTACTAACTGGGTCAGAAAGTCAGGAGAGATCATAGCACTTTTCTGGGCTTAGGTTACCTAGCTGGACTTGATCCCCCAGACCCCTTCTTGTTTGGCCGTTGATCCTCCGTGATGGTGGAAGAGCAGCAGGGGCAGCAAATCCCTTCATAGTTCTCACTCACTTTGTTTTAGCCAACACTCCCATGAGTCTTTGTACCAGTGGCCTTGAATGCCATGTCAAGGCTTTTTTCTACAGCTGATGGTTGTAGGGCTGGGCTCCTTGAGCCCAGTACCATGGACGTTTTGAACCGAATAACTCTTTATTGTGGCGGTGGGGGGAGGCTGTCTTGTGCACTGTGGCATGTTTAGCAGTATCCTTGACGCACTGGATTCCAGTAGTATGTCCTCATTCCCACAGCTGTGACAACCAGAAAAGTCTCTAGACATTGCCACACATCTCTTGGGGAGACAGACTCACTCTACTTTGAGAATCACTGCTGTAGGGAGTTAATAGGCATTCTCTTCAAATCCAAAAATGCACTGATTCTCCAGATCTTTTATTCACACCCCCCTCCCCTTGGCGACAAGGAAGCTGGGAAGCCCAGCGAGGGAACGGAGCTTCCTCCAAGACTCTGCCATCTTACAGCATCGCTGCCTACCTTTCCCCAATGTGTCCCGTGGTTGAGCCACACTCAGACGCTCATGCCAGCCCCATTCCTTTAGCTCTTCATGGCTTTGCACGTGCTGTTCCCTCCATCCTCTCCTTTTGCCCGTAGCTAGAGAATTCTAACACAATCCCCAAGACACAGCTGATACCGTGCTCTTCTTCCATTAGCGCAGTCGTGGTGATGCGTTGGAATGACTCACTCTTCCTCTCTTCCCTCTCAATTGTGAGCTCCCAGGAAAGGGGGTCTGTGTCTGACTCGGCTTTGATTTGCCACAGAGGCTGGTTTGTAGCAGACACTCAGTAACTATTTATTGATTAAATAAATTAAAGGCCATCTAGTTCAGCTGCTTTCAAGCTTTTTGAAGCAGAGCATCCTTTGTTCAAATGCGTTCTGCACGGAAGCATACGTGAACAAAAGACATAAAAGTAGGGTGCTCCGATTAAAACTGGAGGGTGGGGTCTAGACACTCTGCTTTCCTTCCCATCACCACCCCCTTCCCCCACCTCCTGCCCCTTGCCCTCACCACCATCATGCAGCAGCCCTAAGGGAGCTCCAGGGAAGAGCTGGGTTTAAAAATCACTGATTGGGTCCAACCTCAATTTGATGCTTGAATTCTTGCCAGTTAAGTTCATGATTCTCCAACTTGGCTGTCTATCAAAATCTCTTGAGATGGTGAAAGATACAGATTCACAGATCCTCTGGTTAAGGATTTTGATTCAATAAGTCTGTGGCTGGGCCTGAGAATATGTATTTTAAAGAATCTTACCAAGTAATCTGACAACTTTGGGGACAAGTTTCGGGAACTCCTGCATACATATCCTATGGTGAATACTTCCTCCAGCCCATTCCTTTTGCAACTGCTCTGGCAATAGAATTTTCTTGTTACTCATAAGGCTATGAACTTCTGAGCATCCTCAGTGGCCCCTTGAAGCTCACACATTCTAGAACATACTACTTAGTTGGTTGAACCTTGACTGTCAGCAACTATGAAAAGGGAAGGCCAGCAGGAAGGGCAGGATTTCACTGGATGTGATCTTGTTATCCTTCCATATCGTCCTTGTCCCATCCAGGAACTGAAACGGCTTACAGGCTTGGGACAGGCATGTGAGCCCTGGAGTGTGTCCATGAAAGGGAGAAGAGGCCATATAGAAGGTGGCAGCTTGTCATCACCTCCAGCTGAGCTGGTAAGTGACAACATTTGGTTGGATTCGGAGGCTGTCTGTCTCCAAAGTTTGGATTCCTATGCACTACGTGGTACGAAGAGGCAGGATTTTTCAACGAACATTCTAGTTGGAAGGAGGGTCATGGAGAGAAGGACCAAGGTGAGAAGGTGACAGATGGAGATGGGGAACCAAGGCCATTGGGGAAACTGGAACACAGGGGAAGAAGTGGCAGATGAGGCTGAAGAGCAGGATAAAGGGAGAATATGGAAGGTCTTGATTGCGCCATTGAAGAGTTTGGATTGACCAAATATGCAGTGGGAGCTACAGAAGGCTCTGATTATTGCCTGAACAGTGGTGAGCCCTCCAAGATTTAATGGACAGATGGATGAATGGATGGGTCTGGATTTTATTATCTGTCATTGCAATGAATCACTTCCCGGAATTCCTGCTTTTGTGTAATTTCCTTCCCTTGATCATGGGTTGCCCTAGTCATTTGCTTCAAATGAGGAGAACACAACAAAAGTGACAGGATATTCCTCCCGAGATTAGGTTACAAAAAATCTTTGATATCTCTCTCGCTCTACTCCTTCCCTCTTGTTCTCTCACGTGCTTGTTCTGATGATGTAAGTTACCATGCTGTAAGGCATCCTGTGGAGAGGTCAGCATGGCAAAAAACTCGAGATCAGTCTCTGGCCAACAGCCTGTGAAGGACAGAATCCTGCCAGCCTCATGGGTGAGCTTGCAAAGTATCTTTCCTGTCAAATGTTGAGATGAAATGGCATGCCTGGCTGAGTCAGAGGATCTAGCAAAAGATGGAAAGAGGAAGGGAGGGAGGGAGGGAGGGAGGGAGGGAAGGAGGAAGGGAGGAAGGAAGGAAGGGAGGGAGGAAAGAAGGGAAGGAGGAAGGAAGGAAGAGAAAGAAGGGAGAAAGGAAGGAAAGATGGATGGAAGAGATAGAAGCCATAGATTTTTACTTTTCAGATAGGGAAGGGAGAAAATAGTCCCATGCATGAAGATTCCAGAGAACAGGACAAAGCAACTTATAATTTAAGACAAAATTATTTGCTAAGAACAATATATGCTACAGGAATCCACAGAGAGGCATTAGGTATGCAGGGTGTTGGCTAGAAATACAAGCTTCTAAGTCAGATGATGTGGGTTTGATTACATTTCAGTGCGTGTGCAATGGGACAGAGACGATTCGTTGTCTCCTGTCATCTGTTCTCTCTTTCCTCTGCAATAGAACTCCCATGTGTTAGCAAGTGAATTTTATCTATCACTGTGTAATGAATCACCCCACAACTTAGTGGCTTAAAACATCAACAATTACTAATTAGTTTTCATGGTTTCTGTGCTTCAGGAATTTGGGAGCAGCCTGGCTGGTGTTTCTGGCTCAGGGTCTATCATAACCATTGGAGCTGCAGGCATCTGAAGGGTGACTCTCTCTGCAGACTTAACACTTCCAAGCTGGCTCACTTGCGTGGTTCCTCTACGTGTGGACATCCCCGCAGGCCAGTTGGAGTGTCTTCTTGGCATGATGGGAGGCTTTCCCTAAAGAAAGTCATCAAAGACACCAAAGCAGAAGCTGCTTCTTATGGAAGAAGCCACATGGTATGATATTTATTATATTATATTATATTATATTATATTATATTATATTATATTATATGGTATTATATTATATTACATCTTATTTTATTTTGTTTTATTTTATTAGTCAAACAGTCAAACCCCGATTGAGTGTAGGAGAGAACTGCACAGAGCCATAAAGCAGGAGGACTGCACAGAGCAGGAGGTGAAGATCACTGGAGGCCATCTTGGAGGCTGGCTCCCATGGCTGGACACATTCTTCTTCAGAACAAAGACTGCATTTCCCAACATCCTTTGAAGTTAGGTGTGGCCAGCCATGTGACCAAGTTCTAGCCAATAGGAATTGAGCTGAAGCACTGAGTCCATCCCCCAAGACTTGTCCTCAAAGGGAGGGGGCATTACATTCTCCTGTTCTCTTCTTCCTAGAGTTTAGAATGTGAATTCCATAGCTGAAGCTGAAGTAGCCACCTTGGACCATGAGGTGAAAGCCATGTATTGAAGATGTTGGAGGAACAAATAGAAAGAGCTAGGCCAATGAACATGAAGCCACTGAGAATGCTCTGGATTGTCTGGATGTATGGAAGAAAAGTCAACTTACCTTGCATTTAAGTCACTGTTGCATTGCATTTTGTATCACACACAGGCAAATCCCATCTGGGCTAATACTGGCACTGAATTTCTTTCTCTGAACTTCATTTTGCCTCTACAAAAGGGACACAGCTACACAGAGAGGTTGTGAGTGGTCAGTCACGTCATGTATGTAAAGGGCATGGCACAAAACCGGGCTCATAGGAAGAAGAGTCCGATACATTCTTGAGTTATTGTGATCCCCATTTTACAGATTGCAAAACTGAGCCAGGTGACAAAGCCAAGGCTCGAACACAGGTCCTTTCTCAAAACCCGTTCTCCTAACTATTACGATACAATGAGAGTCGCTCTCTAGGTAAAGGTGGGTTTGGAAGAGGGAGTGAAAGTCTGTGGGCAGTGAGGCGGGATGAGAGCCAAAGCGATGAAGGTTCTGTGCCTTCCCTTATGGGGGTTCCGTCCAAGCTTAGCCTCACAGTCCTAGGCTGCTCAGAGGACATATTTTTCATGTCACTGGGTTCTTGATTTTGCCTCCCAAATGTCCTCTGAGGGCAAGATATGGGAGAGGCACCAAAGCAGGAACTTGAACGTGACTTACTTTTGACTGGACGCAGTGCCAGTGCTCGTAACCAACCCTGAAATCGGTGTTTTCACCCTCGTTTGGATGATCAGGTGTAAATATACATTTTAATTATTTACATAATTAAGTCAGTGATTTGCTGCTGATCCGATATGTTTGACAATATTTCAGTGCCATCTGTTTCCTAATTGGACTTAATCTCCAAAAGATGTTACCAAAATAGCCACCAAATAATTAAAAAAAAAAAATCAAGCCGCAAAAAAACCTCCACTCCCCTCACTGCATGCATAGGTATACATAAACACACGAAACACAATTTATCACAACATTTGTGGTGGCTTTAGGCATTGTGGGCGTGCGACTTGATGGCTTATGGCGTATACTGAAGACACCGAGGGATACAGAGAAAAGCAAATTAGCCTGAGGAGGCGAGTTCCAGAGCTGACTGTGTGACCTTGGGCAGGTCAGTGTCCTTCTCTGGGCCTCAGCTTTGATGTGCACACATCCCTTGTCCCCAAATGGTGCTCAAATGACACAACCCTCATCCCCATGTGATGCTCCTTGCATGCTAACCACATCATATGGTTGCTATTGCATTGTTGGGTACCTTTTATAACAAAAAGTCCTTCTTAAAATAGGTTCTGGAAACCAACATGAGGGCTGACTTTTGCACCAGGGCCTTGGGTGACCCTTTTCCCTTCTGTGAAACTGAGGTTTGATGTTCTAGCAAACAGAAGTAAAGATGTCCAATTGGATTGGGTAATATTCGCGGTGCCGTCAGAGTCATGAAAGGTAGAGCATTTGTGCTGAGAGTGGGCTGTGAAATCGAATTGTCTAGGTTGGAATCCCAGCTCCCCACTTATAAGCCGGAAGCCTCAGTTTCCGCATCTGACAAATGGGGCTCATGATACCTTCCTCCTAGGAATGTTGGAGGTTTAAATGAGAGTGTCTAAAAAGTCTCTGGCTGGCAGTAAGCTCTTAATTAAGATTAATTGTCATTATTACAAGGTCATTGTAAGGGTGTCACGTGAAAACCTGCTTGAAGGACTATGAAAAATAAGGATTTTAAAAGATTTTGCATAGTGTGGGATACTTGTACCTCAATTTAGAAACACTGTTCCGTGGACTTTGAAAAACTTTATCCACATTTTATAGATGAAAAACAAGGTAAAGAAGGTTCAAATGATCTAGATGGGGGGTGACTTTAGAAACTGCTTTTCCCACAAACCAAGTGATAGCTCTGGTAATCCAAGAAGACTTCATTTCTGTTTGCCAGAAATTGTCAGAAGCTGCTTTGTTTTCGTCTTTTATTAAGAACCTCTTTTTTTTTTTTTGAGCGTGCTAAAATAATATTATATTTCCTGTGTGGCCCCATCTCTGGAAGGAATCAATTAATTAATTAATTCAACAAATAGTTTTGAGCACCTACTAATTACCGGGCACTCTGGGCATAGGGGAACACGTTCTAAGGAGGGAACCGCGTTCATGTGCGCATGCGCACACGCACATGCCCAGGTACCACTTGATGTCTGACGGTAGATCAGGGCCCAGAGTAGATCGGGGCGGCAGGGGTTACATTTGCAGCTGGGCAGCAAGCAGGAGGAGGACTTAACGGAAATGTGCTTTTCCAGAAACTTGATTGGAGCAGAGGACTATGCAGTGGGGATCAGGAAGAAGAGTGCTCCAGGCCGAGGCCACAGCAAATGAAGTCCCCGAGGTGCAAGCTTGCTCATTAGAGAGACCCCAGGAGGCCAGCATAGCTGGAACGAAGTGAGGGAGCAGTGGGAGTAAATGAGGTCAGAGAGACAGCCCAGGACTGGTCTTGGGACCATGGAAGGGACTTAAGACTTCATTTTATGGGAGGATGTGAAGCCTTTGGAAGATCCTTAGCATGGGAAGGGCAAGGTTAGGATTATGATTTAATGTGATGATTCTGGCTCCTGTGTCTAGAAGAGGAGTTAAAGGCTGCGAACAGAAGGAGAGAGACCAGAATGGAGCTCACAGCAGCACCTTCAGGCTAAGCGGGACCATTGCAAACAGCGACTCTGAGAGAGGTGGGTGAAGGTGGGGCCGGGGATTCAATTCCAGACGTGCTTTGAAGATGCCTCTGCCAAGGATTTGTAATTGGATTGGTGGGATGCGTTGAGGAAATGAGAGGACACGGGGATGACTCCTGGACTTTTGACCTCAGCAACTGGGGGAATGGATTGCTCATTCCTGAGAGGGAAGGTGCTAGGTGAGGAGCAAGACATTTCTTCAAAAGAGAAGATTTGTTTTTACAATGGGATCAAAGAGCTCATTTTGGACACACTGAGTCCACATTAAATATGCAATGTGGATTCATGGGCACCTAGAAGATATTGAAGCGAAGATCTTGGCTCTAACCATTCTGTAACAACTAGGCTACAAGAGAGCTAAGAAAGGGCCAAGACTGTCCACCTTGGGTACCCCAACATTAAATGGTCAGGAAAGGAGGCGAGGAGAAAACAGTAATGCAGGAGAAAAATCTGGTAGGCAAGTGTATTAGATTCCCCGGGGCTGTCATAAGCAAGTTCCACCAACTGGGTGGCCTGAAACAACAGAAATTTATTCTCTCACAGTTCTGGAGATTGGAAGTCCACGATTAAGTTAGTGGCCGCGTCCCTGCTCTCTCTGAAGCTTCTAGGGGAAGAGTCTTCCTTGCCTCTGCCAGCTTCTGGTGGTGGCCGGAAATCCTGGGTGCTCCTTGGCTTGTGACCACATCCCTCTCATCTCTGCTCTGTGTTCACATAGCTCTCTTTCCTGGGTCTGCCCCGTATGTCTCCAAGTCTCTCTCTCCTCATCAGGACACCAGTCATTGGGCTTAAAGTCCACCCTAATCCAGTATGACCTCATCTTAACTTGACTCTGTTTCCAAGTAAGGTCACATTCACAGATATCAGGGGTGGGGTGGTTAGGACTTCAACCTATGTTTTCAGGAACTCAATGTACCCCACAAAAGACGTTAATACAGTCTCTGGTGGACTGAATGTTGTGTCTTCTGTCAGCACTGCCTGGCAATCATAGTGAATATTCAGATTTTAATTCTTCCTTCATTGGTTAATTTGGAGAATTTGGCATAATAACATTTTTCAAATGGTAATTATGTGGGATGTGAAGAAGGCGTTAACCTGAAAAAAAATTTTTCTGTAATTAGAGACAATGGAGCAATCCTGTGTTAAACATGTACATTTTTTTTTTAATTGCAGGACTTTTCAGTGCCTTTATTGGGTGAATGGGCATTAGGAATCTCTAAGAATAGAAACAGAATGTAGAGCATTCCCAGTAGTTCCCAGAACCTTTAGGTCATGAAGCATATTATGTTGAGAAGGAGGGGAAAGCGTGGGTGACCAGAATGTGGGATTTTGTGGGAGAGCTAAAATACTGAGAAATCAGGGGTGACAGTCTTACAAATGACATATAAATAACCTTCAGTCCTTTATCCTCTGGAAAATGCTCCTGTGCATATTGCACCATCTATTCAAAATCAGCAAATTCCATTATGCAGATGAAATCCTGTGGAAACAAATCTGACATGAGGAGAGAGAGAGAAAAAAGTTTAATCTACCTCAGACATTTGATTTCATTTTAACCTTCTCAGGAAAATGTTTCTTCTGTAATGTTTCCAATGGATTTGAGCTGATCCTATTATGCTCAATATTCATTCTTTTCCAACGAATATTTGAAAGGAGCCCACCGAGGGCCAAATACATTATGTATATTATCCCATTTAATCCTTCCCATGTCCTAAAAGGTTTTCCTCCTTTTATCAGTGAGGAAACTGAGTCTAAGAGGGTGGGGACAACTTGCTGAATGCCATGCAATTAGCAATAGGAGTAATGGTATTCAATCCTTGGGCTGTCTGTCTCCAGCCTATGATTCTTCTATACGAAGCGGAATAATTTTTGCTTATTTGTTCACTTGTTTGGAAGGAGGAAGGAAAGGAGATAACCTCTCAGTGAACATCAAATACAGGGAAGTAAGTTACTACTAATAATAGTAGCTAGTAATGATTGTGCTTCTGATTGAAAATCACCTCTCTCCGACAAAGTGGACGTTTGTATTAATTACCAGGAAGTGTTGGGACTGACGCCAGAGTTCAGAAGTTCAGCCTATTTATCTTTGGTTTGGGTATCTTTGAATGAGCTTTTCCATTCAGTGGCAGCGGGAGGTAGTGAATAAATGGTGGTGATTTTCAGGGCATTGTGTTGAGAAGGATCCTGAAGCTCTTCCTGGGCTCAGAGAGGGAGTAATTGATGTTTGCCCTGGGGCTGGACATCACAGGCACGGGGTCTTTCATTTTCACTCTGATTTGCACCTCCCCTGTTCTGAGGCACCTGCTTTGTTTTCTCCTTTCCTCCTTTTTTCTCTTTTCTTGAAAGTGCAAAGCACAGAATGGATAGTTCACCGAGGGAGGGCTAGGTTCGTTATGAGCGTGGTTTTGATTTAAGGGTGTATTGCCATAAGAGATAGGGTCAGAGGGGAGTTTGGGGACAATGGCAACGTGGCCAAACAGGCCTTGACTGGGCACTAATCATCTCAGGGCATTTCCATACCTGCTTGAGTTAACTGATTCCCCACCACGGGCTGGCGAGGTGGGCAGGGTGGAGGAGACCATCCTGCTTCGAGCACGGGGCTCAAGGAGCATGGGAACTTTGTGGCAGCTGCAGGGTTTTTAAGTGGCAGTAACAGGCTTGGACGCTGGTACTCAGCCCTCAAACCCAGCAGTCTTGCTGCTACCCTGCACTTCTCCTCCTGCTTTGGTGTGTGATGACCATGGGTGAGGTCGGAGCTAGGACTGCTGGTGAGCTCGGACCTTGGGTAAGACCAAAAGACAGGTGACATGAGCCCCGGGGGTATCGTTTGGATGGAAGGAATGATGCGCACGGCCAGGAAGGAGTCATGTTTGGAGATAAAACCATTTCAGTAACTTTGCTTCTCTTCACAGCCCTCAATTCTTTCCTATATCGAATAGTAACAATATGATATGAATAACCAAGAGTTAGGAGGGGCTTCCCAGGAATTAGGAAGTATGCTAAATGGCTTGACTAGCTGATATAATTTAATCCTGCGAATGAAGCCCAAATTGCCCCCCTACTCCCATTTTACAGGTGACAAAACTGAGTCACAGTGAGGTTTACTAGTTGCCCCATCTGGGAAGTTTCTGAGCTGGGATCGGAACATGGGGGGCCCCAGGGCATGCTCCTCTGCCCTTGTTTGCCCCACTGTCAGATTGGCTGGGAACCATGGACACCCTTTGGGTATCTACTTTAAGATTCTAAAGCTTTTGTTTGCTTAAAAGCATCAGATCTGCTCCAGATGTAAGTCACAAGTACAGACTCTCAGTAGGGCTGCGAGCTGAGTGCACCAGGCCTGGGGGGCCCCAGCCAGGAGGTCGTGCACCTGTTATAAATACAGGCACGTCAGCTGATCCAGATGGAGACTCCATGTCTCCCCTGTCCAGTATTCTGACTTCAAATACATTTTTTTTTGCCCCTCAGGCCTCTGTCTTTTCTCAAATACCCATATAAATCCTCAAATTTGTTGTCCCACTTCCTGGGATCTATTTTTTTTTCCTTCCCGTGTATTGTTTTAAATAGGAAGAAAACCGCTTTTTTAACCCCACGTAATACCTCATTTAGAGTTGTCTTGCCAATCAGGAGATGAAATACAGCCCACATCAGGCCAGGCTTTAAATTCAGCCCTGTCTTCCTATTTTGCCATTTGAGTCCTGAAATTTACACAGCCTCGTTCCCACTCTAATTGATTCTTCTAACCTGACCATGACTTTTACCATCCTATGGTGAGAAACACCCGGCTGGCCTTATTTCTCTGCTGTCAGGCTGTAGATCACCTTTAAAGGGACCGACGCTGTCAGGAAGTTTATGTCTCAAATTTAAGATTTCTTAAATGAAACAAGAACTGCCAAGCAGTTTAAAGAACTTAATATGAATAATAAAACATTCACACGTGAGGGTTTTTTTTCTTTCTGAAAACTTTGTAAAAAAAAAAACAAAAACATTAACACTTGTCTGTATCATGGACACACCAAATGTAGCCAATTTCCTTCAGCAAGTGAAATGACCAGAAGAGGACTTTTGCCTAAGGAAGGGAACTTGCAACATAAAACCCACCCTCCCTTGAAAGTGCATTTGACGTCCATTTGCAAAGGGTAACACTTGCCCTACCTGTTAAAATCAGAAATGTGCTGTGGTGATTGAGATATTGAGATAAGAGACCACGGTTAATAGGTTTGGTCTGCTTCCGAATTCACAGTATTTAGACTTAGGGAATGCTTGGCAATTGCATGAGGTCATAACGTCGGCAGATAAGACCACAAATTGCAAGGGGACCTGGGTGTCTTGTTGGGACACACGCCAGGCTGGGAGACAAGTGTCCTGGACTCAGATTCAGTTGTGTCCCTAAGAGCCCCAATTTACTACATGAATTGAACTGTCACGAAAATCTAGGGACAGTGTTATTATCCCCATTTGACAGAGGAGCAAGCTGCGCCCTTTAACGGTGTGTTTTCCAAATGGTACACAAGGACATGCGGCAAGAATATGGGAAAGTCGGCATTTGAGCACCAACCTGTCTGGGGCCCATGTCCCTCCTCATAGCCGTGGCGCGCGCTTGGACCAGTCGCTTCCTGCCTGTGTCTCAGTTTCCTTATAGTGGACCAAGGAAATTGACCCAGGTAGACTTAAGTTTGATTACAAAGCTGAAATGGACTTGCCATTCAACCCCCAGAGCCTCAGTTCCTGCATCTATGAAATGGGAATAAAATCCTCCAATAGAGATCAAATTCAGTACTAGGAAATAATAATATTCTTACTTATTATTAGTCAATTATTAATAGTGGTGTTATTTTTAAGCCTATGCTTATTCTTATTCATTAAAAATGATTGCGGTAGGACCTAAACCTGAAAAATTATATCATATTCATCGTGTTGGTAGCTAGCTTGATACCTATGTATGTACCATCTTGCACTCATAGCTAAGATGCAGCTGCCTGGACGAGGAGTATTGCAGAATGATTAAAAGCGAGGGCTTCAAAATCAGACACTTCTCTGCTCTATTACGCACTAGTGATATTATCTTGGGCAGGTGGCTAAACCTCTCTAAAGCTTGGTGTCCTCTGTGAACAGCGGGACAACCGCTCATGGGTGGTGGCAGAACGACATGGGACCCTAATACCTGTGAGCCTCTTAGCACAGTGCCCGGCACAGAGCAGGTACTCAGTTAGCCCTGGTGCGTGAGAGAACGTCCAGCTTGGTGACACGTGGAACACGTGGGATCACTTTCTTTATTAAATTAAATCATCCACTTACCGTCCCAGGGCTCTTTGACTTCATGGCCGTCCCGGTTGCCCTCCCAGCCGGCGGCAGAATTAAACCTGCATGAATTGAATCTCCCTGCAGGGAGGGACCAGAACAGGGTAGCCGGACGAAGCGGAAGACAGGGATGATTTAAATTTCAAATTCAGAGCTAATTCACCACTAATTAATTCTTAGCTTCATCTAGTCCTTCGCTCTGTATGAGGTTGTGTGTGCATGACCCCATTTGTCCGTAGAGGACCCCATGAATAGCGGGAATGACACTATGGACACCATTAGAGCAGCTGGAAGGCTGAGGCTCAGTGAAGGAGGGTGACTTATCCAGCAGCATTCAGGGAATCAGTGTAGGAACCAGAATGCAAATCCAAGCATCCAAACACACACACACACACACACACACATGTATGTATGTATATACATAAATATATGTACATGCATATGGTTATGTGTGCGATACATATTTATTTCTATATAATAATGCAAGCATTCAACTGCACTTATATACATATATGTACATATGCACATATGGCATGCATGTACACACACATACATATATACGTGCATGTGCATATGTGTGTGTGTATATATATATATACATATATATACAAACAATTTCACTTTTCCCCTGTTCCCTCGCTTGAGTGATTACTCTTCTCATTTAAAAGAGGGTTATTTGCCATTGGGGTTATTTGTAAAAACATACTTGAAATTTTTGGAAGAGACACTCTGGAAGAGTGCCTGGAATCATAGCATGCCAAAGATGTACCTCTAAAATATATACAAAATTGATCCTTTCCATCCTCATTGTCCCTGCCTATAGTGGGCAGAATAATCACCCCCCCCCCAAAGTTGTCAACACTGGGGAGCATATGAATGTTACCCTCTGTGGCAAAAGGATCTTTGCAGGTATGAGTAAGTTAAAAATGTTGAGGCAGGAGGTTGTCCTGTATTTTCTAAGCTGGCTCCATGGAAGCACAAGGGTTCCCACAAGACTCTGTGGTAAGGTCAGAGTCTGGGAGATATGGAGATGCCGCAGCGCTCGCTCTGTAGATGGGGGAAGGGGCCATCAACCAAGGGATGGAGGCAGCCTCTAGAAGCTGGAAAGGGGAAGGAAATGGATTCTCTTCTAGAGCCTAAAGAAGGAGGCTGGTCCACTCCTTAATTTTAGCCAGCAAGACCCAGGTCAGACTTCTGATCTCCACCGGGAACTAACCACCACCATCTCTTGCAGGGCGACTGCAGTTACATCAAAACTCATCTCTCTTCTATTCCTCACGGCCTCCAACCACAAAATCTCTTCTCCATGCAGCCTCCAGAGGGATTATTTCAAAGCTAATCTGCTGCTGTCCCTCGTGTGCTTAAAACCCTCAACAGGGTTTTAGCTATCTGTCGCACTTGTAATAAAATCCACGCCCTTTATGATGGCCTCATTTTCCAGCTGAGGCCTGAAGGTTAATGGACTTGCTGAACCAGTCCTGGGAGGACAGAGGGAGAGCTGAGCTCAGAATCCCAAGATCTGGCCCAAGTTCCTCGACTCTGTGGTATAGATGGATAGATAGATAGATCTAAAACCATCTCCCTAAGAGAAAAGAAGGGAAGCGCTTTCCCAGAGAAATGTCAGGACCATTGCTGCAATGTTTGAGGTCTTTAGAAGAAAGGCTAGAAGAAGTTGGAATACTCTTTCTGGAAACTTCTCTTTCCTGCTCTCAGAATTTCCTGTCCTCAGAAGTACACAAAGTGCTGCAAAATCAATGACTCGGAGGAATTCTCCAGAAAAAACAAGTTTGTCCATTTGAATAAACTACTCGCTCTCTAAATGCATGAATAGGAAATAACGGCAATAAAATATATACTTATTTATATCGGGTTATAAACTCCAATGCCTGCAGGACCAGACTGGAAACATATGGGTGGGGATTCAGGCCAAGTGTTGCTAGATCTTCTGATTTTTCAAGAGAATATAGAAATCTGGAGTTATATGTGACAACTCCCAGTTTTTAAGTACAGGCAACGGATTTCAACAATTATTTTCACCACGCGAGGACCAAACAACATTTCTGTGAGCCGTGTGGCCCCATAGCCATCTGCCCGAGATGCTGGTCCTACACACCCAGAGCTCCATCACCTCTGCCACGCTGGAGCTTTATGGTCAGGTATGGCCCCATGCCACTTAAATGTTTTTCTGCCCTTTGAACTTTGGTTGGAAAATGGGGGGGGGGGGAATCCAGCAGAGCAGGCCAGAGCTCAGTGCCAGTATTCTCCCAGTTAACGTACATTTAAGAGGACAATGATGGTAAGAGCCATGCTCTTTCCTCTAAACTATCTGATGGACTTGCTAATGTTCCACATTAGTCTATCTACTCAACTGAGCTAAAAAAGACAGGCTCCCTGCATGCGATGAATTCACGGTGGGCCCTCCGGGGGTTGTGAGACATACAGGTACCCTCAGGATTTGGTCCATGTTGAAGGTAGATTGATGAAAATTAAATAAACCTAAGAGTACACAGTCCTGCCTTGGAGGGCTGGTAAACCAGGTAGATTTCCTAGACCAGGTGAGTCTAAAAAAAAATTTTTTTTAATTGAGGTACAATTGACTTATCACATGATATTAGTTTCAAATGTACAGCATAATGACACAGTATTTGTCCCTGTTGTGAAATGATTACCACATGGAGTCTAGTTAACACCCAGGAGTCTTCAAAGATGTTAGGATGGTTATTCCGCAAGGTACAAGTGGTTAAGTGCGCTCCTGCTAGAGAGAACCTCTTGAGCAAAAGTCTTTGCTCAAGTACTATAGATAAAGTCTAGTTTGGAAGAATGAATGTACATTTGAGGAAATGAGATGATAAGGTAATCAGATAAGAAGTTAAAAAAGACCAGATAAGATAAGATACCTGGCAAAGCGTGGCTGAGAAAATATACAAAAAAGAGATAAGGTGGTGTGCCAGAAGGAGGCTCTGCAGAGCCTTGTCATGTTAGTCTTCTTGGCTTTGCACTGATCTTGCTGAAAGTCGTGGTCTTCTCCTCGGGACAAGACCTGTGCCTATCAGCAGTGAGGCTCCAATAAGGCCAGGGAAGAGACCTCTGTGGTTTCTTTGTCCCCTGTCAAGTGCCTACTGATCTTCTCTCAGAGCACAGACTGTTTCCCGGTGGCTCTCCCGGGATCAGACACTGGAGGCTAGGTTAGGGATGACATCTCTATTCAGACCAGCATGGACGGGAAACACGGGTCACATCTACCAAGCCCGACAAGAAGGGGGAAACCTTTTCCCTATGATCCATCTGGCCCAAATACTCAGAGATCCAAGCTTGGCTATCTTGAAATTCTAGAGGATCTTGGTTTTAGCTGTCCTCCTGGAAGAGAACAACGTTTCTGTCTTCACACACATCCACCGCATTTTCTGTGTCCTGACCCCCAAAGGTCTTATGCGCTGGTTTACCATTGTCCACAAAGAAGCCCTACTCTTTTTGAACCTATCTTTCAAGTTCTAGTGTTTATTCTTTTTCGAATGGCACCTCCGTGAGGTCCATTTTGATGATCTTATTCACTACTGTAACTCCTATCCTGCCCCATCACTCCCTATTTTCCTAATCTACTTTATTCTCACTAGGATGTATCCTCCAAGAGGATGAGTATTTTTTTTAAAGGATTTTATTTATTTATTTGAGGGAGAGAGAGGGAGAGAGAACATGAGAGGGGAGAAGGTCAGAGAGAGAAGCAGGCTCCCCGCTGAGCAAGGAGCCCGATGCGGGACTTGATCCTGGGACTCTGGGATCTTGACCTGAGCCAAAGGCAGTTGCCTAACCAACTGAGCCACCCAGGTGCCCCGAGGGCGAGTATTCTTATTGGTTTACTCACTGCTCCATCCTGACAGCGGTCACAGGTGTCTGGCACATAGTAGGCTGTCCATAATCACTTGCTGCAAGAATTAACAATGATATTTATTGATCCCCTATGACGTGTCTGAGGTCTGTACCCTCATAGAATTTAACAATCTACCTGCTATTTGAATGTCAGACATACTCTAGGGAAATCACTGCATCGTATCCATCTCTGTACGTCCCGACACAGAATTATATACCTGGAAGGTACTCAGTAGCGCTTGTCAAGTGAATGGGTCTACTCGATATGATCCCCTGCAACCCAGCCCCAGTGAACTTTGTAATAATCCCTGAGAGTTTCCATAACTCCTGAGACCTTTTGACCGTTCTCTGCACCCTGGCCAAGTTCTAATTCGAATATCACACACTCACCGCCACGATACATTGAGATATTAAAAAGGTACACTCTGGAGTCCAACAGATGTGGTAGCTACAACACCTGGTCCCTTTACTTATCGCCTCTGCCAGCATGTTCACTTGCTAAACCTCTCTGGACCTTGGCTCCCTCGCCTGTAAGCAGAATTGGACAGTAGCGCCTCTATCACTGGATTGCTGGAAAGATTATGGTTAATGCATTCTAAAAGAGCTGATACACCAAGAAATTAACAAATATTAGCCATTGAAAATACTTTTTGAAAAACCCTCGATGAGAACTTTTAATGTATGACGGTAGTGCCTGCGATGTGTCCTGTGGTATAAATACTTGCATATCAATCTTTCTGGGGGATATACCCCATGTAGGATGGGTTTCTGACAAGGGGTGGGGTTAAGAGAGAAAGGTGGAGGCCAGATGGGGAATTGGTCAGATCTGAACTCTGCCGTGGTCTAGCTGCGCAAACAAGATCACGTCCTTTCATTTCTCTGATCTCAGCCCCGTCTGATAAATGGGCATGGCAATTTTCCAGCACAGGGTTGGTGGAATATGCAACAAGATCCCATTTAGACAGAGTCTGAAACACATTTGGGGTGTAATACCTATGAATGTGCATCTCGTGGCTTTTAAAATTTCCTTGCTGGAGGATGATGTGTGCATTGAAAGCAGTGACCCTCCCCCTGATTCCCTTCGGGAATCTCAGCCTTTCACTCTGTGCCCTTTTTGCATTTCATGCAGTCCTACTGCAAAGGGAAAGCTCGATGGAAATATCTCCTTGCCTCGTGTGGGTGATTGGTTTACACCCAAATCACAAAATCTGATTATAAGTTTGTAAATGTCTTTGCTTGCAGAGAGAGACCCGTATTATTAATGGTCATAAAATTAAATTACCCGGTGCATTTCTATTCCAGAAGAAAAACTGATCCATGTTCACTAGTCAGCCTGCATAACGTCGATGTATAAACAAAAATGGGGGGGGGAGAACACCCACCATGTTATTTATTCAGTTCCAAAACATTTTCCACACACCATATGGCAGGATTTTTTTTTTCTTTCCCAAGCCTTTTTCACAGATGTAATTATAATTCTTTTCACCTTCCCCAGAGAGATCATCTTGAGTATTGTAAAGATTGTGTGAAACTTGAGACCTTACAGGGAACTTTATTATTGTGGCAATCAGTCTCCCCCTACTTCACAAAGTTCAGCCTCTGGCCTGTGGACAGTAGCTCTGCAGAGCCTCAGCTTTGCCCCCGGGGACCGTTAATGATGGGTGAAGGTCAAACTTTATCACGATCATTGTCTCATGTTAACCAGCATCTCTCCAGCGAATGCGGTTCTGCTGGACGAGGGGGCTATACCATCAGCCTGACCTCTCTTCCTGGGCTTCTTTGCTGTCGTTAGGGTGTTCTCCACTCCCGCTAGCACGCAGAATTAGCAGTGTTTCTGCATCGCATTCTGAGCGTAGGGATCTTAGCATTTACCCCTTGTTTATGTCGCGTGGAACCAAGCAAAGGGACTGGATGCTGGAGAGGCATCGGCTAAACACGTGTTAATTTCAATTTTCCTGGTGCATAAGAGTACTGGCAAGGGTTGATTCAAGTCAACTCAGAAAGTGCAGGCAGATCGAGGCCGGCATCCCCGAAGCTGCAGAGACCCCGTGTATCAAACACACACTGTGTGTCAAGCTTTGTGCTGAGGGCTTTGGGGATGGGATCTCTTTTACGTGTGTGGTAACCCAGTGAGGAAATGGTTTTATCATGTTACAGTGATGGAAACTGAGGCTCTGAGTGCTCACGGGCTCTAGGCAAGGTCACCTGCGCTTTCTCTCACCACGGTGTTATAACGATAGCATCTCCAGGGACCCCGGCACATCTATGAAAAAAAAGGGTCATTTTTAGTTGACCCCCTGTTGAAATGAGGAACGGGAACTCAGAGAAGCATAAGGAACTTGCACATACGTTCCCACAGCTAGCAAATGTGCTCTCACCCAGTCCTTACCCAGTTCACTGTGCAAAACACAGTGTGTCATACACCCTCTGAGTTTTGAAACATGAAAACCTAACCTCCATTTATATCCTTGTTTCTATGGGGTGATGTGTTGCAAACGCCAAACATCTGAGTTACAAAGGAACTTTTGGCACCAGGACCTGTTTGTGTGTTGAAGACTGTCTGTGTCTTCCATATTGATAGGGTGCGTCTGGCAAGAACAAAAATCGTCTTGTGATTTACCAGATGGCGATTCTGTTCTCCAGCTGGATCGGGAATCCCACAGGACCCATATCCTCCTGCAGGATTCCAGCCCCACCACCTCTGTGCCGCCACTTCCCCACCCCACACGGGGGCCGCCAAGCCTCCCCCGCCACCCGCCGCCCCGGGGCCGCGTGCTCCAGCAGAGCGAGGACGAAGTCTCCCGGGTCTGGAAGGTCTCACACTTGGCATGCTGCTCAGGAATCGACAAATGGACATCCTCTGCATGGGAATGCTCCCAGCCATGTGCACCCCCAAAGTTTCAGATTACAGACCGTTGGGGCTACCAGGTAGGGAAAACCAGTTCTGTAGAAATTGTCCAGAGAAGAGCTATGCTCGGTGGCTTACGGCAGTGTTTTCCAGGTGTTTTTGACCCCAGCTGCCAGAAAGAGAAACATCTTATGTTATGTGATACATACATCCTTACCTTGTGATCTTATGTATGCAAATGGCATATGCATATTTGCCTGTAATTGAAATATAGATTATACATAAAATGTGTGTGTGTGTGTGTGTGTGTGTGTGTGTGTGGTGTATGAAAAAAAGGATCGGCAAACAATACTTACATAAAATACACATTTGACAAATACAATACCCTTCTTGTATGAGATTCACCCTTATTTTCCTTTTCTCTCTCTCTCTCTCTCTTTTTTAACGAGAGATCAAGTTAGGGGAGGAGCAGAAGACGAGGGAGAGAGAGAGACGTTCAGGTAGACGCCTCCCCAGGTGCAGAGCCTGATGTGGGGCTCCATCCCATGACCCTTAGCCTATCATGACCTTAGGCTAAAGATCATGACCTTAGCCTAAGGTCATGAGATCTTGACTTTAGCCTATACAAGAGTGGATGCTTAACCAACTGTACCACCCAGGTGCCCCACACCCTTATTTTTCCAAGCCAATCCATTCCATTTCTTTCCTGTCCATTAAAAAAAAAAAAAAAGTGTGCTGGTCACAATCCTCTAGATGGTTTCTACAGCCCACAGTTTGAGAACTGTGAAGTTGGGTTCTAGACCTAGCCTCTCTGGGCTCAGTTTCCTCATCTGTAAAATGGGTATAAACCCACTACTTTTCTCCTATGGTTGTTGTGAGAATTAAATGAGGTAATGCTTCTCTGTAAATCCTTAATTGGTGATAGCGTTTCTAATAAAAAAGGATGAATTATTGTCTAACCCATATCATTCACCTTAAAGATGGGAAAATGAGAGCCGTTGAAAGGAGGTTCGCCAGAAGCCACTCTGGAAATAGGCAGAGTCTGGGACCAGAAGGCAAACTTCTGACAGACGTTCTAGTCTAGGCCAATGGGAAGTTCTTACTTGTAGAACCTACCTTGACTCCTCGGAGCGACCAGCACAATTTCAAATACGTGGCTCCTTCCATGCCTTTCCCAGCCTTTGAGGCACCCGTTCTTGCTAGGTTCCCCGGTGAAAGTTTTCAAAATGCCAGTGCCCCAGGAGACCACATGTGTTTACACCTGCTTCATGTAACAATGAGGAAATGGCTCCTTCGGTCAGGGAATGAGGCCATGGGGATGTCCAGATGGGAGAAAAAGGACTCCCATAGGGCCTCACTAACTCCTTTAAGTCCCTCAGAGAGAGGGGCCCTGGGAAGATGAGACGGCAGAGTGTGCTTCAGTTCTGAGCCCGCTCTATCAGAACCACAGAGGTGTAAGCTCCGGGTTTTGTGGCAAACCTGGTAGCAGCGAGGAGAGAACGTTCTCAGCATCTTTGCATATATGGAGGCTAGCCAATGATGCCAGCACTCCAGCCCCATCATCCCCGCGATTACCCGGCGCTCTCCCCTCCTTGCCTCTGCTCAGGCGTTTCCTCCCGCCTAGAACCCCATTGCTTCCTTTGCTACATTTTTAGATGCTTCCCATCCTAAAGTTTTCCTGCCTACCCTGGTCCCAACTAGAAGATACTTCCCGGTACCTGGAATCTTTTGGTGGCGGGTGGTGGGGGGGCATTTGCCGTTCCCTAGCTGTGTCATAGATAAGCATATAAGATTGTTCTCTTCTGCTAATATATTCTGCTCCTTATGAGGCAGACTCTCTATCTGACTTACCTTGGTGTCTTTTTGGGCACCCGACTAAGCATTTTGTTTGTACGTATAAGGCCCAGGAACGTGTGTGTTAGGTGAATGAATGAGGGAAAAAATAGATGGGCATCTGGTAGGTGAATGCTGTCGGACTGGTTGGCGTCACCAGAACACAGTATTGATTCATGTGTGTGTGTGTGTGTGAGTGTGTGTGTGCGCACACACATGTGCGCGCATGTGTATGTTTTCCAAACTAAATTGTAAGCCCTGGGTTCTCATCCTTGGGTGCTCATGAGCATCCACTGGAGAGTTTATATAAAATCCCGCGGCCCCACGACCAGAAATTCTGTTTAAATTGGTTTGGGCTACGACCTGGGGAATGCATATATTTAACTTTGTCTCTTGGTGATTCTAACGTGCAGCCATGGCTCAGAGGCGCTGCTGTTAGCTTTTTGATTAATAGGAAGATGGTATAGGAAAGTGCCGAGTGGAGTAGCTGGTCCGTGATAGTGCCCTATAAATACGTATAAACACTTCCTCTCCTCTTTCCTCTTGAGAGTTGGGACTTTATATTACGCCTCTTTCCATTGTGCAGGGAACAGAGCTCAAGGGACAAGTTAAAGAGAGGACAACAGATGTTTCAGTGGGGAATGCAATCAAGGGTCCAATGAGCCAGTTCAGAGAGTGAGTGTACACGCTCGCGCAACTTGGGTAAAATCAATGTGGACTTACAGCATTCAGGAGAAAGTTTGTGCATAAGGTTAGGCTTGAGTTGGGCCTCAGTGACCGGGCAGAGTTTGGCAAATTGGTCAAAAGCAACCAGAAGGACATTCTAGAAAAGGATGATAGCATCCTTCAAGACGGGAAGATGGGGGAAGACTATCATATGCCAAGACTATCATATGCTGAACACATTACATGTAGGACCTTATTTAAGACTTGTAGGAACTATTATTATCCGCACTTTACAAAGGATGGGGCAAGGTTTGGAGAGAGGAGACAATTAGCTCAGGGATGCAGAGAGAGGAAGCAGTGGCGCTGAGATTTAAACGGGGTTTGTCTCAGATCCTGTATGCTGCAAAGGGGAGAGGAGGTCACGGTGTGTGGAAAGTCTGCGTAGGTGAGTTTGCAGAGGGAAGAAGAGGTAAAAGGCATGTTTGGGCTAGACTGTGGGGGCCAGTGCACCTCCAGATCTCCAACTTTACCTTGGGGGCTTCAGGGAGTTGTAAAGTTCTGAGTGATATGATGAATGAGGCTGAAACCACAGAAAGTTTTGCAAGAGTTAGCAAGGGTGACAGGAGCCTTGGGAAGTTATTTAAGCCACAACTGACCAAATGAGGAAATTGATTTTACCTTGCCTAAATTAGTCTTCCTGGAGATCAAACCCAACATTTCAAACCTTTCTTGGAGGAGACATTTGTAAACATTAGCCCCAACAGGTTTGCAACATCGTTGCAGTGTTTTTCTCTGGGGAGATCCAAGGAGAGCAGTTTTACTGAGTACCTACTATATGCCAGGGCCAGTGCTGCAAGGTCCAGAGAAAGAGCTACAGTGGATTTGCTCCCTTCTCCTTTTCCTCCTTTTGGTGATCCCTCGGAGACCAGGCGGGAATGGACTCATCCAATGCCTTCCATTATCTGCCAGCCATCTTTTCACTGAGCTGAAAATGCACAGAATTACCTTCGCATTCCCAATTGGGTCTTATTTTCCAAGCCGCTTTCATCCCTTGTCTGGCTTTCCTTTGAACTACAACCAATTTATCACTTTTTTCTTTTCTTTCAGGAAACATGATACTCAAAATTGAACACAGCCATCCAATTAAGTTTTAACCACAGCCAACTAGGTGGCTGGCTTGTTTAACATGGTGAAATCTTATTAATAGGTAGATCAGGAGGGGGACACAAGTGTAGTTTGGCCATTTAGATTTTTTTTTTTTTTTTTTGTGAAGCAGTACATACAGAGGTGGGCAGCAGAAACGAATACACCATCAGCTGCCTTAGAAATGTTCTTCCTTAATTTTTGTGGCGTGTTTTATTTGGGAGGGTTTTGCGTTTACTTATTTTATTACCTTGACATTTTTATACCCCCGGTAACAATTTTTTTTTTAAGTTAAGCTTTCACTTAGGTACAGAGTAAAGCTGTTCTTGAGATGAAAGCTGTTATCTGATTCAGGGCTTAATGTTGAAAAGTTCTCAAGCTGGTGAATCTAAAGACATTTCCTGCATAATTGTGTACTTAGAATTCACTGGCAGCGTAAAAGAGAGAGAGCTTCATGTTCTGTCTGGAATTACGAAAAAAGACAATTTATTTTTAAGTGAACTGGGGGAGAAGGGGGGAAAAAGCCTGCGACGGAAGACGTTTAGCTGAGTTACTGAAATACCATCTGGAGGCTTGGCTGCAAAAGAAGAGAAATCCTAGAAGGAGCACGATGTGGGGCAGCTAAGCCGAGGAAGGACCAGCATACCCGGGAGATGCCGCCTCAATCAGTGATGTGATTTGTACAGCGCGGAGGCGGGGAGCAAATTTGCCCTTGGGAAGGGAAGACAACACTTATTTAAATTTCTTAAAATAGTGCACAAAACAGAAAATGTACCCTTTGTAAGTGTCCACAGTTCAGTGGTATCCCATACATCCACACTGTTACGCAACCACTGTGTCATCTGTTGGCAGGCAGACCAGTTTTCCTCTTCCCAAAGCAAAACTCCACCTCTATTAAATACTCCTCCCTCTTCTTTCTTGTCCCTGGTAATCGCCATTTTTCAGTTATTTTTAAAGACAGTTATTTTTGTAAGATTTTATTTATTTGTTTATTTTAGAGAGAGAGAGAAAGAAAGCATGTGCAAGCAAGGGGAGAGGCAGAGGGGGAAGGAGAGACAGAGAATCTTAAGCAGGTTCTGCACCCAGCATGGAGCCTGATTTGGGGTTCAATCTCACGGCCCCGAGATCATGACCTGAGCTGAAACCAAGAGTCAGGAGCCGCCCAGATGCCCCAGAAAGATAGTGATTTTTTAAAAAAAAAGTTGGAGAAGAGTCTGTCAGGCCTCAACTAATCACACCAATTTTATGAGACGTTGTCAAACCACTCCTGCTGTACCATTTCCTCCGGCCTACACCTGGTCCTGTCTTCTATTGTGTCCTGCAGTCTAGTCTGTCTGTCAGTCTGTCAATCAGACTGTGATCTCTTTGAGAGCAGGACACCTCAAGGGCACCCCTTTAGTGCTTAGGGCCAGATGCTGGCAGCTAACTGCTACTCACCACTACTGTCTGTGGGGTACCATGGTCAATACTTTACATGTCTTATCTCAAGGATCCTCACAGCAACCCTGCCAAGGAGGGATGGCTAAACCCATCTCAGGAAATGAAGAAAAAGAACATCTGACAACTCAAGTAATTTTTTCAAGGACAAGTGAGCAAAACCAAGGTTGCAGTAAAAGTCCATCTCTTGGAGCGCCAACGTGGTGCCATCAGTTAAACATCTGACTCTTGCTTTCGGCTCAGGTCACAATCTCAGGGTCCTGAGATCCAGCCCCACATAGGGCTCGGCACTCAGTGTGGAGCCTGCTTTAGATTTTCTCTTCCTCTCCCTCTGTCCCTCCTGCCTGGAAAGTTCACTCTCTCTCTCTCTCTCTCTGTCTCAAATAAATAAATCTTAAAAAAATTCCATTTCTTGGTTAAGCGGCTGTCTTTGACGCAGGTCATGATTCTGTGGTCCTGGGATCAAGTCCTACATCATGCTCCCTGCTTAGCGGGGACTCTGCTTCTCCTTCTGCCTGCCACTCACTCTCTAGCTCTGACAAATAATTAAATAAAATCTTTTTTAAAAAGTCCATCTTTTTACCAGTTTCCAAACCTTTTTCTTCCCAAAGATGATCTTCATTAGCATCTTTGATAGGAAGCTGGGACCATCAGGCACAGATGTCACTGGGCCGTAGAAATCCACTTCACAGGATGATAGTAAGCACTTCTTAAAACTGAAAAAAATTGCAAGAAGGGGCCGCACTCCCCCTGTGTTGTCTAATAAATTTGGAAATATGCAGTTCAACACCATATTTAAGGCTGGGATTCTTCGTTCAGTCCGCAAGCTTATTTTTTCTCTTTTTATAAGAATTTGTTTATGTCGTACTCCATAGGAAAACTTCAGTAGATGCCAAGGGCGACATTCAAAATATTTAATGACTGTTAGAGCCTGGACAGTGGCCAATTTGACTGGAGAGCAGCTCAAACAGAAACAACAGGAGCCAACAACTGGTGTGGACACACGGACGTGAGCTGATGGGAAGGACAGTCATCAGAACTCACCTTAAGCAATCAGGGCTCTTGGATGATGGACAACTGCGGGAGGGGGAAGCAACGGAGCATGCCACTGTCCCTGGGGAAGAAGGAAGCCCATTTCCTGGAAATGTTCCTTGGGGCCATCCAGGAGGCTTGGGCTGGGAATGAATGAGCTTTTGTCTGCCTGATATAACCGCCCATCTCACCTATAAGCAAATAGAGGTTGGCACACTTCGAGTCTGTCAGTGGTGGCCGTCTGTTAGGCTCTATCGTGTTTTGGGCAGAGATGACATCACTCATTAGAAGGAACACTGGACAGGAGCCAGAGGCTCTGGGCTCTGCCTAGGATGGATGGTGACCAGAAGCCAGTGGGCGCCCCTCACTGGGCCTCAGTACCAGCTTCTAGTGAAGGGACGGGCTAGATCATCAAAATTCTCCTTTCCCTGTAACATCTCGCAACTCCCATCTTCTGGGCAGTCCTTAGGTTTGCGATTTCCGTTTTTGGTTAAATAACGAAGCTTCCCCCCCGCCTCCTCCGCCCCCCCACCCCCACCCCGCGCAAGTCAGGACAACCTATGTTTCTTCCTTATCTATCAGGTGTTGTTGCTACAGAGATAAAGGCCCCTGCCTTTTGAATTCCACGTCTGTCTGAGTCTCTTCCACGCTTGAGGCACAGTCATGAGTTGAGTGGGGGAATGTATCTTTAATATTTATTAAAGGGCTCCAAATCTCTGTAATCTTCCATCTTTGATCTTGTTAAATATTCTAAACTCCTTTTTTTATTTAAACGTGTTTGAGGGGTCTAATCATGGGCTGATGTGCTTCTCTGGTTCTCGGTGAATCTTTGGTGGCGAGCAGGGAGAGGGGGGACAGGGCTTATGGGAGACGTTTAATGCTCACAGTCAATTCCATTTCTTCTTGGTCCAGGTTGAAGCAATTTCACCTGGAAAACCCACCATTGTGATGGCTGCTCAGGAAATTATCACAAAGGGGTCAAAGCCATTTATTTGAAGGTATTCGTCACCATGTTATTTATGAGTGGGATTATTAGAGATATACTTCCTGTATCACACAGAGAACACATTTCAGTAAGTTCTAGTAGAATGATAATTTTATACAGTGATTGAAATTTTAGTCCTGAATATGACATTGAATTTTTGGGAAACGCTATGGCTAAATGGCTACAAATACCTAAACTTCACAAACAAAGGTTTGAAGGGGAATGTGGACAAAATGAACGTGGTCGATTTATTATGAGTAAAGGGATATTGAGATTATGGATGACAGTGTTGTTGTTATTGTTGTTGTTTTCTGTCAGTTTCCTGTTGTTTTAGTGGTAACATTGTTTATATGGTACACAAGACGTGAGAATTCAGGGGTGCCTGGGTGGCTCAGTGGATTAAGCCTTTGTCTTCGGCTCAGATCATGATCTCAGGGTCCTGGGATCGAGCCCCGCATCGGGCTCTCTGCTCAGCTGGGAGCCTGCTTCCTCCTCTCTCTCTGCCTGCCTCTCTGCCTACTTGTGATTTCTCTCTCTGTCAAATAAATAAATGAATAAAATCTTAAAAAAAAAAGACATGAACATTCATATACTATACATAGTGGAATAGGTACTAACTTCAGAATTGGACGAATCTATATTCAGACACGGATTTTGTTACTTCTTTATGTAGGATTTGGGGGAAATCTCTTATCCTCACAGAGCTTCGTGTGTGGAAAGTGAATTCCTTTCTCCTCAAATCCAATCAAATCAATGAAGCTGCTATTTCTTGTAAAAAACAGCTAGTGTCATCATAAGCCACAGACTTTGACCGCTGCTCATTCCTGACGATCTATATTTTATAAAGCCACCTTGTTCTTGAATTAGTAGGAAACATGACAGCATCATAGTTCAGGTTTGAGTCTCAGCTCCACCACGACCTAGCTCTGTGACCTTGGGCAAGGGGCACCTGTTAGGGTTTAACCTGGTTAGTAAGCAACATTCCTCTTTTTCTCGCCCGAGTTCAGAACCAACAGAGAAAGAGACACCTGAGTCAGAAAGATTGAGATTAGGATATTGCCTTTCCTCCTTTAAAGCTATTTGGAGGATGTGACAGGATATGTTACCAGCCATCGCCTTCCTAATCCAGATGTTCCCCCTTCAGCCACAGGACTCCTGCCTCAGGGAAGATCAGTCTTGTCCAAGCTCACGGGAAGGGACAGCAGAATGCAGCCTCCCTGCAAGGGAGGGGGGAGGGGAAGATACCAACAGAAACAAGACTTGCAGATCTATTCCCATCTTCCAAATATATTCTTGAAAATTCAGTGTGGTTGTGCAGTTGTTTTTTACACCGTAACTGGCCTACAGTTAGTACTCAATAAATAGATTCTGCCCTGTCCCTCCACCAGCTTCCCCAGGTAAAAGACCCCCCCCCCCCACAGCCCAATATCTGTGTATAAACTGGCAGACCTGTGCGGACACGTGGAGAGAGGTAATGCAGCATAGGGTCAAGAGCATGGCTTGTGAAACCAGATGGCCTAGATACGAACCTTGACCAGAACCAGATTGCATGACCCTGGACAGTTTACATAACCTCTGTGTGTCTCAGTCTCTCCATCTGTAAAATGGGCCCAGGGCAGTAACTTCTCTCTGAGCTCTTATGAGGATTAAACAAACTAATAGCTGTAAAGCACTTAGAGCAGTCCCTGATGCATAGTAAAAATGTTTGCTAAATATAATTAAGTAGTGAGGACCTAGACATTTACTATAGGGGTACCCCATTCGACAGGATTGATGGATTCAGGGTACAATGATGACATGCCCAACCATCTGCATTAATAGTGTATTAGAAGGATTTCTCATCCCTCTGAAATCTTTTTTATATTTCTCACCCCCATCCCCATCCTTTTGCTTTTTGGTTAGAAAAAAATAATGCTGCAACTGGCAATGGGAACAATTCTGCATTAAAACGCCTTCCGTGGCGTGTGCAGAGTTGGAGACCTTGGGTCCAGAGCCTTCTTCCTCCCTCCTACCACCCTAAATTTCTTGGTTAAGTTCCCAGCAAGATGAGGATTATTTATAATTTGGTCCTAACTGCAGCCCAGCAGGAGAACATGTTAATGAGTTCATTAATTAATTAGCTTGCATTTGCATAGCGCTTTAGCATTTGCAGAGCTCTTTCGGATTCATTATTTCAGTTTATGATCACAATCCCCCAGTGAGGGACAAGGCAGGGGTTATCGAGACTTTCGGAGAAGGAGGCTGAAGCTCAGTGAGTTTAACTGGTCAGCCCCACACAACTAGTTCAATGGCGGAGCTGGGATCATTCATTTTCGAAAGGGACTTGGGAGCCTTCTGGGTCCTCATTCGAATCTGAGCTCCAATTTGTGTTGCTTGTGTGATCCTAATCAAGTTACTCAGCTTGTATGGTCGTTAGTTTCCTCATCTGTAACATGAAGTTAAGAATAGTATCAGCTTATTTAGGACTAATATGAATATTAACCAAGATAATATGCAGAAAGCACACACTGTAACTGCTTGGTCAGTGGTAAAGCCATTATTATAAAAAATGACAATAAGCTTCCACTAAGTATAACACGGTGTGGGCTATGTAAGCCCTGAATGCAAAGTGTGTCAGGAGAATGGAGCAGGAATAAATCGGATCCACCTGATGCAGTGGGCAGTTGAGGAAGTCTTCTCTGAGGAATAGGGGTTGAACCTTCACAGGTGAATATGAATTTTTCTAAGCAGAGAAAAATGAAGGAGAATTCCAGGGAGCAACACGGACGGACTGGAATCACAGTGGGGAGGACCTCTTTGCTGTCTTCAGGTTAGGTGTTGGCAGAAGATAGCTAGAGGTGAAAGTGAGGTTGGGTGTGTAGATATGGATATATTACAAAATAGCTAGGGGCTGCGGTGATCGTTGGGGTGTAGGTACATGACAGCATCATGTGCCTCATGCTGAAGATAATCATTGGGAGCTGGGCACCGAGATGGCATGAAGTCCCTAGTGGTTGAGGTGTTTCTGGAAGTGTGGGCATAGTGACAGCATAGGGCATCCTTAGTGGTTGAGATGGTGGGGAGACTGGGTGCGGGGATGGTTAGACTCCAGTAAAGGACGGAGCCGGAACAGCAAAGATTAAATTATGAAGGTCTTGGAATCCATGAAGAGCCCTTGTATTTTTATGGAAAATTGTATGAATGATGCTTGTCTCTTTTTCTTTAAAAAGATGAAATGAAAAAAAAAAGATGAAATGATTTTTTCCGATCCATGTTTCAGAAAGATTACACTGATTGTAAGTACATGGGACGGATTGAAGATGAATCTTTCTCCCCTAGGAGCGATATTCAGGCTTATCCTAGAATTTCTTTTAAAGAAAAACATGTTTATTTGTGTTTTTTTTTTCCATTTCTAAATTTGACTCTATGTTTTCTGAAGATCTGTTGGATTTCTAAGCCTGCAGGGTAAGGTTTGCAAGTGCAGACTTGAAAACACACAGTGTCCTCCCATCACCAAAAGGCTTAACTTCATAATTCATAGAAATTAGGCTAGCCTGGGGCCTGTGGGACCTTTCATTCCAAATTTTCTTGGAACGACTTGGGTAACAATAGTCTTCACACTTTTCCTCCAGGCCACTGACTGCACACATGTGAATGAGAAGTTCTGCTATATTGTGAAGTCATCTAACTGCTCAAGGTACTAATCATACTCATGGATCACTGGCTGTGAGACACATGAAAGGCAGCAGAACCCGGATATCCCAACATCCCCCATGGTACAGAATAGCACCTGGCCGAATAGGTTGGGGCACGTTCCCAACGAAACCCCCAACTCTGTCCCACTCCCAACACACATGCATACCTTGCACTTGTGGACATGCATGCGTGTGCAATCACACATACACACACGATTTACAATGGAACATCAAAGCCTCTGCAGAAAAAGTAACAAAAACAGCGACAAAATTGGAACTTTAACACTGTGTTTCCCAAGTTTAACTGAATGTAGAAACAACATCTTTTTTTATCGAAAAAATTTTTTTTAGCAGGATACCTTTTATATCCCACTTTGGGACATTCTGATCAATCTAGTCTTCTGGTAATCAGGGTAGGCTCAGTGAATTTGCCAGGACTACAAAAGTAGTTATTACTGAAACTCTGACTAGAATTCAGGTTCAAGGTCTGGATATTCTCATTCTTTTTGTAAAAATATTCCAAGTTCTGAGTTTTCTGGCCCAAGTCCGTGTTATAAAGATATTTTTGGGAGAATATTGGGACACACAGGAACACATCTATCTGTCGGTTATGATTGTATGTGTCACTGGAGAGTTTTTCTCTCTCCGAGTAGCTGAGCTCTACTGGGATGCTCTCGTTATAAAATGTCTTGACGGGTGAGGATTTCATTTCTGTCTCATCTGTTTTTTGCATGTGTAGTTTCTGCTTTGTCCAAACAAATTACCCTTTCAGAGAATGAACTACTCATCTGATTTTTTTTTTTTTTTGGAGTAATATGTTGTTCAATTGTATTTTAATAAAATCCACAGGAGAAGCTCAAAACAATTTATTTTTTATGAAAATAGAGACATAATGGGAAAGTTACCATCTTTTCCAATTCTTAGCACATTGCAGTGGACACGACCTGGATACCAGTGTTTTGGCAGAGACAGTCTTGATGCTAACTAGTCCTGCTGCTTCTTCGACATAAAGGAAGACTACATTTCCCAACCTTCTTTGCAGTTAATTTAGGATCACGTGATTTGGTTGTGGGGTTGAAGTGATTGCATTCCACTTTCATTCTTGGTTCTAAAATCTCCTGTAGTTTTCTTTTTTCTCTCTTCCTTTTTCTTGGTGACCATGACATTATTTGTGTTGATGATGGGGACACTCCTGGATGGAAATTCCTGTCACTACTGGAGGAGAACCGTCAAGGAGAACTACCCAACCTGTACGTCTTATGGTTGAACAAGGAACAGATCCTTGCAGTATGAAACTGCAGAGATTCCAGGGTCTCTCACTTAGTACAGTCTCGCCTCATCTAGTCTCACTGACACAAAAAGAATGCCATTGACTTTAGTTTTCTCTAATGTATCTGAGTATAACCTATTTGAAGCAAGTATTTATTCCCTGAACTATATGCACTTCTATAGCATCTCAGGATGAGTCTCGCGTTTCTTCTCTCCTTTGAGCTTCCCAACACCCCTTGAAGAAACTTGGCAAGGTGTTCATCATAGCCAATTTATAGGTGTAGTGGATGTGGCTTAAAGATCATCCAAAATAATTCAGGAGGTCAGCGTCTCATCTGAATTCTAAACTCAGGCTTTGTGTCTCCGACTTTGGTGCTCCCTAACTATATTCCTGCAAACTGATATGGAGTCTGTGGGATGGCAAAGCTAGCCCAAGTCATCCAAAATGGCTAATTTCAAGTTATCCATGTTCTCAAAACCAGGAAGAATTTAATTATCAAAACTAAAGAGCCAGTGGCATTTCCAAGCTAAGGGAAAAAAAAAATGCTTCTAGCTATTTTCTTGTCTTATTGCACTTTCCCTGCTAGTTATACATTATTTTCGTATATTTTTAGGGGTTACTCTAGAGATTATAATAAGCATTTTTGGCTTATTTAAAGATGAATGTAAATTTGTACTTTTCCATTTCCTGAAAATGCAAGGATCTTAGAATACTTAATCCTCTTTACTTGCTTCATTCCTTTATGCTATTTTTTGTGCAATTCTCATTTCATAAATATTAAACCTCAGTGGGAATCATTATTATTATTGTTATTGCTTTATCCAGTCAGTAGTTATGTAGACTTACTCCCCCTCTCCTTGTATCTGATTTAGTCCATATACTTTTTTTTTTTTTTCAGCCCAAAGTATATTCTGTAGCACCTCCTATAAGGAAGATCTACTGTTGATGACTTACTTAAATTTTGCTTGTTTGCAGTTGTCTTTATTTTGCTTTAACCTTATCCCTGGATATAGAATTTAGATAGATAGTTATTTTCTTCCAGTCTTTGAAGATATTGTTTCATTTTCCAGTGACCTCGATTACTTCTGTTCAGTGGTCAGCTATAATTCTTGTTGCTGCTCCTTTGAAGATAATCTGTGTTCCCCTACTCTGGTTGCTTGTAGGTTTTTCTACTTTTCTTTGAATTTCATGTGTATATGTGTTTTTTTGTGTGCGTTTATACTGATGGAGTTGGTAGTGTTTCTGGAATCTGGGCTTGATGTTCATCAATTTGGTAAAGTGTGTGGTCATTATTTCTTCAAGTATTATTTCCCTCTCTTCGCTGTTTCTTCCATTTCTAGCAATCCTGTTATATAAACTTGGTCATACTTTCTCAGGAGATCTCACTATGTCTTACTTTCTTTTTATATTTTCTATTGTTTTGTCTCTTCCTGCCTTAGACTAGATATTTTCTTTTGTCTTATCTTCCCGTTTATTAATTCTCTCTTGTGTTCTATCTAATCTTCTGTTTACCATGTTTGAATTGCAATGATTGCATTTTTCCACTCTACAATTTCCATTTGGTTCCTTTTTATGGCTTCTTGCCCTCTGCTGAAATTATTCATCTTGGCATCGTATTTCTCCAACATATTGCTCCTCTGGAGAGGATCTACAAATTTGCTTCTGATAGACAGATTAGGAACAGACTTTTTAAATCAAATGAGAGATTGGGTAATTTGAAGCTGGGGTTTAGCCTTTTAAAGAGCTTCTTGTTCTTTAAATAGATATTATTTTTAGAGCAGTTTTGGGTTCATAGCAAAATTGTGAGGAAGGTGACAAGATTTCCCATATGCCCCAACTCCTGGCTCAGATACACAGCTTCTCCCCATCATCAGTGCCCCCACCAGAGTGCTAAATTTGTTACAATTGATGACCCTATATTAACGTAAGATCACTCCCCAAAGCCATAGTCTACATTAGGGTTCACTTCTTTTTTTTTTTTTAAGTTTTGTGTTTTGTTTTGTTTTGTTAATTTAATTTAATTTTTTTCAGTGTTCCAAGATTCATTGATTATGCACCACACCCAGTGCTCCATGCAATTCATCCCCTCCTCAATACCCACCACCAGGCTCACCTAACCCCCCTCCCCTCCAAAACCCTCAGCTTGTTTCTCAGACTCCACAGTCTCTTATGCTTTGTCTCCCCCTCCTATTTCCCCCAATTCACTTTCCTTTCCTTCTAATTTCCTCCATGTTTTTCCTTATACTCCATACGTAAGTGAAACCATATGATAACTGACTCTCTCTGCTTGACTTATTTCATTCCGTGTAATCTCTTCCAGTCCCATCCATGTTGATACCAAAATTGGGTATTCATCCTTTCTGATGGAGGCATAATATTCCATTGTATATATGGACCATATCCTTTTTATCCACAATCGCCAAACTGTGGAAAGAGCCAAGATGCCCTTCAACAGACAAATGGATAAAGAAGACAGGGTTCACTTCTTATGTACATTTTATAAGTTTGGACAAAGTGTAATGATATGTAGCCTCAATTATAGTTTCATACAAAGTAATTTCATTGCCTTCAAGGGCTTCTTTAGTTCTTGCTTTTTCTTACTCTTGAGGTAGAGTCTTTCAAAACTTCCAATGGAAAGCTCCTGCCTGGCAGGCCCTGAACTCCAATTTTAGTTATTTCAACCCAGTAAGATGACTGTTCAGCTCCTTAGCCTCTGAGACTCAGAGCTGCTCAGATACCCATTTAAAATCATCAGATCTCTATAGGAGGAAAGCAGCACTAAATGTTAGGCTCACTCTCTGGGCTTTCTTTAATCTCTGAAATCTTAGCCTTTCAAGTCTTGGTAGTTCTAAGATATCTTCAAAATGACTATTGTTTTTATAATTGATCAAACTGGTATAATTTTTCAGTTGAGTTTCATAGGATTGTCAGTCTGGAAAAAGCAGAATTCCCTGCCACAGCACTTTCTGGTAAATCTTTAGGTTTCTCTCATTCCTTTTTTTTTTTTTCTTCCCAGAGTCTCAGGCTGCATTTAAATGTAAATATGTATCTTCACACAGAATTGGGCAGTTACGGCCCCAGAATAGAATTTTCAAGGATTGGTATAATCAAGGGAATGTATCTGGTCCTTAAAACTCTAAGAGTATAATATAGTTCTAAAAAATGGTTCAGATAAAAAAAAATTAAATTAAAAATGGTTCAGATCTGGAAAAGTAAAGTGAATTTAGGAATAGATGACAGAGAATCATAAGCTCAGTATTGGAGTCTTTTCTGGTCCCCAACTTCCAGATGTTCTTCAATTCTCCGCTTGGAAACCACCCCCCTCCTCTGGCAAGGGGAATCAGAGCTGCCTTTTCACTGGGTGATGGAGATGGGAAATGTTCATTAGGAAATATGGCATGCTAGAATTTAAAAGGATGAGGACGGAGGTAAGGGAAGGATACCCTTGTCTTGATTGGTGCTTCCCAGGCAGAAATTCAAGAGTATCAAATGAGCCATTTTAATGGTACCACTTTTACAACAGTAGCAAATGCTAAGGCAATAAAGCCTAGTCTACAAGGTCTATGAGAACATCAGTTTTGGCTGCTTTTTTCACAACTTACATTCAATGCTGGCATGGTGCCTGACACCTGGTAGGTGCTCGTCAAGTATTTTTTGCAAGGAACAATGCTGGAAACTTAGAACCCGACAGTATTTTTTCCCTTGAAACTTACAATCCTATACTATTTCTTCTCCTTTTTTAAAGCTGTAACTGTGAACTCTCTCTATTATCAGCTTAACCATCTTACTTTACAAATGAGAAAACTGTGGTTCATATTTTCCTGGGTCATTGCTGAAAGCAGATTATAATAGGGAGCAACAGAACCTATAAAAAAAAGTTCCTTGTGACTTAGGCTTTGTTACAAAGTTATGAATGTAAAAATAGGTGCACAATACTATGGGAGCATAATAAACAGAAATAAAAGTACATACCCATGCGAATAATTTTATCTAAGAAGCTGGATGAAACTTGACCATTCTCTTACACCATACACAAAGATAAACTCGAAATGGATAAAAGACCTCAACATGAGGCAGGAATCTATCAAAACCCTGGAGAAGAACATAGGCAGTAACCTCTATGACATTAGCCAAGCAACTTCTTTCAGGACATGTCTCCAAAGGCAAAGGAAACAAAAGTGAAAATGAACTTTTGGGACTTCCTCAAGATAAAAAGCTTCTGCACAGCGAAGAAAACAGTCAACAAAACAAACAGGCAACCCACAGAATGGGAGAAGATATTCGCGAATGACACTACAGACAAAGGTGTGATATCTAAGATCTATAAAGAACTCCTCAAACTCAACACTCACAAAACAGATAATCACATCAAAAAATGGGCAGAAGACATGAACAGACACTTCTCCAAAGAAGACGTACAAATGGCTTACAGACACATGAAAAAATGTTAATCATCTTGAGCCATCAGAGAGATTCAAATCAAAACCACACTGAGATACCACCTTCCACCAGTTAGAAGGGCCAAAATCAACAAGACAGTAAACAACAAATGCTGGAGAGGATGTGGAGAAAGGGGAACCCTCCTCCACTGTTGGTAGGAATGCAAGTTGGTGCAGGCACTTTGGAAAACAGTGTGGAGATTCCTCAAGAAATTAAAAAAAGAAAAAGAAAATAACAAAAACAACAACAAAAACCAACAAAAAAAATAACCTAATGGCACTGATTCTACATTTCTGGAATAAAAAATCCACAAGTGAAATGCACCATAGTGTAGAGAGGGCCATCCAGTGTTGAATTTCCATAATGGTCAATGGGATGGGAAAACATTACATGGACAGAACACAACGTTTAAATGAGCTGAAATTCTCAGAG